>OY748287.1:7171082-7824534 GCA_963556515.1 Nudaria mundana | reverse complement strand
ATCACCCGTTGATCGTTTTGGTCTGAAGCCGTATTGCCGATCATTAATTAGCGAGTGATCCTCGAGGTATCGCATGAGCTGCTTGTTGATGATGAGCTCAAACACCTTGCAGATGACTGAGGTGACAGCTATGGGTCGATAGTTGCCTGGATCAGACCGATCCCCTTTCTTGGGGATCGGTTGTACGTTCGCCCCCTTCCAGACCTCCAGCACGATTCCTGTGGAGTAAGACAGGCGGTACAGACGAGTTAGTACAGGAGACAACTCAGCTGCGCAGGTCCTTAGTACCACCGCTGGAATGCCGTCAGGGCCACTGGCTTTCCGCGTGTCGAGTGATCGCAGCACTGCCCGTACATCGCATTGCCTGAGTACAATGTCAGGCATAGTGTGGCCACAGTTGGCGATGGCGGGGGGCTGCAGGCCACGGTCGTCGACCCGGGAATTAGCCGCAAAGAGGTTGCGAGCATATCCGCTTTCTCGTTGGGCTTTGTGAGCCAGTGTTCCATCTGGGTAACGCAGCGGTGGCAGCGAGGGCTGACAAAAGTTAGATTGCACGGCTTTGGCCAGTTGCCAGTATCCACGGCTGCCCGTGGGATGGGAAGTGAGCTCCTGACCAAGCCGCGCGACGCGCTGGGCACCCGCTCTCTTAAAGGCCCTCTTGCTGGATTTTGTGGCCCGGTTGTACGCTGCTTTGAGGTGGCCTACGTTTGGGTCGCGCACAGCCCGGGCCCTGATCCAGGCGCGATATGCCGACTATTTTGTCGAACTGCTTTGGCGCAATCTCGCCCGAACCAGGGACGGGCTCTGCGGATACTGGCGACATCAGTGAAAGGGATGTGATATTCCATCCCTAAACTGATCTCACCAGCAATCGCAGAAGCGCTTTCCGAAGGAGCCTTTCCTACAAAGCAGCGCTGGCTCAAGGAACGGACGCATAATAATTGCGTAGACCGTCCCAATCCGCTGACAGAGTAGTGCCATAGACGTCCGTGCCATTTCTACAGCACGTGCAGGAGGTGACACCTTCATGCCAGCGTGAACCACACAGTGGTAGGAACTACCCAATGGGGCTCCTACCGAAACACTGTACTGGGCTGGGCGACTCGTCAGCAGTAGATCCAGCAGAGCGGGTGCGTGATCTGACCTGTCTGGTATCCGGGTGATCCCGCATACTATCTGGGTCAGACCGTGGGATGAGAGCGAACGCGTGGGCGCCCTACCCGCATGATCAGTCCTGAGGGACCCCAGCCATTCAATGTGATGGCCATTGAAGTCCCCCAGAAACACTAGGTCAGCGTTCGGGAACCGCACCTGCGCATCATCAGCCGTCTCGCTGAGGTACTGGAAGAGCTTTGTTGTCTCAGAATCCCTGTGTGGGAACGGTAGGACGCACACGTAGATCTGCTCATAGAGCCATGGTCTACGTGCAGCCAGAGGACGGAGTTGAGGGGTTCTCTAGCAGCGCAACCGGCGACAATAAACATCCGCCCTAACGAACACGCACACCCCGCTTTATCTCGAAATTGTTCCTCGATGACATAGCCGGGGTAACACAGGTAAGACGTGTCCGTCAGGGCGGCGTATTTGTGTTTCCGTGAGGAACATCACAGCGGGCCGTGCCGTCTCTAGGTGATGGTGGACGCATCGAGCACCAGAGCATCGGCATCGGGTTCGCATGGAGTCCACGGATGTTGGTGACTCCACCTCGAAAAGTGAAGTTGTGGGTTTCCTGGGACCGCTGTGGAACGTTTTCTTTTTTTATGTTGCACTGCCATAATAAATTTGTAGAAGAAGCGTGAAGACAGGGCAACATTTGGTGGACACTTACTGCTAAGTGACAAAGCGCAGGGGCTAGCTTCGTCTGGAACCGTGTGTTTGGTCGGAGCAGACTCGCCGGACGGAAGGGCTCCCAAACCCCCCTGATGCAAGGCCGCCGCTACCCCCACACCGGTTACCACCCGGTGCGGCGATCCCACATCAGGATTATGCGCAACATGTGGGGCAGCCTCCTGGGGCGGTTGGTCCCAGGCGGGCCCCATGACTGTGTTGCGGGCGGCCGCGGCAACGCCGTTGCTAAGGGTCTCCCTGGCCGGCGAATCGACCCACACCACCCACACTAGACTCCGCTTCGTCCCCACTGGTCCCATGCCTGCTACACCATACATCGCCCCGGGCACGGCGGTGCAGCTGCTGAACCCCTAACGCAACCCAGCCTGGGGTGGGTTACTTGGGGGGCTTTAGCACAGCTGCACGGTGGTACCCCCCCGGATCAACACTGTTGTACCACCTGGTACCCACGTAGGGGCCGAAGCCACTCCATGAGTACCGTAAATTAACGAGCCTCGTCCGTTGATCAGCAGGTGCGCCACTAGCAGGTGAGGTCGCTGGGGCCCTAAATATGTTGGTAGAATCCCTTTGCACCCGAGTATGTATTTACAAAAAAAATGTATACAAGTATTTATATCAGTTTATCTAGTAGGTACTCATATCACAAGCTCTGCTTAGTTTGAGACTAGATGGCGTTGTGTGATTTGTCCTAACATATTTATTTATTTATTATTTATCTATCTATACTACTATTATGAAGAGGAAAGATTTGTATTTTTGTATGTTTGTAATGAATAAAATCAAAAACTACTGTGCCGATTTCAAAAATTCTTTCACCATTGGAAAGCTACATTCACCCTGAGTAACATAGGCTACTTTTTATCCCGGTAATATGTTCCCACGGGAACCGAGAACGAGAAAACTAAATCACGCAGGCGGAGCTGCGGCGATCAGCTAGTATTGGATAAAATTCTTGTACTTTTCCATATTATTTATTTCATACCGACCGCGATTTCACATCACGGCAACCACTGCTTAGTGAATAGGTCGTCAAGTTGAGGGCCACTCTCTATAGTACTGTGTGCTGTGAGAGTCGCCCATAATCGCCAGACGTCGCCACAGCTTACCATCAGGCGGGCGGCGTCAATTTGGCGTACTTAAGAGTAAACAAAAAAATCTGATGATGCCGTGAGACGATGCCGTAGTCAGGGTGACATAAATAATTAAATGTGGAAAAGTACAAGAGATTTATTCAATAAATCGAACATACCTTAAACATGTAAAAATTAACATAATAAATATTTTAATACATTTTTATTTATTATTTCAATTAAATAAATTTAGGTTCACCTGTTAAAATACTATCAAATGTAGGAATATTCATTGAAAAATAGATAAATTCACTTATTTTACGACGTAGTTTATCTTAAACGCCTTAATGGTTTTTCCAGTGACAGGGAAATTATCGTAGGCGCCAAAAATACCACAAATCGCGAAAACGTTATATATTTTGGTTGTTGGTATAATTAGTAACCGTCAAAAATTATGACTGGGGTAAATTTCATTTCAATAGCACAACTTTTGCCTGAAATATTTAAAAAAACCTCCTGTAAAGTTTGCTTTTTGTCGCTTACGCTAAGTCGGCGGTAATGGCTCGATATGCTGATGACCTGGTATTACTTTCGTCGTCGGCGGAGGAGTTGCAGGTGATGGTTGATATTGCATCATGTGCAGATTCGGATGACTTGGGCCTCATAGATTGTGGTGGGGCCAGCTTACACAATATTGATCAACGGTTGAAAAGCCGGCGCAGCTTTCTCAACACTGCCTGCTGCTATCAACATCACGGACCCTTCTAAGGCAAGAGTGGGCAAGATAGTTTCTCAATACCTACTTTCATTTGGCCGGCAGAGAAACAACCCCCCCGGACACAAACTCCCCTGGCCCACCTGGAAGGCTCTTAATAGAATGCGAACCCAGGTTGGCAGATCTAAAGATAATATGTCCAAGTGGGGTTACATTGACACTAAAGAGAACCAGTGTGAATGTGGCTTATCACAACAAACCATCAGCCACATGATGTCATGCCCGGGTTGCCCAGAGTCGTGCACTTTAGATGACCTGTATGAGGGGAGGCCAAATGCGATTCGCGTCGCAGAGCACTGGGCCAAGACAATATAATCATTATAGTGTTGCCCATCGACACGAGAAGAAGAACACTAAAGGGATATTTAATGTATTTAATACTTATTATAATTCTGTTCCATGAACAATCTTGATAATAACGATTAACATAATTACATAATATACAACATTCGAGTCTATAGAATATAATATATTAACATAGATTAAGATTTGTTGTTTTACACTTGATCTGGCTTGCTGATCCTAGTCTGAATCAGACGAGACATTATGCTGATTGTTTGGATGAAGGGAGCTATTGTCAAACTTCTTCCTGGGGTATGTTGAACCACCGCGGTACACCACATGATTCTTTTCAGTCTCTAATATTTTAACTTCATGTAGCAACTGTGGTTTCGCCATCACTTTTTGTAATTGATCCCAAATGAATATTGCCAGATTTTCTGTTGTGCTAACCTAAAAATTTTCATGTTGTTACAAGAAAAATATCACTATACATATATACAATGCTAGGAAACTATAACGCCATAAAATTTAGGCTTGTCACTAGGTGTGTTACTTGAGAATACAAAACACCTTTTTAGGCTTTCGTACCCAAAGGGTGAAATGGAACCCTATTAGCAAGGCTCCACTGTCTGTCTGTCTGTTACCAGGCTGTATCTCATGAACCACAATAGTAAGACAGTGGAAATTTTTACAGATGAAGTATTTCTGTTGCCGCTATAACAATAAATACTAAAAAAACAAAATAAAATAGATACGAGGGTGGATTGAAAAGTAGTCGGCCTAACACTGATCCATTTAGTTCTAAAAATCAAATCTACCCACATTATTTAGTTCAGTTCAGACCTGTTAATTGTGTTAACGTGTGCGATAATTAGTTTTAATTTTATAAATTTATTAACAAAGCAATCTGATATCATTTCCGCAAATGGAGCAAATCGAGCAGTGTGCCGTCATTAAGTACCTCCATAAGAAGGGGCTGTCCCGCTGTCATCAAAAGCCATCCATGATGATATGGTCAGTACATTAGGGGATTGCGCTCATTCATATTCATCCGTCAAAAAATGGATAGCAGAATTCAAGCGTGGTAGAGAGAGTGTGAAAGACGAACCCCGCTCTGGAAGGCCTTCGACGTCCACTACTGAGGAAAATGTAAAAAAAATACTCGACTTAATTATGGGAGACCGCAGATTGAAAATTAGAGAGATAGCCGAGATTATAGGCATCTCTTATGAACGTACTCAAAACATAATAGCCAACGTGTTGGGTTTCCACAAGGTGTCTGCGAGGTGGGTTCCGCGACTGCTTTCAGTTGAGCAAAAAAGGATGCGATTGACTATTGCACGCGACTGTTTGGAGTTATTTGAAGCTGATGAATGTGATTTTTTGAATCGTTTTGTTACTATGGACGAAACATGGGTTCATTACTGTACACCGGAAACAAAACAACATTCAAAACAGTGGAAAAGACCTGGTTCACCACCCCCCAAAAAGGCTAAGTCGATTTTGTCGGCAAGTAAGATGATGGCTTCAGTATTCTGGGACTCGAAGGGTGTGATTATGGTTGATTATCTTGAAAGGGGTCAGACTATAAAGTCTGATTATTACTGCACCTTACTACCTTGTTTACGAGACGAAATAAAAGAAAAACGTCCAGGAATGATCAGAAGAAAAGTCCTGTTTCATCAAGATAACACTCGTGTTGTGAATTTCTGCCATTGATTGAATGGCAGAAATTCACAACTGTGGCTTTGAACTGTTACCGCATCCTCTTATTTACCTGATCTGGCACCGTCAGACTTTTTTCTGTTCCCTAACCTAAAAAAGCACTTGGGAGGTCAAAGATTTTTGACAAATGACGAGGTCAAAGCAGCAGTAGACGCATATTTTGACTCTAAGGAAGAATCATTTTTTTTCAACGGGCTAAATGCTTGGAAGGGAAGATGGCAAAAGTGCATTGAACTTGATGGTGATTACGTTGAAAAATAAAAATATATTTCATTTATTACGTATTTATTTTCTTGGTTAGGCCGATTACTTTTTAATCCACCCTCGTATTTAAAGAGATACAACAAACTTAATTTTTTTGCCCTTTTTATAGAGAACTAGCGGACGGCGCGGCGGATTTCCCCGTGGATATAGTAATTACTAGGTATGCAATACATTCTGCTGTTGCAATAATTGAGCTGAGTTTGTCGATCCGGGTCGAACTCCTAAACGACAGGACTGATCTTTATGAATCAGATATATACACTCACGGTGATGGTCACTACGATCGTTCCAAATTTCAAAAAGATCGGTCCAGTCGTTTAGGAGGAGTTCGATCACGAATGAAATACACGAGTCGCCTAAGAAAGAGCTTCGTAAACTCAGTTCAATTATAGCCTAAAATTTTGAGAGAGATTCATTAATAAAACAGCATGAAAATTGGTGTAATAGTTTTTGAGTTTATCGCGAAAAGATATACGCGACATATGCGGCGGAGTACTTTCTTTTATAATATATGTAGTGATGGTACGGAACACTTCGTGCGCGAAGGCTGGTTTTTTTAATAGACTTGACACATCTATATATATATATATAATACGCCAGTGAAGCCGTTTCTCCTCCTAAACTAAGAGTCGCACAGTCAAGTGTGGCACACCGCTGGAAAGGTCGTGGTCTCAAATGGTGCAATAAGATTAGAAATTTGACAAAAAGTAAAAAAAATAAAATAAAATTAATTGCGCAGTTTGCGCTAAGGGTTGCTAGTATTTTATGTAACCATAATTCAATGTCATCGTCATGGCCTAATTACATTAAATTTTTAAAATATTTGGAAACCAAGATTTTCAACTTACTCAATGCTTTCAGACATAATATATAGACTTACCACAGTTTTAAAATATGGCACATCATGATCTAAATTCATGTGATCTAGAGGGTCCATAATAGCGTCTTTCATGTATTGCTTGAGATCATGCACATTCATTACCATGCCAGTATTTGGATCTACTGGGCCTTTAACTGTTATCAAAACTATAAAATAAAAATGCTAACTTAGTCTCATAATTTATGTGAATGCTAATTCTTACTGCATGCATGACTCTAAGCAGCAGCATGAGCATGGCATCGGAAGAGTTTGTCCAGAAAATGTGGATTATGTGACCTAATCAACACATTCTTTGAAATTTCCTGCCATGTTGTTGGTTTTCGAGAAACTTCCTACCAATGTAGGTTTGTGAAACTATACATATTATATTCAAGGATAGAGAGACAATTTAATACAGTATAAGACATGGAGTAGAAAATAATGCCTCAGTTCAGAATACTTTGGATAATCTAAAAATCAGAAAATGATGCTGACAAAATGAGTAATAGGGGTGAGTAGGGGTTTGTAAAATTCCAAGTTAACCACACCAGCAAGTGGCTCACCTAACTGCCGATACATATATCACACTTCAACCCAGTGTGATCTATGTATCGGCAGTTAGGTACACAATATAAGTTCCCAGTCGGCGGCAATTAGTTCGCCTTGATGCTTGTCTACCTACTTGAGGAGAACAAGGTGTGATTATGTGTAAAATTTAATATAATAAAGAAGATTTACATACCAACATAATTGTGTCCATGCCCATTGGGGTTGTTACATTTGCCATACAGTTTTTTGTTCTCCTCATCACTTAAAAAAGGGCTGAAATTACATAATTAAAATGATAAGTGTATTTTGTATTGTGGAGTATGCAAACTTTATTTTTACAATACCTACAAGTCAAACCATATGTAAATACATAAAAAGTCTAGTCATAATGGACTGTATTATTCAGTAAATTACTTGAAATAGATATCACAGTGATTAAAAACTTGTGTGACAAGTATTTTAATTTATGACATCATTAGCAAATTATCATTAGCGAATTAGCAACAGCTGTGTTCTTGAAATAAAATAATGACCATCAGAAAAATGATAATTTTTGTATGTAGGGGATATAAGTTTTTTTTTTTACACCATATTTTGGAAAATAATGCATCACTTGACATTTACGTATAGAAATTACTTCACTGGGTATTGGGTAATCACTAAGTTTAATACATAAAAGAAGAATGAAAATACCTGTGTAGTCGATGACTAGAACTAAAAGTTTCACGTCGAGTTATTGATACTATTGGATAGGAAGACATTTTTTGAAGACTACAAACTTGTAAGTACAAAAAGCACAATATAGGCGGTGCACGGTTAAGTTTTTATTACCTATTTAATCAACATTAAATAGGTACAGAATTGCAACAAGTGTTTGGTAAAACGTTTCCAACAAACAAGTTTTGAATTTTTTTAATTCCTTTTCTATTATCTGTCAGTTGTTTTTTTTTTGGGATTTTATGGCTTGAGCTCGACGCCACTGCCACGGCGACTTTTGACACAACAAAATTCACAAAATTAACATTCAATGACTTGATGACTGTCAGTTTCTTCCTTCCTCCTTCCTACTGTCCTCCTCACTCACTCCTCTCCTCTCCTTCACCTCATCCGTCTGGGAGGAAATCTGTCATTTTTCGCCAAGTTGATAATAATCGACTTAGTCGACTTGTACGAGTGCATTGGACTTTGTAACCCATTCGAATTTTAACTTTTTGAAGTTTTATTGGTTAATGTTATAACAAAGTAGTACCAAAGAGAATACAATACTAGTAGTACATACATATCTTTTATTTGGGTAAATTCTTACAAAATGTTTTCGCCATCTAGTAGGCATTTATTCTTATCCGCGCAGGTTAGTAGTACTCATACTATTTGAACTCCAGTAGAAAGTGTTACAAGTCAATATTATTATTTTTTTACGGGTTTCTAGACAGTATTACCTATATTATATTTATGTTCTTTATTACATTTAGTCACAAGCTTTACTTTCTACTATGCGTAATTAAATAAAACGACCCGGACTATTTACTACTAAACTGTTATGTCTATTTAATAAATTTGATAATGATAGGTACTTTATAAAGTTATATAATCATGACACTAAAGTTTATTTATGTTTTGAGACCACTTGTGAGTTCTTACTTTATGGAATTTTAAACATAACATTCCAAAAAGGGTGGTACCTACTCAGAATAAAGTAGGTTTTGTATGAGTATGAGACAATATTTTTGTTGCATTTATGTTCAGGCAGTGTGAACCATAAATTGAACAAACCTAATTCATATTGTTTTCAGCTGAGAAGGCTTCAAAGTACTTTAGTTTTGGCGGAACACAATAATGAGGTGCTTTCAGCCGCAACCCTGAATACTTTGAGTGCTGCCAAGAAGATTGGTGGAGATGTCTCCGTTTTGGTAGCTGGGACTAAATGTGGACCTGTAAGCTTATATTTACTAATATTATAAAGAAGTTTCAATTTCTTTTCAAAATTACAATATAGCTGCTACTTTTTATTAAATTTGTTCAGCCATTTTGAACATAACCCATTATAAATGTGCCCGGTGACTGCAATAGGCTTGCCCGCTATTACGTGGGACTAAAAATACGTGCAAATTGTGTGTGTGTAATGCACCCCTCCTGCCTACCGCTTCGGGATATAGGCGTGATATGTATCTGTATATAAAGAGGAAAGTCTTGATTGTTTGATTTGAATAGACTCCATAACTACTCAACTGATTTTAATAATTCTTTCAGCAAATATGTAGATACATTATTCCCAAGTAACATTGGCTAGTTTTTATCCCGGTAATGTGTCCCTGCGGGAATTGGGAACAATAAACCTGTATCACTCAAGCTGAGTTGCAGTGATTAGCTAGTTTCATATAAATGTATGTATGTTTATATAATTTTTTACATATGTATTTGTGTATTTATGTAGTTAGGTATAGTTTATGTAAGTTTATTACCGCACACACATCAGCACCTGTTTGCATCACGATCTCTCTTAGGCCCACTGGAAGATATCTCTTTAGAGATAAGTGGCGCCATTGTATACATGTTTAGTTTGTATCCATTTACTGTTTTTATTTACTGTGTGTGTACAAAAAAAATAAATAAATAATAAAAAAAAATGATAACATTATATTGGGTATAAATGTTAAACACATCAATACAAGATTGTCAGTGATTGTGGTGGATGATTGATACTAATAATATAATAGGGCAATGTTTGTGACGGGAATGATGTGTAGGGGGTTATATCTGAATATACTGAACCGATTTTGAACTCCTATAATAGCTATTTTAGCCCTAAGAGTTTTAACTCTTAGGGCTAAAACAGCTATTATAGGAGTTTTCAATACCCACGGATAGGCATTAATCTTTAGGATAATGCCTATCCGTGGGTATTGAAAACGAGAAATCTGGGTGGAGCCACGGACATAAGCTGAATTTCATTTACTTTTAACCTTAACCCTTTGGTGAAAGAGATGTAAGTATATGTATAGAGATATTGTATTTATTATTTATCAATAAAATGTCTGTTTTAGGCTGCCGAGAAAATAGCGAAAGCTAGCGGTATATCCAAGGTCTTAGTAGCAGAAAGTGATGCATTTAAAGGTTTCACAGCTGAAAGTCTGGCTCCCCTTATCTTGGCTACGCAAAAGCAGTTCAACTTTACTCATATATTGGCTCCTGCTACTGCGTTCGGGAAGGCTGTGCTACCCAGAGTAGCAGCCAAGCTGGATGTCTCACCAATAACAGATATAATAGGCATTAAAGATGCTAATACGTTTATCAGGACTATTTATGCAGGTAACATCAGTATAATTTCTATCTTTAAAAGAATGTTTAAGTCGATAATTTAAGAGTTGAATTTTAACCGCTCCGGCAATTAGAAGTTTAATACAAATAGGTGTGATCCTAACATTTAAAATAGTACAATACTACAAATTACTTGAGATTAGTACTTAAGAGATCGGTTGACTCGAGTGTGAGAGTCCCACCCACACGCAAAACCCTGCACTAGACGTGGACTTGCAGAGTCAGCCCGTGTCTACAAGTACAAGTAGGGAGTACCTTCTTCTAAAAGAGCCTGAACCTACTCTGAGAGATCTTAGAGTCCTTCCTTAGCAACTTGTGAAGGATTAGTTACCTTAGCTATACCTAGTGCAAATGCTTCAAAAGAAATTTTTTTTTGGACTTTCTCCCGCAACGTCATCTAGCCCAAACTAAGCTATAAGCTTGTGCTATAGGATTTAGGTAGCTGATAAACATACTTATGTATTTCTAAATACATACATAATATACATAGAAAACACCCAAACTCCGAAACAAACATTATGTGGATCACAAAAATTTTTGATTCGACCCGGGAACCAACCACGCCACCAAAGCAGTTAGATAATAGTATAAATGCTTATTATTATTCTACTAGCGGATGCCCGCGGCTACGCCCGCTTGACAAATTATAAACAAAAACCTTCCTCGAAAACTACTCTATTCATTAGTGAAAACCACATCCAAATCTGTTGCATACTTTATTTACTACTTTGTTTTATACTATATTATGATTTCTAATTGATAGTGTGAAATGAAACTCTTACTTCAGGTAATGCTGTACTCACACTGGAAGCTAAAGATCCAATCAAAGTGATCACAGTCCGAAGCACAGCGTTCCCTCCTGAGCCACTCGAAGGTGGTTCCACAGCTGTAGAGAAGGCACCAGAAGGAACGTATACAACAGATCTTGTTGAATTTGTCAGTCAAGAGCTCAGCAAGTCAGACCGGCCTGAACTCACAAGCGCCAAAAATATTATTTCTGGAGGTAGATCTTATCTTATCTTATCTTATCTTATCTTATCTTATTATAATAAGTATTCTATAGACCACTAGATCAGTCATCAGTGCAAGATAACTTGTCAAATATTTAAATTAGTGTCCGACCGAAACATGCTTTTAGGCCGAAACCGAAACTTTTTTCAGTTTCGGGCGAATCTGAAACTTCCATAAAGTATACCGATTTGTCCCAACTAAAAATTAAAAACTCTTTGCTATGATTTTTTTAATCCGCGGCGAAAAATTTTGCCTGCTGCGATGGACTAAGTGTGCAATAGGTCATATAAAATTAAAATTCATACATAAAGGCGACTGCAACTTTAGCCTACTTGGAACCTACTTTTTTTTTAATATAACTGATTGATGAACTATGATTGTGTTCAGGTCGCGGTTTGAAGTCAGGCGACAACTTCAAGCTCCTGTACGATCTAGCGGACAAGTTGAACGCTGCGGTGGGAGCGTCCCGCGCCGCCGTGGACGCCGGCTTCGTCGCCAACGATCTGCAGATCGGACAGACCGGCAAGATTGTTGCTCCTGTGAGTATTACTAATTATACCTATCTTCTTTTTCCTTTTTTAATTCCGCGGCCCTAAGGCCAACGAAACGAGATATTTTTGTAAACAAACGAACCGTTAGAGTTACATTGCGACAGTGAGCGATAATTATCTCAGTCCTTATCACTCGTAGGTACCCAGTAATGACGTAAGTTGGGCGATTGCGTGTTTCATGGTACCGGAAAACATTTAGTACCGTAGTTCTCAACCATTTGTCAACATGATAGAATATATAGTTTGGTCATAAATACGTGTGATTCGGACTCTTCCAACGAATCATCGTTGTCTAATACAGACGACAGCGATTAGAATAGGAAATTAAACAAATAAAAATATTTAAAACACCCTCGAAGCTTTATTTACATTTTTTCTCTCGTCGTGGTGGCCTTACTAGATGATAAAAAATTTTTTTTCATATGTTAGATTAATATATGTTTTATATTTATGGAACATATATTAATTACCTCTATTTAATTAACAGGATCTATACATAGCCGTGGGCATCAGTGGTGCTATCCAACATTTGGCTGGTATGAAGGATTCCAAGACCATAGTCGCTATCAACAAGGACCCTGAGGCGCCTATATTCCAGGTAAATTATAGAAAGCGAAGGGCCCTATCAATATCTGCAGTCACATTAGTAAATAGACGGAACAGAACAACAGCTTCATACAAACACCGAAATGTATACCTAGTATACCTACACACATACGGCAGGTGGACAATCTTACTTAGTCCGAGGCATGTGGTTTGTGTGCTATATTGGATGTTCATAGGAAAGTCTAACCCCGTTCTGTCTATTCTAGACCAAGTCATCGTCACTTACACCCGCTACAGACACGAGTATGTGTAAAAATACCCAAAGTGCAAGGAAACGGCACATCCTATACATTCATATGGCTGGACCAATTAGTTATTAGTATATAATTATCAGTAGGTAGTAGCTACGAAGAAGCTAAGAATTTATTTCAAGTTTTTCTACTGAGACAAGCCGCCGGTACCTACTAGTGTGTGTATAAAAATGAATTGCTGTTCGTTTGTCTCGTTAAAACAGGAGAATGGCTTTGAAATATCCCTAAAAATACCTTTTTGGTTTTGAAATATCCGTAGAAGTTCAGGGAAGGTTTAAACACGCTAGTAGTTACAGTTAGTAGTTAGGTCCAGTTTAAATTCTAATCTCTGCATTTTGTGTTTCAGGTATCCGACTATGGTCTCGTCGCCGATTTGTTCAAAGCGGTGCCAGAACTTACAGGCAAATTGTAAAAATATATTGCATGAAGTCTATAATTAATACCATGTTACTGTCAACCTTAATCAATCGATTTATTCAACTTTTAACTGTCACGTCACTAACATACATTTTTATGCCACGGTTTTGATTGAATCGATCGACTAAGGATATAAAATATTCTTATACAATTCAATGTTATTTATACCCGCTGAGATTTAAACACTATACAGTTTTTAAGTGTCTATTTTATACCAACTGTAAATGAGCGAATGATAATAAAGTTTGTTAATTATTAGGTATTGTTTTATATTTTTTATCCTGTGTATTCACTATAATATTTGACGAAAATGGCCTGAAATGTTTCGAGAAAAGGATGGTACGTCCATGCCAGTTTTATTTTTGCTCGACTTGGCGGGGGCACTGCCGTGCCCCCAGATAATATCATTAGAAAAAATACATAGGTTAAAGAATACTGAGCTTTGACAATGTTGTCTCATTCTATACAAAGATATTGGGCCGTTTTTCCTAAATATCCAAAATAGAATTTATTTACAATAAGAATTACAATATGCAAAATATACTTACTAAAAATATTTACATTACAAAATATCGTTTAAAAAATCCTCTGCGTCATTGCCGACTGGGAAGGTTCCCAGAATGCTGGCTGTATTGCCACGTTGGATGGTGATACTTATGCTTTGGGTCATAAAATAGGCCTTCTGGTCCTGAGAAGCATCGATTAAACGTTTAGCAATGTCTCTATAAAGGCGGCGAGCACACGGACCCCATGACCCGAGTGTCAACCCCAAACGGCTCAAATCTAAAATTAGTTTCGCTATCCGACAACAGATGGCGTAACGGTGTCGGTAAAATGAACATACAAACAAAATGTACAAACCTATGTTCGAAAATTCGTTTGTGTGTGTTTTCAGCGGAACAATATTACATATTACGTACCTACATTTGTATTATAATATAACTGTATAGATACTTACTCCCTCTATGTATCATATTCTTTCTTTACGTACGGGGAATTTATTTTAGCTGCACCTCTTGACTAAAAATCCCAATAAAAGATAGTTCGGCACTTCGAGCACATTAGACAAAATTGGCTTCGAGTAAAAATACAAAACAAAAATAGTTGTTATCGAGAAATAGCCAATTAATATCCACTTAGGTATATCTAATAAGTTGGTATCTCCACCAGGCACCAATAATAGGTCGGTATTCGCTGGTAATATGTACCTGTAAATTTTATTAGGAACAAATAAACTTTTCTAGCATACTTAATCTACTTTGTTTAAGGTCCGCGCAAGCCTCTCTTACGTCCACTGCCGGGCGTCTCTGGTACTTATCCTATCTAGGTACTATTGTAACATTGATTTATTGCCATACATTTAGGTATAGGTACTGAAATGATAGTTAAACACTGTTTATATCAAGTACATCATTTAGAAACATAAACCAATATGAGTTAAGTGCTCAGTCAATCACGACATTAATGATGGTGCTCCAGGGAGATGCGGTTTGTACTTGTTATCGTATCTGGCGGCAACGAGCGGAGACGCGAGTGGGTGGAGCGAATGCGGGCGGAGCGAGACGCCGCGGCCGCCCTTGTAGTACGCCCGCCACGAAAACAGACTGAGCTATGTTAGACTAGCAGCTTACCGCGGATCTGCCCGTGGGATATAGTTTTTTCGTTCCCAATTCCCACGGAACACATTACAAAAAACAATAGTAGTCATACATTTTTTTTTAATAAGTATTTATGTCTACTAATCTATGAAACGGGTGGACTGATAATAACGGGACTTTCAACTGATGGAAGTAACTTAAGACTTTTTTTTATAATTATAAAAGGAATACCTATCTACTAGTAGGTAATCGACGATCTAGGTACTAGCATACCCGTTAACCCTTCCAGCTAAGTTAAAAGTGCTTGTGTTAGGAGTGGGTTCATCTCAGTAGAGTGGTGACCGGGGAATGGGGATCGAACTCACGTTGTCGAAATGCAAGACCAACCCCTTAGTCACCAGGCTACGGACGCTTAACTTGGGGTACTTTTATTTAAGAAAAAAACGCAGGTGACACCACGGACGCCCGCTAGTTAAGTTATAGTAATAAAATAATAATATATTAATAACCTATCCAAAAACTCTCTGCTTTATATATTTATTTTAGTTTTAGATAGTTTAGTTTGTAGTTTATTTAAGTTTTTCTTAATTTTATTTTCATGTTCCTTGTAAATATTATATTATAAAATTACATATGTATACGTATGTTAATAATAACAGATGTTTAAGGAGGTAGGTACCTACCTGACTAAATAAATTACAAAAAAATGAATAAAGTTCAAAAAATGAAACAAAAGTAAATTTTTTTTAGTAAATGCTACGATTTACAAAAAAAAAAGGTTTATTATGATAATTACCTAATTAGATTTTAATTATCACCATATTACAATATGTCACCAAATAGCCAACATTGACCCATATTTTTGTATTTTTTTTTTATTACGGCACAAGTTCGCGGCCCCTCCTACGTCCGTTACTGGGCGTCTCTGGTACGCACGAGAATGTATTTCTAGTGGAGACCGGCGGACTTTGGCCACCTGTGTGGCTTCTTCGGGGGTTTGGTTGGGATGAGAATCCCGCGTCGTTCGGGGACCCAAACTTGACCCTAAGTCCTTCATGTAGGTCATTATATATACCTACTCTACATGACTGTGTTCGTCGACTCCAAGACACGACAGGTGATATCTACGCGTTGGTTTTATGGATTTTAAACAAAATTATACGCGAGGTTACAATTTAAATGTGTGATAAATCGTCTCCTTTAGTCTCGTTTAAGCTTTATAAAGGGGATGTTAATGTAATCGACGGAATCAAACGGCGTGACGAGAAAGCGCGTATGTATACGTCATTTTTTGTTATTTATGCGCGATGCAACGGCCGAGGGGCTGTTTTGGTAATTAATATAGAGAAATGGTTAAATTAAGTGCCGTTTACCCTGGGGTGGTTGGCTGCTCATGCTGCCAAACACCTTTTTCGTCTACTTATCTGTAGGCGTTAAGAACGATATTACTAGTTTAAATATCAAATAGGTATACCCACCTAGGTATAATATATACCTACATAGGTAAAGATTTGGTGTCTTACAACTGGGATTTAGCTAGACCACAGATATAAAAATACTATACTATAGGCTAGACCGAATTGTTTCAGTAGGTAAGTACCTTCTTAGGTACTTTGGTATATTTGGTAGAACGGTCGTTTAGTATTTTTACTATTTTTCATAATTTATCTACACGTACCCATCAGTTTTGATAGGTACTTAAAAAATATAACAACGTTTGCCGGTTGTAGGTACAGGTCCCGAGGCGAGTGTGTGAGTGACCAAGAAAAGTAGAGTAAAATCTCTTTTTGTAGCTGTGTGTACAACACATGTGTATGTAAAAGAGGTCACATAGGTATACGTTCACGTACCTACTCACTGCACTCACACAAATGCAAAGCAGTATAACAATCATTTTATTAGGTAATATTGAAATAAGGTAGGTACCTAATGTATAGTAACGTATCTATAATTGAGTGCCTAGAGTTGCTCACAGAAAATTGTTTATAATAAGTAAGTACCTAGGAGTATACCTACTTGGAATGTAATCTAGCACACAGCGTCCCTGATGCTAGAGATTGCGTACCGTGTGGTTCGCTGGGGAGATTTCCTTGTTATTTTTATGCATCTATTAGCAGCATTTATTTACCTATCTGTCAGTATTTCAGTCATGCCAATAAACACTATATTATTCTAGACTAGCTGTTAAAATATTATAGTATCTCAGCCGTGTGCAGCGCCCCTTAGTGAACTCCACTGCGGGTGACGTAACCTACGACAAACTTATTATTTGCGGTTGGTACAGTAATCGGGTCTAAGGATCGAATCGCAAAATTAAGTTTGTTTTTTATTGTATATACTTTTCCGGGATAAAAAGTACCCAGCGTGGTGCCCAGGATATTAAAGAATAATTATACCTAGTTTCATCGTAATCGCACCGGTAGTTTTTGCGTGATGCCTGAACAAACAGGCAAACAGACAGACAAATATTTTTTTAATCACATTTTTGGGCTCGGTGTCGGTCTAGTAACATTATTTTTTTGATATTTTCAATGTACAGAATTTTCACTTCTACAGATTTATTATAAGTATAGATAGGTATGTAGGTATAAATGTCTATATTTAAATACAGATCCTCAACAATAGTATCATCATCATCACAGTCTAGTTACATTGTAGAGACAAAGCAATCATAATATATGTGAAGTTAACCACAATAATGTCAGGAGCAAAGTATTGTATGGCAAAGGGTCCATTTGCAGCGGTTACATTTGTAACTCCATATCTACTGTTTAAATTGTTACTATTTCGGTAGATACCTTTTACCATGAGACATGTATTTAAGGATCTCATTTAGATCCGTGCTAGGTACAGTGTGTAAAATTTGTGAATATTTATTTAAAACAAAAGAGTAAATTACGTTTATACAGTTTACATGAACGTTCTTTGTATGGCTCCAAATCGACAATGTTCAGATAATGTCATCGAACAAGGATACCTTTGTTATAGGCCTACAGACAGAAGAAAGAAGAACAATAATGGAAGTTGTAGAGAACCGCAGAGGAAGGTTGATCGGCCAACTGATACGAAGATGAAAGTTGAAGGAAAGCGAGGAATGGATAGGCTAAGGAAAACGTAATACCAAGTAAAAGAAAAAAATACAGGTTGGGTTGTATCCGGAGGTAAAATGTTTGGTGGAGAAGAGAGCAGTGGCGGTTACTACACCGACAAGTGCGCCGAGTCTCTTAAATTAGAAAAAAAAGTAGGTACCTATTTTTTGGGCAGTAGTTAATGCAAACTACATGATAGAAATTGGTTATTGTGATCTACAGACTCTATAATAAAAACAAGTAACACAAATAGGTACCTACTCAAGATATATGAGCAATTAATTTCATTAAGTATTCAGTTTGCAAGTTGTGGTAACCCTGGTATTTGAAGGAAAGTTTATTACATTTCTCAATAAGATTCGAATAGAAATCGTAAAAAAATTAAATAAATTGTAAATTAAGGAAACGCACGGCTGGCCACCGTATTTTGTAAGTAGTAGATTCGTTATCCGTCTGTAAAATATAACTTAATCTATTTACATTGATTTGATGGACTAAAAAGTTCTTCAGATTTCTAGAAGTTGCGTAATACGATTAAAAATGTAGAAACTGTAACGCACTGTTGATGTTCCATCATTTCAAACTCCTGCTATGTCAAATGCCTTTTTTACTCCGCACAGAATTGCTTCATTATAAAAAAAAACTTTCTAGGTCTCTTTTTGAGGTTCCAAATGAATGTTATCAACAGGCTAATAACACGACACTTTACAAATAGTATAGTTTTAGATCATATAAATAGTATAGTCTTTATTTATTATTTATGTACAACACACATAGAAAAAAGAACACAAAAAGAATAGTACAAACAATACAGTGATTCCTAGATGGAGACGGAGATGTAAGGGTGAGAGGGTGACGTGTGTACAGTGCAAGTAAATAAACTTACATAAACTCTAAGGGGGCATATATACATGTATAAATACATACTGTGCTATAATAAAATTACATAAAGGTATACTACATTACAATATAATAGGTAGCTAAGATTAAGAGGAGAGGTAATGAGCTTTTACTTTCTTTTTAAAGAGATGAAGAGTTCTACAGCTTTGTATGTCAGAGGGGAGTGAGTTCCACAGTCTGACCGCATGAACGGTAAAGGAAAAGGAGAAGAAATCGGTTTTGTAGTAGGGACAATTTATCGGTACTTAAGGTGAGACCTACACTTGGTACCGGGTGCGTTCACGTAAGAGAACCGTTCCCGCAGGTAGGAAGGATAAGCGGGATTGTACAGAATATTAAAAAGGAGACATACCATTGAAAACAAAACGGATACAGAGGTTTTGCAAGCGCTCAAGTTTGTCCAACAGCTCCTCAGTAGCATCCAAATAGCAGGCATCCGCGTAGTCCAAGATAGGCTTAATTTTTTAGCGTCTGAGCAAGTGAGACTCTGATATTCAGGGGCAAAAAGTTCTGGAGGCATTAAAGCGTGTGGAAAGTGAAATGCACTACTTACCTCGCCAACATGAGTCTTCCAGGATAGATTGCATAACTACACCCAAATTCTTTGCGGTATCTGTGTACACGATAGGGGAACCGTCCAGTGAAATGGGGGGAAGAGAAGATGCATCCAGTCCACCCCTTATCGAGTCTTTCTCGAAGTGAAGACAGTATTTTACAAAATACAGGCAATTATGTCAGTTTATGCAAATCAGTATACACAACATCAGCCACTTTACGCCTGTGCTCTAAAGAAAAAAGACTAAAATTGGTTTTAAAAGTGATTTTTAAAAGTTTTTATAAATGTGTATGTATAGGTTAGTACTACCTACTTAATCAATTTCCAATTCTGAGATTAAAATATTTTATATATAGGTACATATATGTATTATTACAAATTATACCCGCTTTACAAATTATATGAAATTAAATGAAATAATATTATATAATTTGTAAAGCGGGTGAGGCCACCGGGCGTCCGCTAGTAATTCATAAATTTATGATCTCGATTAGTTTATCATGTGTAGGTGACACATGATAAACTAATCAAATATTTTTTTATCGATGTCATAATATATATTGATGAATAGATAGATTGGTCTCTATAGTAATATGAACTCACCCTGTATCAGCCCCGTATACTACAATCGGATGCAGTATGTGTAACAAGCGTCGGCAAACTTAGTACTGGCACACAATAGGTACTTGCGGCGATGCAGCCTATAACAAATATTGGAAGACCAGCGTACCTTATCGAACGTTTTTGTGCTTAAAAGGCTCGTTCTCCATTCACAGAGTTTACGACTCTAGTAAACAACACTCTTAGTATTGAAACCACATTTAAAAAGTATACTTAATACACTAGCTGAAGCTCATAGCCCACGTTTTTCAATCACAATTATCTCGTTTTCTATTTCCATGAAATCACATTGCGGCGATAAAAACTTAACCTTTGTTCAGGGTGTCATTTTATCGAAATTGGTCCAGAAATTTGTACGTGAACATAACTAGGTATTAGCTGGAACGCGGGCGGTTACATCGCAATAATAAAGACGGAGCTGGCGAAATCTTAACCTAACCAAACCTAACCGAAGCTAAAAAAAAAAAATCTTTTCAACAATGGCGCGAGCCAACAATTAACTTTCAAATGCTGCATTTAAATTTCGCGCGCGAGTCAACAATCCAATTTTTTTAGCACTGTCAAAGGCATGTTTCTTTAATGCTTAATAACTCAAAAACTATAAAAGCCACATTCATCAAAAACTTTACAGCAAACCACAGGCTTATGTTATTTATATCTTTATGCCAAATTTCAAGTTGATAGGTTAAGAGATGCGCCCGCTATCGTGTCGCATACATTCTTGATTGAGCCCATCACTGTGAAGACTCCGCAAGCTCCGTCCTAATTATATAAACAAGCAGACACCAACTTTTGTGTGTTTCTAGAAAGAGTAGGTGTCCTTACTTCGATCTAGTCCGAAATTAGTTGCTCTTGATTTATTATTTAAAATAGAATCACCAATTTAGATACTGGCAACATTGAGAAAGGCGTACAACTAAAGTAGGTAGGTAATGAGTGTTATGTCGCTAGCTCAATATCAATAGTTAACCGCAAGAAATACTTAGCAGAAATCAAACGTATTTTCACGGTTGGTTTAGGCTACTTGATTTGACCATGTTTTTGTTATTAATCGCATTGTAGTCGTATTTTCACAGTACCGAGATTCTTTACAGTACCCCGTTTCCCGTTAACAAGTGCTGAAAACCTCTGTTGAGTTTTGTGCTGGAAATCGGTTCTCACGCACGCGCGGTGTTAAGATTAAAAAAAAATGTTCAGCAGACAGTAGCACCGCGTATTAATCAGACGACCACCGTGGTCTGCTCTGCGGACTGCTACTTGCTGAGTGGTACAGTCGTTGACGGAAAGAAACTGAGTAATGCAAGAGGTATTACTTAGCACATTTAATTATGGTAGAAGTACTCTGGATCAGTTAAGAAGAGTTGGTCTTTATTTAGACCAAATAATAGGTGTTCAAGCTATCTCCTTTCGAAATTAAAATCAAATTGGCTTAGACGTTTAATATGTATAATAGAGATCAAGTGCAGCAACATCTTAAGGCTCAAGTTATCCTCGCTTGTAAATATTATACCCAAATTGCCCAGAAACGTCAATACTCAATACCCGCTCTTGTTACGTGGTACCAGTATCTGGCGAAGAGTGGACATAGTGAATGCCTCAACTCTTCGGGAATAAAGACGAGATTTTTATTTTGCGTGTGTGTGTGTGTGTTTGTGGGAGAACTAATGTTACACACCTACAATCTCGGCAGTCCGGCAATATCGATACTATAATGTGAAAAATGTAAAGGTGCTAAGTGATCGATGTTGATGGTTGTACTAGGACGCGCCGGCCAGTGTACTTCGACGCAGTGTCCGTGCGTGACGGATCCACTCAACTTCAAATTCACGCCAAGTCAAATGTTTAATTTGCTCTATAAATCACGCTATTAAAAACATTTCAAGGGTGTCATCGCGGCACCGATCTCATTGGAAACGTGACTGGTTACTTGCTGTGTGGTCGGAGTTCTTACTCCAGTAGGTACCACGGCCGTCTGATGTTGGTATTCCGGCTTTTATTGTTGATACATTCATTGTAAGAACAAGAATGTAGACTCATACTGTTGAAAATTCAATTTGTTGAGACGAAATTGAATTAAGAAATGATTGCTAGGTTGATTTAGTATAATACATGGGGCACACTAAAAGTTTTGCACTTCTTGCTAATCGGAACTACTTATTTGAATTTCGAATGTTATATATTTTTAAACGTTGCAACCTTCTTAGTAATAAAAAAAAGCAATTGGCGGGAAATCATTTGTCAATTGTTTTTTATCACACATCAAAGTTCTACGTATGGAACGAAAATGGAATTAAGTCGAAAAGATTTTAGAGTGATAATTTTTTATGATTTTAAAAGTTCTCTCTCTCCGCAAGACTGTGCCGCTCGTCTTCAAAATGATTTTGGGAGAGAAGCACCTTGTTTGAGCACCGTGAGACGATGGTTTGCTGAATTTGAGAGAGGTCGAGTTTCTTTACATGACGAATTTCGTGAAGGGCGGCCTTCAACTGCCGTCAACGAAAATAATGTGGCTACTGTTAAGCGGTTAATTGAAGGAAACCCGCGGATTACCTATGAGACAATTCGAGGACTATTGGGGATTGGTATGAGTCAAATACAGAAAATTTTACACGAAGAATTGAAAGTTCGGAAACTTTGTTGTCTTTGGATCCCTCATGAACTGACAGCGGAGCAGAAGCGGGCTCGCGTGGAATGGTGCTCACAGATGCTACTGAAGTACGACCACGGACATTCTAATGCTGTTTATGACATTGTCACGTGAGATGAAACGTGAATTTATTGTTTTGAACCCGAAAAAAAACAGCAATCTTGTGAATGGGTGTTTGAAAATGAGAACAAACCAACAAAAGTGAGGCAGGCGAGAAACGTTGGTAAAAAAATGATCGCGTTTTTTTTCTCAGCTACGGGTCCCATCTGTACAATTCCACTTGAAGATCAAAAGAGTGTTAATGCGGAGTGGTATTCTACCATTTGTTTACCCAGGGTGTTAGAAAAAGTTCGCAAAAGACGACCCAAAAGCCGCGTTCTCCTGCATCATGACAACGCTTCTTCACACACGGCCAACAAAACATAGTCATTTTTAGTCCCAGGCGGCGCACAGGAAGAGCGTATGCTCCGCTGTATCTACGGCGCCGCCTGCGCAGTGATGACAATCGGGCTCCGACAGGATCCCCACCACTTCCCACAGGAATTTTGCAAAACAGCCATGACCCGTGAGAAGTTGGGTGAGGAAGTAGGTCGGAGCCCCTTGCGCCGATGGCCCCCACGAGCACCCGGCTCGCGGTGGGAGCCACACATCTCAAAGCCCATTGCCGGAACAGATCGTCGCGAGCCTTCTGTCTCCAGCGATCGACCTGCTCGGGCAACGGGCGAGCTCCTTCTTGTCGCACCAGGGCGCCCTCCTCGTAGACCCTCTTCAGGACCACCGCCTCGAGATCCCACGGGGGACTTTGTGCCAACAGGCACGCCGCCTCAAAAGACACGGTGCGGTACGCCCGTGCAGCCCTCTGCACCGCGATCCGCTGCGGTCGTCGCAGCTGGACTACGTTCGCGGCGCTGCCTGAGGGCATCCGCCCAAATAGGCGCTCCATACAGCGCCTTAGAGCGTACCACACCCTCGTAGAGGCGGCGCGCGGCAAGCACTTCCCGGTCCCCCTTTACTGGGGAGCAGCCTGCCGAGCGCATTGGCGGACGTCACCAGTTTTGGAACCTGCTATATTGTGTTAGCTTTATCTAATCCATTAGGTAATTTATTTAATATAAAAATGAATTTCTTTTTTCCGTGGTCGTCGATCACATGTCACCGACTAATTTCGTTACTTTTTGTTTTTGTTACTGTTTAGAACCACGTTCTTTCTTATGAAAGAAACAATAAATTGGGAATGATTCCCAGTTTACATATTTATATAGGTATATGATGCATATATTTAAGATAAATAAGATAAGATAAATACTCTTTTTCGTACAAAAACAATAAAAGATATTTAAACAAAAACACATGCTTTTTTTTTAATTCCGCGAGACCGCGGCATCTCCCATGTCCATTGCTGCGGGCGTCTCTGGTAATACTAGAAGGTATTTCCAGTGGCGCCCGGCGGACTTTGGCCACCTGTGTGCTCTTCGGGGGTTTGGTCGGAATGAAACTCCCGCGTCGATGGGGTTGGGTTTTAGCCTGCTTCTGTAAGGACGGCGGGTAGCTACCCCGCCGTCCTCAGGCCCCGATCATGGAGGTCGATGGTCCTGGGCGTAGATGAGTCGGCGGGGCGCCCTGGCCGCTGACTGTGGAACTCAGCGGGGAGGGTACGCTCCCTCTCCCTCTCGGCCGCCTCCTTCGCGAGCATGACTTGCTCGCAGAAGGGCACGGCCGCGTTCCACCTACTCGCGCTGGAGATCATGGCTTGGAGCATGGTTTCCAGCGAGAAGATATCCACGCCCAGACCCACTACGAGGTCCCGGCGTTGACTCACCCACGCTGAGCACTCCACCAACGTGTGGAGTGTGAAGTCGTCGTCGGAAACCTCGCAGTGTTGACACCGAGGTGTGACCTCACGATGGATGCGAAACAGATCTCACCGCCGCGATGACTGTGGTTCCCCACTTTGAAACACATGCCTTAAAATAAACGTATCTACCCTATAGGTAAAACTATAAAATAGAGGCACCAACCCGTAGGTATGTTTGAGAGTTTAACAAAATATGGAATGGAATTTTATAAAGACTCTTTAAAATTTGCTTTTCTTTAAAAATCAGAGGAGTTGGAAATAAAATAAGATGAATAATACAAATGTGAAAAATTACGTTGCCTTGTAAGTATAAACAATATGATTAAATAGGGGTGTATAGTGGAGCCCAAGATCTTAGACGCCCAAGTCAACGTTGTCCTCTAGTGGTGCACCTGCCGATTACCGGACCAAATTCTGGCTAACAGATAAGTTCCTGGTTATTCCACACACTAATTTCTCTCCCAATTTTCATTTTATAGTTGTAGGTATATCGTATTATGAATTAATGATTCCAGAAAGTGATTATTGTTCAAAATTGTAGTGTGTATGCGTGACTTCACGAAAAGCGTTCGTCCGGTGGAAGTCTGGCTCGAATTAAATTAGATTAAATTGATTTATTGGTGGAGGAGCGTGAGGCCTCTTCCTCACTTCGTTCCGCCATCGTCTGTCGGACTCCCGCACCATTTTAATTAATGCTATTAGATTCGGAAATAAACTGGAACAATTATCCAGCACACCATAGACAGAATGTACGTACCTATCTATCTATAACTAGACACTTCCCAATTATAGAATTTGGTTAAAGGTAGGTATAACTTATGTACGTAATCTAATAATAATATGTCTTCCTCACGCGTCTGCCTTTTCGGGGATAAAGATGTGATTTTGTGTTGTGTCATCTATCATCAATGTCTTAATATATAAAACAGACGGCACAAACCACTTGAGATATAGGTATGTAGCTTATGCTCACACAGAAAAGTAGAGCATCCACTGTTTTAGTAGAAGCACAGAATAGGGAATAGTACTTACATAGTAGAAGTTCGGGCAGGTAAAATAGATCCAGAACTGAAAAATAATCTGGTTTCATATAATGACAGCAAGTCAAGGAATACCTTCATAATTAGGTGTGTTGTTGAAGTGTAAAAAAACAGGCCACATTGTTGGGCCACGCGTAGAATAGGGTTCTATAGTTACCCATAAAATCTAACAGAGTTGTACCATCCGTTATAGTTTTTCTTCAAGGACTACCATCATGATAATTTTCAGGTTCTTCACGCAAGCCGTTTAGATTTTAGAGGGGCGAGGGGATGCCCTGTTTTCGTAAAAACATGTTCTTCAAAAAACTATATATCTCGCAAACGGATACTTAAATTAAAAACTTGTCTTAGCAACCTCTCAATGTTTTTAAAAGACCTACCTAATACTACCTTACACGATGAGGGATCCGCCGGGCGCCACTGGAAATACCTTCTGCGTGCGAGCCAGAGATAGACGTGAGAGCGGCTCGAGGCAGCAGAAATAGTAAGTACGGTGAGGGATTACCATCTAGGTAAGTAGGTATTTACTTACCACTAAAACTTGGAATAGAGATGTGCCCTAGATCCAGTCGGAGCTAATTCCATAAAAAGCTTAACTAACATCAGGTGCAACAGACCAGTGCTTGGTATCTACTCAAGAAAGTTTAACTGAATGTTTTTGAGAAACAAGTTAAATTTTAACGAAAAAATATTTTTTACGACTATTGTTTTCTGTGAACCGGTAATTGGGTATTGTTTTGTGTAATAGAACTATAAAAATAATTACTTATGTATACTAATCGCATATAATTACCGTATTACTATTATGAAGTATTATTATGCAATCCGGGAACTTGTTAGAATTCAAATAAACTTAGCTAGACTTTATTATATAAGTAAGTTCAGTAAATGGATGGTTGTTTTTTAATGCTGGCAATAAAGAAATTACCTAATTCTGCTTCTATTTTTAAATATAAC
This sequence comes from Nudaria mundana, assembly GCA_963556515.1. Classification (NCBI taxonomy): domain Eukaryota; kingdom Metazoa; phylum Arthropoda; class Insecta; order Lepidoptera; family Erebidae; genus Nudaria; species Nudaria mundana. The sequence continues at coordinate 7,797,745 of OY748287.1, read as the reverse complement.
ATTTACGTTAATGGTGCCGCGTCTAGGTTCTGAGCCAAACTATATTAGCAATTTTATCATAACGGCCATTTCGTGATAGTACTTAGCCACAAAACAACCCCAATACTGTAGAACGAATTCGTTCTAAATCTAAAGTATTGGGGTAAAATGAAAACGGGTAGGTTCTTAGGTATACCAAAATTCCTGTATCTTTGTGGTGTTTATCAGATTGTAGACAATTTAATAATCCACATGGTCCTCTGGCTTGACCTACAGAATAGCAACAAAACCGGCTCAGATAAGAATGCCACTTTTAAGTCACTCATCGCAACAAATCAAACAGTATCAGACTCACTTTATCTTTCACGGAGCAGTCAGTGTACCGCCCCACCCGGTTGTGAATACAAGATAGACTGTCACAATATCTACGAGTAGTTTGTTGATTGTCCCCTTTGAGAAATTATAAGACTATTTGGGTAAGGCAAAATTCTTTTAGCGCTTATAGTTTAGTAACTGTTTTATACAAGGTCGTCTTAAATTTATTTTGTCCATAATTACTAACAGCCGTAAGTAATTAAACCATTTGTAACTTCAAAGTTCAAACCATATTAGGTAATTACGATGATTAAGATACCGTTACGCTACGTAACCTAAATATGAAACAAAACCGCGAATCAAACGTTTACATGGAAGTGTAGCGTTGCTTACAAAAGCGATTTACACGCGATAATTCCGATACATAAAACATTTCATTATAGGCACCGAGGCCCCATTATTCAAAGATATTTATTCATGTCGAATGATTGCCTTTCTTTTGTGCGTCGACAATGGCGTCGCAGGCCGTATTCCATTTGCGCGGCATCGTTCTGGTTCAGACGCTCATTGTGCACGCGAGCAAGTTTTGTTTCGGCGTGAAGCGCGGCTTTTCACGCCCACACACGTACGCACACAAACACAGAGTTATTCTATTCTAAATTTAAATGGACGTAAGATTGATGAGTTTAGACACGACCTGTGACACGCACTACCGAATGTTGCTTGTTCATAAGACTCGCTGACGCTGGCGCTGGCCGGGCTGGCCCAGACGCAGCCGTCTGGAATGTGCTTTATTTCACCCTTTATAATAAACGATAATTATTGGTAGCGGCCCACGGTGTTTATGTTGCGATGTCGGTCAGTTTTTATGTAATGTTTGGACGCTAATAGGATTTTTTGTATGTATATCGCGGTTATTATGTGGGAGTAGGTATTAAAATGACGTTAATTTATCTTAAAGCTCCGGCCGCTTGGAACACATTAATCATTTAGATTTGGTGTACAAACTAAATTGATGTAAATTAAACTTAACTGAGAGGCGATATGTTTATAATTTGTTTTAATAAAGCTACAAAAGCTGAATAGTTTGAGTTAGAAGCTATAAGTAAGGAGGTTTGATAGGTTTTAGACACGGAGCTTTTAGGATACTCGGGGTACTTAACCCTCCGCCACTCGTGTCGCCCTTTAAGACATGAACCGTTACGCAGGGGACGAAAAAACCTTTTGAATGTATGGTCTAAAACCTTAATGCAATTTCGGGCAACACCTTAATACCTTAATTGCAATGCTTATTTGTACCTAAGTTAAATGGAAAGAAGATAATAAAACTAAATTATGAATAGAGAATGTTTATTATTTGAGAAAAAAAGGGACATAAATCACCAAATTCATGAGACTTCTGCTAAATGTTACTTTTTTTACCATAATACATCAAGCATCTTGGATAGTGGAACAATATATATTAGACTAGTTACAGGTGCGAATATTCATGGAGGCTCTTCATTCACCCAGGTAGTGTGAGGTACTTTGACGAATTTACTCAGAGGCTCACCATCTACATCTTTTTTCATTTCACCATTGAAGCTGGCAGACTCATAACAAGTTATTAGAACGAAAACCTAAGGTTCCAGCATTACATTGTCCTCAGAATGTTTATCCTCGCCACTCTGCCAGAAATCTGAATAATAGTTGTCAATTTCCAAGTCTCCAAATACCTTTAATGTTTTCTTCTCCAACATGTTTGCTATTCTTTAAAGCAGTGCTATTCTTTTCTGCAAAGAAATCGACTCAATTGCATAGTTTTGAAGTTGAATAATACACTTCGCGCCACATCATGTCGCGCTGTCAAAACTCCCCGAGGGAACTGGCTGTGGCGGGGTTTGTGGATTTATATAACTACATGAAGGTACTTAACTCGACGACACAAAAACAGTTATGCCACAAAATCTAAAGTACTGGGTCTTATCAACCCAGCGCGAATACCCACGGGTTAAGGACATTTTAGAGGTGTCTAACACGCCAGTAAAGTACAAACATTGGCTACTTTTCCTTTGCTTTGTTCCTTTTCAAAAACCGTACAATATTTGTCGATTAACCATATCACGTAAGAGAAAGCGGTTGTGGTACGGCCAGGGTATCATAATCATAACTACTAGGTAGGTGTTTTGGAAGTCATTATAGGCTAATTCGATTGTTTGGGCAGCGTACAACTGGTTTGTTGTGGTTCTCTTGCGCCCTGTAATTTGGTCCGGTTCGTCGCGTAGTTTGAGGTTCTCGGAATAAACTACTCTGTGCTATGATACAGTCGGTTAGATTCCTAACGTAAACAAAGAGTAAACTAAAGGTATTATTATGTTTAGAAGTTTTGTTTTGAACAATTAAGAAATACAAACAACTCAATGAAATGATGTTGTGTATATCTTGGGACTAGAACAAGTGGCAGTTCCCTTTCAGTGGAATGTTCTGAAATGATTTTGCATAACTAAGAGACCGAACAACCGAAAACATCGAAGTTAAGATCTACCCTTTTTTCGCCTTTAATCGCAAATCCTTCGAATACAGCATTCCGCGGCATTAATCCCGCCTGTTCACCCGAGGGTTAGGCAGAATATTGTAACAAGGCAATAAGGGGCGAACCAATTACCGATAATAGAAGAGATATTTGAATTTTATCCTATACCTCTGTCTTCTTAAGCTCTTGTCTCCTTGAGCACGCTGTAGAAATTTATCGTATTCTAGAATTATTAATTACGTATTAAACTGATTTGACTATTCAAGCGTATAAGATAATAGTAGTTTAAAAAATAGATACATAGAGTTATTAGAATATGGGTAGGTTTTAAAAGAAACGAGGCTTGGCCTTTTTTTATAGTACCCTTCGAGTCTAACATAATACCATGGAGTATGGTCGAAAGTTTAGCCTTTTTATATTTTATTTCAAACACTGTATTTTAATGATTAAAAAGTTACTTTATAATACAGTTTTAGAGAAAATCTTATAGAAAATCTGTATCATAAAATATATATTTTTAATTTTTGTAGTACCGATGTCATAAGCATAGGATTTATATGTCAACTTTTGGAATCATAATTGAATTTTATTACACGGTAGATAAAATTTATTATATTCATCATCATCATCATCTACGCAAGGGCAGCCTTATCCCAATTATTTGGGGTCGGCGCGACAAGTCTTTCTCCTCTACACATCCCTGTCAGACGTCATCTCTTCAGTCACTCCTCTCCTTGTCATATCCTCTTTCACACATTCCATCCATCTTTTCTTTGGCCTACCTCTACTTCTTAAACCCTCTACAGTCATACTTTGCACCTTTCTATCGACATTGCTTTCCTCTCTTCTCATAACATGTCCATACCATGACAGCCGCTCGCTTCTCAATTTTTCATTCACTGGTGCAACTTTCAAACTTCCTCTAATATACTCGTTCCTTACCCTATCCATTCTTGTCACATCACACATCCATCTTAACATTCCCATCTCCGCTACATGCAATTGTCTTTCATCCGTCGCTTTTACGGCCAAACATGAAAGTCTATACAGGACGATGAAATTTATTATATTACAGGTGGGTAAGTGAAGTAAGTCAATTGACTAGATCCAAAGCAGTCCAAAGGCAATTACGAAACTGATGGTGCGTAAAATGTTACTGTAAACATCGTCCAAGCGCATAACCATTTGTAAACCTAACAATAATATCTTATGTGAATCTGTGTAACAACAAAATGTTACTTGATTATAACAAAATAAATGTTTATGTTAGGAAAGGGCGCAATTACTCTGCGCGGCTGCGGCGCGGCCGGCAGGAACTCACGCGTTGGGCGCGGGCCACTACGATTTTTATCTCAAACGGTGAGCCGACGTTTCCATCCGCGTAATTACATAGTTTAGGGCATAGAGTGAATTATTAGACGCGCCGCGGTGCGGTAATCAACACAATAATTGTTATTCACGGTGCTAGTGTTGTGCCTCACTCTCCTCACTGCTTCGCCGCTACACAACACTACAAATTGAATTTCGTACAATCGCTGTGTAACGGTTGACGCTTTGTTACCTTTTAGTGCATATCACTTTTTGATGCTTTTTGTTTAGCTTCATAAATGACGATTTTTTTGGTTTTAAATTTCATTTAGCATATTAATTGAAGAGTAATATAATTAGGTAGGAAGATAACATCTAGAAGTACTTATCTGGTACGATGACTATAAACTCGATTGTTCAGGACACGAGCTGAGGTTTTGAGTTCGTTAGAAAAATTATTCAAACCCTGTTCTACGGTTTATGGGTCTAAGTAACAAATATACTTGTAAATGTAATTCTTAAACCTATACGAATCAACTAAGCAAATTAAGCAAAGCTCGTACTTATTTATTGTGAAAATTAATAGGGTACCTTGCCAGTCATGATCTCCATTTAATTAAATAAGTGGGTACGGTTTTTTTGCTCTACTGTTCGTGATCACTCACACAAATGCATAGCTCAGCTTACGCCTCGCGAACTGTACCATGTTTAATTAGGAACTATGTAAGTATTCCAAAATTTAACTTTGAAACTTTTATATTGATTACGTCGTTAATTAAACATCATTACTACTATTCTCTATTCTGTGGTAGTATCTACTTACCAGAGAATAGGTTATTGGTAGTAGGTACTATTATATTTTGAATAAAGTCACTTATACATTCCACAATTTCCTTTATTATTTAAACTCCTGACCGGTTTCGCCCAATATATGACATCATCACAGGAATTTACTATCACACTACAGATATTAAACTCAAATTCATCTTGCAGCTACCCACATCTGATATTGGACTCCAATTTTCCATCCATCCATCCATCCAATTTTCCATCACATCACAAGTTCCACCAAGTGCCGACAAAAGCCGAAAGCATAAATAATAATAGGTACTATAACATATTGTACTCGTATTCTGTATTATTACTTCGAAGCTTTAAAACACACAGAGTTTTGTTATTCATTTAAGGTAAACTGAAGGCTTTAAAAGCAAAACATGCCACATCAGCGGTAATTTATTTTCCTAGGGTAACGTCCGCTTCGCAAATTCATTACCAACACAACCTGGCGCTTCCGTTTCCGTTCCTTTTACCATAATATTTCAAACTATTCCGATTATAGTTACTTGTTTTTGTACATTGCCGGTTTTTTAATGGTTACAAACATTAATTGTTTGGAAACTCCGCAATGTATAATGTGTTTTACAGTTTGTGACGTAAAGGTAGAGTCGTAAGGTACTCTTTAGTAATGCAATTAGATCGTGATTATATCGCTTTGACGTGACTTCGTTTGTACAGGCAATGCTTTCAAGAAAACTAACTAAACTTCTACTGTTTTGCTTTCATGTATTTTGTTAATCTTTTTGTACTACCAATTGAAATATGAAAACATGCATTTTTATAGTCGGTGTAAAAGTTGTTAATGAATTTGTATGTCTGTAGCTAGTGGAATTTCTGCTACGAGTTGGCAGATGACTGAACCTATATTTTAAACTTAGACATAATTGATTGAAAAACTGGTATTTAATACCTTTGTACTGTAATATCCATGTCCATAAATTATTAGATTTATCTTCAAAAAATTTAAATTGAACTTGAATTTAGAACTACGAACTTTTTTGTTGCTTTGTTTTGATATCGGTGTGGTAACTCTATAGACCTGTGAAATTATAATTATCTGTCGTGCCTGCGACTTAAAAAGCTTTCCCCCTGTAAACGGAATAAACATAGAAGCATTTTCTCGCTCGAAAATGACCCAACGCAGATCTAGCTGTTGCTAGGTAAATCGTGTGTAGTTCGGTTCTTGTAGCCGGTCTGTAATTTCGCCTATGTATGCGACAGTTGCTATGCGTTGCTAGCCAATCAGAGACGTCCATTGACAATTAAATCAACTACTCGTATTATTTCGAAATGGTAATCGTTGTTCATAGAAAATAAATATATCGAGGGACCGTTTACTTTAGAGATTCTGTTTGAAGTTATACTATTAAGTTTATTCCGTTCCCCTCATTAAAATATTAATTAATATTAAAAAGGGGCGGTAATAACATCTTTATTTACTTCCGAACCGACGGATATCCGACAAAAGCCGAAGCATATGCATATTTACGATACGAAGGACAATAAGAAAATAGAAGAACTGTATTATTATATATTATATTATCAATTGTAAGTACCTACCTACTTGTCTAAGTTTAGTTACTTATCTCGTTTTTATTTTAACGAATATTATACTAAAATTTTAATGAAACTATCGACGTTACCTTAAAATAAAAATAACAATCGAATGAAAGCTTTCTAAAAAGTATCTTAAGTCCTTTGATTATGACATATTTTTAAATACTTACATGATACATTTCAATACTTTTAATAATAATGTGTTTACGTGGGTTTACGATGAGTATCGTAGGTCCGTGGTGCGAATTCGTCACGGATGGTTATCGAGAGGGCAGTCGTTAAAGGCGGCATGTCGATGTTTTATTATTACCTTGTAATCATCGTGAAGGAGACTTGATATGATTTCCACAGAACCTCTTTATACTCATTAATGTTCGGTGCCCGTTTTATAGACATTTCGATCTGCGATTCAATTTGTAGATTGTGTTTAGGTACATACCCTCGTAAAATATTAGTCATCACCGCCGCCGCCGTTACAAATATTTATAATGTTCACCCAACATTACAAGCTTGACATCAATGGACATTTAATTTTCTCCTTCACAAGCCAAGCGTAATGAAAAAAGAATTCAATGAACGGAAAAGAGCTGAAAGTGCTTACAACATTTATTTAAGAGGTCAGTTAAAAAATATTAAATTGAGTGTGCAGTTCTTGTCATAGAATCAGACAGTTACAAAATTTTTGTTTAAAACAGCTATAGGCTCGCTACCTATTACTTGGGTCCATTAAAGTTACTGACAAAAACTAGCATCCACTTGCTTCTTCGAGGAAGCAGACATGATTACCACGAGCCCTATGGTCGAACAGTAAACCTCGCGAACATTAAAATATTTTTTTTGGGATACCCCCGCCATTCCCCCACTCCCTCTCCGCAATAAAAAAACTCCACTAAAAGTATTGTTTCTAGTAAAGGAATACTTGTGCCAAGTTTCGTGAAGATGGTATAATAAATGGGACCGTTAGCCCTGAAAAACATTAAAACGTTATTTGACCATATTTTACCCCATTTTCCCCTCAGTCCAAAAAGCTCACGTCGAAAAAAAAAAAATTAAATCAAGGAACACTTGTGCCAAGTTTCGTGAAGATAGGAAAAAACTGTGGCTGTTATCCCGGAACACACAGACGGACAAAAGCAAAATTGTCCAATCTCGAAATATAGATGCTTCGCTCGCTCGGTCAAATAGGTTTGTACATTATATCCCATTGAGACCTATTGTATCTGTAGGATGACAAGCTTTGCATTTTATTAACAGAATTAAACAGTTAATCTAACAACCCCGTCAAACTTCATGACAGTGCCAACAGGGCCTACAGGGCGGGCATAGAGGCCCGTCAAAATCGGCAAGACAATTAATGCTAAGCACAGGCAACTACTCAAAAAAGCTCTCAAGGGTGCGTTCGTCATTACTTGCATATTTTTTATTTCCAAGTAGATCGAAATTTGCGCGCCCTCGCGATTTGGCCACGGGGTGATTTATGATAAATATTATAAGCGGCATTTTAATATCAACCAGCCTTTTAAGCTTTGGTCCTTTGTAGATGCCGCTTGAGAGATAACCTAATTAACAAACGTTATATATCATTGGGTAGGGTGATCGCAAATATGAGGTTTTTATTAACGTGTTTCGGGATAGTTGTAACGTTTGGGGGACGATCGGGGTAACTTGAAGGCTCGTAAAATCATTTAAGCTTAATTGCCTCTTATCTGAGATTCGCACATCGGCGAGAACACAATTTGTACTTGTAAGTGCTCTGTCGGGGGACCGCTCTTTTTATACAGTTTTGATTAAGAACCCACGCAATAACCGAAGATAATTTGGTTTCTTGGAGATGGAGTCATACTTTCCTGTAGTTATGGACCAGCACAACCGGGTAATTACTAACTTTTCACTTAAGACCGATGTCAACTAACTTATACTGTGAATCCCTTATATTTGAGACTCTCAGAGGTCAACATCTCTATCCATTTTCATCTTTTCCCTACTAGCAAGTAGTGTAGTAGTGTTGCAAGCTGTAGGAGTTGTACCTAGTTGACCTAATAATGACATGAAATAGGCCTTGTGGTTGATTACTACCCAAGTTGTATAAAGACCAGCAATCTTCTTGAAGTAGCAGACAAAAGCTGCTTGTTGCTAAAATTCAAAAACAATGATTAATAATAAAAAATATATAACGTATTATGAACTGTTATGGAGTGGCGAGTTATAGGACTTTGGTACTTAAGTACCTACTTAAAGAGCTGGAGACTCCAGGTACATATGAAGCTAGTTTTTATTCTGATAATTTGTTCTTGTGGAGAATGAAATCATTAAAACTAAACCACGTGAGTCGAAACCACGACGGTGCCCTTTAATACATACAAAATACATCCGGGATAGTAGGACATTGGTGTCTCTTTATAAAAGAACCAGCAACATGATGGTCATGGCTTATACTCGTATGTATATTTATAGGCATAGTCCAAAATGATAGAGAACCGAATTGATACTAAGTCCACTCGCATCGATTAGTACAGTAGCATTGTCTAAGTAACATATCCTTGAGTACCGAAACAACCAGTCCATAGGTACATTTGACTAAGTTGTAGAGCCCCCAACTGGGGCAAAATCCCAAAAAATGTTTTTTAATGTTTGCGAGGTCTACTGTTCGACCATACATACGGTGACCACTTGTATATTCATTTTAGTGGATGCAGCCACTTCAATAACGCATCAAAATGTTCTCTTGGTGCTTGGTAGAGAAATGTTGAGTAACTTAACTGACGTAAAGAAAACCCTGAAAAAGAATAAGGTGTTGTTGGTTACACTTAATTTATTGTCATAGGCCTCTCTATCTATTGAAGTAAACCTCATAAATTACAATTTAGTGGCTTTTAGGATTATTACGAGCATACATGTACGATGTGTGCCTTTGTAACTGCAATTAGGTATCATACTTCTTCCTTTACGTTATCTATATGTATATTATGTAAGTATATATATATATATATATATATATATATATATATATATATGTACACTACATTATATACATAACATTAAACTACATAAACAGTTTGAATAGACAATGCCACGAGTCCGTTAAATCGTCGAGTGAAGCTATATACGAATTATTATTCGTAAGTCCAACGAAGCCGTCCTATTACTGCACAAACTACTCGGTAATACAAGTTAAACAGTTTTGAATTTAACTTTGATACATCAATCTTAACATAAACAATATAAAGTGGTATTTGGGCTAACAGAATTGTGAGTTACACAGTTATGCAGCCCGTCGGTGTTGAAGAGAATACGATTATTGTTATTCAATTACATATCAAAGAGATTGCGTGTACCGGTACAGCGGGTACAGAATATAAAAAGTTCAATTACTCAACTCTCTAAGTAATTAATGGGTTATCAAATTAGTTTGTGATTTATTGTTTTGTCGATCAATTGTGATACCGACACAACATATTTGTTGAACGTTAAACGATTAGTAATTATGGACTCTTAATTACAAGCATTAAATTCGTGATTAATGTATTTTAATGGTAATGATTAATTAATATTGCCGTAGTAATTATATCACGCAAAACCTGCGCACTAGACGTGGACTTGCGGAGATCAGCCCGTGACTACAAGTACTACAGTAGTATGTTATCGCCTACGGCGATTTTCACAGGTTTTATAGCTCAAGATAAAAGTATCCTGTGTACTCTCCTGTCTTATTGTGCACCTACAGACATTTAAGTAGGTAGGTACATACGGAATATTGGTATTTTTTTATGGGTTTCGGTACCCATAATTTCTTTTTCGGATTCTAGAACGTTGAATGGTACCAACTCAATGCTAATTCTCTGATCCAAACACAAGCTGACTCTTGGTTTTGATAAGCTTTGCAAAGCACCATTGCTCGTTCCCAAGGTACTTATACTCTTGCTAGATTAGTTTACGTCGTTTACCTATATTTTTAATTTTATTTATTTATACGTGTGTTAAATATATACAAAGGAAGTCGTTCGTAATTCAATTAAACATAAATCAATTAAACATGCAAAGTTTCAAGTGTATAATAATAATAATATTTACATAGTTTTTATCATAGGTGTCTAAAATATCTCTATTTCGTCACAGATTCACTCACTGACTTATAATCAGCAAAACCTGTAGGGGGGTACTGATGACATAGAAAGAACCGAAAGCTGAAATTTGGTGTGCATACTAGGATTAACACATAGACAGCATACAAATTAAGAAATCATTACATTTTTCTCCCTATCCTCTAGATGAAAATCGGTATTCGTAAGTAACAAAACAGCCAAGCCACACATTTGCCTAACACACACACACATATCCCCGAAGGCCTATATCGGCAGAGGCGCATTATACACCCACAATTTACCAGTATTTTTAGCCCCACGTAATAAGGGGCAAGCCTATTGCCGTCACGGGGCACCCTAGAAAGTAGATTATGTTTAAAATGGCTGAATTAATTTGAAAAATATAAGCAGCTATATTATAATTTTGAAAACTCAAATTGAAACCAACGGGCAACAAAATCTTACGTGCCAGCCGCTGTGGCACAGCCAATTTAAGTCCTGGGCGTCTCGGACTCATTTGCCTAAGTTGAGTAAAATTTGTTGAGAACTTGAAACTAGGACTCACACAGAACTCTAAGGAAACTATATACGCTAAGATAAGGGAAAGTGTTAGGTTAGGACGTGTAGATGTTAAGAGTTTGGTTCTCCATTACATCTGACAACTTTTTACAGTATAATCAATCCGTAGGTTGGCCTTAGCCTTACATACAATATTTTTGGTGAGATATAGATTAGTAAAATCAGTTGCACTCGCACTTAACACTTAACAAAATGTAAACACAACTTTATTAGTGTCTGTTTGTGGATACCAACGAATAATATTTGATTAGGTATCACTTATTTTAATTATTTTTTCACGCAATCTGATTTTAACACACTGTAAATACAAAAACTATCGAGAGAGAACCACTCGTCTAAAGTTGTCACAGTCACCTTTCTGTTGGAGATCATTCAACTCACAGACACTCACGAATTTAAGTAGCACAATAAAAAAATATTAGTTCACGATCGATATTTCTATCAACGTTTTTGCTTTTTATAAAAGTCAATATTACACTGAATCGTGGTATCCTACAATTTCGAATATTACTATCTCACTAATGCTAAAGGCTCTATCAACATCCCCGTTGTTATTATTAGAATGATGATGATGATATTAGGATGACTTATCCTCAGTTGCACGCGGTGCACCTGCTGACGATATGACTTGGCTTATTAAATGACTTAGTCAAGTACCTATACTTACCGCAGAGACCACAGAGGTGGTCAAAGTCCGCCGGGCGCCACTGGAAATACGTTCTGCTTGTAACCAGAGACGCCCGGCAACGGACGTTAGAGCGGCCGCAGCCCTAGGCCGCGGAACTAAAAAAAAATATATATATATATATACTTATTACCTAAGATAGGTAGCTATCTAGACTCGTGGTCTAGTGGGGCTCGTGGTCTAGTGGTGACCGACAATGTTAACACATTGCAAAGGTTAAGCAACATCTAGTCAGGCCGGGCTTAGGATGGGTGACCATTTCTTAAGACGAAGACCCCTCCGTGCCTCGGAGAGCAAGTTAAGCCGTCGGTCTCAGTTGTCATACGAACATCAATCGCAGTCGTTAGGGGTAGTTGGAGCCCTAAATAAAAAATCCGACCGGTCTAACTACAGAACTTCAATATCGCCCATGGGTTGTGAAGGTCAGATGGCAGTCGCTTCACGGAAAATATTGAAGTTCAGCCGAATCGGAGTTAGACTGGAAAGCCGACCCTAACTCAGTTGGGAAAAGGCTCGGTGAATGATGAGGTAGCTATCTAACACTAAGAAAAAGTTAAAGTCCGTCTTAAATAGGTATCGTTTGTTGACGAATGTAAATTCGAAAATACCGGCCGAGCGCTTATTGAGCCACGCCTAATATAGTGTTCCGTAGTTAACATCCAAGTTATACGTTATCCGTTACAGTTTTCCTTCAAAGTTTATTGTGTATACTTGGTCTACCTTCATGAACTTTTTCAGGTTATTCACGCCAACCGTTTAGATTTTAGATGGGGGGGGGGGGGGGAGCCCTGTTTTCGCAAAAACATGCTCTTCTAAGCTAAATATCTCGCAAACCGATGCTTAAAACAAAAAATCATCTTAGAAACCTCTTATTGTATTTAAAATACATATCTAATAGTACCCACTAGATGGGATTGACGCGAGAAAAAAAAACCGTTTAGGAGGAAAGCCGAGGACGGGCGGACATGACGAAACTATGAGGGTTCCGAGACTTATACTACGGAACCCTAAAAAAAGCACTAAAAATATTTTATTTATTTATTTGTTTATTTTATTTATTTATTTTATTTTTAAGGAAAGCTTACAGCTATTGAGTTTACAATCATTAATCAAGAGTGGTCAGTGATACTTGCTAAACACAAGCTTCCACATATAGTGATGACAGGTTTGAAAATAAACATAATAAAAAAACAACGAAAAAAAAACAAAAAATAAAAAAAAACCCAAACATTGTAAACATTGTACATTGTAATAACAAAATAAAACAGTTCATAAAAAACTAGATTGAGTCCAGATGCCTGTTCAAGGTCATCTGTCCTCTGCCGTCGCCGTCGTCGTCCGAAAGTACTCCCTATTAATTAGTTTTCTTACACTGTGTGCACTAGTACAAAATATCGTTATATGGTTATGGAAGGTCCGAATGAAGTCGCTACTTTATGAGAAACGGTCTAAAAAACTTCAATTTACTTGGATTTGCATAGTTGATGTAGTTTTTAGCACTTGTGTTCCAACCATGACGTAATCTAAACTAAGATTGAACTGACTAAAATTAATTGCCAACTTTTGCATAAGCAAAGGTTGGCAATTATTTCAGAGTGCAACTTACATTATCCATCTACCTAATTAAATAGTAAGTAAGAAATAAGGCAAGTCGGTAAGTAGGTATACATAGGTACTTTGGTTAGGTCTTATTCTACATATTACGTATGATTAGGTAGGTACCTAACCTATTATCAATAACCTTAAGATGCTTGGAGTTTAATAACATTCATTCATCGTTAAATCACTGTATAATTCAAATCTCCTTGTCTGTATCACCGTAATTTACATATGCTAAATAAAAAGCGGTGTCATCACAAAAGATATTTGGATGCAATATAAACATAATATCAATTTAAATTCCTTGTTAGTGGAGCGAAAGCCGACATCATACCTGAATGTGCCTAGCTGCTATTGGTTGAGCGTTCAGCCAATCACGTGAGCGAAGAACACTGTGTTCGAGCCGCTGCATACAACCGGAGCGGGCTGGCGCAAGGCGGGCCGAGTGTCTCGCTAGTCAGTAGTCGCTCGTCGCTCCTCAGTTCCTCTCCACACCTCGCGTCGGACTGCCGTGTTCGTACAACCGCGTTTCGCTTTATTCATTTGAGTATTCAGTGACAGTGGACTGTCACTTCCACGGAAGTGATGCCGCGACCTTCACGTGAATCTTATGGAGATCAAAAACCTCCGTACTCGTATATATCGTTAACGGCGATGGCGATATGGAGTTCACCAGAACGCATGCTGCCGCTGTCAGAGATCTACCGGTTTATCACGGACCGCTTCCCGTACTACAGGCGCAACACGCAGCGCTGGCAGAACTCGCTGAGGCACAACCTCTCCTTCAACGACTGCTTCGTAAAAGTGCCCCGTCGCCCCGACCGGCCTGGCAAGGGCGCTTACTGGACCTTACACCCGCAAGCATTTGATATGTTTGAGAATGGGTCTTTACTCCGAAGACGCAAGCGGTTCAAGCTACAAAAAGGCGAAAAGGATAATCTAAATGCCGAATTGGCCGCGCTCGCCAGTTTTAACCGTGCATTTTTAGCCCGTCAGGCTGGCGCACCGCCGCCGCCACCGGCAATGCCATCTGCAAGTTTATATACACCGGCCCTTTGTCCACAATTGAGTCCTGAACCAGCAGAAATTCCCGAAGCAGCGTCAGTTACAGTATTACCACAGAGGCCACGAAGAGCCTTCACGATTGAAGCGTTATTGGAGCCGGATTCGCCGCGGTGGTCGCCATCTCCTCCTCAGCAAACAATGATGTCGATGTCCACGTTGCCAAGGTTGGAGTTATCAATGCCAAGTCCTTACGTGCTGGCGGCACAGCGGTATCATGTGGAGCTGCTGCAGGCCGCAGCTCATGTGCTACGACCATGCTATTTGCCGCCGCCGCCGTTACCCGTCGCGTGACATCAGCGGCAGCGCCCTCACGCTAGCTGCCTCCAAGTTTCGTGCAATGTTAGATTTTAAATTCAGTACAACATTATACTCGTAGTACTTTCCAGTGTTCCTCATGTTATATTATGCATAATTTGTATTTTAGTTGTTGACTTTTAAAGTTTGAGTCAATAAAGCCCGTGCGCTCTATGATTATAACCTCTGGTATGATCTGTAAGATCTTCAACTGTATATTATCTTAGTGGGATTGGTTTTGATAAACCTGCAGTGCATTTATTAATTTAATTATTTATTATTTTTAAATAATAATCGAGGCTACCAATAGGCCTAACTAACATGTAACATTCGATGACTGATCTCTTCTGAGATTTTAACATCCCGTTTTAAGTGATCTCACTTATTAGATTAATATAATAATTAATTAGGTAGATGTTAATACAATAGTTGTGAATTTAAGTTATAATTTAATATATGTGAATATTATGATGCATTTTTTTATAGTTATGCAATTTATTTACTGATATAGGACTATGAGAAACTTTTCGGGTTTGTGAAGTTCAATAAATACTTGTAGAAGACGTTTTTTGTTAATTAAACTGAATGTCTATGACTATATCTAATTAATTCAGATTTCAATATAGTTAAACTCAATGTATTGTTAAATGTGTTATTGTATATAGGTATTGTAGTAGTAGGTACATAAACCTAGTATAAATAGAATTGTTATTCACTGTAGCGGTGCGCACTGACTATTTCGTTTCCTGACTAAGAATTATTTTCTGTAAATATAATTTAGATTGTTACAGTTATTGAATATTGAGAAGTATTAAAAGAAATTCATTTTATCTAATTAGTTTTATTCAGCATTCTTGGTTGAAAATGATATTATGGATTGTGTATCTATAATATCATGTTCAACCGTAAACAATGTTACTAAAACACAACTGCCGTAAGAGAATACTTTAGGCCTATAACTAATTAATATTGGACACGGTGTTAAAACAGTAAACATACTCTACTGCTAATTAAAAAGGAAGTCTATTTAAGTTCACATAATACTTAAAATATATTTTTTGGTTGTGTTTTTGTAATATTGTTAAATCTAAAATAACAGTTTTTAATGTTGCGCTATTACTGGCTAACATTTGCACAGTATTTTTTTTATAGTGTGAACGATTTACGGCCAGTGTAAATAGCAGTTAATAGCAGACTGGTAATGCAAATGTTTACAAGCAACGGCTAATCTTCTTGTGTGGTATGTATAAAAAGTGCTAGAAAATTGGGAAAAAATGTAACGGAGGTTGTCTGTTTCACGGTGTAACGCAGCGCGTCGGCCTCTGTTTGTGCCCTAATAGGTCGTGATATTGCCCCCAGCGGACATAGGCAGTCGGCCATGCTGGAAATCTGCTGAATCACTGGTCTCCTTGTTACACACATAATGCGCATTATTGGCTTGTTGAAACATTTTTTCCTTTTCTCCCCCTTTAATTTAATGATTACGCGTACAATAGACCGCTTCTTTATTCATTGGCGTATTTCTTTTTGGGTTACGTTATGGTAATCTATTGGTACATAGTTGGTGGTCTTTGGTGTTAGTATTCAAACATCTGTTTTACAGCATCATCGTATTTAATTTGGTATTTACAATAGAATACAGGTTTCAGGTAACTAAGCATTAAGCTATCATATTCGGTATACATAATACGGTATTTACCAGTATGCAAACCGGACGATGAGACGAAAACGGTGTTGGACACAAATGAAACCAAAATGTAGAATTTTAGATAAATAAAGATTAACTATTTATGATCGTTAGATGTTTTCTCAACATGTTTGTGAAGCTTTATGCGACTCCAGAAAAACGATAAATTAGCAATTAGCATAAATTAATTTGTCTCTATCATAAGCCGAAGCTGAGAATTAATGGTAATAATTAATATCCTTTGATTAGTTTGGATATTGGTACCTATAAACAAATCATAAAGTTTTGACATAACAGATGTTAATTTCATGTCGTTAATGTCAGTTGCCTATACAATATTTGCGTTTGTATCATACATACATACCTAAAATGTGCAAATGGATTCCTTTATTTTAAGCCTCCTTTTTGCTTTGCTTTTGTATGACTGATAATCTGCTGGACATATAAAACATGGGCATATTAGTACTGTATAAATGTACTAAAAGAAAATAAAAAAAATTACTTGTTAAAATCAAAATCAAAAATTATTGATTTCACGTAGGCGCACACTGGCTATTTTAAAAGGTCACGAATCTTTTGCCACGGTCCCATAGAAAAGAAAGTACAAGAAATCCCTTGGTCCCTTTTTTATGAAATAAATAGTGATGTGAAAGCGCCGAAAATTGAACCCTGCGGGACGACCATGGTGACTATTGATCCGGGAGACCGTTCTCCTTTGATATCTACTCTTTGGATCCTATCACTCAAATACGAAGCAAGAAGATCCAATGCAGTATTTCTAATTCCATTATGGTGTAATTTTCTGATGAATGTTTAATGAAGAACACAGTCGAACGCCTTGGACTAGTCATGGGAAACGCCTAGTGCATCCTGTGAATCATCGCACATAGAAATGTGTAGAAATAAATATAAAACCACAGTAGGGACCTATAGCCTAAGTAGGTATGCGTGTACTGGTACAGGTATCTGATTAAAATAGAGATAATTTAACATATTGACTCGTGTTACTCATGTCCTTAAGGAGAACATTAGAATCACAACAGCCATCGTGTCGATCAATTTATTAAAAAAAAAAGTTTTTTGAAGTTAAAGGCTGTTTTCAAAAAGTTGGTCACGTGACAATATTTTGGTTGAATGTGTCGACCTTAGACTAATAAATAAAGATCTTTATTACTATGGTGTCAATTGACTAAAGTCGCGGCTGGGAAAGAATCTAGCAACGCGTGCCAGATCAGCACCTCACTCACGAGCACTGTGGCATTGAGAAGGAGCAAATGTTGTTTCCAACCCGTTTTGATTTCATGTATAGGTATAGGTACTACCCGTTTACCTTATAAAAACGTAGGTATACAGTAATACAGGTGGTGATTATGACAAAATGATAATTACAATATTAACACTAAACTATTAAATATTGGATAGAAACAGGCGTTACTTGGCGAAAATCCATGACAAAGCAATGGTAAGTAAAATGTTTTAAGAAAAAACTTTTTAAAATTTATAATAGCATTAATTTTTCGCAGAATTAAAAGGACAACAAAACGTCGACAATTGTTTCGCCTCTAAACGAGGCATTATCAAGACTGTCTCGCTGTTCTCTCTGAGACAGATTATTGACATACAGAGAGAAAAATTAATGCTATTATAAATTTTAAAAAGTTTTTTCTTAAAACATTTTACTTACCATTGCTTTTACTAAACTATTAATTACTAGCTGATGTCTGTGAATCCGCCTAAGTCAAATAGTCTTCTTCTTCCCAAATACCCTGGTCGACTTTAAAAGGATAAAGAGTATCCTACGTTATTCATGTGCCATATATCATTAAAATTCAATTGTAAAAAAGTAATAGGTGCCATTTGCGAGAATGTTGACAAACATTTATACAAACTTTCGTGTTTATAATATTAGTGGGATACCTACTAGATATTAGCGTTCAACCGAACAAAAACTGTAAGTATCTTATAAAAGGAGGCGCTGGAGCGGGACCACAGGCCTGCGTCTCGAGAAATCGAGGACCAGCGGTCCCAACTCCGCCAGGATCTCATGGAGTCATGGAGGGTGCGACTTGAGCAACCCAAGGGGGGTGCCATCTTCATCGCGGCGGTGAGACCGATCATGGACAATTGACTGCAGAGGCAGCATGGTGACCTCACGTACCGTGCGACGCAGATCGTTGCCGGGCATGGATGCTTCGGTAGCTATCTGTTTCGCATGCATCGTGAGGTCACACCCCGGTGTCAACACTGCGAGGTTTCCGACGACGACACCGCACTCCACACGTTGGTGGAGTGCTCAGCGTGGTCGAGTCAGCGCCGGGACCTCGTAGTGGGTCTGGACGTGGATACCCTCTCGCTGGGGACCATGCTCCAAGCCATGGTATCCAGCGGGAGTAGGTGGAACGCGGCCGTGTCCTTCTGCGAGCAAGTCATGCTCGCGAAGGAGGCGGCCGGGAGGGAGAGGGAGCGTACCCTCCCCGCCGAGTTCCGTAGTCGGAGGCCAGGCCGCCCCAGATTACGCGACTACGCCCAAGACTATCGTCCTCCATGATCGGGGCCTGAGGACGGCGGGATCGCCACCCACCGTCCTTACAGAAGCAGGCTAGAAGGGTTGCGTGCTGCGGGGCCTTTGCCTCATAGCACGCAACCAGATTCACTCACTGACGCGGGATAAAACCCGACCCCAATGACGCGGGATTCTCGTCCCGACCAAACACCCGCAGAGACCACAGAGGTGGTCAAAGTCCGCCGGGCGCCACTGGATATACCCTCTGCTAGTAACCAGAGACGCCCGGCAACGGACGTTAGAGCGGCCGCGGCCTTGGGCCGCGGAATTAAAAAAAAAAAACAAAAAAAAAAAGTATCTTATAAAAACTTAAATTGATTTGAGCACTTGTCCTAATGTGATAAGTGATCATTTCACAATAATTTGACAATGCAATTATAATAATGCATTTTTAAGAATACAAGGTAAGTAAGTAAGTAATTGTTATTCGTTAGTTTTTGCATTAAAATGTGGTAATTGTTGTGGCTTGTCATCGGATAACTAACTACCTAAATTAAAATAAATTATGTATTAAATTACTAAGATAATTTATTTGCTATGGAATTGTGAAGTGTAACACTTCATATTTTAGTCAGTAGTGCATTATATGTTGTAAAAGAGTCAAAGCCAATATCATAGGCAAATGGTGTAGGTACCTACATGCCGGTAAACGGTTGTGGCTCTGACCTCTGACAAATAAAAGTTCCCGGTAAGCGGCCATTTCTGGGTTATCCTTACGAGGGTGTTATTCGTCAAAGACCTGATTTTGTCAAGAAAATCGTCAAGAACAGTTCATCGAGAACAATTCACGGAAAACAAAATTCGCCGAAAACACAATTTTTCGAATTGCAATTTATCGAATATTTGAAGAAACTCCGTCACAAATACTGTTTCAAAATATAGCGACGAGTGAGGCTGAATGGGAGGCGAGTGGGGAGGAGTGGGATTGAGACTTTTTGTAGATGCCTAAAAGAAACCCCGAGGAATTTGTTTTCGGCGAATTGTGCTTCGGTGAATTGTGTTTTGAATAGTTCTTTAGGAATTGTTTTTCAAAATCAGACAAAATGCGGCTCGTGGGTTAAGCCATAAACACTAACTAGTGTTATTAAAAATAAGTAAGTGCCTAACATGCGTGATATACCATCAAGTTTTAATCCCAGGTATCCAAATCATATCGAAGTATAACAAACAATAAATATTTGTAAAGGCAGCTGTTGGTCCGAATTATTATACCAACCTAAAATAATAATCGTCCTCTCTTAGCACTTCTGTTGATGTTTTTGCCTCGAACACCTTTGCTGGTATTCCTGTAACCTATAATTTCGAAATTAATATCTAACACATTGTGCCTATCTGTTCGTCCCTCGATTCGCCGTTTTTATAGCTTTTCCGACACCATAACTGCTAATTATTTTTGCTGTGGATCGCCGAGGTATAACGATATTTTAATAACTTTAAACTTTACCCGGTTTAGTATAAGATTCAAAATATATTTTTAGTAAATATTAATCAGAAATCAGGATAAAGTGTGGATTACTTAAGGAATTTTAGAGGCTATAGCTACATCCGTTTGGCGATATTTTAAAGATGGATGACCCTATTTTTATCTCTTGTTATTTTGTGTTATTAAAGTTCAGTTGCCTGCTGTTAAGCTAATATCATTTCTCCGCTTAATAACATAGTAGGTATCCCAAGATTATGAAAGATTGCAATTCAAACTTTACAATTGGTGACATTTGTGTCACCAGTAATAACAGTTTCATCGGCAAATAGGTAAAGTGAAACAATTCTAACCAACGACTGATCCCTTTCCAGAACGTTCTACCAACTTACCCACTAGCCCAAGACTTCTAATTTATTGATCATATTGTGTTAATATCGCGACTTACGGCGTCGCCAGAGGCGCCATCTACCAGTAGTTCAGGGAACTACCTACTATTACGCTACTACTAAACAATTCTAGCATGCAAATCAATTGAATTGAGACAACATTCTATCAAGTCAAAATTAGTCTAGTGTCATTGTTTATCTACCGGTGTTTAATCGAGTCGCTGCTTGATATGTAATTGTCTTTTTATCTGTGACACATTTATTTACAATAATAATTACAATATACATAATTATATACTAAAAATATTTACATTACAAAATATCGTTTAAAAAGTCCTCCGCGTCATTGCCGACTGCGGAGGTTCCCAGAATGCTGGCTGTGTTGCCACGTTGGATGGCGATACTTATTCTTTGGGCCAGAAAATAGCCAGCCTTCTGGTCCTATTATTTAGTGTATTAATTCTTAATTTACAGAGCGGAGAATCATTGTCTTAGGTATTAAATAAAAATTAAATATGCACCTCTATAGTCAAATCTTTATTTTAAAAATCCTATGAAAAATTGGATTCAGAGTTGAATTGAAAGATATTGAATCATTCATATCAATTCACTAGCCTCTTTCAAGAATCAATTAAAGTAGTAACTGATGTAACAATACACTTTCAACCGTTAAAAAGAGTGGGAAGAAAATAAAAACAATGTGGTCACGGTTATCAAAGTATCAGTGTATTGTCAAATGCCTTCTCGTATCGGCGTGTCGGTGTCTGCTTGTCGTTGAATGGGTGAGGTGTCGGCGACGTTGGCGTCATAGTGCGAGATGACTTCCCGCCGTGTGGTTCCGGCGATTGTATCGAGAAACACGCCCCCTGTCGTAAACACTCGAAAACTTGATTTCTATTAATCTAGCATCCATTATAGTGTGGGGGTTTAGAATATTGATGTTATGCATATAACATTGAATATATCTGGAGAATTAGGATTTATAAGGTGCTTTTATATTTGGCCCATTATCTGCGGTACATCCCTTGCGATATTTTTAACATCTTTTTTTGTGATCTATTTGTAATTTCTTTCTTAATATCTTTTTTTTGAGTTATAATTCTTAAAATAAAATCCAAAATTATTCATAAGACCAATCTTCTTCGCTTGTTACGTAAACAATTTTTTTGATCTGGTCTCTGCCAAAACTTTAGGTCCTTTAGGTGCAACATCCTATTCCTACGAGAACATTACCGGGATAAAAAGTACCTACCTGATATATAAATCGTTTATCTCTGTGTAAATTTTCGTCCAAATCTGTTCCTCGATGTACGCCTGATAAACATCTTTCTTGAATCTCATATAACATGACGTATCTACTGTACATATTTTAGTTATTTGTATATCCAATCATATACATTTTACCCAATTGTTAAGATGACATTATAAATATAAATAAATATTTTTGGACATTCTCACACAACGTCTTCTAGCCCAAACTAAGCTATAAGCCTGGGCTATGGCATTGACAATATAACACTGTGTCATGCTCATTGAAGCATTATACCTAATATTTTAGCATTACCATGCTTCCGTCAGCTTTACACTGTTTACAGATTAACCCACCTCGACGCTTATTATAATATTATTTACTACCTAATTATCCACTAATTATACTTTTGCTTAATTTCCTGTTAAAGTCTATTCAATATTGAAATACATCCTGCGTTAGTGCCTGTCGCCTCGCGTAACGCCGCGCCGTTGCCATTAACAACACTGGCGACGAGTTGGTTTGTGAGCGGGTTTCACTGTTTTCTTTTTGTTGGGGTATTCTGAACTCATAGCCTGTAGGATTACCTGGAAAGTCTGACCAAGGCACATCCAGTTCCTCAATCATTTGTAAACATCACTCAAACTTTGTACGTATTACAGTACTTACTTACTTCCCTATTCTGTGGTATTACTTCAAACAAAGTAATTTAAAGTCTTCATGGAACCTTGATCACAACTTTAAGGCACAGTTAAGTGACGTTTATGTTTGTTATCGAAAAGTTACTTTCTTAAGTACATGTTGCCTTTGTACTTCTGGTACCTACGTGTTAATTTATCTGATCTTTCCTAACCTACAACCATTAACTTCTAATTGTTTGCTAAAAATATTTTTTGCACAAAAATCTACTCCATAACTTAATCGTCTCGTCTAATTCATCGTATCTTTTGAAACTGATGACTGGAAGTACAGCTTTATTTCAGGTTGTTTAGAGTTCAAATTCTGTTGCACTTTGTATGTCGAGTATGTGATGTATACATGGTGTTGTTGTCATTAGGTCACGTGGGTTAGGGTAGAAGATGGCTTGCCAACGGCTGCTGATGGTGTGAAATGAGTGGTCGTCGGCGCTTTTGAACTCACCGCCCGATACCGTTTTGTACGAGGCAGTTTTTGTGGCCCGCGTTTAGGACGCGACCTCTTTTTTGTATATGTTTGTAATGCCGTGTGTGTGGGACTTGACACGTAGGTGACTATTGTTAATTCAGACCTGTTTGTTATTGTCGCATTCCTACTTTGAAATGAGCCATTTTGTGTCGAACAGATGCGTCGGACGAACTAATTTTGTTTGATTTTCGTTATAGGATATTTTAATACCGCCGAAACAAATCACGTACGATTTTCACGTAAGGCTGTAACTCGCCGTTGGATAAACTGTTACGAAGCTTTATTTAGTTAGGTTTCAAAGATCATATTCAGCTATACCTAAGTAATATTATAGGTCACACTATAAGTTTTGCGTAACTTAAAAAAACAACATGTTAATACCAAAATATTATGTTTATTGCTTTTCAAAATACTCTCCTTTACATTTTAAACATTTTTTCATGCGATCGAACCAAGGCCATGGCATGTTTTCTACAACGCTATCACTGCCTCTTCGGAATTGGTAAAAGTGAAACAAATCTTTGATTTTGAGGAAAATACAGAAATCACAGGGTGCTAGGTCGGAGCTATGCGTAGGATGGGTGACGAGTTGTACTTTTTGGGAAGCTAAAAATGACTTTGTTTTGATGGCCGTGTGTGAAGAAGCGTTGTCATGATGTAGGAGAACGCGGCTTTTGGGTCGTCTTTCGCGAACTTTTTCTAACACCCTGGGTAAACAAATGGTAGAACGCCACTCGGCATTAACACTCTTTTGATCTCCAAGTGGAATTGTACAGATGGGCCCGTAGCTGAGAAAAAAAACGTGATCATTTTTTTACTAACGTTTCTCGCCTGGCTCACTTTTGTTGGCTTGTTCTCATTTTCAAACACCCATTCACAAGATTGCTGTTTTTTTCGGGTTCAAAACAATAAATCCACGTTTCGTCTCCTGTGACAATGTCATAAACAGCATTAGAATGTCCGTGGTCGTTCTTCAGTCGAATCTGTGAGCACCATTCCACGCGAGCCCGCTTCTGCTCCGCTGTCAGTTCATGAGGGATCCAACGACAACAAAGTTTCCGCACTTTCAATTCTTCGTGTAACATTTTCTGGATTTGACTCATACCAATCCCCAATAGTCCTCAAATTGTCTCATAGGTAATCCGCGGGTTTTCTTCAATTAACCGCTCAACAGTAGCCACATTATTTTCGTTGACGGCAATTGAAGGCCGTCCTTCACGAAATTTGTCATGTAAAGAAACTCGACCTCTCTGAAATTCAGCAAACCATCGCCTCACGGTGCTCAAACACGGTGCTTCTCTCTCAAAAGCATTTTGAAGACGAGCGGCACAGTCTTGCGGAGAGAGAGAAAACTTTTAAAATCATAAAAAATCATCGCTCTAAAATCTTTTCGACCTAATTCCATTTTCGTTGCATACGTAGAACTTTGATGTGTGATAAAAAACAATTGACAAATGATTTCCCGCCAATTGGCTTTTTTTTATTACTAAGAAGGTTGCAACGATTAAAAAAATATAACATTCGAAATTCAAATAGTTCCGATTAGCTAGAAGTGCAAAACTTTTAGTGTGCCCCATGTATTTACATCTGTATCACTTAGGAATATTTAGTATACATGTATAGTCCAAGACGCCCAGGACTTTAATTGGCTGTGCCATAGCGGCTGGCATGTAAGATTTTGTTGCCTGTCATCAAGATTTCATAGTAAGGCAATAGGTTAATTTTTTTTTAAATTACAATATAGCTGCTACTTTTTAATACTGGTAAATTGTGGATGTGTAATGTGTGTAATTGTGCCTACCCCTTTGGGGATATAGGCGTGATATGTGTCTGTGTCTGTCACTTTAGGAATGTTAAACAATGATAGTTTTGCAGCATCCAGCTTTTGCGGATCTGAAGGTTTGTTTGAATATGATGTTACATTTTTAGTTAATACATCTTCTGGGTTTTGTTTCGTGTATTACACTGTCCATTAGACGTTTGACAACATAGGAAAATCCATAGAAAATCTTACCCGAGTCCCTTGTACCCACAATTCATACGAGAATCAAATTTTAGATTTTTTCTGCAGTTTATTGTTACCATATCGTGTCTAGGGCACGTTTGTTCGATACTAATATACACAACACATGCAAATGAAGGTGAAAAACGTGAAAGGAGGTTTCTCTTACATTTTTATTCCGATTAAGAATTTGAATAGATATAATTTGTTCACCATTGCTAGTAATTGTTTCGTGTTCAAACGTTCTCAGCTTATACATAATTGCTAGGAAGCCAAGTATCGATATCCATTAGACAAATGGTCACTAACTTAATGTTAGACACTTGTAACTATTTATTTGATGTTTACACGCGAACGTGTAAATACAGCATCAATTAGTTTGAAAGGAACGTTTGCATAAATTGAAGTATGCTAATCATAACATAATTGCGTTTAATTGTGTAAGTTGCTTGGAGTTTCTACAAAAGTGATAAAGTGTAGAGTTTTATTAGTTTTTATTGTAATTAATTAACGGATCTATGAACATTTAATAAATATGTTAACTACCGTTTCTGCTGTTTATAATTAGTGAATTCAGAGAGGTTGATTGCTTTCATTTTATTAACTACTGGTTTAATAGAGGAATCGACTAGTTCATCACTATTAATACTTTAGTATGTCCATTTGAATATTTTTATCTGAGGCTATATATGGCTTTATTGATCAGCTTATACTTAAAGGTTTGAAAAATTGATAAGAACATATGTAATTAACTACATAGCATATTTTGGACCTTTAAAGGTCCAGGTTTTTCATTTAGGGACTCCTTAAGTTTTACGTTTTTGTTGCCTTTAATGTTTTTTTTTACAACCAAAAGTAGGTAGTATCAATGTCAGTTCTCACTGCCTAAAATAACAGCCGAATACTTAAACCAATAAAATGCTCTGTTGCTTTAGGAAGTAATAAAAACACGACAATAATACCCCAAAACGAACGAGAAACATAATTGTTTTGCTCTTATGATCTACGACAGAGGTAAGATAGCGTTTTGATTACATGTGTATCAGACAGATGGTACAAAGTAGAATATAATTTGGTGATAAATAACCCATCCGTACTTCGACGACAGGGTTAAACCTGTGGTTAAACGGACATAGACTAGCACCCTTTGTGGAAAAAAACATAAGTTATTAAAGTTGAAAAATAAATTACATATCAGAGAAAGGAGATTGTTCATTTTGCAATAGACCGCCGTTTCGTAGCAAAGAATTTTGTATGATAGCGAAAATCAAAACATAAGTTATTAAAGTTGAAAAATAAATTACATATCAGAGAAAGGAGATTGTTCATTTTGCAATAGACCGCCGTTTCGTAGCAAAGAATTTTGTATGATAGCGAAAATCGGATATTAAATTGGATTAATATCGTACTTTCATAGGAAATAAAAAATATTCTGTTATTTTGTGGGGTTTTCTCTAATTCTTCGTTTTGCCGTTAAAATTAAAGGTTAGTTTTGAAGCAAATGTCCATCAATCCGTCAAATCAATTTTGTCCAAAAAGTGCTAATTGTTACATGGTTGAACATGGATTTAATTCAAAAAAGCTAGAAGTAATAGTTCCAACACACTTATAAATAACCCTGAACAATGGGGCGGCCACATCATTGGGTATACCTACTTGTAAGTGATGCACCTGCCGATCAATGAACAAGATACTGGCAAATAAAGGGCATGTACGCCCCTGGTGAATAGTGGATGTACACATGCCTCTGTATGGACCCTTAGAAATAAATATTTATTTTGGACATTCTCACACAACGTCATCTAGCCTAAGCTTGTATCAGGTTATTATAACCAATCAACCACATATACAAAATCACGTATCTAGGATCTAGATAACTGATAAACATACATACGAGTATAGTAGGTATATTTATTTCTAAATAGGTACAAACAATATAGGTACATAGAAAATATATTTAAGTAAAAGTAGTAATTAAAAGGAATTTTCTAAGTTCGACGTCATTTATTATTAAAAAAATTAACTCATAGCTGTCTATAACAATATTTCTCCTTCCTATTGACTTTTACATCCACTGCCCTCCTACTAGGTAACTCGGTAGGTATAATGCCCACAGCGCACTGCTTCGTTTTGTTCTCAGTGTAATATTAAATGTATACCAATGCATTTACGATCTACTTATTGCAATCATCCAAGAATATTCATCAAGGTAAATCTTGGTGTCACTGAAAAATATAGTGTTGAATCTTGGTGTCGATGTTATCGCTTTTGATACTCCATAGTAGTCCATAGCAAGGTCTTCAGTCATACTCCTATATAATATGGACAAAAACAACGAGTCGAATAGTGTTTTGTAACCATCGCTTGAAACTACAATACTAAAATACGATATTAATCACCAATGTCTATGAATTTCTACGAGAAACATTACATATTTATCCCTTAGATTTTATATGTAATAATTTAGAATAAATAATCTAAGATTAAGAGAATTTCTAAAAAATACCAAATTGTCAAGAGGACATTTATTTTGAACATTTGAACATTTAATAAGTTAAATGTTTCCTAATAAACTAGAAAAAAATATTGGCACTGATTTAGAAAAAGCACGCCGCCACCGTGTAACATGATTATTTTTATTTTTAATAACTTTTTTATACCACTGGAATTAAATTAATACCATAAATGCAGAATTTTGGCTGTTCTGGAAAATCTAACTTTATGACTTATGGCTTTATTCTTCTAAGAGTACAGTTTGATAATACAGGTTGATGTAAATTACGAAGAGTTAAAGGGATTTTGCGAAAAAATTTGCAATGTCAAAATCATAAAAGTCACAGTAGATCATTCATCATTTAAAAATTTAGCTAAAGTTATCAATATAACTTATCAATGATGTATAAAGATTAATCAATCAAAACACAAATTATTTAAGAAATAAATGTAGTCTATAAATAATGTAATAATAATGTTTTCTTCTACGAAACCTACACTTGTACTTACCTCGGTTATTAAAGGTTAAATAGCAGTTTATTTGTCATTAGCACCTTACAATGTGATGTGTTTGTACTTTTCAACCGACTTCCAAAAACGGAGGAGGTTCTCATTTTTCTCCTTTTTTTATGTTTGTTAACTCGTATCTTCAGACTGGGTGAGCCGATTTAAAAATTTTGTAATAATTGGTCCCATTTCGACAACTATTTGGTCCCATTTCGGTAGTTGAAGTCAATTTTTGACGTGTATTTTTTGTTGTTATTTTTTGCTTAGAAGAAGTAGAATTTATAACCTAAAGTTTATTCAAACACCATCTAATTGTTAAACCCGGATGCATTAAACAACATTGGCTTAAAAATAGGGCACAGGATCCAAAATGAGTCTCTTGTAAGTATATCTATTCCAGATTTATGATAACTACTTTATATGTTTACTTAAAAATTGGACCAAATCAATTCATCCTTTTTGAGTTATGTCACAACTATGTTTATGTTCTCTTAAACTTAACTAAGATAACCGAGAAGAAAAAAATAACGGCTGCGTTTTGTGGCACCCCCTGTATAGTAGTTGTCGCGTCTACAAATATTGACAAACGGTGAAAACAGGTTCGTTGACAAACCAGCCTTTGAGCTCCCACACCCTGTGTTTATTTGCACATTACGATTAGTGGCGCCTGCGCACACCCACCGGCCCCCACTTCTCTCGCCTTGCACTATGCCCACGCTGAGCTGCCTTTACAAATTAGTTTCTAAGTACTCATTTGTGATTGTGGAGCATCACCGCAAAACAGGTAACTGTAATTTTCTACTCACGTTTATAATAATTAAGTTAACTCGTACAATGTACGAGTACATATAAAGAGTTTCATTTTCTCATACTTCATGACCTAGTAATTGCTTAGAAACTACAACAAAATAAGTAAGTACATATTATCTACCCAGTAATGTCTGCTCTCGTATTATACGTTAGCATAACATTAACATACCTACATTACTATTTAATTAAATCACTTGATTTAATTAAACCTGAATTAGATATGTGTTAAACTTTAATTAGAATGTGAAATAAGGTATTGAGATTATGTAAATATATAAATAAACACATTAATGTTTAAGTATTTGAAGTTAGAAAAGAAAGCTTCTAATAGCTTGAAAATGAAACCATAAAATATCCCAGTTAACGGCAATAGACTCGCCATCTAATGCGTACATGAGACCTTTAAAATAACTAGCGAAATGCCTCTGCCAACGCCGCCGTTCGCCGCCAACGCTCGCGGCCGCCTCAGCTTAGATATTTAGATTAGATAAGTAGTGTGTTACATTAGTTGTTAAAATTAAAATGTTCCACAAAATAATGAAATTGGGAACTCAAAGAAATTATTTTGTCTGTGTTCTGTTGTCATAGTGATATATGGGCCCATAACCTGTTGTGTACAGAATGATGTTAGGATTGTATAATATATGTGGGCAATGGTGGTCCCATTCTACCTTCTATAGTTACTTCATGGTGCCCACTGTACTTAGGGTAGTATTTACCAATCTACTATGTTGTAATTTTAAATTGAACATAATACAAAATGGTCCAAAAAAATGAATAACCAACATTAGCGGCATTTTCTTTCTTTGTCATTCTCTGGAACTGATTTTGCATCATTACAAGCGACGTAAGATTGACTCCCGCACAAAGGCGCTGTCAAGTTCAGTGGATGAATAAAACGCAAAACGCGGGCTTTCATTGTTGTTATAACAAAATGAAGTCGTAATGAGTAGGAGTGTTCACCGCGACCGCAGAGTGAACAAAATGTCCCGCGATTGAATTAAAATTACTTCAACATTGTGGCTTTAAAATGTTGACATTTGACAAGCGTTGCTGACGGCCTGTCGCTGCTGACGGGCGGCAATCGGGTCTCTCAAGTAAAGTGAACGAGACTCGCTTCGCCAACCCACCTAAATGAATAAAGATTGTACTTGATTGTGCTTTCATTATGTATCATTATTACGTGTACATAACATATCAATAGTACATTACAAATAGATTTTGATGCTTGAATTATATTAGTTGTTAGACAAATACTAACCTACTCGCTGCTTTTTTGGACTTTGGTTCTGTTTGGATATAAGTATATGCATGTATTGTACTACTGCCTTTTCGTTGGCAATATAAAATAATAATTTTACACAAGAAAGAAAATTAAGATTAGAAGAAAATATTTACACTTACTAAACACTATATACACTAAAATCTACTCTATACCCACACAGGCGTCAAAGAACTCCTCCGCATCGTCGCCGACTGGTAATATGTAAATTTTATTGTATAGTCGATCCATTGGGCCACTCTATCCGATAGGAGAGGCCTATGTCCAGCAGTGAACTAAATGATGAGTGATGATGATATCCATTGCCAACTTGTTAGGTGTGCCATGGAGAAACTGCACTGAACATGACTGTTTCTGTGGTGTGGTCGGTAGTGCATCGGCTTTCGACTCCGGAGTCTCGGGTTCGATCCCCGGGTCGAATCAAATATTTGTGGAGTTTGTTTCCGAGTTTGGGTGTTTTCTATGTATAATATCTATTTAGAAATATATTAGTATGGTTATCAGTCGTCTAGATCCCATAGCACAAGCTTATCTATATATTTAATACGACGATTTGTCTGTCTGTCTGTCCGTCCGTCGCGTTTTTCAATTATAATTAATAATACATACATTTGCATGAAATATTAAAATATTCTTTTTTTTTATGAGAATGTCCAAATGTCGAAGCAAATGCTTTTGAAGTTGATACTGAAATGTGTGTTTTGTTTTTATTAATATTTTCTTATTAGGCAAGCGGCAAACCCCTGAAAAACTAAAATGACTGACCAATCACTGAAAATGTGATTGCCCCAATACAAATTTGTACTTTTTGTAAACCTTGGACCAAAAGGCGTCGATTGGTAAGAAAACTAAATTTGTGCGGTTGGGCTATTAATTGTTATAAACAAATTAATTAGTTAACTGATAAAAAGTTGGTTTTTATATTGCAAAGTGATTTCTGAGGGTAAAACGGGCAAAATAAAACACTTTTTACTTTTTGATTTTTTCGAAAAAATGCGTTTTAAAGAAGTTACAACCATTTTAAAGCGCAAAAATAGTCACATTCAACATTTTTTATCTCGCCGGTAGTCACAAAATACATACATTTGCATGAAATATTGTTTTTTTTTTTTATATAAAGGAGTAAGCCCAATCATGGTTTCGGAGTGTGCAACAATCAAAATATAATTAAAAATACTGTCTTTAATTTTCATAACAACTTTCAAAATACTAAGCCATAACTTCGCCGGAAAAAAATACGTTTAATAATTTGCTATTTATATGACTTGCAAAAATGCAAGATCGTCAATTTCCTTTCGTTATTACAAGTATTGCCAGTAAATACACTAAAATGTAACTCTACCAATTTCCGCGTATTAAATCAGTACACGTACACGAACTGTTTCAAGTTTTCTGTAGTGAAGTGTAGTGTAAACTAAAAACAATAGTAAAATAAACTAAAGGTTATTCTATATTAAGAAGGCTTTTACGGTTAATAAATATAATTATATGTTATTATTATGTAATTAATGATATTTTATTATTAATATCATATTACATATTAAATAGTATATAATGTCTATACATCAATACGTACATTCAATAATTTATATCTATAATTTGTAAAAAAACGTACTTAATTGTGAATCTGTTTATGGCAACATTAAGTGCGATTTCACTTGAGTAACATAACATTAAATGTCACTTTTTTTTCACTGACGTTGCCGCTCTCGTGATTCTTTTTTCGTTTGTTGTGATTTCAGTGCTTATTTAGATTTTTATAAGTTTTACGTCGAGTCGAGCCTAGTGTTCCTCCGTAGCTATAATAATCAGCAAAAACATCGAGATATATACTCTTTATTTATTGTGTGAACGATGGCGGATAATCGACTACGGTGTATCAACTGTTTCATGAGACTATCACACCAGCGCCGGCGTCTATTACAAGACGCGACTGCATTCATGACAAATATTCTTCGTGTCTGGATATCACCAACACCGGTAAGTAATATCTATTTATCGTGTTATAATTATTTAGTAAAATACAAAAGTAATCATATATAAAAACAAGCAACAATATAATCTTGTCATGTGAAGAATATAATCTTGTTTCACAGTACCTACCTATTATGTTTTAGAATATTATTTTACATGGATTAGCAATCCTATTTTGAAATGGTTGTTTATTTTTGCAGGCCTCTCCTGAAGATAACCTATGCTTTGAATGCTTTGAGATACTACAACAAGTACCTGAAGGAGAGACTATACCACCTCCAATGTTTGGACATAGAAGTGTATGCTTAGGTTGTGGTATGTCCATTCTAAGATCTCGCACTCATCTTGTGCACCCTAACTGTCCTGAAAGAAGTGTTATAGTTCAACAAACACTACCCCATTTGGTTAGTATTATATTTTCCTATTTTATTTAGAGGTTCTTAAGTAGTAAAGAATAGCCTCTGCTAGTTAACTAAAAAGCTATTTGTGTCTAAAGAAACCATACCAAAATAAGACTAACAACAACCGTCTTGTTAGGTATATTAATATATTATTACCTGACTGCTAAAGAAAGGAGGGTAATGTTGTTTGACAGTATGTATGTATATCCATTGATATCCATCTATCATAATTGTCCATCAGGCTGAATGAATTTTGATGAAAGAGGTCTCTAATGAACGGTATTTGTCTCCAAGTGTCATAGAGTAGTAGGTACATAAAAACAGTCCTGTCTTTTTATTTGTAAATTATGTTTGTTTTATTTCATAAATGATAATGCAAGTGCATTATTTTCAGGTAGGCCGCATTACTAGAGTTTGTGTGGCATGTTGGACAACTGCTAGGAGACATCTTCAAAGGCAAATTCATCAGGACTATCCTAGATTTGTTGGAAACATGGAAGTTGATGTATTTCCACAAATACCTGAACCTCCTCCAATGCCACCTGTTGTGTTACAACCTCAACAGCAAGAATCGGTGAAGATAGTATCACAAACTCATAAACGTGTATTATCGTCATCAAGACACTGTATTTTTCCTCAATGCGAAAATGTTGAACGGTTATTGGTACCAGCTGCAGTAAAGCAAAACTTACTTCGGCATTATAGATTTTATGTCCCACCTTCTGCTCGGATATGCAGATACCATTTGCAAAATGACTGCTGGGATCAGTTAGATTCAAATTATAGAGATTTTACGGCAACTCAGGTTGACCAAATGTTTCGAATGATGGAGAGATCGAGTCTGGAGTCTCTGGACTTTAGCAATATAAGTGCAATGCCACCAAATCTCTGCCACTATTGGCTAGGACTCACATCAGCGCAATTCCATGATCTTTTAAGAGAAATGAGCAATCTTCACAACGAAGTACCTTCTGCTAGTATCGCTCTATCCATTTATTTAGTGAAATTGCGTACTGGTGATAGCAACGAAAGGATGTGCAGTCTATTTCAATTACCCCGTAGCACTCTGGAAAGGTATATGTCGAAGGCTAGAGATTGCATGGCACAACAGCTGGTTCCCTTATATCTAGGTCTCAATCATATGACAATAGCAGAAGTAGCTTTAAGGAATAAAATAATTCCTGAGGGTTTATTTGGAAATCCTCATCTGGATAGTGAAATCAAGCCTGCCATTGTCATATGTGATGCTACATATGTGTATGTGCAAAGTAGCAGCAATTATTTATTTCAGAAAAACACCTACAGTTTGCACAAACACCAGAATTTGGTAAAGCCATTTATGATAGTCTGTTGTGATGGTTACATTTTAGACTGCTTAGGTCCTTATAAAGCCACAATAAATGATGCTACAATTATGAGCAATGAGTTTCGCGAGATCACTGGTGCTATGAGAAGTTATTTTCGAGAGGGAGATGTTTTCATCCTTGATAGGGGATTTAGAGATGTAGTTCCATTATTGAGAGAATATGGTTATAAAGCCCATATGCCTGAGTTTTTGTCTGAGGGTGAAACCAGCTGACCACATTACAGGCTAATAAGTCACGATGTGGCACAATGTGGAGATGGGTCGTTGAGGTTGTCAATGGTCGTCTCAAACGTGACTTTAAATTATTTCGGCAAGACTATTTTAATACAGCTGCTAAACATTTGATGATAGATTTCAGAAATGGATGTGCGCTTACCAATAAATTCCATCCTCTCATTGAAGACCAACCGGAAGCATCTGAGTATGTTGCCATTGCAAGACAACGACTAAATATGGAAAATATTCTTGCAAATATAGTTCGTGAAGAAAATCTAAACAGGCGTCGAGCTACGTTTATAACAATTAATGCTCACCACCCACATTTAGACGGGTTTCCAAGACTCACCATATCTGATTTAAAAAAACTTGCATTGGGGACATACCAGATCAAACAAGCTCGTTCATATTATGGTGAACATGTGAGAGCTAATGGTACTTACAGTTTAGAAGTAAATAATGAAATAGAGGATGACATCCCTCTTATTCTAGGTACAAATCATTATTTATTGAGGGGAAGAATGAAGTCCAGGCATATTGGAGGCAGGACATACCACACTTATTTATTAATAAGCCGTAGTGAATATGTTGCCAACACTGTTTCTGCAATTACAGGTTATTGCTGCAGCTGTTTAGTAGGTAACAGGACCGTCGGCTGTTGTGCCCATGTTATGGCAATAACTTGGTATCTGGGTTGGGGTAGACACAATGATGTGTTTGCTCCAGCAAGTTATTTAGATAATATTTTTGATGAGTTTTCATATGAAAATGAATGAAATAAAAGAATTGAAATTATGTTATACTTATTTGTTTTATTTACATTGTATGTAGGTAGGTAGGTACCTTACTCGATAGACATCTGTATTACTTGATTGACTGCTCTACTGATTAAATAATAACAAAAATCGGGTAAGTTACATCGCTCTCATTCATGACCCAATAAAGTCCGACACTTTCCCTCGCCATACCATAGAAAACGCAATATGTAGGCAATTATTAAACGCCCAGCTCGTGATAAACATAACCTAATTTTGTGAAATTCATATGCTTTTTTCTCGAATGTCCGGCGAGTTGGATTGATTATGTTTGTTGTTATAGAATATACATTAAAAACTCCTCCGGATGACGTAAATTTCACTTGTGCACAACGACTTTTGTTTGGAAACCAATCCCCATACTTTTGTGGGCATACTCCTTTATATATATACATATATATATTTTTTTAAATATTTGAGGGATCAAAGTTTGCTGGGATAACTAGTAGATTTTAATGCGGTTTTCACCAACGGACACACACAGTGGTTCTCGAGGAAGGTTTTTAGTACATAATTTGTCAAGCGGGCGAAGCCGCAGGCGACCGCTAGTATTTTTATAATTTTTAAAATAAAAGTAGCCCCTTCTCTTTATATAATCAGCTAACTGCTAATGAAAATTTCGTTAAAATCGATCCAGCCGGTTAAGAGATAATAGGGTAATCTCTTAACCGGCTGGATCGATTTTAATGAAATTAAAGAAACAAAACAAACAAAGAAAACACGTGTTTATGTAGGTAAGTAGGTACTAAACTTACCTTACAAGGTAAGCCATAAACCATACATACATATTACTTTCATATGCAATTTCATATTAACAACAAATAGACACTTCAATTTTATTTATGCATGGGGCACACTAAAAGTTTTCGGAACTATTTGAATTTCGAATGTTACTCGTATATTTTTTTAAACGTTGCAACCTTATTAGTAATAAAAAAAAACAATTGGCGGGAAATCATTTGTCAATTCTTTTTTATCACACATCAAAGTTCTACGTATGCAACGAAAATGGAATTAAGTCAAAAAGATTTTAGATGATGATTCTGTATGATTTTAAAAGTTTTCTCTCTCCGCAAGACTGTGCCGTTCGTCTTCAAAATGCTTTTGGGAGAGAAGCACCTTGTTTGAACACCGTGAGGGGATGGTTTGCTGAATTTGTGAGGGGTCGAGTTTCTTTACATGACGAATTTCGTGAAGGGCCTTCAACTGCCGTCAACGAAAATAATGTGGCTACTGTTAAGCGGTTAATTGAAGAAAACCCGCGGATTAACTATGAGACAATTCGAGGACTATTGGGATTGGTATGAGTCAAATCCAGAAAATTTTACACGAAGAATTGAAAGTTCGGAAACTTTGTTGTCGTTGGATCCCTCATGAACTGACAGCGGAGAAGAAGCGGGCTCGCGTGGAATGGTGCTCACAGATGCTACTGAAGTACGACCACGGACATTCTAATGCTGTTTATGACATTGTTTTGAACCCGAAAAAAAACAACAATCTTGTGAATGGGTGTTTGAAAATGAGAACAAGCCAACAAAAGTGAGGCAGGCGAGAAACGTTGATAAAAAAATGATCGCGTTTTTATTCTCAGCTACAGGTCCCATCTGTACAATTCCACTTGAAGATCAAAAGAGTGTTAATGCCGAGTGGTATTCTACCATTTGTTTACCCAGGGTGTTAGAACAAGTTCGCGAAAGACGACCCAAAAGCCGCGTTTTCCTACATCATGACAACGCTTCTTCACACACGGCCAACAAAACAAAGTCATTTTTAGCTTCCGAAAAATACAACTCGTCACCCATCCTGCGCATAGCCCCGACCTAGAACCTTGTGATTTCTGTATTTTCCCCAAAATCAAAGATTTGATGAGAGGTTTCACTTTTACCAACTCCGAGGCAGTGATAGTGTTCAATCAGCACGTAGAAAAACATGCCTTCAGATCTGTGGTCCTCCTGTTTTAAAAAATGGTTCGATCGTATGAAAAAATGTTTAAAATGTAAAGGAGAGTATTTTGAAAAGCAATAAACATAATATTTTGGTTTTAGCATGTTGTTTT
Source organism: Nudaria mundana (assembly GCA_963556515.1). NCBI lineage: Eukaryota > Metazoa > Arthropoda > Insecta > Lepidoptera > Erebidae > Nudaria > Nudaria mundana. The sequence continues at coordinate 7,760,539 of OY748287.1, read as the reverse complement.
TTTAAGTTACGCAAAACTTATAGTGTGACCTACGTATGTAGCTATACCTACTTACTTAGATCTAAGTAGGTGGATAAGTTTTAACCAATAGATACAGTGGTCCTTGAGGAAGATTTTTGTGTACCTATAAAATTTTTCAAGTGAGCGAAGCCGCGTGCTTCCGTTAGTAGATAATAATTAGAGACTTCAAGAATAATATTGAAGTAAAACCAGAAAGACTAGAGCGGCTACCAGTCGGTACATAAATAAAAGACAAAAACCTGTCTCGTTCACTCGTCCGTCGTCCGTCATAAAGTTTTTAATTTATCTAATCTCAAAATTTGAATAAACAGTCTGTTGTAATTTAGATAGGTACCTATTGTTTTTGTTCGACCAAATCTATTTATACTACTTAGATACAATTAAACAGTAGAAATCACGTGTTATCCATACATCCATATCCATACAGATAAATAAAATTGAAGTGTCTGTGTGTAATTTCAAATTACCAGCTTTTTACTCAATGCATACGATAGGATAAACGATAAAAAAAGCAATTCTTAAAATTTTTGTATTGGCCGTCTGTCTGTCTGTCTGTTTGTGCCCGCTAATCTCCGGAACAGCTCGACCGATTTTAACGGGAATTTCACTGGCAGATAGCTGATGTAATAAGGTGTAATATAGACATACTTTTTAACCCAGGAATGTGTTCCCGTGGGAATTGGGAATCATAAAACTATATCACGCGGGTGAAGCCGCGGAGGTCTGCTAGTATTTAATAAATTTGTGTAGGCGATATAAAGACAGACAGACATACATGACGCCTAAATCTACGTAATAGGTGGCACACCTATTACCGTTACAGGAAAAGAAAAATAATAACCACTTGCAATTCTAACCTAAATCCCAACAGCCAGGACAGATGTTACATAATAAGATTAATAAAACTCAAAAAAGGTGGTTTATTCATTTTTGTCTGTATGCAGAAGACTCAACCTGCCGGGCGAAATACGTTCTGCTTGTAACCAGAGACGCCCGGCAATGGACGTTAGAGCGGCAGCGGCCTTGGACAAGCTTCTTTTCTTCTTTTTTTAAAAACGTGGCTCAATCGATGTTCATCGATAATTTCGCCAATGTCAAGGTAATGCTTGATTAGTTGATAGTCCCGCACAGAAGAGCTAGCGGATGTAAGTTATCGTCATAAAAGCTGTCGATACGGTGATCTACAATTGATGCGAGTGGAGTCGCGAGCTCCGGCTAGTATACCTACCATATATTATGCAATATTATAATCTTGTCTAATTGTTGTTGCTTGATCTCTTAATTGACATGGTTTTAACCTCGGTCACAACTTATGTAGGTAAACTAAAATAAATCAAACATAATCTACTAAGAGTCTTTGACAGACAGACGTGCCTCACAAAAGGCTGGAAATTTCTCAGAGCATGTTCCTAAAATGCTTTATAAAATGAGGTAAGTAAGGTACCATTTTATCCATCTTTGCTACCAGAAATCTCCGGAAGTAACCACAACCGACACTTCATACTTACTGACCGTTCTCACCTGTGTTAGAAACATGCTCTGAGAAAGTTCCAGCATTTATAACGTGAGGTATGTCTGTCAGTTATGGGCTCCAAGTCTATAAATAAACACCTAAAAAAATACATTATTTAAACGACTTGTAGATACAAAAAAAAACTATTGCGCAGGTATTGAATTGACAAACAAAATTCAGACCTAAATATATATACATATAATCACGCACATACATACATATAATCACGCACATACATACATATAATCACGCAATATTACAATAGAAATACTGTACCTACAGACCTACCCTAACCCTGTTGCTCAGGACATTTTTCATGTGCACAGTATGTGACGGGCAGACGTTCCTGACTGCAACCTGTGGAATTGTCAAAGATGTGTACTGTGTATTGATGCATTCCTACTAAACACCTACGACACCAGCGACGCCGGGTAATATTTGGGGATGTTGACTCATCCTTCGTAAAAAAAAGCAGATTTACTCTGGCAATTGTTTAACCATCAATGATTCCCATGTACCATGTACCATGGTAATCAGTTGTTTAAGTTATGATAAGAGTGACATGCCTATAGGACAAAGGCCTCAAAAAATAGATCGAAAAAGCCTGTTTGTATATTTTAGCGTTAACAGTGAATTTCTTGGTTAATATTCGTCTGCAGATTCGTGCAGAATCAAGTTTATTTATTTAAAGAAACGAGTGCAATGGTACGTGACAATAGCGGTAAACGCTTAACAAATCGGTCGTTCGTTGTTTATGAAATTATTGGCCAATGCACCCAGTACTAATTGGAAAATACTTGATTTTCTCAGTTGCCAACCTGCATCTTGTTTATATGTTGATACTCTCGCATTAATAGGAACATATTTTTGGCTTACATTGTACTTTTTAAGAAGGTACCACTCAATCATTCACCGAACCTTTTCCCAACTCAGTTGGGGTCGGCTTTCTAGTCTAACTGCGATTTGGCTGAAGTTCGATATTTTCCGTGAAGCGACTGCCATCTGACCTCCACAACCCATGGGCGATATCGAAGTTCTGTAGTTAGAGCGGTTGACTGCCATAGATTTCGAACATCTATATATATGACAATCGGGACCGACGGCTTCACGTGTTCTCCGAGGCACGGAGGGGTCTCAATGTCTTAAGAAATTGTCACCCATCCTAAGACCAGCCTGAGTTGATGTTGCTTAACCTTTGCAATTTGTTAACATTTTCAGTTACCACTAGAACACCAACCCCACAAGTAGGTACAACTCGATATGCACCGATAAGAAACTCGATATCAATATTATGGTACCACCTGTTCATTAATTCCAGTCCTGAATTTGTAGAGACAGCTACGATGAGTTGCTATAAATATTGTATACATATCCTGTTTAACGTAAAAGGGCAAGAAGACAAGCGATTCACGACTTTGACATATTATGATGTATAAATTGCCTCGCAAATTGATAAGTTCATACTTCATGTCTTCATAATGTCGACCCAAAATGTCATCATATCACATTTAGGAATATTAGATCGAAATAAATATTACCGGTTATTTCGTCAGTCGGTTTAATTATGACGTAGATAAATATGGTTGTTGAATTTCCTACGTATTATAGTATCACGATTTTTCTCCGAGGGTGTAGGCTAAGATATATTGAAGGTACGTCCAATATTAACTGTTCGTTCACCGTAGCGGAGCAGGACTCAAATTACTGTAGCGGCCACAGACTGAGAAACCTCCTAACAATATGTGCCGTATCGAGGATTTAGTTTTCTGTTTCCGACTCTTGATCCAACTATCTAACGAGAATCTCTTAAGATGCTGATGGAGACTTCGCTGTTATGTCCATTAGTCCATTTGACGAAACGACTATCGGGTCTATGATTGTCAAGCCTACGTTATAATGTAAATTGTTAATATCTAATAACTTGCAGTTAAGGCTACATAAGTAACCAGGACTTACAATGAACCTAAAAAAGCCGGTAAGAAAAACCATTAAGTAGGTACACAGTATAACCGTGAGAACAAAAATCAATTAATAAATATGTCTTTCGAGGCAGAATGTTTAAAAAATCACCATTACAGCGTCTCGCCACAAAAGGCACCGGTCCAAAGACATAAACAAGTCTGATCGACACTTAAAAACTGTTTGAGCAATTTTCTTGCCATCGAGAAACTCGAAGGGGACAAGACACGTCATATTTCGAAGTATTAATAAGCATACCGCTGTCGGTAAAAACACATGATATACGCAAAAATGTGTATAGTTAACTCCAATAGCACATACTTGTATTGTTTGTTATTTATTGCCAGTAATGAGTCGGCTGAACTTGTAAAAATTGACACGAAATTGATGCCCACGGCAGCATCATTGTACTTTCGTCTCTATGGTGTTCGGTTGTAGGTACTGGTTGAAATTTCTCTCACTTCCCTAATTTTTGTAATATTTACATATTCTTGTACACCTACATATACCTAATATACATATGTTTATGGTGATAAAGGGCACTTTGTTATAATGGACTAGTTATAGTAGACTATGTTATAGTAGACACTAATCACAGGAACAAACTTGTGTGTTAACAGCGTGATTAGACGCATATCGTTCAGTAATTACACACTTCTGTTGCCTGTACGTCTGCGCCGACGCATCTTCCTCGCCTCCCGAGCCCCGCATGGTCAGCTCGAACCCCGTTTCGCCCCAAGGCGAATATCTCAAGAGCAAACAGAAAAAAGCATACACAACTTTCGGATCGGCGTGCGTACACTGTTAATGATCCGACCTGTTTTCGATGCCGTGTGGGAAGATTTAGCGAATTTGAATTTCGATTGCTCAAGTCGGGTCCAACGGTCCATCCATCACAAGAATTGATGGATTTGGGGCCAAAAAGTTTTGAAAAACTTTAAGAGATGAAAGCGGGCTATTTCAAGAGCGATATTATTAAGCGAAGCTGTTACCAACAGCTCATATTTTCTCGCTTAGACATTCATTTTAATTCGATATTATACAGCTATGTTTACCCTACTATGTTTAAGAAGAACAAAGTATGGCTTCTTTCCTTAAAGTAAATTATAAGAAGTAACACACGTGGATATAACTATGCCGGTTTTCCCGAACTCTGCATTAAGTAGGTATATTTGTAGCAAAAGAAACTGCAAAATTTTACTTTGCTCGTAAAAAGACAAAGAACGGTATTTAATATTTGTAGTAGGATAGGATCATGTATTGATGATACTTCTAAAATAAAAAGGCCAAGACCTCGTTAATTCTTTAAAAAAGTTCGTATTCGTAGAAACACTGCATCTCAATTTATGATACATTCAATCGGCATTACTCATGATTGTTGTAAAACCTTTCCACCTGGGTGTCCTTGTTTTTTGATGGAGGTAGACGGGTGCACCTGGAGCTTGCGGCTTGGTGCCCGCACGTCTGCGCGCTTCGCCCCGTTGTCTACCAAACCGACACGGTTTATTGCCACGTGCCTTTATATCAGTAACACCGATGGTTTATCCATCGAGTAATCTGATTAGATCTGATAGAATTCAACTTGTATTTTATTAACCATCTTGAGGTTTGGGTAAAAACTACTGTAGAAGGCAAGTGTTACTTTTTGTACCCGTAATATACGAGTATAAACGTAGACATTTAGAACTAGAAAACAATTAGGTACACAGAAATCAGTTAGTTAGTAAAGATCTGATTAAGAATTTCAGAACGTACGATTTGAAGTTTTTCAACTTCAAATTGTATGGTCCAAAAGTAATACTTTGTCAATTTTTTTTTAAATACCGCGAGACCGCGGCCTCTCCCATGTCCATTGCTGCGGGTGTCTCTGGTGACACTGAAGGCATTTCCAGTGGCGTCCGATGGACTTTGGCCACCTGTGTGGCCTTTTCGGGGGTTTGGTCGGAATGAAAATCCCGCGTCGTTGGGGTTGGGTTTTATCCCGCGTCGGTGAGTGAATCTATAAGCGTGCTGTGGGGAAAAGGCCCCGCAGCACGCAACCCTTCTAGCCTGCTTCTGTAAGGACGAAGGGTAGATACCCCGCCGTCCTGTGACCTCACGATGGATGCGAAACAGATAGCTACCGAAGCATCCATGCCCGGTAACGATCTGCGTCCCACGATACTTGAGGTCACCATGCCGCCTCTGGACCCACTCGTCCATGATGGGTCTCACCGCCGCAACGACGGTTGTTCCCCACATTGGTTACTCAAGTCGCACCCTCCAAGTCTCCATGAGATCCTGGCGGAGTTGGGACCGCTGGTCCTCAATTTCTCGAGTCGCAGGCCGGTGGTCCCTCTCCAGCGCCTCCTTGTGCCATTGAAACAATGACGCAAGGGCTCTCACTCCCAGGTCCCATAGAGGGGTTCCGGCTAAGAGACCTGCAGCCTCTCCGGAGATCTTGCGGTACCCCCGTATGGTTTTGACGGCCAAGGTTCGCAATGGTCTGTTTAATAGAGTCGCGTTCACCCTGACCGCCAATCTATCCGCCCATACGGGAGCCCCGTATAAGGCCATACTCCGCACGATCCCCAGGTACAGTCTCCTGCAGGAGGCGTTGGGTCCCTTTAGATTGGGCATGAGTCGCGAAAGCGCGACTGATGCCCCCGTCACTTTAGGGACAAAACTTCGGAAATGTGGTCCGAAGTTCCATCGGCTGTCAAGTACGATCCCTAGGTACTTCATCTAGGGCTTGATGCCGATGCTGACGATTCCTACAGTTATGCTGGAACCTTCCGGTGGACCGTTCCGAGGTCTGTGGAAACAAAGAACCTCGGACTTGTGCAGGGCCACCTCCAGTCCCAGCCACTGTATCCGACCCACGACTTGAGCAACACCCGTCGTGACCTTGAGTGCTGCCTCCTGATGACGAGGGTATCGTCGGCGTAGCACGTTACGCCGACGCCCTCAGGCAACCCACTCCGCAGCACCCAGTCGTAACCGATGTTCCACAGAAGCGGTCCCAGTACCGACCCCTGCGGAACACCACACGACACATCTCGCCGAGCAGGCACGAGCCAGCTAGGGTAAGCTATGGCCCTCTCCGAAAGGTAAGCTCCGTCAATACGACGGAGGTAGAGAGGTGTTTCGTGATACACGAGCGCCTCCCTAACGCAGCTCCATGGCAAGGTGTTGAAAGCGTTGGCGATGTCAAGAGACACCGCCACCACCACCTTGCCCTGTGAGACTGCTTCCTCCGTCTGACTCTTCACACGCATGATCGCGTTCACGGTGGAGCGTCCCCGACGGAAACCGAACTGGATATCCACCAGGTCTGGCCTCACACTCGTGAGATGCTCGACGAGGCGTTCCGCTATAATTCGCTCTAAAAGCTTACACACCTCGTCGAGCAACATGATCGGCCGGTATCCGGATGGTGAGTCCACCGGCCGCCCCGGTTTCCTAATCAGAACCAGCTTCCCCGTCTTCCACAAATTGGGAAACTGGCCCCTTTCGAGGCATGCGCTAAAGAGCCCCCTCAGTCGGGGCCCTAGTTCTTCAAGGGCCAGGACCCATGCATGGCCAGGAATGCCGTCAGGTCCGGGGGCAGAGTTTTTCTGGCGTATAAGCCGGAGTACTGCCGCACCTAGCTCACCCTCCCTAACTCCGGGTACGTCGTGTTCGCTGGTGCTATCCGCGTCGCGCATCTGAGACGGAACCATGCGCGGAGGGACGTGCTCCTCCACACTCATCCAAAACAGAGAGGCCATGACCGCCTCCAGCTGCGCTGGCTGGAGATACTGGGTCAGTGGAGGCGCCCTCGGTCGGAGTTTACCTCTGACCTGCTCCGCATCTCAGGCTGCCGCGTCGTCTGATGAAACCTGATGTACTGGCGGCGGGCGGAGACGCATGCAGCTGTGCAATCTCCGGCGACCACCAATACACCTGCTTCCTTGCCGGTCCGGGCGTAACCCTAGGCATCGACGCATCGCAGGTTTGCGACATGGCTCTCCTGCACGATTGCCGCCTCCAGGAGAGCCTCCCGATCTGGACGTTGAAGCGCCCAACTCGGATCCGGGGGATTTTCAACAGGCTGTAGGAGGCCAGGTGTGGACGTGACATCGAACCGGATGAACCGGTGGTCCGAGTGCGTCTCCACACCCAGGGGATGCGAACGTTACGTCTGCGATCAATGGCTCAGTGAGCCATAGCTCAAACTGAGACTCGTCAATGTTCGGCGAGATGTAGGCCGACACGACCGCAAACCCTTCAAATTCCGGCGCAGCACACCCCCGGCCGCTTGCAATCAATGCAAGGCGCGAGGTGTCCGCGGCGGAACCCCCAAAAACCTCTATTGGCAAACTTAGCATCGACTAAATTTAAACCTTCTACGAATATATCGTCAAATCAGTCAAGCCATTCTCGAGTTTTAGCGAGACAACGAACAGCTCAGAACGCTATGTAATTAACATAATTCCAGTATAGCCAATAGCCTTTAATAACAAAATCATTATAACAACCCATTTCTATGGATGGCATCAAAGGTATTTCATAACACTTACAACAGGTTAACGATATATCCAAACCCTAGTTTGACGCCCCCATTGTTATTCAAAGATGGTTAATATCGGTAGTGTCGGCACCGCGTTACACAAAAGACTGTAAATGTTATCGAAAAAACACAAATCCATTGGCGAATTACAGAGTAGTAAAAAAATTACAGAAGTAATTCGTTGAATAATATGACGGTTTCCACGTTGTAAACTGACATCGTAAATTATGGCGAAGCCATAGAATGTTACTTGTATTATATTCTGTCATTGCTACCTCAGCAAATTATTATATTATTTCGGTACGTGCGCTTATGTAAATACAAATAAGCACGTACCTAAGAATTGCTGTTATGTTCACCCCACCTTTCATATGTACATCTTCCTTTGTATGTAAGCTAGATATAATACCAATTTAACTTGAGTCAATCATTCAGATATTATAGAGTCGTTACCATATACAATCTCTATTGTTTTACTGACTCGCAATATAAATAAATAAATAAATATGTTAGGACAATTCACACAACGCCATCTGGTCTCAAACTAAGCAGAGCTTGTGATATGAGTACTAGATAAACTGATATAAATACTTCTGTACATTTATTTTTGTAAATACATACATATTATACATAGGAAACATCCAGACCTCGGTACAAACGTATGTGTCATCACACAAAGTTTGTCCCGACCGGGAATAGAACCCGAGACTCCGGCTCTACAAGCATTATTTACACAAACCAAAAATTAAGTAAGGTTGGTACTTGCAATATTTTCAGAAATGAGAAAGGTTCCCAGTATGGCATAACCACGTTGCATGCCAGAAAATAACCGTCTTGAGTAGCATTGAGCACGTTCTTTTCCAAGTAGGTAGGTACCTAATGCATGTGCCATGATAGTCACTGAACATACATGAACATGGCGCTATTGAATTATCGGATGTTCGATAAAAGATCGTCATAATAGTAAATATCCCGTTTGTAATATTCGGCACCTATATATTCACATCAAACAGTGCGACAAAATTTCAAAGGTGAAACATAACAATTTTCAATTCCATTAAAAAGAAGCTAAAGTGATTGATTAAAAATTTGATTTGGAATTTTGTTAGATATTCATATAAATTCGTTTGATCGACGATATACAACTAACGTTTAAAGTAATTCCAACTTAATTAAGTGATTCCTCTACACGTTCGACTATTTACATATTTATTTGAATGTTAAAGAGTTTCTGAACATCAAAAGTAGATATTAACATGGGCGGTTGTCTTGATGAGCTACCAGTTTGTGAATGTAATCACTTCGATGATACTAATTTGGAAATTATATATTCATGTTAAATAAAAACACCTGTGTTGGAAGAACAATAGTAGTAGTACGCTTCTAATATTATTGTACAGTCTCCCATCTCTACGATCTTTATCCAGATATCATATAATTTCCTGGATTAACACAGTACTGCTACTCTTATCCCGGTAATAGGAACACTCGTGAGAATCGGGAACCGCAGACCTTTTCCTACAGAACTAGTTTCAATTAACCTATTTGCTTCTAGTTTTTGTAAATAATGCTATCTTTTTTCCTAATACCTAATACGTAATGTTCTTAATGCATTTATTTTAACATCGCTGTATCACTGAGATCGCTTTCACCATTAAGTTCATTCGTGTAAATAGGTACCTTTAAACTCATAAAGAGATCCTACACTTGAAATTTTTGAGACAAAAGCTGTAAGTTTAGGGTCAGCTTTAAATATAACGTTCCGGTCTACGCTTATCTAGGTATTCATAAACATATTATAGTATTGTGTAAAGCCGTAACGGAACGACTGTCCGTTTTATGACGATACATCTGCCACATTTCACGCTTACCTTTTCGATTTTCCATCGCCGATTTCTTATGTCGCTATAAAACTTTATGTTTTCAAAGACTCTTCTTATTCACCACTGAATCCATCTCGCTAACATTGGTCATGCCGTCTGTACATACCATGTTTACGTATTTGCACGGCCAGAAACCTATAATGAAAATGGAACTTGGGTCGTGGTATTTGGAACGATAATGGCTCGATGAATAGATGGGCTCGGTGACATAGTATGCAGGTGGCATACGCCGCCGAGAGCTAAGCGACGACCCAGTGTGTCACGCATGTACTTGTAACGAAGCGTTCAACAATTCTTTGGAGCTGGTTATTAAAATATTTGCTGTTCCGATGTTATTTATTTGTATATGTCGAGAGGCTTTTGTGGCATGCCGACAAACGTTGTGTTGTAGGTGGTACAAAGCGTTGTGTTGCTGCCATTGTTGACGACTGTGACCAATTATTGTGTGTGAGATAGTAACATCGCTAAATTCATTTCATTTTTATTTGTAGTAAAAGATGACCTGTAAACCTGGACTCAAATGTGTGTACACATTTGAAAAAAAAATTTAAAGCAAGGGGTGTCTTGTTCCATCCGTGTTCTTCCGAAGTGAAGCACACTCCATAGCAGATCCATAACTTATAAAATTGATTTCAAAAAAAGGGATAGTTATGGAGATTGGTGGTGCATTTATAGACACTTGACGAGAGAAGTACCAAATACGATAGTCGAAATAATTCATTAGAAGGAATCGATTACGCTTAGCTTTGAACCAGCGGCTCGTCGGCTTCTGCGCCAACTTCTCGCCGCATAGAACGAATCGACTCAATTATTACTAACCCGAGGATGAAAATTAAATTGGACCTCGGTTTGATGCGTTCAAACGATGAGACTGTTAAAACATTATGAGCCATACAATTTTTATCTTCCTCTCTGATCTTTAAACAGAGAGGTGCGCGGAGCTCGTAGACGCTCCGGCGCAGTTGAAGCGAGATGCAGCACGCGTGGAGGAAAGAGAGCCCGCGTCCGACCGGCCGTCAGAGGTCGAATATAAATGTGGAATGTTTATGGTTCTACCGTTTTATTTTATTCTTGGGCCGGCAAAGCATTAAATATTGTTTCAATTGAAAGCGGGCACATCAGACGGTAGTGTCTAATGAAGAATAGATTAATAAAACCCGACAGTTGATTGAGTTCGATTTGCAATCGCAGCACCGGTGATGCATCAACGAGATTTTATCTACGGATTTTAAACTACTCGTGTTACATTTGTTGATATTGATCAATTTTGAGCTTCTTACAACGGACACGTTAGATCGCATACGTATGGTGTAGTTAGTCGGTGTTAGTTCACGATTATGAAAGTTATTGCGTTGGTTGATACGAACAGTGTAATGTGTATAGTGCTGTACTAGAGCGTGCGTACTGCGTAGAGCGGTCGGGCGTGCACAAAAGCTTTGTCGCCACCGCTTTGCGGCTTTGATCGGTCGGTGCATAGCGGGCCAGCGCAGCGGTATTGTCGCGCGATTAGTCGCGGCGCCGCGGTCGCCACATTTGTGTATTGCGAGTGTTGTGACACTGGCACAGAGCATCACAAGTGCCGACACAGACGCCGACTGTTTGCATTGTACTACGTGCCGTGACATATCGTTTGTCGGGTCGGCCGCCGACGATGCTGAGGCATGACTTACGATGTTTTATGGAGCTGAGCTTTGTTGCCATTGAATAACTTGGATGTTAAGGAGGGTCGCGTTAACAATTACACAAGACCTAGGCATTACCTATGGCTATTGTTCATTTATTTTATGTAAGGATGGACTGAAAAGATACTTATAAGCAGACGCGTGATACTGCAACACTTACAAAAGCCAAACTCATTAAGTTTTAACTTTTAAAATTTGTATAACAGACGTTTGAATAGAATATGTCTCAAAAGGTTTCAACTATCTCTTTTTTGACAAATCCATAATGTTATGCTTATGTGGGAGTAGTTTCAGTACCTACTGACCTAGTAGCAGAGTACTTGAAACAATGTTTATTTGTCCCAGCAAACTATTGAGGTCGGCATTATGGGGTTGAGCTTTGCCTCGATGACATAAATTCACAAGATGACGTAGAGAGTTTTACGTTAGGTTAGGTTAGATAACATTAAGTATTTATCTTTTTAGATGTAGACAGAAAGTCCGAGACGCTCAGGACTTTAATTGGCTGTGCCATAGTGGCTGGCGTATAAGATTTTGTTGCCTTTAATCAACATTTCATCACACGGCAACGGGTTTTAATTTTTTTTCCAAATTACAACAAAGCTGCTACTTTTATTAAATTCATTTAGCCATTTGGGATATAACCCATTATAAATGTGCCCGGTGACGGCAATAGGCTTGCCCCCTATTACGTGGGACTAAAATACTGGCAAATTGTGGGTGTGTAATGCACCTCTACATATCACGCCTACCCCTTCGGGTTATAGGCATGATATGTGTATGTATGTGTGTACATATTTTCTTCTGTATCGTTCTTCTGTAGAACGATCGAAGCCTGGAACGCCCTGCCCGCGCACGTATTTCCTCCTACTTAGATCCCAGGGTTCTTCAAGCGGAGCGTGAAGAGGCACATCAATAGGTCGCCAAGTTGAGGGTCACTCACTTAATGTACATATTGCGTGCTATGAGGCTTTCCATCAGGCGGGCGGCGTCAATTTGGGGATCTGATATTAAAAAAAAATTTGTCAAAGCCTCATCCCTTCCTCAGCAGGTGCAAGTGTGGAAGACTAATATGTTGATAGAGTCCTTTAACACCTTCGATGTAGGTAAAGTTAAGCTTTCTAAGTTGCCAATAGTTACCGACGTAATTCGAAAAATTCACGATAGATGATAAAATATGGATTAGAATTTCGATCGGAACTTCAACATTTTTTTTTAATTTTCATCATTTTATATATATTTAAAAAAAATAATACAAAAAATCTAGTCATAAAAATCTATTAATGTCTAGATATTTTGACGCAAAGACAGAGGCCAAAAAGTTTAATAAGATCTATACTATTTTATATTGTTATACTTGTTACGACATTTGCTACGAAACTCGTAGTCAAGTGCTACGAAGACTATTGAAATTAATGTCATCGTCATCGTCGTAGGCGTAAAATTAACATTTTGAAATCTCGTACTCTGTTCTAAAAAAACTTATTGTTGACGTAGCTTTACCCATGAACCTGATAAAAGCTTAACCTCTTGAGAGATCGCGGTGATATTACTTAGCGTAGTTTGTGTCAACATACTCGTATTATGTTTATTCATAAAGACATGTAAATCAATAATCATGAAAACTGAGAGTATCTTAAATATAATTATGACCTGAATTAAAAAAACGGTTGTTCATTGTCTGAGCTTTGTGTAATATGATATCTTGAATATTTATTATTTACCTGTGAAAAATTGAATGAATATGAATATGAAGACAAATAATTAAGCCCTTGCAATATTTATTTCAAATATTGATGTACAAATTCCTTCGCATCATCGATGTCTGGGAAGGTTCCCAGAATGCTAGCAGCAGTGCTTCGTTGGCTATGTCAATTCTCTAAGCCTATATCTAAGGTATACATGTTAAGTTCTAATAGTGTGTACAGTTCGCGAGGCGTAACCCGAGCTTTGCATTTGTGTGAGTGATCTCGAAAAGTGGAGTAAAAAAGCTGTGTGTACAATACACGTGTGTGTAAAACAGGTCACATATACATTCAAGAATTTGTATATAAGATTATGTTCTTGTTACTAAATTTGATGAAATGGTTCTTAAGAACAGCTCTTCGTTTGTCTTATAATTTCAGACTTTCCGATACTGACGCATCTGAATGTTGTATATTTCCTGAGACAGTGTGATTCCTGATTATCCTGCTATTAAGCTAGAGCAAGCAAGAACACAGTACCTAATCGTCAAGTCTGTGTCCGGTAACATTTTACATTTATACTAAAATTCTTATCTGCCTCGATGGCGCAGTGGTTTGTGTATGCAAATACCGTCTCTGAGATCCCGGGTTTGAATCCCGGGTCAAATCAAAAATTTTTGTGATCTACAAATGTTTGTTTCGGAGTTTGGGTATTTTCTATGTGCATTTAGTATGTATTTTTGAACCCGTATATGTAGCCTTATATGTAGCTTTACCAACCCGTATATGTAGCCTGAATTTCACTCCACTTCGTGGGAGGTCAACGCCCAGCAGTGGGTATCAAATGGGGCTGAGATGAGGTATAGGATATACAATCACGCCTTTATTCCTAATAGTAGGCAGAGGTGTATTACATACCCACATTTATCCAAAAGTTTTATTGATCCTACTTAATAAGGGGTACCATTTAGGTACTCACGACAGAAAAGCAATAATCATTCTGTTAGCTGAACCTAAATTTCTACAGCCAGAACCAGTGTTACCTAGGTAACTACAATCTCTGCTGTCTGGGTATGAAACGAATATTATTGAGCGAAGCGAGCCGAAGGCGAACGGAGCTCTCAACGGGTGACTCAAATTACGATTTATGTTAAATTGTGTTAAATTGTTTCTCGGCGAATACTCGGCCGATTTCGGATTTTCTTGCACTCATCAAAAGCTTACAGAATTACCCAGGTTCTTACGAAGCCAAATATTGCCCGGGTAGTTTACACATAATGTACAAAGCCCCCCCACTTCTCATGACACTCATTTTGGTGATCAGATGATTAACTATGATATTTACATTAATTTTAGAAAATACTTGTTCTCTCCCTGAGTCCATAGCTTAATGACAAGGCCGTTGATTGGATTCCCATCACTTTCTTAATATGTTACTTGTCTAGAGTACGGGATCGACTTTAAATATGTTGAGTAAAAAACTGCACCTTTAGTCTGGCTAATCATCAAACCAACCCTATAAATCATAGTTCCATACTTACATCATTCAGTATATGAACAGGGTCAGGGAGAAGAATAAATCTATGCTTAGCTATTAATATTATAAAGTCCAAGAGTTTGATTTTTCTGGTGAATGCATTCAGGAACTTTTGGTTAGATCTGGAAAATATATGACATCACGCATTGACCATTCGAAGCAAACCGAATATCAATGAAAAATAAAGTAATTTTGCAAAAAAGAGTGACATTTTGTGTTTTTATTTTTTAAAAACATGATACAAATCATCAAATAAATTTGTTTACACATTTTTCTAGAAATTTTGTGTATTCTAGTAACTAATACACTATAAAGTTTATTAGATAACTGACAAATCAGACTGTACACAACACAAATATACCAAATTTAAACGTAAATAAAACCGACCAACGGCACCAGAACTGCGTGAACGGCGTGGTTTGTCGGTGGGTAGTAGAAGTTAGAATTTTATTATGTATCCGAATTCTTTTGTTGTCCATTTTATTTAGCACAATGAAAAGCATTCATTCATTCATTTACCCGACTCTATTATGGACCACAGTATGGTCACTGAGAGAATGCAATTTGACAGTTTGTGACTGAATTGTCGAAATAACTGTGAATTTGAATTACTCGAAAATTGATATAATTACAATAACACGTGAATATTTAACTCTAAATCCAACTAACACTCGCTAGACATTATTAGTACATTTTCTAAGCGAATACACTAGTCAGTATTATGATTTAGTTACTTATTAAAGAAGTTAACATAAAATTAACCGTCAATTCAATATTTCTAAATGTGCAGAAGAGTTTAGAAAGATCTACCTCATACTTACGTATTCTTTCAAAGTACGTAATAAGCAAAAATAAACGTAATGAATACTGAATGTTATTGCTAGAAGTTTTCTATTGACAAAGAGCATTTAATATTTAACAAGTTGGCTAGAATTTCTCGAATACGTTTGAATTGCTTAGGTCACAGATAAAAGAATACTTAATAAGGATAGCTGTAATATAGAACTGCCTTCTACATAAATAAACAGTCGCTAGGGAAATCCCTGATGACTGTTTATTTATGTAGAAGTCCCTCATGGATGAGCTTGAACTGAACTGCCACTTTTGAATTTCATTGTACGGCATGTAAATATTTAATTAATCCTTACGCTATCTTGTCATTTTTTTTGTCTCTCTCAAAGTTGACGTTTTTACGTGTGCCTTGAATGAATTCACCGTTAATACACTATTTATTTTATGTTATGAATTATGAGTTATAGGAAAATTGTGCATAAATTGCATACTCGATTGTATTAGGACTTACCCTGAAAGGATAGATGTACAAGTGGAAAATAAAAAAATAAAAAATAAATAAATTTTGCGATCTAGATGCTAAGCTATTTAGGGAAATCGAGATCTAGTCATGCAGGCTATGTAGTCATATTGTTATTTAGTTGTAATAAGCCTAACCCGTAGATAGTATTGCAAGAGCCCATGCGCTCTATCAACAACACTATTGCCCAAATTCTCTTCCCCTGCATGCGGTGCACCTTCTGACAAAGAGAGATGTTACTACGTTTCTATGGATGTGTGTGACATCCACCAATCATATTCATTTATCCACACAGCACGTTATAACACAATTTTGACTGCTTCGGTGGCGTGGTCGGTAATGCATCCGCTTTCGACACCGGAGTCTCGGGTTCGATTCCCGGTCGGGACAGACTTTGTGTGATGACACATACGTTTGTACCGAAGTCTGGATGTTTCCTATGTATAATATTTATGTATTTACAAAAAAAATGTATGTAAGAATGAATATACAACTTTTTTTTTATAGGTGCTGATGCGGGTGCCACGAAGCCTGCCGCCTACCTCCTCGGCGTGACGACGACGCCACCGCTTCGGTGCCGCCGGAGCAGCGCTGCGCTTCGTGACAGTGCGTCGAACCTATATAAACTTTAAAGCTTTCTGTGTTTACTGTTTAGGTTTAGTGTATTCATAGTGAAAAGTGTAAATAAATGCAAGCAGCAAAAAATAATGGATGTGGCAATGCGGATGTAAATTCAGGTAAGCTTGCAAGTGCATCAAGTGGTCTTGTACGGTGCCCACATTGTCCCCAAGCCCGTTTTTTTAAAGGTGAACGCGGATTGAAAGTACATTTTGGAAAAATTCATAAAGTACCAAATGGTATCTTCAAACGCGTCTACGATATCCCAATTTTTTTCTAAATCAACAAGAAAATTCTGATAATATCGAAATTCCCTTTTGGCAAAGGTTAAGTACCATGAAAAATTCTATTCCGGTTTTAAAAAGAATCCCCCGAGGTGCGAGACCCTCTGTTGCTCAATGTTTAGCCTCCTGCATTGGTCAAGTAGTCCGGGAAAATACCTTTACCGCTTGGGAATAAATGTTAACCTTCCCTTATAGAATCCTACACGTAACAACACGTACAAACAATTTTAACATTTTAAATTCAAATTCAATCCACATTTCGGCCCCTGATTATTCTCAGGCCAAGAAATTAAAACTTGTAGAGAATAAAGTAAGGGAAGGCGACATCAGTGGGGCGGCAAGGCTACTTTTTAGTAGCGACGTGCTGGCTCCTTATTCTGTAGAAACTTTGACGGGCTTGCAGAGTAAGCACCCACCATCCGCAGCTGACCTCTCTTTCCCTGATCCTCCGAACAACGATACAGAAAATCTTGAGACTACTGCCAAGGTTGTGCGCACAGCTGTTGACTCCTTTCGTTTTGGATCAGCTGGTGGACTTGACGGTCTGACACCACAGCACCTTAAGGATCTGTTGTGTCCGAGCGCTGGGGAAGCTGGTGATGCACTTCTGAGGGACCTAACAGCTCTAGTCAACCTCATGCTCTCAGGCAATGTGGACAGTGGCATCACAGATATTTTGTATGGGGCCAATTTATGTGCCCTTAACAAGAAGGATGGTGGCATTCGTCCCATTGCCGTAGGTAGCACTTTGCGGCGTTTGGCAGCCAAAATTTGTTGTCGTTTTTATAGTACGGAGCTTACTACCAAATTTCAGCCCTTTCAATTAGGTTCTGGTTTAAAAGGAGGTTGTGAGGCCGCAATCCATGCGCTTGCAACATACCTTGACAGTAGCGAAGATGGAGAGGACATCTTGAAAGTTGAAAAAACCTGAAAAACGCCTTCAACTCTGTAAACAGGGACACTTTGCTGACACAGGCCAAATTAGAAACCCCCAAAATATTTAATTTTCTTTGGCAATGCTATAGTCAGCCAACAAAATTAATTTATAAAGACCACCTTTTGTATTCAGCCGTTGGATGTCAGCAAGGTGATCCGTTGGGACCAGTCATCTTCAGTTTAGCCATTAACCCAATAATTCAAAAAATAAAATCCAAATTAAACATTTGGTATCTAGACGACGGGACTTTAGGGGGAAAAGTAGAGACAGTTTTACAAGATTTAGCCCTAATAAAGAACGAGTTTCAGTCAATTGGCTTAGAACTGAACCCGAATAAATGTGAGATTTTTATATCTGAAAACAAAGATAAATTAACAACAATCTCCAAATTCAACTGTCTGGCCCCCAACATAAAAGTTTTGGACAAAACTTCTTTACGCCTCCTAGGGTCCCCGATTTTAGAAGATGGCTTTTCCACTTTTATCGAGGAAAAAATTCAAAATTTTGATCAGGTTATTGATAGTCTATGTAATATCAGTATTCATTCAGCTTTCACTATTCTTCGTTTTTGTCTTTTCGTACCCAAATTTACACATGCCCTCCGTTCAGGACAATTTTGGAAAAATGTAGAAATTTTGGGCAGACTAGAAAACTTAATACAAAATTCTTTGTGTAAAATTTTAAATGTAAATATTAATGACCGGGCCTAAGTCCAAGCGTCTCTTCCAGTTTGCTTGGGCGGGCTAGGTATTCGTAGAGTCACAGATGTCAGTCTGCCAACATTTCTGTCGTCGGTCCATAGCACCGAAGAATTAGTCAGGAAAATTTTGTCAAATACACTGATTGATTCCGAGGTGCGATGCAAGACCGATGCCATAAATGCTTGGAGGATGTCTTGCCCCGACACTGACCTGCCCTCACGCCTAGGCTCACAGCGACTGTGGGATTCACCGCTCTGTAAATTGAGAATTAATACACTAATTGACACTTCTGTCAATATTTCAGAGAGTGCACGACTACTAGCTGTTGGAGAATGGGAGTCAGGGTTATGGATCCAGGCGCTCCCATCGCCCAACATCGGTACAATGTTGGACGACACAACCTTCCGCATTGCCACTTGCCTTCGGCTGGGTACACCTTGTGTATCCCCGCATCATTGCACCTGTGGAGTAGCCGTCGATAATCTGGGACACCATGGCCTTTCTTGTAGCAGAAGCGCAGGTCGTATACCTCGGCACGCTATTCTAAACGACATAATTCGTAGGGCTCTTTCCACCGCAGGTCTTCCGGCCGTACGTGAACCAAATGGTTTAGCACGAAGCGATGGAAAGAGACCGGACGGTATGTCGTTGCTACCGTGGAAGATGGGAGGGCCTTTGGTGTGGGACGCTACATGCGTTGACACCTTAGCACCTTCACACCTTCCAAGCACATCCGGATGTGCCGGCGCTGCTGCTGCATCGGCTGAAGGCTTTAAACGGCGTAAATATGCTAACCTAGCAGGTGATTACATATTTGAGCCGTTTGGGGTAGTGACACTGGGGTCATGGGGTCCGAGTGTTCGCCGCCTTTATAGAGACATTGCTAAACGCCTAATCGATGCTTCTCAGGACCAGAAGGCTGGCTATTTTCTGGCCCAAAGAATAAGTATCGCCATCCAACGTGGCAACACAGCCAGCATTCTAGGTCCTTCCCAGTCGGCAATGACGCGGAGGATTTTTTAAACGATATATTGTAATGTAAATATTTTTAGTCTATAATTATGTTTATTTTGTAAGTATTTATATCAGTTTATCTAGTACTCATATCACAAGCTCTGCTTAATACTTTTTTAAACTATCGCGTTTTGTACACATTGACAAATGGGTCTTTTACGCGATTATTGAGATATATACATACCTCTTTACAGGGTCGAAACGTCGGGCACGTTTCGACCCTGTTACAAGAGCCGTGGTCACGGGTGGACTGGCTTCAGCTCATCGTCGTCTTCGTGAAGTGCGGGTTTGTTCAACTACCCTCACTTCGTCGTCACTAGATATTGTGTTCGGAGAGCCACTGCGGCACACTACACTGATAGTATCAGCACGCGGGCGTTCGGTGCGGCGGCGAATACATTTACTGATCACCGGATTCCACGACGTAGGTAGTCGATATCCATCTTCCCGGTTGAAGTTGGGATACTTTTTTATTTCGACGGCTTCCCACACTATTCTGGAGTAATAGTGCCTGTCAGTGGATAGGACTTATGGCTTGTGGAGTTCAATCCAGTGGTTGGGACCCGATTCCAACAAGTGCTCGGCAATCGCAGACTTGTTTATTTGACGGTTTTTTACTGCTGTGATGTGTTCTTTGACCCTCTTGCGATAGTACGTTTGGTCTGTCCGATGTATGAACTACCACAGCTGCAGTCTACCTTATAAACACCCTGTGTCTGTAGAGGAATGGTATCCTTAGGGGTTCGCAGGTGGTTTACGACTTTGGAATGTGGCCTGTATACAGTTTTAATGGAGTATCTTTGTAGTACTGTACCAATTTTGTCCGTCACTCCGTTCACGTACGGCATGAATGCTGGTGCTCTGCTTACTCCCAAGGGTTGTACCTTGTTCCTTTCACGGTGTTGTGTATGTCCCTGATACCCGTTCGTCACAAAGATCATAGGCTCGACTTACCAGTGACACCGCAACGGATCTCAAGTGTCGCGGATGATGGTGTGAACCGGCATTCAGGTACATGTCCGTGTGTGTGGGTTTGCGGTACACAGTGTGTCCGAGGGAACCAATATCTCTCACTGTTACTTTGATATCGAGAAATGCCAATGATCTGTCCAACTCCATTTCATGAGTAAACCGGATGTTCCGGTGTATGGAGTTCAAGTGGCTTAAAAATTGTTCTACTTCTCTTGTGCCCCCTTTCATAATACAGAAGACATCATCCACATATCGCTTCCACAGTTTCACCTGTGCTAACTGCATGTCTATGGTATCTTCTATGTGTTCCATTCAAATATTTGCCATAACTGGTGCTACAGGGCTACCCATGGCCACTCCGTCGATTTCGAGGTAATTCTGTCCACCATAAAGAAAATAATTAACCTCTAGGCAATGTCTAAGTAGATATGTATATATCTCAATAATCGCGTAAAAGACCCGTTTGTCTTATGTTTATAAAGCTCTGCTTAGTTTGAGACTAGATGGCGTTGTGTGAATTGTCCTAACATATTTATTATTTATTATAATATTAATTCAAGAACAAAGTGTCTTTGCATTATAATAGAGATAATAAGAAAAGTGCCAATGGACACATTCTTAACTTTGTAAGTTTTTAGCAAATTAAGTCAAATTTAAATTACTTATTAGCCTGAAAGGTCTAGATTGTAATTGTTATGAGTAACCGTTAAATACGAGTATTTCATAAATATAAAACTAAAAAAAAAATTGGTCCACAATTACATCCCCGCAGTATAGCTACATAGCACATCTCTGGTCGAAAGGCACACTAAGTCGATCAACTTGAGTCGATCTGCCATCTTAATAGGGTCGGTGTAATGTTGGAGTACCTATCCAATAAACGCCTTTGTTTATCTACGGAGGAGCTGCGGTCACTGCCGTGGTACTGCATCAATTGAGCGAAGCGACTATTTCTATTAAGGCATTTATCAATCTATAAGGAGCAGGTTTGGCTCGAGATTGAATTTTGATTTAGGACCATCAAAAAAAGTTATTGACATATTTTTGGTCAATAACTTTTTTTGAGGGTTCTAAATCAAAATTCAGTCTCGAACAAAACCTGCTCATGAGAATGTTTCATTTTTGAGTGAAAAAAATCATGAAAATCGGTTGGGTAGTTGTCGAGAAACAATTTCACATCGAGTTGCATTTGAGTCACCTGATAAGGGGCTCCGCTCGCTACGCTCGCTTCGCTCAATTATATTTTTTTATCTTACTCGAAACCACGGTCACGATCAAAGAATTTTATTATTTGTGTGAGTCGATTGATAATCAATTGACGTGCTGTCCACCACGGAAGCTGTAGTAGGAGGTAAGTAAGTAGGTACTTACAGTTATAATTGGAGTGTAGAATTTATTATTTGTGTGTGTCGATTGATAATTGATAATAAAGAAAACATTGAACTCAGTGGTTTTGTTATGTAGCCGAACAGGGGTACGTTTACCCTATGTAATGACTTGAGGGTCCCAAAATAAAAAAAAATACTTCAATCAAGAATGTAATATTATATTTGAAATAAGTTATTTAGTTGTCAACAACTCTTAAAACTATTAGATGGGTGAATTTCAAAATTCACCCATCTAATAGTTTAAAATGAAAATGAAAATGGGGACATTATTTCCAAACAATGTCCTACTTTAATTTTGTTCTCTTTTAATTCCATTATTGAATGATCAATTTCTTCATCTATTTCAATGTAGTTCGCCGCTTTTTTGGTGCGCTTCTTGAAAACATCCGTAACTTTGGTCTCTTTAGATAATCGTTCTAATAAAATGGCTATATTGGGTTTGCTTCGGCCTATAATAGCGATTAATTCGACTGTGCCACCCTTCTATGTTGTTGGTGGTTCTAATTTTTTCTTTCTCGCAATTACATATTTTAGAAAAATCAATTTTAATCATCCATTGCTTTCTAAAGTATGCGTTAAATTTGTTTATCTCGTCACCAGACGTCACTCGTGATATAAGCATAACCGCTTTCTACAAAATCTTCTGGCAAGCGAGCTAGCCCTGCACATCGCGCCACGTGCCTTCTTTTTACTTATGAATTAATTTTCAGCTGCTTCGCTTTGCAATAAAGGCATCTGAACACAATGATAGAGAAGCTGGCACATCTCCAACCAGCATTTGTCAATCGCTCGTCTCCGCTGCTCCTGCACGACAATGTACGACCTCATACTGCACAGCAGACAGTCTCCAAGTTGCAAGAACTGGGGTTGAAAGCTCTCCGTCATCCGCCATACTCACCAGACCTTGCGCCTACAGACTACTACTTTTTCCAGAATTTGGATAACTTCTTGGCGGGAAAGACCCAAAATGCCTTTGAAGAATTTGTTGCCTCCCGTCCAGCTGATTTTTTTAAGAAGGGTATCAATAATCTGCCGCTGCGTTGGCAAAGATGCATTGATTGCATGGTTGATTACTTCGATTAATACAAATAAAAAATACATACATAATTTTTTTCATACAAAACGGTAATTTCATAGGTAAAGACCTAATATTTATTATTCATTTATTCCTCATTAGTAATTGTTTTTTTTCGTAACTACTGGGTTTCGAGTAAGGAAAAAACCTTCTTCCATCGAAACTGGTTTCGAACACGGATCATTTTTTCCTCGTTCTCAACTGGTTACGAACCTGAGTTACGATGGCGGCCGAAGTATATATATATATATATATATATATATATTTTGACATTCTAACACAACGTCATCTAGCCCAAATTAAGCTAATATTATAAGCTTGTGCTATGGGATCTAGACGACTGATAAACATACATATTTCTAAATACATACAGTAGAAACCCAAACTCCGAAACAAATATTTGTGGATCACACAAATATTTGATTCGACCGTAATCGAACCTGGGACCTCAGGGCCGGCAGTCTCATACTCATACTACTGCGCCACCGAGGCAGTTATGCAGAGGATTTTTGTATGAAATCATGAAAGGTTTAAAAAAACACCAAAGAAAGTAACACAATATTTTTCTATATTTCCTTCTACTAACTATATCTAGCAATAAATTATTATATTTGTCATATTCTATAATATTGTTATTAATATGTACATATTTACAAACAGTCCACAACTAATCTAAATATCACAGTTTATACAATTACTACTACGTCATAGCAAATATTGGATGAGGAATGCGATCTTCTTGAAATCAAAATTCTTCGTACCCATTGTACCTGAAATCAAACCAGACAGTGTGTTATTATTTATTTTTATTTTTGACTGAGGGAGCAAAGCGACCGAAGTCTCCGTTTCAACTTGCAGACTGAGGAGAATTTCTTTCGTCTGTACACATCTCTACATCTTCTGTCAGATCATGTTTGCGGCCGTATTTATCAACCGATATTCATGAAACTTTACACACCCACTCCTTGCTTACAATGAATAACATGTGAATGATATTTTTTGGATTGGATGAAAAATGAAAGAGTAATTAAGAAAATTTAAAATTAAATTTTCTAAACAAAGCTCCCGAAGTCCACGGTTCACAGAACCACTAGTTATTAATACTTATTATACGAGGATTATGCACTAGCTAATACTTTTCTAGTGGCCAATTCCTACGGGAACACATGCCTGGGATAAAAAATAGCCTAAGTTATCAATTATAACTTCAGTATATGACAGTCAAAGTTCCGTTCCGGGACAAGGGTTGGCGTCCTGTTTTTTACAAACAAATCCGTTTTAAAGCTGAATATCATGCAAAAGAATTCTTAAATTTAAAAAAAATGTCACAAATAGTAACCTCTCGCTATTTTTTTTCAACATCTCTAATTTTTTTCAGTACAGTTCGCGTTCAACCCAACAACCGGTTTGTTTGTTAGGTTGAACGCGAACTGAACTGAGAAAATTTTGAAAAAGTAGATTAGAACTACGGAACCCATAAAAAGGATAACAAAGTTACCAATGACAATTTGAATAAAAAAATAAATCATTTGCGATTATCACACAACACCATCTAGGTTGCATAAAGGTAGAAAATGAGTGTTCTAGAAATAGTCCTAACAATACTATTATGTAGGTAGGTAGGTATAATTATGGTTTTGTAATATTTATATGGCATTGTATAGAACCTTTTTTCCTGATCATCACAGAGTTCCAAAATTACTTACAGCAAAGGACCCGCAAGTTTGAAAGCGGAACACTGAACAATGACAAAAGAGGTAACTCTCCAAGTTTGATTTAAATTTAGAACTGGTATAATAAAAAATAGAACACCATCAGATAAATTAAGAAAAAAAATTAAAACAAATGAAATCGATATTTGAACGCGGGAACCATTGTTTCATTTTCTTTTTATTGCAGTTACATAATTGATGTTGATTTTACTACATACATACTTAATTATATTTTTGCTATTTATGGAGAAATTACATGCAAGTAATAATTGTAATCTGTTATTTTTTTATCTAGTGCTGTATTATGTCTCGGCAATAAAACGAAGTGATTATAATTTTCTTTACCTTACAACTTTATGACTGTGGCTGTGGCTGTAATGTACTGGGTATGTACTTATATTTAAGTTCTTATCTTATTACTTAACTAGCTTATTTTATTTCAGTTCTGTACTGTTTATTAGGTAGGTTATTATCATAATTTATACTTTCAATTTTATATATTTGTGTAAAGTAAAGTAAACATTTATTTGTCTATGTATTCCAGTTTAATCTGAAATATAAAGAACGTAACACAATGAAATATACACCACCGTTGCCACCGTGTCCGACAACCCGTGACCACCGCTCTTGCAACAGAATCAAAACATCGCATCGAGCGTCGCTCGGGAAACAAAAAGGTATTTATG
The DNA here is from genome assembly GCA_963556515.1 of Nudaria mundana. NCBI lineage: Eukaryota > Metazoa > Arthropoda > Insecta > Lepidoptera > Erebidae > Nudaria > Nudaria mundana. Next base: position 7,735,029 of record OY748287.1, on the reverse strand, counting down.
TATAGCTCAAAGATATATAAGAATATAATCGCCAAAAAGACCCGTTGTCATAGGTTTTTATAATACACAATCCCTTAATAGAAGACTAGTATCTGTACTAGGGCAACCCTGTTTGAGTTGTGACAGATTAGGGATCAGGTCTCACAACACCACGTGATTCGCTTTGCAAATCAATATAGGGAGTTGCCTACATCCATCGAAACACATTGCTAACTGTATTACTAGATATAGATCGAATAATTGTTGCCATACCCATACCTAGATTAATCCAAACACATAACCGGTAACGGGTCACTCATAGTCATACCCTTAGTATAAGCCGCGCAAGATGACAATGGGATTTGCTGCCATATTGGTGACGTCATAGTGACGTAGATTAACCTACATTACTGTTTCATTATCCGTACTTTCAGTGGTTTACGACATCACGGTGCGGTTATTTTGACAAGGTTCTATCCCACCTTATGTACCTAGTTACCAGAAATGGCTAAGTCATAAATACCTAATGACTATTATCGCAATATTTTTTACTTTGATTGTTTGACTTCGATTAGGTTTGTATACCATCAAATGAAATGTATAAATATAGATATTGATATGAATGAAATGTATAGAGGACTAGATAATGTTAAGAACAATAACTTAATAAATATTATAATTACTTACCTATGAGTGTTAACAAGGTATTCAGCGACCACAAGATATCGATCAGTGTACCAATACCCGTGTCACTAATGTCTGCCATCACTATATCATCTAAATATTTTACAGCAAACGAGTACATGAAGTGTCTCTAGACATTTTCTTATAGCTACCTTGAGATCTGTCTTCAGACCATTGCCACCTGCGGACAAAAACACTAAATTAGGAAAGACTTAAAATGTAGTCTAGTCTAGGTCGATTCCTCGAAAGGGGCCAGTTTCCCAATTTGTGGAAGACGGGGAAGCTGGTCCTGGTTAGAAAACCGGGGCGGCCGGTGGACTCGCCGCCCGTCCGGATACCGGCCGATCGTGTTGCTCGACGAGGTGTGTAAGCTCTTTGAGCGAATTATCGCGGAACGCGTCGTCGAGCATCTCACGAGTGTGGGGCCAGACCTGGTGGATAACCAGTTCGGTTTCCGTCGGGGACGCTCCATCGTGAACGCGATCATGCGTGTGAAGAGTCAGACGGAGGAAGCAGTCTCGCAGGGCAAGGGTGTGGTGGTGGTGTCTCTTAACATCGCCAACGCTTTCAACACCTTACCATGGAGCTGCGTTAGGGAGGCGCTCGTGTATCACGAAACGCCTCTCTACCTACGTCGGGGCTTACCTTTCGGAGAGGGCCATAGCTTACCCTAGCTGGCTCGGGCCTTCTCAGCGAGATGTGTCGTGCGGTGTTCCGCAGGGGTCGGTACTGGGACCGCTTCTGTGGAACATCGGTTACGACTGGGTGCTGCGGGGTGCGTTGCCTGAGGGCGTCGGCGTAACGTGCTACGCCGACGATACCCTCGTCACAGCGCGGGGTGCAACGCATCAGGAGGCAGCACTCAAGGTCACAACGGGTGTTGCTCAAGTCGTGGGTCGGATACGGCGGCTGGGACTGGAGGTGGCCCTGCACAAGTCCGAGGTTCTTTGTTTCCACGGTCCTTGGTCCACCGGAAGGTTCCAGCATAACTGTAGGAGGCGTTAGCATCGGCATCAAGCCCTAGATGAAGTACTTACGGATCGTACTTGATAGCCGATGGAACTTCGGACCACATTTCCGAAGTTTGGTCCCCAAGGTGAGGCATCGGTCGCACTTTCGCGACTGATGCCCAACCTAAAGGGACCCAACGCTTCCTGCAGGGTTCTGTACCTGGGGATCGTGCGGAGTATGGCCCTATACGGGGCTCCTGTATGGGCGGCGAGGTTGACGGCCAACAACTCAACGCTCCTTAATAGACCGTTGAGGACCTTGCCCGTCAAAACAATAAGGGGGTACCGCGCGATCTCCGGAGCGGCTGCATGTCTCATAGCCAGGACCCCTCCGTGGGACCTGGAAACGAGAGCCCTTGCGTCATTGTTCCAATGGCACAAGGAGGCGCTGGAGCGGGACCACAGGCCTGCGTCTCGAGAAATCGAGGACCAGCGGTCCCAGCTCCGCCAGGATCTCATGGATTCATGGAGGGTGCGACTTGAGCAACCCAAGTGGGGTACCACCATCATCGCGGCGGTAAGACCTATCATGGACGATTGGCTGCAGCATGGTGACCTCACGTATCGTGCGACGCAGGCCATTACCGGGCATGGATGCTTCGGTAGCTATCTGTTTCACATCCATCGTGAGGTCACCCCCCGGTGTCAACACTGCGAGGTTTCCGACGACGACACCACACTCCACACGTTGGTGAAGTGCTTAGCGTGGGCGAGCCAGCGCCGGGACCTCGTAGTGGGTCTGGGCGTGGATACCCTCTCGCTGGAGACCATGCTTCAAGCCATGGTCTCCAGCGGGAGTAGGTGAAACGCGGCCGTGACCTTCTGCGAGCAAGTCATGCTCGCGAAGGAGGCGGCCGAGAGGGAGAGGGAGCGTACCCTCCCCGCCGAGTTTCGTAGTCAGCGGTGAGGGCGCCGCAGACTCATCTACGCCCAAGACCATCGACCTCCATGATCGGGGCCTGAGGACGGCGGGATCACCACCCGCCGTCCTTATAGAAGCAGGCTAGAAGGGTTGCGTGCTGCCCAGCCTTTGCCCCGTAGCACGCAACCAGATTCCCTCACTGACACGGGATAAAACCTACCCCAACGACGCGGGATTCTCATCCCGACTTAACCCCCGCAGAGACCACAGAGGTGGTCAAAGTACGCCGGGCGCCACTGGAAATACGTTCTGCTTGTAACCAGAGACACCCGGCTACGGACGTTAGAGCGGGCGCGGCCTAGAGCCGCGGAAAAAAAAAGTCTAGGTCGATACAAACTATGAAAGAATTTCGCAATTTTGTTTTCTCCGTGTTGTCGGCCTGCAATCCTCATTCTTGTTTTTTTATATAAATTGCTCTCTTATAAAATATTTTATTATTCGCAAGCTGATGTCTGATCCGCCGCCCGCATAGAGTAGAATTAAATAATTGTGGATTGTGGAAATTGTGGAATTTCTACCGTTTTATTATAGTAACATGTTTTTGGGGTTCCGTACCCAAAGGGTGAGAGGTGCCTATTACCACAGTATAAGTTTGATTTTACTATGCTCTTACTAAGACTACGTTGTCCGTCCGTCTATCTGTCTGTATCCGTCTCTCTGTCTGTATCTGTCTATATCTGTATCTGTCTGTATCTGTATACCCAAGTTTGTATGTCATGTACCGTGATAGTTAGACAGTCGAAAATTTCGTAAATCATGTATTTCTGTTGCCGCCATACCTATATATAACACATACAAAAAAAACAGTATTAAATAAATATTTAACACGTTCACTGCGTGAGCTCAAAAGCCGTCTTGAATTCGAGTGCGTTACGAGATATTATGCGCCCCGTGAAGTGCTTCCTTCATAGTGCGATACGGGTGTTAAAGTGCCCCGTACAGCCTTATTCCTTTCTCAATCTACAACTGACTGAAATTTTACGTTTGCTTTTATTTTATTTTATAGTCTGATAGATTATGAAATGAGCTATGTTATAGTCTTTTCGCCACTAGATTAGTCAAAAATTTACGAAAATAAAACGAAAACAAATTATTCGGGGTCTCGTAAACCCCGTACCGCACCTGATATAATAAAATACGGGATTGTACTGCCCCGTAACGCACAGAACTCAATTATATCGATAAAATTATAGTGTTGGGAATAGGAGAAACGATAAATGTTATTTCTTGAATAAAAATATTTATTTCAGCTTAGGAACTTTGTATAGGAACTTAGGTTACACATTTTAAAGGTAGGTACATATATTTGAATTAAAAATATGTAAACTGGGAATTATATAGCTTAGCTTACTACAATACACTGTAACACTAAATTCAAACATATTATAAGTATGTATATATTAAACCTAATAAAGTTGTATTAAGTTTGTTTATTATTATTATTATTATATTATAATGAAAATATGATCAACGTAGGTTACAACTCGGATGTGATGCATTCAATGTTTTAAATTGTAGCACTCTAAACAGTATGCCTTATTGCACTTCCTACAAAATGATTTTATTTTTTTTACTTTATTATCTGCAAGTCGACTGCTCATACTCTCTCTTAACTTTTCATAACAACTGGTACATTTTCTTTTCTTATCACTCATTTCAAATTTATGTTGCAATTCTATCGTAGGCGTCGGATCAACGTTAGAAGTATTTCGACTGGTAAAGGCTTCTATAACAGACTCTACAAAATTTTTCTTAGACATTTTTGTACCTTTTGCTGTGTTATGCACAATCCAAGCATTGGTTATCGCTGTCCCAAATAGCAACTCCATGATGACCTTACGGAACCATTTAAGGCCTCTTTTGAGAGTTGTGTAGTAAGCAGACATCTGGTCGCTAAAGTCAATTCCCTTTTTACTTCTATTATAGGTAAGTACGCATTCTGGCTTTTTTACTTCATGTGTAGTTCCATTTTTTACTTTCCGATAGTCTTCAACTCTGCTGTATGACTTTTACATGTACTTATCATCAATACTGGACGTTTATCCATCCATTTAATTACTCGGACTCCTTTCTGATTCATTTGCCCAATTATTTGTCCCTTCTTAAGTTTCTTACCCACAATCATTTTGGATAACCTCTTTCTGTTAGACCGCAATGTGCCACATATAAAGGTATTTTTCTTTATCAATTCTTCTGCCAGTTCAATAGAATTATAAAAATTGTCTGTTATCAAAATTCGCCCCTCATTTTCAAGTCCATTAATGAGTCTTTCAACAGTTTTTTTTCCATGATTAAGTTCACGGCCATTATCACCTTTTCCTGTGTAAATATTAACATGATATGTATAGCCTTCTGGCGTACAAAGCTTGTATAATTTTACACCATACTTGTGGCTTTTATTTTTTATATATTGCCGAAACCTGAGTCGGCCACGCCAGGGCAGTAATTAAGAAAATTTAAAATTAAATTTTCTAAACAAAGCTCCCGAAGTCCACGGTTCACAGAACCACTAGTTATTAATACTTATTATACGAGGATTATGCACTAGCTAATACTTTTCTAGTGGCCAATTCCTACGGGAACACATGCCTGGGATAAAAAATAGCCTAAGTTATCAATTATAACTTCAGTATATGACAGTCAAAGTTCCGTTCCGGGACAAGGGTTGGCGTCCTGTTTTTTACAAACAAATCCGTTTTAAAGCTGAATATCATGCAAAAGAATTCTTAAATTTAAAAAAAATGTCACAAATAGTAACCTCTCGCTATTTTTTTTCAACATCTCTAATTTTTTTCAGTACAGTTCGCGTTCAACCCAACAACCGGTTTGTTTGTTAGGTTGAACGCGAACTGAACTGAGAAAATTTTGAAAAAGTAGATTAGAACTACGGAACCCATAAAAAGGATAACAAAGTTACCAATGACAATTTGAATAAAAAAATAAATCATTTGCGATTATCACACAACACCATCTAGGTTGCATAAAGGTAGAAAATGAGTGTTCTAGAAATAGTCCTAACAATACTATTATGTAGGTAGGTAGGTATAATTATGGTTTTGTAATATTTATATGGCATTGTATAGAACCTTTTTTCCTGATCATCACAGAGTTCCAAAATTACTTACAGCAAAGGACCCGCAAGTTTGAAAGCGGAACACTGAACAATGACAAAAGAGGTAACTCTCCAAGTTTGATTTAAATTTAGAACTGGTATAATAAAAAATAGAACACCATCAGATAAATTAAGAAAAAAAATTAAAACAAATGAAATCGATATTTGAACGCGGGAACCATTGTTTCATTTTCTTTTTATTGCAGTTACATAATTGATGTTGATTTTACTACATACATACTTAATTATATTTTTGCTATTTATGGAGAAATTACATGCAAGTAATAATTGTAATCTGTTATTTTTTTATCTAGTGCTGTATTATGTCTCGGCAATAAAACGAAGTGATTATAATTTTCTTTACCTTACAACTTTATGACTGTGGCTGTGGCTGTAATGTACTGGGTATGTACTTATATTTAAGTTCTTATCTTATTACTTAACTAGCTTATTTTATTTCAGTTCTGTACTGTTTATTAGGTAGGTTATTATCATAATTTATACTTTCAATTTTATATATTTGTGTAAAGTAAAGTAAACATTTATTTGTCTATGTATTCCAGTTTAATCTGAAATATAAAGAACGTAACACAATGAAATATACACCACCGTTGCCACCGTGTCCGACAACCCGTGACCACCGCTCTTGCAACAGAATCAAAACATCGCATCGAGCGTCGCTCGGGAAACAAAAAGGTATTTATGTATAGCTCAAAGATATATAAGAATATAATCGCCAAAAAGACCCGTTGTCATAGGTTTTTATAATACACAATCCCTTAATAGAAGACTAGTATCTGTACTAGGGCAACCCTGTTTGAGTTGTGACAGATTAGGGATCAGGTCTCACAACACCACGTGATTCGCTTTGCAAATCAATATAGGGAGTTGCCTACATCCATCGAAACACATTGCTAACTGTATTACTAGATATAGATCGAATAATTGTTGCCATACCCATACCTAGATTAATCCAAACACATAACCGGTAACGGGTCACTCATAGTCATACCCTTAGTATAAGCCGCGCAAGATGACAATGGGATTTGCTGCCATATTGGTGACGTCATAGTGACGTAGATTAACCTACATTACTGTTTCATTATCCGTACTTTCAGTGGTTTACGACATCACGGTGCGGTTATTTTGACAAGGTTCTATCCCACCTTATGTACCTAGTTACCAGAAATGGCTAAGTCATAAATACCTAATGACTATTATCGCAATATTTTTTACTTTGATTGTTTGACTTCGATTAGGTTTGTATACCATCAAATGAAATGTATAAATATAGATATTGATATGAATGAAATGTATAGAGGACTAGATAATGTTAAGAACAATAACTTAATAAATATTATAATTACTTACCTATGAGTGTTAACAAGGTATTCAGCGACCACAAGATATCGATCAGTGTACCAATACCCGTGTCACTAATGTCTGCCATCACTATATCATCTAAATATTTTACAGCAAACGAGTACATGAAGTGTCTCTAGACATTTTCTTATAGCTACCTTGAGATCTGTCTTCAGACCATTGCCACCTGCGGACAAAAACACTAAATTAGGAAAGACTTAAAATGTAGTCTAGTCTAGGTCGATTCCTCGAAAGGGGCCAGTTTCCCAATTTGTGGAAGACGGGGAAGCTGGTCCTGGTTAGAAAACCGGGGCGGCCGGTGGACTCGCCGCCCGTCCGGATACCGGCCGATCGTGTTGCTCGACGAGGTGTGTAAGCTCTTTGAGCGAATTATCGCGGAACGCGTCGTCGAGCATCTCACGAGTGTGGGGCCAGACCTGGTGGATAACCAGTTCGGTTTCCGTCGGGGACGCTCCATCGTGAACGCGATCATGCGTGTGAAGAGTCAGACGGAGGAAGCAGTCTCGCAGGGCAAGGGTGTGGTGGTGGTGTCTCTTAACATCGCCAACGCTTTCAACACCTTACCATGGAGCTGCGTTAGGGAGGCGCTCGTGTATCACGAAACGCCTCTCTACCTACGTCGGGGCTTACCTTTCGGAGAGGGCCATAGCTTACCCTAGCTGGCTCGGGCCTTCTCAGCGAGATGTGTCGTGCGGTGTTCCGCAGGGGTCGGTACTGGGACCGCTTCTGTGGAACATCGGTTACGACTGGGTGCTGCGGGGTGCGTTGCCTGAGGGCGTCGGCGTAACGTGCTACGCCGACGATACCCTCGTCACAGCGCGGGGTGCAACGCATCAGGAGGCAGCACTCAAGGTCACAACGGGTGTTGCTCAAGTCGTGGGTCGGATACGGCGGCTGGGACTGGAGGTGGCCCTGCACAAGTCCGAGGTTCTTTGTTTCCACGGTCCTTGGTCCACCGGAAGGTTCCAGCATAACTGTAGGAGGCGTTAGCATCGGCATCAAGCCCTAGATGAAGTACTTACGGATCGTACTTGATAGCCGATGGAACTTCGGACCACATTTCCGAAGTTTGGTCCCCAAGGTGAGGCATCGGTCGCACTTTCGCGACTGATGCCCAACCTAAAGGGACCCAACGCTTCCTGCAGGGTTCTGTACCTGGGGATCGTGCGGAGTATGGCCCTATACGGGGCTCCTGTATGGGCGGCGAGGTTGACGGCCAACAACTCAACGCTCCTTAATAGACCGTTGAGGACCTTGCCCGTCAAAACAATAAGGGGGTACCGCGCGATCTCCGGAGCGGCTGCATGTCTCATAGCCAGGACCCCTCCGTGGGACCTGGAAACGAGAGCCCTTGCGTCATTGTTCCAATGGCACAAGGAGGCGCTGGAGCGGGACCACAGGCCTGCGTCTCGAGAAATCGAGGACCAGCGGTCCCAGCTCCGCCAGGATCTCATGGATTCATGGAGGGTGCGACTTGAGCAACCCAAGTGGGGTACCACCATCATCGCGGCGGTAAGACCTATCATGGACGATTGGCTGCAGCATGGTGACCTCACGTATCGTGCGACGCAGGCCATTACCGGGCATGGATGCTTCGGTAGCTATCTGTTTCACATCCATCGTGAGGTCACCCCCCGGTGTCAACACTGCGAGGTTTCCGACGACGACACCACACTCCACACGTTGGTGAAGTGCTTAGCGTGGGCGAGCCAGCGCCGGGACCTCGTAGTGGGTCTGGGCGTGGATACCCTCTCGCTGGAGACCATGCTTCAAGCCATGGTCTCCAGCGGGAGTAGGTGAAACGCGGCCGTGACCTTCTGCGAGCAAGTCATGCTCGCGAAGGAGGCGGCCGAGAGGGAGAGGGAGCGTACCCTCCCCGCCGAGTTTCGTAGTCAGCGGTGAGGGCGCCGCAGACTCATCTACGCCCAAGACCATCGACCTCCATGATCGGGGCCTGAGGACGGCGGGATCACCACCCGCCGTCCTTATAGAAGCAGGCTAGAAGGGTTGCGTGCTGCCCAGCCTTTGCCCCGTAGCACGCAACCAGATTCCCTCACTGACACGGGATAAAACCTACCCCAACGACGCGGGATTCTCATCCCGACTTAACCCCCGCAGAGACCACAGAGGTGGTCAAAGTACGCCGGGCGCCACTGGAAATACGTTCTGCTTGTAACCAGAGACACCCGGCTACGGACGTTAGAGCGGGCGCGGCCTAGAGCCGCGGAAAAAAAAAGTCTAGGTCGATACAAACTATGAAAGAATTTCGCAATTTTGTTTTCTCCGTGTTGTCGGCCTGCAATCCTCATTCTTGTTTTTTTATATAAATTGCTCTCTTATAAAATATTTTATTATTCGCAAGCTGATGTCTGATCCGCCGCCCGCATAGAGTAGAATTAAATAATTGTGGATTGTGGAAATTGTGGAATTTCTACCGTTTTATTATAGTAACATGTTTTTGGGGTTCCGTACCCAAAGGGTGAGAGGTGCCTATTACCACAGTATAAGTTTGATTTTACTATGCTCTTACTAAGACTACGTTGTCCGTCCGTCTATCTGTCTGTATCCGTCTCTCTGTCTGTATCTGTCTATATCTGTATCTGTCTGTATCTGTATACCCAAGTTTGTATGTCATGTACCGTGATAGTTAGACAGTCGAAAATTTCGTAAATCATGTATTTCTGTTGCCGCCATACCTATATATAACACATACAAAAAAAACAGTATTAAATAAATATTTAACACGTTCACTGCGTGAGCTCAAAAGCCGTCTTGAATTCGAGTGCGTTACGAGATATTATGCGCCCCGTGAAGTGCTTCCTTCATAGTGCGATACGGGTGTTAAAGTGCCCCGTACAGCCTTATTCCTTTCTCAATCTACAACTGACTGAAATTTTACGTTTGCTTTTATTTTATTTTATAGTCTGATAGATTATGAAATGAGCTATGTTATAGTCTTTTCGCCACTAGATTAGTCAAAAATTTACGAAAATAAAACGAAAACAAATTATTCGGGGTCTCGTAAACCCCGTACCGCACCTGATATAATAAAATACGGGATTGTACTGCCCCGTAACGCACAGAACTCAATTATATCGATAAAATTATAGTGTTGGGAATAGGAGAAACGATAAATGTTATTTCTTGAATAAAAATATTTATTTCAGCTTAGGAACTTTGTATAGGAACTTAGGTTACACATTTTAAAGGTAGGTACATATATTTGAATTAAAAATATGTAAACTGGGAATTATATAGCTTAGCTTACTACAATACACTGTAACACTAAATTCAAACATATTATAAGTATGTATATATTAAACCTAATAAAGTTGTATTAAGTTTGTTTATTATTATTATTATTATATTATAATGAAAATATGATCAACGTAGGTTACAACTCGGATGTGATGCATTCAATGTTTTAAATTGTAGCACTCTAAACAGTATGCCTTATTGCACTTCCTACAAAATGATTTTATTTTTTTTACTTTATTATCTGCAAGTCGACTGCTCATACTCTCTCTTAACTTTTCATAACAACTGGTACATTTTCTTTTCTTATCACTCATTTCAAATTTATGTTGCAATTCTATCGTAGGCGTCGGATCAACGTTAGAAGTATTTCGACTGGTAAAGGCTTCTATAACAGACTCTACAAAATTTTTCTTAGACATTTTTGTACCTTTTGCTGTGTTATGCACAATCCAAGCATTGGTTATCGCTGTCCCAAATAGCAACTCCATGATGACCTTACGGAACCATTTAAGGCCTCTTTTGAGAGTTGTGTAGTAAGCAGACATCTGGTCGCTAAAGTCAATTCCCTTTTTACTTCTATTATAGGTAAGTACGCATTCTGGCTTTTTTACTTCATGTGTAGTTCCATTTTTTACTTTCCGATAGTCTTCAACTCTGCTGTATGACTTTTACATGTACTTATCATCAATACTGGACGTTTATCCATCCATTTAATTACTCGGACTCCTTTCTGATTCATTTGCCCAATTATTTGTCCCTTCTTAAGTTTCTTACCCACAATCATTTTGGATAACCTCTTTCTGTTAGACCGCAATGTGCCACATATAAAGGTATTTTTCTTTATCAATTCTTCTGCCAGTTCAATAGAATTATAAAAATTGTCTGTTATCAAAATTCGCCCCTCATTTTCAAGTCCATTAATGAGTCTTTCAACAGTTTTTTTTCCATGATTAAGTTCACGGCCATTATCACCTTTTCCTGTGTAAATATTAACATGATATGTATAGCCTTCTGGCGTACAAAGCTTGTATAATTTTACACCATACTTGTGGCTTTTATTTTTTATATATTGCCGAAACCTGAGTCGGCCACGCCAGGGAATCATAGACTCATCGATCACTATAATTTTTCCAGGCTTTTGGATTGCTCTATGATCATTTCGTATATATCTCTAATCTTGTGTAGCTTGTCTGCTCCATCATTATTTTCTCTACTAAAGTGCCAACATCTTAGGAGTAAAAGAAATCTATCTCTTTGCATAGTTGAAGCAACGAGCTCGTTCCTATACATTTTTTTCTTGGACCAATAGTCGTTGATGTGAGGAAGTCTGACCATTCCCATTATCAATAATATGCCAAAAAATGCATACATTTCTTGTCTATTAGTAGGAGTCCAAGCTTTCATACGGGAATTCGCTTTCAAATTTTGTGTCATTTATTATCTTTGTAGCATAAGCATTTGTTTCCAAAACCATTTTGTTGACGATATCGTCAGTTAAAAACAGTTTATAAAAGTCTACAGGAGTTTTAGTATTTTCAGGTATAGATATATTACAATCTTGGTTACTATATTCAATATTTGGTACGGTATCGTCTATATCAATCCATTCGTCGCCATCGTCATTTTCATGAGAAGGTGCATTACTTTTACTGTTCTGATCAATTTCAATTCGGTCATCTTGAATCATGTCATCAGATATAGAGGCCACATCAGACATGCCACTTGAGGACGTCATCTCGTCATCCGAAGAACTAGAAGGTCTGTAATCCTCATCTTCATCAGAACAATCAGTGTCATTTTCAGCAGCAGTAGTATTAATTACGTCTTGAGCAATTCGTATATCATCTTTGGGAATTTCAATGTTTGATATCGGTATTACACTAAGTTTTGACTCTTCCAGGCTTATAGTTTGTTTTCTTCCAGTTGGCGTCTTCAAAAGATTTTTCATTTGGTCTTCATCAAAAGAATGATCAAGAATTAGCATATCACTCACAGAAATATCGCTCAGTGATCCACAATTGCTTGCACTCATGCTTAATGGCTTGTATAAAGTATCATCTGACTTCGGTGAAGTGTTGAAAATCCTCCTCGAAAACCGTTTTCTTTCGGGTGTTACTTCTGCCATCTGTTGTCCACTTACAGAAACATCACTTGAGGATCCGAAATTACTTTTATTGGAGCACGTTGGCTTCAAAAATATTTCATTCGATCTTAACGGCAATTCGGAACTTCGACAGAGATCAACTTATGTCGTTTCCGCTTGTTTTAGCACAACATTGTCCAAAATTGTGATCTTGGGTTTTTTCTGTTTTGAACAACTAGACAAAATCTCTTCATTAACTTGTTCAATGGTCACATCCACATTACGTAGTTCGTGATAGGTTTGATTAGTACTAGGACTAGTTATAATGTCGAACTCATCTGTTGCTGGTCTCGGATGCCGCTGAAAAACCTTGCGGTAAATTGTTGAGAATGCAGATTGTCGTTGGGATGAACTTGGAGATGGAGGAGTTTCATCATCCTTTTTAATCTGTGACAGATGCAACATACGTCGCGAACGCTTCATTATCGATAAATAAACACTACGTCTTGAGCTAAGAACAGCATTAATGCTAATGAGCTCACGATCCCGTACGGGGTCACAATAATTTATACGGGGCTTTTTGAACCCCGTATCGCACTGGAAGATAAGTTTTGCTCTCTGGTCGTAACGGGGCTTATAAGACCCCGTATAGTTTTAAAATAGCAACAGTTTCTTAAAACGACGTACATGAAAAATATATATTTATCTCTCTCATACAGTAAATAATTTCATAGATGCAGCTCCCGCACCAGCGAGCACACCCTAGATTTTTTCGTCCGCACTGAACGACAACACTGCACGAGGTTCAAAAAAACCCCGTAACTCAGTGAACGTGTTAAGTGGGCTCCCATGCAACAAACGTGATTAATTTACCGTTTTTTTGGCCCTAAGAAACCTCATTGGAGGACTCCAAAGTTTTTATAGAAAATTGTTTTTTTTTTATAGCTACTCTCTAACAACTGAGGGGCTCAAAAAATCTTAATTTACATGTAGTATAAGTACCTACTTGCTGAATTAGACATGATTTTAACCCACTTCAAAAAAAAAGGTACCGTACCGTATTTACCACGTTACCGTATAAGCATTTCAGAGCTCTTCAGAACACTCGCCGTGGTAAATATACCACGGCGAGTGTTCTGAAGAGCTCTTCAATCTGATCCCACCCTCTTCCTTCCGATCCCGAACAACGCGTGCCGGGCAGAGATGCCACTCCCACACAGTGGATAGCATGTTCGCGAGAACCGAACGTTTTAAACGTTCGTTTCTCTGCCGAACGATAGTGGCCTGGAACGCCCTGACTGTGCACGTGTTTCCTCCCACATACAACCCTGGGTTCTTTAAGCGGAGCGTGAAGAGGCACATCAGTAGGTCGTCAAGTTGAGGGCCACTCTTTATAGTATTATGTGCTGTGAGAGTGGCCCACAATTGGCGAACCCAATATATAAAAAAAAAGAGGTTTCTCCAATTGAACCGTATATATTTTTTATTGTTTGTTCGCGAATAACTTCTTCGTTTATGAACCGATTGAATTTTTTTTTTGTTGGAAGGAGATATTTCCAAAGTGCTCCCATTATAAGGAAACCAGGATCTGATGATCGGATCACGGAAAAATCGAGGAGAACCTTCAAAAATTGTGAGTGCAACTAGTGCGTTTTTTAATTTTGAATTAGGTATTATAACAGACTACCATTTAATTAAGGTTTGGAGTCGATCCGACGAGGGAGCCGAAAGCCAGTCGAGGAAAGACATCAACGATTTACAGCAGTTACGTTGTGTTTGGGTTTGATTAATTTGTATTGAAGAGAACTTTACATATCCCAACTTTTTAGTTTACGGTTAAAGTCGGATTTTTTTTGTTTAAAACAATTTACATATTATGTGTCATTTTTTAAATATAATCCATAATGAAATGTTTTTGATTTAGACCTTGATAATAAATCTATCCAATATTCTATCAGAACGACTCAATATTTGGGGCAGTGGGCGGATAACATAGGCTATGTATAGAACTTATGTTCTCTACCCACTTAAACGTGGGATTTCCTCCCACCCACGTTTAGGCTGATGGGTTTGAGAGTAGTACTACAGTTACCGTGATCCTCAAGCCAAGACTGGTCTGATACCTTCGCGCGGTGCTGCCTGTTCTTGGTCTGGTTCCTTCTGAAACAGACGTAACTGAACTCGGCCAGTCGCGACCCTACCCCTTCCTAATCTTCCTTCCAGTTCACCAGTCGCGTCTCCAGGCTGGCGATTCATCGCCGGACGGGGCGTGTCGGGAACGACCGCACATACTTGCACCCTGTAGTCATACCTCTCCATATACCTACCGGTCACCAGTCGCGTCTTCAGGCTAGTGTTATCGCTGGACTGGGCGTGTCGGGGCCAGTACATCTGCACCCCTCCCATTCCTCTTCCTCAAATCCCATCCCCATAACAACCCCACAACCAATTTTAATTTCATCTACCTCCCACCCTATTTACCTCTCCTCCCTGAAACGTCTTCAGGCTAGCGAATTTCGTTGGACTGGACGCGGCAGGAAACTCCCTATCTCCTGAATTCCCCACCTCTACAGTGGTGTAAGTAACCCAACCAATCCCATCCCACACCTACACTGGCTCTAATATATCCCAACCGCCAACTACGCCTGCAGGCTAACGATTGCATCGTTGGACTGGGCGTGATGGTGCTCGCACATCCAACCTCTACCAATTAAGCTACCCATCACCCCTCCCCCCCCCCCGCCCTTTCCTACATCCTTTTCCCACAACAGTGGTGGGAGACAGTCCCGCCTGTATGGAGGGAGGGCGCCAGCCTGGGAAGTGGAGCAGGGGACGCCCAACCTTCCTCTCAGACGGACAACGTCGGGCCGTGACCAACTGGGGATTCATCCCAAGTAGGCACTACCTGACGGTCTACCTACACAACGGTTGCACTGATAGCCTGTGGACATTATCAGTGATCTACCATCGTCCACCTGCGCTAGGGCCTGCGCAGTTGAGCGCCGCATGCGGGGATGAAGGGATCCTGGGGAGTTGAGACGGGGTGGGTCCCGTCAATACGCTCCCTTTGGCCCTGATTTCAAGCAAAACGGTGGACTCCATCTAGAGCCAAGATGGAGTAAATGGTCAAGTTTCCCGTCAGAGGGAAACTGGCTAGAACCGTGGGGATGTGGGGGAGGGCCATGCTGAAGGCTCGCGGGATGTGATTAGTTCGGGGGGGGCGTTACCCTTACGCCTCACCTCCGGCCACAGACCAAGAGCCGGATGTCGCGCCCATAACCCCTCCGTGCGGTTCTATATCTTTTTGGTACTCCTAACACGCATAGCGTGTTCCCAGTTGCGGGCTCCAAGGAGGGTGGGAAGCCAAAAAGACGAATCAAAACAAACACAAGACATGGAGAAAGGGTTTAATTTTACAAAATCAACTCCGAAACCAGGGGAGAGGGCTAAAACCCCCTCCTCTACTCAGTGCGCTGGGACAACCGCCTCGGCGGAAACTCCTAGCCATTCTTTACCTGCGGCAGCGGTTAGCCAACCAGCAGCCCGCATTACCACCCGGGAAGGGGCTAAACACCCACACTCCCGGAGACACGAGAACGCAGCCTCAACTGCGTTTCATAAACGGCGCTTCACGCCCATACCTAGACCTTACGAGGTGAGGGAACGCCCACACCTTGTAAACAATTTCGCAAATACCTGGGATGCCAAAACATCCTGGCCTAGAAGACCCGATGAGCAGATGCCGCGTCCGGGTCCTGCCGCAGCCCCGACCCGCCAGCATGACTTGGCATCAGAGGGAGGCGTCAGGTCCAAGAGCCGGAAAATAAGCTCTAAACGCCGACATAGAGCCAGGCAACGCGGCCTGGAATCCGACCCGCCCGTGCAGGGGACGTCGGGGGGTGGTCGGACCGAGGGAGAACTCCCTCGGCCCGGCTGTCTCGACGACGGTGCCCCCATGAGTCTGGAGGACCAAAAATCAACATCTCCCGTGCCGGGAACGTCGCTGGGCGAACAGACCGAGGGCAAAGACCCTCGGCCTGCTCACTCCAGTGGCGGTGCCCCCACGGATTACAAAAACTTAAAAACAAATACATGCGTATCTCCCGTGCCGGGGACGTCAAGGTGCGATCAGACCGAGAGCAAAGTCCCTCTGCCTGCTCGCACAGGAGACGGTGCCCCCATGGATGGTATGCAACTAAATCGGAGACCGGGCCCCTACAAGGGCTACGGTCCCTATCCATACACAGGTGTTCCTCACCCAAGGAAGGAGGAGAAAGGGGAAGGGACACCATCAAAACGAACACGTCATGAGGTGTCTTTCACACCTTGTGACGGAGAAAAACGGGCCAGGGTTAATGAACCAGACCCAGGCCAAGTCACATTTGCCACAATCGCCAAGAAGCCCATCTGCATGGCTCTGGCTACAGAAGGGCGGTGTCCCATGACACAGTCCACGGCAGATGCGGCTACTTTATTACTTCAGCAGCAGTTCATCGAAGGAGCTCTGAAACGCAAGCCAGGCGAAGAGGGCCCAACCTTCACAGGCAGGCCGACTTTCTATGACGGCACTGTGAGGGTATGGTGCGGGAATCAGGCTGCAGTAACCTGGCTTAAGTCGAACACTCTTGACACCGGCGAAAAGCTGGTTGTGAAGAGTCCGAACGAGATGCCCAGACGGGTCAGGTGCTGCCTCCTGGTCCCGGACCCACTAGGTGGCTATAAGACCGCCGGAATAGTGGGTGCCATTCTCGCGTGGCAAAACCCGTGGGCTCTGGTGGACACGTGGATCATCCATCGCACACAGCGGAGGGAGGAGGGTTGGTACATGATAGCCTCCATTTCGGAGGCGCTCATACCAATCATCCAGGCACACGGACGCCGCCTG
The DNA here is from genome assembly GCA_963556515.1 of Nudaria mundana. Taxonomy (NCBI): domain Eukaryota; kingdom Metazoa; phylum Arthropoda; class Insecta; order Lepidoptera; family Erebidae; genus Nudaria; species Nudaria mundana. Next base: position 7,717,713 of record OY748287.1, on the reverse strand, counting down.
ACCGCAGGGGCCGGAAGTGTATACATCCGGTTCCTGGGGCTAGGGGGCAAGTACTACGACAAACCGGGAGTAAGGGGCGCAGTCACGGAGACCGCGGTGCGCGATGCTGATCCGTCTACTGAGCCCACGCAACAACATCAAACTCCAACTACCACTGCCGAACCTGCTTCGGCGTCCACACCGATAGTCGGTGATAACATCGACGTCAGCATGGGATCTCATCCTATACATTCAATAGGTAATGAGGGGGAGGACATGTCCGACCACTCAGAGGATGAGATCACCTCGCTGCTGGCGGAACTCGAGACGGGAGGAGTAGGGGAATTAGGCTCAGATGGCTGCAGTCCCTCAGACTCCTCTTAAGATACTACAAATCAACCTCCAGCACAGCATGTCGGCAACGGCGACATTGCGCAAATGGCTGGAGATGAACACCACAGCCGTTGTCCTGATCCAGGAACCATGGATCAGGGGAGGTCGCGTGCACGGACTCTTCAATCTAGGAGGTAAGCTATGCGTGTCGGGCCCCCAAGACAGCGGACCGCGTACATGTATTTATGTCACTAGAGACATAAGTGCGCATCCACTTACTGAGTTCTGTTCCAGAGACCTGTACGCCGTACGGATCTCTACAACTCAAAACAACACCGTACCAGAATTTGTCATCGCTTCGGCTTACATGCCGGACAGTGAAGAACTGCCGGCACACAACCTAACGCAGCTTATCGGACACTGCGATAGAACAGGCACGGAATTAATACTAGCGGCCGACACAAATGCACACCACACCTTGTGGGGCATGAACAAGTGCAATGACAGAGGTAATGACTTAGTTAATTACTTATTTAGCACTAACCTAAACATCCTAAACATAGGATCAGAACCCACCTTCGTGACAAGAAGATGCCAAACCATCATCGACCTAACCCTGTCGACAGACAAGGTAAAAGAACTAGTCACAAACTGGCATGTCTCGAAGGAAGCATCTTGCTCCGATCATCGGTGGATAAGATGCGACTTACAGATAAGTATACCTCAGCCCCCACCGGGCAGAAACCCGCGGAAAACCAACATAGGTAAATACGCAAGCTCACTACAGACGGGATTGGACGCTCTAACCTTGACAACGTTCATAACCAGCACACAACAAATTGAATCACAGGTGAGTGCCTTATCGGATATAATTACAAATAGCTACGAGTTAGCGTGCCCTCTGCACACCCCGAGAGTAGGTCCACCTGAAAACAAACAGAAATGGTGGGGTCCCGAACTGAAGCGACTTCGGAAGATTGTTAGAAGACGCTTCAATAGGGCCATGAACACCAGATCAGAAGAAGACTGGGACTCCTACAAGGAGGCCAAATCTAAATACAAAAAACGAATCCGTTTTAGATCAACTGAATCGTGGAGAAATTTCACGAGTAACATAAACTCCGTTGACCAGGCTAATCGGGTAAGGAAGGTTTTGGCCTCCCAACCACACCATGGCATAGGTAGCCTACTTAAGCCTGACGGAAGCTACACCAGCTCACCCAAGGAGGTGCAACAAGTCTTAATGAGCGTTCACTTCCCGGACTGCAGGTACCTGCAAACTGTGGAGGTGAGCGAGGACCTGTAATCGCCTACGGATGAGTGCTGGCAATACGCCCAAACAGTAATTACGCCAGATAGATTATCATGGGCCATAAACACCTTTAAACCGTTCAAGTCAGCAGGCGCGGATGGCATATTCCCAGCGCTGCTGCAATGGGGGGTTTAAGACTATTTACACCACTCTTACAAATCATGAGGGCGTGTCTGGCCTACAGATACATTCCTAAGAGCTGGAGGAAGGTGAAGGTTATCTTCATACCCAAACCAGGTAAGAGTGACTACACTAATCCTAAATCATTTAGACCAATCAGCCTCACCTCTTTCCTCACAAAAACACTTGAAAGACTGTGTGAGAGGACTCTAAGAGAAGACGTGCTGATCAACACCCCACTACACATCAACCAGCACGCCTACACTGCCGGTAAATCAACAGAATCCGCCCTCCACCAAGTGGTAAGCCGAGTGGAGGAAGCGATACAAAACAAAGGTATTTGCCTAGGCACCTTCATAGATATTGAGGGCGCTTTTGACAAAACCAACTTTAATAGCATGACCTCGGCACTAGAGCATCACGGTGCAAACCCAGTGCTCACGGGGTGGATCAAAAACATGCTTAGCAAAAGGGTCATCATACTGGATAATGAAGCAGAAGTGGTAGTGGTGGCCAGGGGTTGTCCCCAGGGAGGTGTCCTATCTCCACTCCTGTGGAATCTAGTAATCAACAGTCTCATAGCTACTCTCAACAAAAAACACCTTTTCACGGTCGGCTACGCTGACGACATTACTATACTAATAACTGGCAAAGAAGCCAACATTGTCTGTGACCTCACTCAGATAGCACTCCGTACCGTCGAAAACTGGTGCAATCAATACGACCTCACAGTAAACCCAGGAAAAACGGAAATGGTTATGTTTACCAACAAGCGGGTGCTGGGCAACTATAGGATGCCCAAGCTTTTTGGAACTAGTCTTACACTGTCCAAAGAGGTCAAATATCTAGGAGTAACCCTGGATGATAAACTAACCTGGAGTAAACATGTAGAAGACAAAATTAACAAAGCTAGCATCACCTTCTGGCATTGTCGAAAGATGATAGGCAAGTCCTGGGGTCTTTCACCAAAAGTGACGCTATGGCTATACAACATGGTCATTCGGCCCATGTTATGCTACGGTGCACTAGTCTGGTGGCCTAGATGCCAGCTTACAACCTGCACACAAAAACTGCAAAAGTTCCAAAGACTGGCCTGTATGGCCATCACGGGAGCTATGAAAACAACACCTACTGCTGCAATGGAGGCCATGCTAAGCATCCCTCCGCTTCACCTCTACATCATACAAGAAGCCGCGGCATCAGCACTAAGGTTGAAGTCACTCCACTTATTGAGAGACACAAACACAAAACACACTAGTATACTAGCCGCAATCTTCAACGACTTCCCAATACTAATGGCAGGGTCGGACAGGATTCCGAAAACATTTATCTTCGACAAAAAATACAAGATCCAGTTATATGAAGACGACGACGTCGAAGGCCTTAACATCCATGAATTTAGAGTCTTCACGGACGGATCCAAAACTGCATCTGGGACAGGCAGCGGAGTATTCTCCGAAGACCTCCAGATCAAACTAGCCACACCACTAGGATCCTACAACACGGTATTTCAAGCTGAAAGCCATGCGATCCTAGAAGCAGCCACGGCCATAGTTGCCAGAGAGGTAAGGTACTCTAGTATTAGAATTCTCTCGGACAGCAAGTCGGTTCTACAAGCCCTTGACAGTAACATTGTCAATTCGGGCCTAATCTACAACCGTCATCAGCGCTTAGCTGAGATAAGTAAGTACAACCACGTTACATTACAGTGGATTAAAGGACACAGCGGCTCTAGAGGTAATGACGCAGCGGACGAGCTTGCCAGAAGGGGCTCGAGCCAAACGTCCATTGGACCAGAGCCAATCCTACCAATACCGGTAGGCACTATACGAACACTTCTGGCACACAGAACTTATACACAACACAACACACTGTGGACGAGCCTGTCGGACTGTCGGCAGGCGAGGGAGGCTCTGCCTGTACTCAATCGTCGGCTAACCGGCAGACTTGGGACGTTGAAAAAATCCCATCTCCGTCTATTCACAAGTGTCATTACAGGGCATTGCCTCCTGAACAAACACCTATATACTATCGGTGTTACAGACAGTCCCCTTTGCAGGGCCTGCATGGCTGAGGACGAGACGGTCAGCCATCTAATCCTGCGCTGTGAGGAAGTCCAAGACTACAGGGCAAGGCATCTCGGGTCTCCAGGATCAATCCCTGAAGCTCTGCACAACGTGCGGGGCCTGCTGGCGTTCCTGGAGGAGATAGGTTGGCTCGAGTGAGAGAGTCCCACCCACACGCAAAACCCGCGCACTAGACGTGGACTTGCGGAGATCAGCCCGTGACTACAAGTACAAGTACAAGACTCAATATTTTGGTTGATGGGTTTAATAATCTCACACTTCGCGTATATTTGCTAAGCACCAGAGTTACAAAACCACTACTACCTACATATTTAGTAGTAGTAATTTTACTATGAGTGTAATAGGTATAGGTACATACTTTATATTATAGGTACATATAACATTCCACGACCGTATTTTAGATGCTTAGCATTTTAAAGCAATGGCGCGCATTGTGTGCACCTTTGCTGAGGCATTTGAATTAGATTTCTTTTATTGTTTAATTTAAAATTCAAATACTAGGTCAAAAATAGAATAAAATATATATTTAAGGGGGTCCCAAACAATAGACATGTCTTTTTGGCCCTAAGATAAGTCCTGGGAAGACCCCCAAAGTTATAGGATAATGGTTCGGAACCTTTCGTGCGCAACTCCGACTCGCACTTGGTCGGTTTTTATGTATGGCATTTTGATAATTCTTAACGACTACGTATAACCTTGAAGTTCTTCCCATATAGGTAAACTTGTAACAACATCCTAGTCGTAATAAGGGTGATTTATCGCTTATGTACTCCGAAACTTCGCTGTCTCTTTTCGGATAGGTTATGAACTCATTATACTAAATTAACGATTTCGGGACTTAAACGCGTAATTTACCTTGTTTGGCCTGACCGGAAAGTGCAACCGGAGTCTGCCCGGGCGGACTTCGTGAGTGTTTTTATTTTTTTTTATTTTTATTATATTTAGGTCGACAAATTGACGCCACCCGCCTGATGGTAATCTGAGGCGACGTCTGGCAATTGTGAGCGACTCTCACAGTACACAGGAATACTATAGAGAGTGGCCCTCAACTTGACGACCCAGTAATGTGCCTCTTCACGCTTCGCTTAAAGAACCCAGGGTTATATGTTGGAGGAAACACGTGCGCAGGCAGGGCGTTCCAAGCCACCATCGTTCGGCAGAGAAACGAACGTTTAAAACGCTCGGTTCTCGCGAAGACGGTTTCCACGGTATGAGAGTGACATCTCTGTCCGGCACGCGTTGTTCGGGATCGGAAGGGAGAGGGTGGGATTAGGTTGAAGTTGAAATACTGCTCTCACCTCTGGGACGGCTCCGCGAAGTATCTGCTGGACGCTCTTGACGCTATGCAGCGACGGGCTATCCGTATTACAGATTGTCCGGAGGTAACGGGAAGCCTTGAGCCGCTAGTTCAGTGCCGAACAATAGCTTCCTTGGCCGCATTCTGCCGTATTTACCACGGCGAGTGTTCTGAAGAGCTCTTCAATCTGATCCCACCCTCTTCCTTCCGATCCCGAACGACTCGTGCCGGGCAGAGATGCCACCCCCACACAGTGGATAGCATGCTCGCGAGAACCGAACGTTTTAAACGTTCGTTTCTCTGCCGAACGATAGTGGCCTGGAACGCCCTGCATGTGCACGTGTTTCCTCCCACATATAATCCTGGGTTCTTTAAGGGGAGCGTGAAGAGGCACATCAGTAGGTCGCCAAGTTGAGGGCCACTCTCTATAGTATTACGTGCTGTGAGAGTGGCCCACAATCGCTAGACGTCGTCACGACTTACCACCAGGCGGGCGGCGTCAATTTGGCGAACTAAATAAAAAAAAAAAAAAAAGTACAGCAGACACCTCTGGTGCGGTGTAAAGAATCGCTTTACCTTGTTCAGTATTCCTTGTTTCCGCGAAGCTAGCCCCATACATTTCACAATGTATTTTGTGTTATTGAGCTCTCGACGAACGTCTATGCCAAGGATGTCTAGATTGTCCTTCATTGGTAATATTGCATTCTAAGGAGTGGGTAGGAGAAGAAAAGTGTGTTAAAAGGAAGTGTGGTGTAGTGTGAGTGTGTTAGATTTAGTATGCCTAATGTGCAGAACTACGGTACTAATATTATTTTGAACGGTGATACCCTTAATCTTGTAGAATCAACCGTATTTTTGGGTATTACTCTAGACAGTAAATTACAGTGGAACGCCCAAATATCGGGTCTTGCAGGGAAACTTAGCTCTGCGGCTTTTGCTATTAGTAAAGTCAGACAGCTCACGGATGTAGAAACTGCTAGGCTGGTTTATTTTAGCTTTTTTCACAGTGTCATGTCGTATGGAATTTTACTGTGGGGAAAGGCAGCTGATATAGAGATAATTTTTATACTCCAAAAGCGAGCTATACGTGCGATTTATAAACTGAATGCACGAGTTTCTCTTAGAGAAAGATTTAAAGAAATAGGCATTTTAACAGTTGCATCACAATATATATATATATATATATATATGCGAATATTATGTTCGTTAAACAGAATATACATTTATACAGTATGAACAGTGACATACATGCAATAAATACTAGAAATAAGTATAAATTGGTTGGGACGTATTATCGTTTACAGAAGGTATGACTCCTTTGCAGGATTTGGTGTGCGTTTTTATAACAAAATTCCTCTAAACATTATGAACCTTCCTTTGAATAAATTCAAAGTGGCTGTTAAGACACACCTCCTAAAAAAGGCATATTATACTATTAAAGATTATCTAAACGATACAGAGAAATGGCATTGAGTTGCTTGCTCATCACTCGAGCTACATAGGAGCTACTTCTGTTTGAAATGTTGTTTTATTGCTGAAACTCACTTATTATTGTTAAATTATTATTATTATGATATTGTAAGGTATGGGTACTTTGAGATTATGTGGCACCTTTAACTAGTATTTGACTTTTTTTGTGAATAACAGAGATACATAATTTTTAAGTTCACTTGGTCCACACATGGTCACGTACTGCCCTTGCCCTCTTTTTATTGTTGTAACAGAATCATTGTATTTACTAGCGAATAAAAAGAGTGGCCGTGAGTTTTTCTTGCCAGGTTCTTTCCTCACAGGCTCTACCTATTGCCTTGCGAATCTGGCGGTAAATGTAAATGTAGAAGCATTTTCTTATTTTTGACGTTCATAAGTGTTACTTTGTGACCTACATGAATAAAGATATTTTGATTTTGATTTTGAAAGGGGATTTTTTCACTGTAAATGCACACGCCTGTGTTTTGCGGGCATTGAACTCGACCAAGTTCTCGGCACCCCATTGGGAGATACTGTCGAGGTTTCGGTCGAGATCAGCTACGAGATGTCGTCTCTCCTCCTCTATCACAGATCGCCCCGTCGTCGGACGAACCGAGTAACTCCCGTGCAATGTGCTGTCATCTGTATAGCAATGAATGTTCCCGAGGGAAAGCATATCAGTGATATGCAGAAAAAAGAGAGTTGGTGACAGTACGGACCCCTGCGGTACCCCACTTGCAAGAAGCGAGAAGCCTGGCCATCGCAGAGGACCCGCACTCGGCGCTCGTATAAAAAACTGTCAATCCAGCTGCACAGTTGAGGAGGTAGACCATAAACTTGGGAAGGAGCGAAGCATGCCAGACCCTATCAAAAGCTTTGGCGATGTCCAGGCTAATAGCCAAGGACTCGCCAAACTTTTCCATAGCCTCACCCCAGACATGCGTGACGAATGCCAGGAGGTAACCCGTTGATCGTTTTGGCCTGAAGCCATATTGCCGATCATTGATTAGTGAGTGATCATCCAGGTATCGCATGAGCTGCTTATTGATAAGGAGCTCGAGCACCTTGCAAATGACTGAGGTGACAGCTATGGGTCGATAGTTGCCTGGATCGGATCGATCCCCTTTCTTGGGGATCAGTTGTACGTTCGTCTCTTTCCAGACCTCCGGCACTTGGCCTGTAGAGTATGACAGGCGGTACAGACGCGTTAATACTGGAGACAACTCAGCAGCACATTTTCGTAGCACCACCGCCGGGAATGACGTCAGGGCCACTGGCTTTCCGCGTGTCGGGTGACCGCAGCACTGCCCGTAGATCACATTGCCTGATAGCAATATCAGGCATAGTGTGGCCACAGTTGGCGATGGCGGGGGGCTGCAGGCCACGGTCATCGACACGGGAATTAGCCGCAAAGAGGTCTGCGAGCATGTCCACCTTCTCTTGGGCTTTGTGAGCCAGTGATCCATCAGGAAAACGCAGTGGTGGCAGCGAGGGTTGGCAAAAATTTTACTGTACGGCTTTGGCCAGTTGCCAGTATCCACGGCTGCCCGTGGGATGGGATGTGAGCTCCTGACCAAGCCGCGCGACGCGCTAGGCATCCGCTCTCTTGAAGGCCCTCTTGCTGAACCTAGTGGCCCTATTGTACGCTGCTTTGCGGCGGTTCACGTTCGGGCCCGTGCCCTGACCCAGGCGCGATATGCCGACTGTTTTTTCTGGACAGCCTCGGCACATTCACGCCCGAACCAGGGGCGAGCTTTGCGGATGCTGGCGACATCAGTGAAAGGGATATAATATTCTATCCCTAGACTGATCTCGCCAGCAACGGCAGCAGCGCTATCCGAAGGCGCCTTCCCTACAAAGCAGCGCTGGCTCCACGGGACGGACGCAAAGTAATCGCGGAGACCGTCCCAGTCTGCCGACGAGTAGTGCCATAGTCGTCGAGTCATTTGCTCAGCACGAGCAAGCTGGGCGACTCGTCAGCAGTAGATCCAGCAAGGCGGGCGTGTGGTCTGACCTGTTAGGTATCCGGGTGATCCCCTGTACCATCTGGTTCAGCCCGTGGGAGAGAGCGAATGCATGGGCGGTTCGTCCCGCATGATCGGTCCTAAGTGTGCCCTGTGTGGGAGCGGTAGACGCACACGTAGATCTGGCTCATAGAGCCATGATCCACGTGCAGCCAAAGGACGGAGTAGGAGGGGTTCTCTAGACAGCGCAACCGGCGGCAGCAAACATCCGCCCTAACGAACATGCACACTCCGGCTTTGTCGCGGAATTGTTCCTCAAAGACATAACACGGGTAACAGAGTTAAGACGTGTCGTCAGTTCGGCGTATCTGTGTCTCCGTTAGGAACATCACAGAAGGCAGTGCCGTATCTAGGTGATGGTGGACGGTATCGAGTGTTTGCATGGAGTCCGCGGATATTCGCGAACTCCACCTCAAAAGAAATCAACTTTGTGGGGTTTCTAGAGGCCGCTGTGTACCGTTTATTACTTTGTTGCACTGTCATGGTGAGATATGGGGAAGCGTGAAGACAGGACATTATTTGGTGCGGCAGTAAGTGACAAAGCGCAGAGGCTAGCTTCGTCTAGAACCGTGTGGCTAGGTCGGAGCCGACCCGCCGGACGGAAGGGCTCCCAAACCCCCCTGATGCAAGGCCACCGCTACCCCACACTGGTTACCACCCGGAGCGGCGACCCCACATCAGGATTATGCGCAACATATGGGGCAGCCTCCTGGGGTGGTTGGTCCCAGGCGGGCCTCATGACTATGTTGCGGGCGGCCGCGGCAACGCCGTTGCTAAGGGTCTCCCTGGCCGGCAAATCGACCTACACCACCCACACTAGACTCCGCTTCGCCCCCACTGGACCCATGCCTGCCACACCATACATCGCCCCCGGCCCGGCAGTGCAGCTGCTGAACCCCTAACGCAACCCAGCCTGGGCTGGGTTACTTGGGGGGCTTTAGCACAGCTGCACGGTGGTACCCCCCCGGACCAACACTGTTGTACCACCTGGTATCCACGTAGGGGCCGAAGCCACCACATGGGTACCTTAATATACGAACCTCGTCCGTTAATCAGCAGGTGCGCCACTAGCAGGTGAGGTCGCTGGGGCCCAATATATGTAAGAAGGGCCCCTTTGCACCCAAAACACTAGATTAGAGTCTGCAGGGAATTTAACAACGCACCGCAGAAATATCAAGACCCGGTGAGGGTAGATGGAGAAACTCCCGCGCCTCACGCTATCGACGGCGACGCCGCCAGCTCCAGTCAGTCTGTGACCACGGCCCGATGTAACTCGGTCGAAACGTCAGGCCAAACAAGGTAAATTTCGCGTTTAAGTCCCGAAATCGTTAGGTAATTAAAAAAAGGTTCTGAATGTGAAGTGAACGTTAAGAACATGAAGTGCGACATTCAGACTTTATTCATCGGTCTCCAGGGACGTAACTTGGAAGACTGCTGCCCAAAATAACTCGGCGGGGAGGGTACATTAGGCTCCCTCTTCCTCTAAGAATCCTCCTTGGCGAGCATGACCTGCTCGCAGAAGGACACGTCCGCGTTTCACCCACTCCGCGGTTCACAATGGCTGGAAGCGTGGTCTTTAGCGAGAGGGTATCCACACCCAGACCCACTACGAGGTCTCGGCGCTGACTCACCTACGCTGAGCACTCCACCAACGTGTAAAGTGTCCGAAATACCCTTAGCAAAAATGCCGTCGAAAGTAATCCCCGTTATTAATTACACTCTGTCCATTTACGGCATGCATGATACGGCTAAAAGATTTTACTGTATTTGACTAGTGATATGAGACATAATTGATTTTATAAAATAAGAAGGATGTAGGTCTTTTCTACCAAATGTTTTGAAGACACTAGATTTGAGTACAAAAAGTGATATAATGAAGATTATAATGGATCACGCTGATCTTGATTTGTCTCGTACATAATTTCTAAGCAAAATTAACCCATTATAGACCAGCGGTACCATAATTGACTATTTTTTCGCGTGTTTTTGTTTGTCATTCTGTATAACACATTATGCGATAGATGCAAGGAAGTGTCTTTAGTTAAGTGGTACGAGTAATTAACGGCAGAAGTGAGAATATAGGATTTTTTTCGCAATAAATGGATAAGTTATTGAAGTCAGTATCCATTTCTTTTTTTATAGCTATGCGATAATTTTATTACGATTATATCTTCTTTATAAGTGCTTCGATTGTGTAATTTAGTTACATTAGCTGAGTTCATGACTGAAATATTATTTGTTAAAGTTGCTGGTACCGTATGGTAACTTTAGCCACTCAGTACGGTTTTTAAAATTCTCACTTTTTAGATGGTGTTCTTGTAAATCGATATAATGTAGTAATTAGGTTTTGAAATATCATTATAAGTATGTAACAATAAACATAATGGGAATTTTCTTCAATATAAATGTAGTTTTTTAGTGTGCGGTTAAAATATACATGAAATGCTGGCTTTTTTGGAAGAAAATGAGGAGCTCGAGGCTCAGCAGATGTCTATAATACCTCTGGAGCCCACCGTGCATTCAGACGAGGATTCAGGAGACGAAGCTACTCTGCATTTATCAATAGTAAATAATAACAGTGGTTGGTCGATAGCTTCATGAGCCTTGTGAAGTAATATAGACGGAATATACCTCAAAAAGACCTTATCGTGAATGTAGTGGTGGTCTATATTTACCTGCTTGACTGACGCAGCTATGTGTAATGCTGGGGTGTTATCAAGAAAAAACAGAAAATGCTGAAAGACATCGCAGATACATAGCGTAGTCATAGGTGCGATAGAACAAATTGCATGAAGTGTGATGGTAGGGCTATGTGCTGCCTGTTATTAATTTTTTTATAGGTACAAACTTCATATTTTTTATTGTTATTTCCAATATAATAAATAATAGATACATTTCATACCTTATACTGTGTATTCAATTTTGATTCTTGTGAATATACCTACTAATTTAAAAGAGACTAGCGGTACAATATGGTAACAGCGCCTTCTGTGTGAACTTAGACGTACACCGCCGAACGTACCCAGCGTGGTGCCCAGGATATTAAAGAATAATTATACCAAATTTCATCGTAATCGAACCGGTAGTTTTTGCGTGATTCAGGTATCACGCAAAAACTATAAGACAAACAGACAGACAAATTTTTTTTTAATCACATATTTGGGTATGGTGTCGGTCTAATAACATCCCCTGCCATTAATTTTTTTGATATTTAAGAACAAAAGATTTTTGATATTTAACAAGCTTATCATAGCACACGTTGAAACATCGTCAGGGTTAGTGCGCAATTGTTTAGTTGCATTTAAGTCTTCAAAGAAGACAGATTACCACGAGAAAGTGAATTTTGAAAATTTTAAACAGGCTTCTTAACACTAGTAGAGAAATTAAATGGCCCTCATACAATCGTAACTATGCTCGTTATAACTCAGGTACAAAGGTCCAACAATAATTAAATAAAAAAATCAGAAACTATCGAATGGTTGAGAAACAAACGAGCCCAGTGAGTCCTGAATAAAAAAATATTCTTATTACTAAGGTTGGGTAGTATCTATAACCCCAAACTCTAAAGTATGGAGTTAGTTTAAGCTTGGCAAATTGTGGGTGTGGATTACGCTTCTGTCTACCGCTTCGGGGACATAGGCGTGATATGTGTGTGTGTGTGTGTGTGTGTGTGATAGCGCAAATCCGTAATAGCGGGTTCACGCTATCATACATAACAATAAAATTGTTGATTTCAGTGGCATAAATCGATGGAACTAGACTATTCATCAATCGATCAACCCCATCCCCAGTTATTTGTCAATTAGGCATAACCTCATACAAATGTAAATAATATGTGTGTATAAAGGAATTTAATTTTCCTATTTTATATGTACACAAGGCAGTTTTGTTTGCGAAACAAAGATTAACAGTGTTGTGAAACGAATGTGCTAATAAGACGCCGCGCTGGTTTGGTTTATAGCGTCGAATTTGCTGACAGACGTCACCTGCACCTGTATCATCCTATTTTGGACAGAGTATAATATAAAAATGGATGGCCTGATTTTAATAAAATTTGGTACGGAGGTTATTTGAGATCCAGGCAGTAATTTGGTCTGATGGATATCCATTGCCCATCATGGGAACTAAATATCGTGATAATACGTTTTTTTTTAGAACGAAGTTCTCTAACGCGACTTACGGGTAGTGCGATTTAGTAGTGATGTGATAAGTGATGAGCTTCTTCACGTTCCGCTTAAAGAACCCAGGGTTGTATGGGGAGGGGACACACACGTGCGCAGGCAGGATGTTCTACTCCACTATCGTTCGGCAGAGGAACAAACGTTTAAAACGCTCTGTTCTAGCGAATATTGTTCACAGTGTTACAGTGGCTCCTCTCCCCGGCACGCGTTGTTCGGGAGTGGAAGGGATAGGGTGGGATTATAGGTTTTAACCAAACCTAATTCGCATTAACTAATTAGCCCGTCGCTGCATAGCGTCGAGTTCGTCTAGCAAGTACTTCGCAGAGCCGTCCCGAAAGTAGAAGCGTTATTCGACGCAGGATGTAATCTGCGTGTTGTACAGCAGACACCTCTGGTGCGGTGTAAATAATCGCTTTACCTTATTCAGTTAGTATTTCTAGTTTTCACGAAGCAAGCCCAATACAACTCTAAATATATAGTAGTTTTTATTTTGAGCTCTTGACGAACATCTATGCCAAGGATGTCTACATTATCCTTCATTGGTAATATTGTATTTTGAAGAAAGGGTAACGGTAGGAAGGTAACCTATAAAGAAACTGTAATTCGAACTAAATAACTTACTGCAGTCCAGGTCCAATTATATTTGGTCTTTTTTTAAGATAGACAAACGGACAGACACACATCACGTCTGAATTCCCGAAGGAGTAGGCAAATGTGCATAATACTCTCACACTTTGCCAGTAATATCGTTGGTTCCACGTAAGAGGGGGGCAAGCTAATTGCCGTTACGTACTGGCTACTATAGAAAATTCACAACCACCAACAGTAAACTTCAACAGCCTGGACATAACTTCTAAGAATAATACATAAATAATATTAACAGCGAAAATACGTTTTCCATATTTGCTTAGACCAAATAAAAACAATTTAAATTACGGCCAGTATACAATATACATTTATACAATAGGGTAGTTGTAGACAAATTAACTACTTTGTTTTAAATATCTATTATTTTTAAATTGTTTGAAGTAAATACCACATACCAAACGGATGACGCCACTTGTGATTACTTTTGAATCAGCAAAATTGATTCAGTTGATGATGATAAATTAATAAGAGTAGGTCAAATAATAACTGTTTAAGGTGTATCTGCTCTTTCCCTTCGTGTAAGCAGGTCTAATTATGTTTATTTATTTTATATATATAAAATTCTCGTGTCACAGCGTTAGTTACCATACTCCTCCAAAACGGCTCGACCGACTTTTATGAAAATTTATATGCGTATTCAGTATCTCTGAGAATAGACTACTATCTATTTTTAATACCCCTAAGTGAAAAGGGTTGTCCACCCCTGACGTTTTTTTAGACAAATTTTTTATTTTTTTTATTTTAGTAATGTGGCATTATATATAGAACACTAAATTTTCACCCTTCTATCACCAACCCCTATTTTTTAATACTCCCTCTTTCCTTGGGTCACTGGCAGTTCGCCGGGACAGCTAGTAAATTTTATGAAACCTTAGACAAGGTTTTCAGCAACAAACAAATTAGTTTGTTGTTGACATTGTGGGTATGTTAAGTATTGTTTTATATTATTTATTAAAATGATTAGATACTATAATATGTCCCAATCATTAAGAAATCTCTTTCTCCTACTCATCCTTAAATAATATCGTTACTCAAGTGTACATAATTTGAGCGCGTGCTCTAAAATCTTTAATTGTGGTTAAACATAAGTGCTTTTATATGCCAATGATGGAATTGTAAAGAGTTAAGTAATTTGTGGTAACCTAGATAGTATGTACCTATTGCGCTCGAATATCTGAATTACAAAATAACAATTCAAATAAACATGTCAGATAATTCCTTGTTCCTATCTATGGTGGAGATATATATTATATTAATACGTTTTTGTTATAAGTTTATAAAAAGTTACAATATTTTTACAATAATTTGTGACTTTTATTACTAGGCATTTAAAGCTGCATCCTGAATTTGTTATAAGCAGTAATAGTAGAAAAATTACTCACCATTCATGAATTAAGCGTATAATGTGAAAATTGACTTGTATCCCGCCATGTCCATAAGGGAGGTAAACAGGATTGTTGGAGACCAGCCAGTAACTCTGCGTGATAGCGCTGTGCAGCTAACAGGTACGGCGCTGGCAGTGGCAGCGGACAGTGCGGCATTTGAGGTAGTAGTGGTTGAGGTGGTGGCGACGGAGAGGACCGCCTCGGCTCCGGTTCTAACAAAGCGTCTATTGTAAAGGCCCGTCGCGGCCGTGGTCCTAGTGGTATCATAGATGCCGTGTCTGGTGCTTCCTGCGGCTCAGGACTTAGTCTTGACACAAATGTTGACGGGTTGTAAATACTTCCGTTATGTATTCCCGCTTGTGGTGGAGGAGCACCTGCTTGTCGTGCCAAAAACGCTCTATTAAAACTAGCAAGCGCTGCTAATTCTGCATTCAAACTGTCCTTGTCTCCTTTGTGCAACTTAAATCTTTTACGTCTCCTTAGCAAAGATCCGTTTTCGAACATGTCGAATGCTTGCGGGTGTAGGGTCCAGTAAGCGCCTTTGCCAGGCCGGTCGGGGCGACGCGGCACCTTTACGAAGCAGTCGTTGAAGGAGAGGTTGTGCCGCAGCGAGTTCTGCCAGCGCTGCGTGTTGCGCCTGTAGTACGGGAAGCGGTCCGTGATAAACCGGTAGATCTCTGACAGCGGCAGCATGCGCTCTGGTGAACTCCATATCGCCATCGCCGTTAACGCTATGTAGGAAAAAGGTGGTTTCTGATCACCATAGGACTCACGAGTTGGCCGAGGCATAATTTCACGTAATACTTGTAAATAATATCAAGTTTGTCACCTCGGTGGTGAGTATGCACACGTCTCTCACAGCGAAGTGGAAGATAAGGACTGGGTGAGTGAGCGAGACTGAGAGTGGCAGGCGGGAGTGGCCCCGCGGTGGGCCCCGCCCTACACACTCTGAGCCAATCGCGAGTCGACAACTTTGTTTGTTGTTTTTGTCGGCATCGGGCCCGTTACAGAGGAATTTAAATTGTTATCACGTTTACATTATACAGAATTTATTCGACATCGACAACAGCTTGAGCTTGTTTCGAAATTGCAATGATTAAAGTAGTAAGATATTTATTGATGGTGTGGGGAGATATAGAGAGATGAGATGTTAGTTGTCGGAGAGAGATACCTAAGTATGTATGGTCCAAGAGTCGGCAGTACTTACATTGACCTATCTGTTAATCGGTAGATTCTCGGAAAACAAAATACCCTCCTGATACATAGGATTGCCATCTATACATTTAAAGCGAAGTCTAATTTGGCATCACAAACAGACACTTAGTGTCTGTTTGTGATGCCAAATTACCAGTCTACAAGTACGGTACCTACTTACTTAGGTACCCACCCTAAATAAAAAAAAGTTTTAAATTTTTTGTCAGTATGTTCCGGCTAATCTTTGAAACAGCATGACTGATTTTAACGGCAGATAGCTGATGTGGAGTAACATAGGCTACACGGGTGAAGTTGCGGGCGTCCGCTAGTCTAAAATAAGAAAATAAAGCAGTACTTTTTTCAGGTTACGTTTGGGTATGTGTGTAATAGGTACCCTAGGTAGATTTTATGGCACGTATTTTAACTATATCGACGTTTAATGCAATTACCTTCTGTCTATTTTATAGTTAGGATTGTATGTACCTAAGTTGTCTTCGATATCGCCCATGGGTTGTGAAGGTCAGATGGCAGTCGCTTCACGGAAAACATCGAAGTTTAGCCGAATCGTAGTTAGACTGGAAAGCTGACCCCAACTGAATTGGGAAAAGGCTCAGTGACTGATGATTGTATGTACCTAAGTTGTACCACAGGCGTATAAAAAAAAACTATACTTATATCAGGCATGCAACATTTATTTGATAAATATTACAGCAAGCAGATATATTTTCATAGAAATATTTCTGATCACACTAAAACCGTCTGATAAAATATTTATGACGGTCTATGTTATACTGGCTCTTAGTCTATGTAGGTACTTACATGGATTCCTGATAGATACCTATAGCATGATTATATAGTTATACTATATGTCATTGGTATATTTGATACATTTTTGGCACATAGCAACAGTCCCCGGCCTTTAGAATTGGAAGGGTAGGTTAGGTTCTTCAAGGTATTTTCTGAACGCTTAGACGGGCCTACAATGGATAGGTATATCAAACTTCATACCAGACTTGATAGATCCATCAACGTAGTGGCCTAATTAGTAAGTTAGTTTAATAAGTTTAGTTAATTACTCTTAAAAATTATACACTATTGATGTATATTTGTTATTGGATTAAGTTACATTGTATAGATTGGATTTATGACTTGAATTGGATTGAATTAAATAAGGAATTTATAAATCCTTAGTATAAGTTATTGTACACTCACTAACATACTATGGCCCTTGAGACGTGTGAAAATAAAAGATTTTGAGAAATAAAAGAAAACGCCCTGTATTCCCAAAAATATGCTCTTCAAGCTACATATCTCGCTAACGAATCACTTAATAAACCTTTCAATGTTCTTAAAAGACCTATCTAATGATACTCCACACGATGAAGTAAACGCGAGTAATAAAATATCATCCTCCCTTTACGTGGAGGGGAGGTAAAAGGTATCATAAAAAAAAAAATTTTAGCAATTTGTCGGCGTAGTAGTACCTACATATCCATGCAAAGTTCATGTTTCTAGCTTTCACCGTATAGGAGGATAGCCGAGGACTGACGGACGGATGGACATGACAAAACTATAAGGGTTCCGATCCCGGTCCTTTACTTTTACTAATATGTTTTTATAATGAAATTTCGCACACTTATTGTAGTTTATTTTAGAGAAGTACAAAATGCTGCCTAAAAAAATATACTTACCATCAGTCAGGTCAGTTTCTTAAATGATTAAGATAATTTTTATTTTATTACTTTATTCAGAAAAAACACGCAGTCTAAAATACTTTACTTAAAAAAAAACACTAATAAGTTTCTAACCAAGTCAGCTATAGTTTCACCAAATTTAAAAATTGTAGGAATTGTAGGAAATGTTCAACTTTAGGCTGTATTTTATTTGCTTAGCTGAAATTCTGTCCATTATTTTGGAATAAGTCATTTATCTGTAATTTATTTGTCCAAATAACCTTATTTTAATTGTTCAAAGAAGTCTAATATTATTTATTCTGGATTATTGACTGAGGGAGCGAAGCGACCGAAGTCTCAGTTTCAACTTGCAGACTGGGGAGAATTTCTTTCGTCTGTACCTCTACATCTCTACATCTACGGGTTCTCTCAGATCATGTTTGCGGCCGTATTTATCAACCGATTTTAATGAAACTTTACACACACACTCGTTGCTTACAATGAATAACATGTGAATGATAAATTTTCTAAACAAAGCTCCCGAAGTCTACGGTCTGTCAAGAATGCAATCCGTAACCATAGCAACCCATATAAATAAAATCAAAAGTCATGCAAAATAAATACAATTTAAGAATAAACAAAGCCGCTCCCGAAGTCTACGGTTCACAGAACCACTAGTTTAATTATATGTTATCAAAACCAATTTAACTTCGTATAACATTATTATCAATTTATCAAAAGTTTATTTTTGGCAATTCGCCTCGTTCGACAAGGATTGCTCTCATTCCTGTACACAATATTTTCTACTTTAATTTATAAGAGTTACATTTGTGTCATAGACGAATTTTTAAAAGTAAATCATTGCTCAATATTACAGTACAATGCTACCGTATAGCTTTTTAGTATGAGTATAATATTAAAATTAATATAAACTAGTGGTCGCCCTATGGTCGAACAGTAGACCTTGCAATTATAAAAATCATTTTCTGGGATTTCTCCTCCACCCCCTCTCATAAAAAAACTCCACTAAAAATATTGATTCTGGTAAAGGAAAACTTGTGTCAAGTTTAGTTGTGAAAAACATTAAAACGTTATTTGACCATATTTACCCCATTTTCCCCTCAATCCAAAAAGCTCACGATGAATTTTTTTTTATTAAATCAAGGAAAATTTGTGCCAAGTTTTGTGAAGATCGGATAAAAACTGTGGCTGCTAGCTCGGAACACATACAAACAGACAGTCCGTCTGTCTGTTTGTATGTGTTCCGAGCTAGCAGCCACAGTTTAAACAAAATTGTCCAATCTCGGAATATAGACGCTTCGCTCGCTCGGTCAATGAATTAATGGAATCAGTAGTATCTGAATTAGTTAGCAGGTATCTTTATCCAGTAACTACCTAGTAGAAGCCTCCATACAATATAGGGACTTAAAAATATCAGGAATTAATTGTAATTTAAAGAAAATTTTCACTTACATTGTCCGTTTATTACTGAACGTATGTATATGGTATAATTTTTATATAATGCGTAACGCAACCGGTTATAGTCAACATTTCATTTATTAAATTTAACAAAACAATAAAATTTTCCACAATCGACGAATCAGCCTTGAACCCATACCTATAGTTTAGCGTGATTGTAGATTTTATACGTATTACCAAAATTGCTCTAAAATTGAAAAATACGGTCATTTTCCACACTCAGAAATAAAGCTTATATTTTTATTAAATTCCTTTGTTTGTACGTGCGTCAGTCAAAACTGTTGAACGAATTTAAATGGTTATTGTAGTTGTTTAAAGCCTGGGAACGATCCACCACTGTTTCATCTCAGTACAATTATAAAGCCAATCACATCAACTTAACGTACCATGGTAGGTTAGACCATTTTTTCAAAGACCGACATCTGTGTGTAAAGCGGCACTCTTGGTTCTAGGTCCATCATTTATCCGTTTTCCTATCGTCCATCACTAAAATCATCAAAAATATCATTAGTGGTCGGAAAATATTAGGTACTTACTTACCTACCTATAGCACAGAATCGGGAATAGTACTTACATACCTATAGGCATTCATGTCATCTGGAATAGAACATTTTGCTGTACAATTGGACACAAAAGATTAATAAATTATTTATATTGTAGGTAAAATCTTTCCTTATACATACACATACGATACGTATGTTGGCATTAAAAGCGGTTATTTCCAATCATTATGATGAATAGCAGTTTTTAATTCGAACACGTGTATCGTCGGTAACTTAACTATACTATAGGTAATAGATTACAATACGGTACCTACTGTAAATTACTATCATAGAAATTACAAAAACTTAGTTGCCGGTGTAGGTGCACACAACATCTATGGGTGAAGTCATCGTAAAATGTAATGACTCATATATAAGCATTCGGCTGGTGTTTTGTAACTTATAGTTAAAAGTTAAAGCTAGACTTTAAGTAAAAATAATCTCTTCTCTGTTATCTCTTTTAATTTTAAATACACTGAGATTTTACAACAATTATTCACATACCTATATATTAGTGGTTGTATGTTAGTACCTACATGCCCATATTTATGGAACGTGGATGCATAAATGGGTAATAAGATGGGTTTTGTTCGTTCCAACTAATAAATGGCGAGCAGAGAATATTTAAACGTTATATTATATTTTATGTGGCGAGCCTATTGTCGGTAACCGGGAAGTTTTCTTGTTTGATACTTCTTTAACTAAAAATTGGTGATATTACTTAGATCTGAGGTTACAATCGAAAATATATAACTACTAATATTATAAATGCGAAAGTTTGTAAGTATGGATGTTTGTTACTCTTTCATGTAAAAACTACTGAACGGATTTTGATGAAACTTTACAATAATATAGCTTATACATCAGAATAACACATAGGCTACCATTTATAAAGATGCGGCGACGGGAACAATAATCACGCGGACGAAGTCGCGGGCGACCACTAGTAACTAAATATTATACTAATTTCAATTTAGGTATATCGATAAGAGCAATAAACTTTGCTCTCATTGGTATCTACCAGATAGTAAAGCTAGGATAAACTAAACTGTAGTCTCAATACACTACATTAGGGTAAGTCTCATAGAATCATGAAAGGATTATATTTTTTTTTTTATTAAAATATGATACGTTTAAAAATAGTTTCAAATGATTATTTAATTTTTTGATTCGTCACAATGCAATGGATGTTAGAGTATAACATTTTGTCATCTGTGACGGATGTAAAGCAAAACCACAATTGTATTGTAAGGAGCCCCTGCGAAATACACGTGTAACAGTTTTTACAAGTTGATTTATGGTTTATTTTATTACATTTGGTTTAAATTAAATCGTGGTTCATGTTACTAATGTTGTAAAATTAAAGAAATAGAAGTTCCTACTATCGGTGTGGTGTTTAAATATTACAATTTCAAGTTAACCTTACAGCACGTCACTGCCTCACAGTTATAAAAAAATATAGATGTGATACACTATAATTAGTTATTGTTTGATAAGTATATAAAATTAATGGAGTTTGGGATTCTCAAAGATGCTTTATTGACTACATTGAGTTTAAAACAATTATTTTAACTTTTTGCGCTGTCCTATTGTTGCGTGCGGTCAATCGTGATTTCTATAGATATTTGTTTAGTTTATTTCTATATTGGTACATAATTTTAGTCCGAGACGCCGAGGACTTTATTGGCTGTGCTATAGCCATAGCTGGCACGTAAGATTTTGTTGCCTTTCATTAACATTTCGTCGCAAGGTAACTGGTTTCAATTTTTATTAAAAATACTACTTTTTATTAAATTCATTCGGCCATTTTGGACGTATCCCCATTAAATGTGTGCCCGGTGACGGCACTAGGCATGCCCCCTAATACGTGGGACTAAAACTACTCTTACGATTCTTTCTTTCTTAAAATCTATAATACTAATATTATAGAAAGGAAAGATTTGATTGTTTGTATGCATTGAATATACTCTGTAACTACTGAACGGATTTTGAAAGTTCTTTCACTAATAAGTATGTAGCAACATTATTCCTGAGTGCTATAGACTACTTTTTATCCCGGTAATGTGGAAGTTAAATAGTGTTGGACATGCTCATACAACTAAGCTACTAGGTATGCAATGCATGCTACTAATTGCAAATGTTGAGCGGAGAAAATTTTCTTAATTTTTTTTTATGCTCTATTTTTATGATTTCAGAGATATGCACTCCCGGGTATGATGTCGACCAGCATGCCAAATTTGGTCAAAATCGATCGAGCCGTTTCGGAGGAGTTGGCACACAAACGATTTACACTTGTCGTCTAAGATAGAGCTTCGCTTCGCTCCGCTCAATAAGCTTGTGCTATGGGATCTAGACAACTGATAACCATACTTATATATTTCCACATACATAGAAAACACCCAAACTCCGAAACAAACATTTGTTGATCACACAAATATTGGATTCGACCCGGGAATCGAACCAGAACCCCCGGAGTCGAAATCCAATGCACTACCGACCACGCCATGGAAGTAGTCTCGTAATGTTGGTAATAGAAAACTGTATCAACTAGTATTTTATCTTTATATCAGATGTAGGCAATAAAGGTTGATGCAATTTCACCGTCGCCGCGAACCAGTAACGCCAACTCTTTTATGATACCGCTGATAGATGTAATATAGGATATTGTACCTATTCTCCAATCTGTAAGCCAACCACGTCTCACAAAATTGTCGGCGTCTTCGCAAATAGCTTCCATTAAATTCAATCGGTCGCGCTACACGACGACAGAAGCGTCACTTACCCATCTCCTATATAATTTAGCGGTATTAACGCTACACATGAGGATAGGACCTCAACACGGGTACGGCTGCTTTGTATTCTTAATAAATCCCAACTGAAAGGCGGCAGGACAAAGTCGTGTCCGACAGAAGACGTTACTTCACCATTAAACGTGGCCAATTTTGAAACAATACTCTCTGAAGCCACTTCTGACTAAAACATGAAATCAAAGTAATGTTTTAAGTAGGTAGATAAAGATATATTTGCCGGAGCTTAAAGCGTTAAAATATTAACTTTAGTAAAGTGACAGACAGACAGACACATATCACGCGTATATCCCGAAGGGATAGGCAGAGGTGCATAACACACCCACAATTTGCCAGTATTTTTAGTCAGTATTTGTAGACAGTATTTATGAATGCACATAATAATAAAATAATTTAAAAGTAGGTAATACCTGCTTTGCATCTGGTTTCTAAATGACTGTCATTTGAATAAATATTATACATATTATTAGTATTTACTATATTATACCAACGAACATTTTAATATCAAGTTTAAAATAATAACATAAAAAGTAGTCCAAAAATGATAATTATCTCCCAGATAGCTGTCACCTGTTGCAATATCCCATGGAGCAAATCATAGCACCTCACTCAGCATCCGCGGTTAATGATGATCCTTTGTGACACGCCGCCTGGACATACGAAATAAAAAATTAAACACCATCACCTTATTATTAAGTGTGAATTCTACAAATTGTTCACAAATATTTGCGTCTACCTGGGCTTTTTACTAACATTTGTTACATTTGGCGTGACGTCATAAAAGCTCTATATGATTAACCATGGTGAATTAAGAATAATCGCCTTACATCTGTTCTATTATTTAGGATATTTTGATTATTCCTTAATTCAGATGTGGACAAGTTACGAGTATTTTTTTTTTTTTAATTCCGCGGCCCATGGCCGCGGCCGCTCTACCGTCCGTTGCCGGGCGTCTCTGGTTACAAGCAGAACGTATTTCCAGTGGCGCCCGGCGGACTTTGACCACCTCTGTGGTCTCTGCGGGGGTTGGGTCGGGATGAGAATCCCGCGTCGTTGGGGTCGGGTTTTATCCCGCGTCAGTGAGTGAATCTGGTTGCTTGCTATGGGGCAAAGGCCCCGCAGCACGCAACCCTTCTAGCCTGCTTCTGTAAGAACGACGGGTGGCGATCCCGCCGTCCTCAGGCCCCGATCATGGAGGTCGATGGTCTTGGGAGTAGATGAGTCTGCGGCGCCCTCGCCGCTGACTACGGAACTCGGCGGGGAGGGTACGCTCCCTCTCCCTCTCGGCCGCCTCCTTCGCGAGCATAACTTGCTCGCAAAAGGACACGGCCGCGTTCCACCTACTCATGCTGGAGACCATGGCTTGAAGCATGGTCTCCAACGAGAGGGTATCCACGCCCAGACCCACTACGAGGTCCCGGCGCTGACTCGCCCACGCAGAACACTCCACCAACGTGTGGAGTGCGGTGTCGTTGTCGGAAACCTCGCAGTGTTGACACCTGGGTGTGACCTCACGATGGATGCGAAACAGATAGCCCCCGAAGCATCCATGCCCGGTAACGATCTGCGTCGCACGATACGTGAGGTCACCATGCCGCCTCTGCAGCCAATCGTCCATGATCGGACTCACCGCCGCGATGATGGTGGTACCCCATCTGGGTTCCTCCAGTCGCACCCTCCATGACTCCATGAGATCCTGGTGGAGTTGGGACCGCCGGTCCTCGATTTCTCGAGACGTAGGCCTGTGGTCCCGCTCCAGCGCCTCCTTGCGCCATTGGAACAATGACGCAAGGGCTCTCGCTTCCAGGTCCCATGGAGGGGTCCTGGCTAGGAGACATGCAGCCTCTCCGGAGATCGTGCGGTACCCTCTTATTGTTTTGACAGCCAAGGTCCTCAACGGTCTATTAAGGAGCGTTGAGTTGTTGGCCGTCAACCGCGCCGCCCATACGGGAGCCCCGTATAGGGCCATACTCCGCACGATCCCCAGGTACAGTCTCCTGCAGGAGGCGTTGGGTCCCTTTAGGTTGGGCATGAGTCGCGAAAGCGCGACTGATGCCCCCGTCACTTTAGGGACCAAACTTCGGAAATGTGGTCCGAAGTTCCATCGGCTATCAAGAACGATCGCTAGGTATTTCATCGACGGCTTGATGCCGATGCTAACGCCTCCCACACTTATGCTGGAACCTTCAGGTGGACCGTTCCGAGGTCTGTGAAAGCACAGAACCTCGGACTTGTGCAAGGCCACCTCCAGTCCCAGCCGCCGTATCCAACCCACGACTTGAGCAACACCCGTCGTGACCTTGAGTGCTGCCTCCTGGTACGTTGCACCCCGTGCCGTGACGAGGGTATCGTCGGCGTAGCACGTTACGCCGACGCCCTCAGGCAACGCACCCCGCAGCACCCAGTCGTAGCCGATGTTCCACAGAAGCGGCCCCAGGACAGATCCCTGTGGAACACCGCACGACACATCTCGCCGAGCTGGCCCGAGCCAGCTGGGAAAAGCTATGGCCCTCTCCGAGAGATAGGCCCCGACAATACGACGGAGGTAGAGAGGCGTTCCGTGATACACGAGCGCCTCCCTAACGCAGCTCCATGGCAAGGTGTTGAAATCGTTGGCGATGTCAAGAGACACCGCCACCACCACCTTGCCCTGTGAGACTGTTTCCTCCGTCAGGCTCTTCACACGCATGATCGCGCTCACGGTGGAGCGTCCCCGACGGAAACCGAACTGGTTATCCGCCAGGTCTGGCCCCACACTCGTGAGATGCTCGACGAGGCGTTCCGCGATAAAGTTACGAGTATAGAGTATTTTGGGGTTGAAAAAAGGGATCATAGAGTTAAAACATTTATTTGTAAAAATTTATGTACAAAAATAAAAAATAAGTAAATAGGTATGTAATTGGTTTCAAATTGCCCCTTGTTTATTAAAACCAAAGATATAATACCTACACCTATGAGTGATTGATGAAGCTAATATAAGTAAATATTAATTTATGTAATGAATAAACCTCAATCTGTACAGAGTAAAAGGTTAAACACTGTGTAATTAAACGATCACATCATGCTGTTTTAATGCAGATCTTAACTTACTGATATAAGTGACTGGGTATAACCATGTATGTTTCTGCAATATCAGATAGTGACTGGCAAAATAATGAAGTCAGTAGATAATGTTTGTGTAACATGATGTCGGCAGCCGTTGAAGAATGACTTTCTACTAGTTACGTTTAATAGTTTTAACCTGTTTGTGTCCGAAAAGCTTTTATCTATAGGTGTCAGTCATTTGTAATCTCGTAAAGAGGCGGAATGTGTGCTTGCGCTCGTCTGACTGTTCAGCAGGTTATTTTCTAATACTCGTATAACGTCCTTTTTATTGAGTGTAAATAATTGAGTTTGTATCAACGTCGCGCCGCCATCTGCTCTCCGGACTTTTAACACTCCTTTTCGGATTTCCCACTTAACTTTAATGTTCCCATAAAATTTTACGTTTTTATACATCGCGTTCAAAATTGTATCTTAGACAGTTTGATTAAAAGTGATAATTGTTCGCTTAACTAAATTATATATCACTTCGATGGGATTTAAAGAAACTTTATTTTGGTTAGTATTTAGTGAAGCACAACATTAGTCTTTAAACAGCCTTTTGTTTGGACACATTTTTATTTGGTTTGTTCTGGACTGGATTTTGTTCATGCGAGGTTTCGTGACATCGGTTATTATAATATTTGTTGTTGAAAGTTATTTATTTGACTAGTTGACAGGGATTACATCGTCGGCATCATTACGGTACCGATTGTTGTAGAGACGGTGGCATTGATCGTGTAGTCTTACTATTGGTATTAAAATATTATCGCACGTTTCAATGAACGTCCCTTGAGGATTATACGTTCATAAATAACCTTTTGTATAAGTATCTGTTTGTCTTATTGGGAAATTTTATTCGTGTACCTCTAGAAGTGTTAAGTTTGAATTTACCCTCTATGGATTTAGTAGATCAACCTAAGCACATAGAAAACTTAAACTACCAAGCATTACCTTCAACTGGTCCACTAGACTAAAGATTTTTTTTAGAAAAAATTGTACCTTTGTACTGTTACTCTATCCTACTGTTCTTAATCCAGCCCTTGTATCACCTTTACATGTGTACAAAGGAATGAATATTTATTTGTTGTGTAAACATGCTTGACTCTACACAAAACGTATAGTGGCATTAAATAGGTAGTATTTTAGTTCAGATGTGTTAGAATAATTTAAAGTAATCTCTAAGAATTATTAATAATCTTGGCCCATACACACTACAGGCGCATAATCGTTTCAATTGTGTCGTTGATTACTAACCGGACGATCACAATGGACCGATAATCGGACCGATAAAGCCGCGAGCTATTGTCATTATTACTTTATACGATTGCAGTTACCTTAACACAATTTGGTTCGGGGTTCCACGTCGACTGGCCAGCTTGTGTGAGCTCCACATGGTGCTGTCGCTCGCGGCTACGAAAATTTAAAATTCACCGCAAATTTAATTTAATATTCTATCATTCAAATGGTTTAGTAATGACTAATGTACATAGGTATATAATTTGATGAGCATTGAATACTTAAATGCAATTTAAATTCTGTATTTTTTTTCATGGGTATATACTCGCTTTTCTTCAAATTATACCATCACGTAGGTATTTAAGTTGTTAAAACAATATATTGTGTAAGTTTCCTAATCATGGTCATACATTATTGTCATAATAAACTTAATGATTACGTATGTACCTATATGAATAAACTGAACTAAGTCAAATGTACCCATCAACCAAAGAGAGTAAAGTGACCACTACAGCGGCGCTTGTGAGTAATATCTAGATGTAGCGATAGTTACATTACGTTATACGAAGTGCGATAATCTCCTAAAAGGTGTTCGTAGTGTTGTAGATAATTAATATTTAGAGTCGGCTGGTATAGGCCCCCGCGGCGACCGCGGCGCTCGCGGCCTCTTCGCTTTGTACCGCGAACGCCGACACCCGCATTTGTCATGTTAGCGCACCAAAGGTGTGAATGACTTTTTTTCCAAACTATTATTAATGACAGTGATAGAAAATATTGTTTTTTGTTGCAACAGTGTTGATTGTTGTCAATTAGTTTTTTGTTGCATCACGAACTTTTGATTATAAGCGTGTCTGATCGATTCAATCGGATTTGAATTCAATGTTTGGATTAAAATACGGCGAGCTTCATTAAACCTTTTGACATGATTGAATACCGACACTTTTGTATAGAAAGAGTTAAACAAAACCTTCGATGTTTCTGAAAACCAATCGTGGCTGTCAGAATGAGACTAATGGATTTTAGTAATATTGAGGGCGGTTTACACGACTTTAAAAAGTTTACTGCAGTCTGATGTCGTTTCTGCGTGTTTTTTTGACAAAGCTTCTTTATTACCAGCAGGGTCGGTTACTTGTTTTGTTACTTAAAAAATGAGCTAAATCACGGAGCCAAGGAAAGCTCTCAAGTGGCGCGCGCCCTCCGTCTGAACAATGAATAATAAGTAGCAACATCATCTCTCCATTTTCTTTTTCACCCCAACAATAACGGGGACGCTGATAAAATGGAAACAATCGAAATTTAAATATTTCAAGAAAAATATGCTTCCGTGAGAGAAAATATTGTTAGAAGTGAGTTGTGTTCAGAAGATGTTATTTATAAGCAACATATTTCAAAAATTTTAAAAATCTGTGGAACCCTGAGGAGATTCTTTTTTTATTTATTGTGAAACTTAGAAACAGCTTTAGATCTTCTACCAGTAGCTAATTCATGTATTGCGGTTCAGGTGTAAATTTTATCCACTATGATCATAACTGGCCCAATAGTTGTGTTTATTTTTATGTACATACCTATTGTAAAATCACAAAATAGGGAAAAGTAACGTTGTAAAATCTTGTATTTTTTTTAAGAACTTATTCGTTTCACTAATTTAATTTCAAAAACAAAAACTGAAAAATAGTAGGTACCTATCTAAGTTACTCTAGTAAATCATTCTTTCTTGATTATATTTCGGAACGTTTCAGAACAATAGCTATTATATTCAAAACAAATGGTCCTTTGTATCATAACAGTAAAACGTAGCTTCCGGCTAGAGGAGGCGATTTGATATAATTCCAACACGTTAACCTAATTAAACAACCATAAATAAAAATAGGTGAGGTACAATTTATTGTTCTAATAAAGACACTGTATTTAGGCTGTTAAAAATGAATTTATTATTTATATCGATTGTACTCTTACGGGTATTGAAATAGTTTTTGGATAAGTAACACCTAAATCGATTTTGATAAACACTCAAAAGGAGACCTTGAGAATGGAGGAGGGAGTTTGTGGTAAGAGAGAGCGATAAATACCTAACGACCGATAAAAGGAAATATGTATCACAAAAATTGAGCAAACCATTTCGGAACAATGTGGCTAGTTTTTGTAAAAGTATGACCCAAATCTATTTTGATAAAACTCAAAAGACTCATCTCAAAGGCCCCATAATGCCCCGTAATGGTCACCATTACGAAAATCAATGGTGACCATTACGAAAATAAATGAAAATCTGTTAAATAGGCGAGTGAATGTGTTTAGATAAAGAAGAAGCTCCCCTTTTAAAGTGACATAAAAAAGTGTGTATACAAATTTCCTTGTAAATGTTATGATGGTTAAGCATTTATCCCGTGTGAGCGAGAGGGGCGCGTGGCGCGGAGTTCGGCACGGCTCAGAGGCGGAGGTACTATTAACGTGTGGTTTAGAGATAACATCGGCCGACAAACTCGATTAGCGGGTCGAGTGCCTCTCACGGGCTGCGGTGCATGTGCTGAGACATGGCGATCATAATTAAAGTAATACTGGCTGCTTCGGTGGCGTGGTCGGTAGTGCATCGGCTTTCGACCCCGGAGTCTCGAGTTCGATTCCGAGTCGAATCAAATATTTGTGTGATCCACAAATGTTTATTTTGGAGTTTGGGTCTTTTCTAATGTATAATATGAATGTTTTTTTTTTTATATTGGGTTCGTCAAATTGACGCCGCCCGCCTGGTGGTAAGTCGTGACGACGTCTAACGATTGTGGGCCACTCTCACAGCGCACAATACTATAGAGAGTTGCCCTCAACTTGACGACCTACTGAAGTGCCTCTTCACGCTCCGCTTAAAGAACCCAGGGTTATATGTGGGAGGAAACACGTGCACATGCAGGGCGTTCCAGGCCACTATCGTTCGGCAGAGAAACGAACGTTTAAAACGTTCGGTTCTCGCGAACATGCTATCCACTGTGTGGGAGTGGCATCTCTGCCCGGCACGCGTTGTTCGGGACACTCGCCGTGGTAAATAGGGTAGAATGCGGCCAAGGAAGCTATTGTTCGGCGCTGAGCTAGCGGCTGAATGCTTCACGTTACCTCCGGACAATCTATAATACGGATGGCCCGTCGCTGCATAGCGTCGAGAGCGTCCAGCAAATACTTAGCGGAGCCGTCCCAGAGGTGAGAGCAGTATTCGACGCAGGGTCTAATCTGCGTCTTGTACAGCAGACACCTCTGGTGCGGTGTAAATATATAGGTAAGTATGTTTATCAGTTGTCTAGATCCCATAGCACAAGCTTATAGCGTTGTGTGAGAATGTCCAAAAATTATTTATTTATTTAATACTTCTTCTTCAGAGTACGCTGGTGAATGCGTGGCAAGAAGTGTGATCGTTACGAAAGTACGAGATCGTTATGAAAAGTTTGAGAGAGATAAGTTTAGTAAAACTTCTTTACGCACGCTTAACGCAAACATAAGTGCATGATAGAGTTTTACTTCAGCCGTGTGTCTTTAAGAATTTTAGATCGTCATCAAATCTGATTTCTAAATTTTTTTTTTTTAATTTATTTTATTTATTCTTAAATTATTATTTAAGTTATTACTTATAATAGCTAATCGTAATTATTACCTGTACTGTGGGTACGAAGTCCCTTGTCCTTTCCTGAGTATTTTAACTAATACCTCCTTACCATATTTTATCAAAATACTCGTAGGTCCACTTCACACATCGACGTCCTTTTATGACCATAGTATACTGTATACCATGCTCAGAATAGTCATAAAGTTTTGAGATATCCCAAACTTGAACTGTATTATTATTATTTATAAGCTTTCATTATTAGCCGTCGTTAAATTTTATTGTTTTCGTTCTCGTTTGTATAAAGCGTTTCAGTTGTACCATACGTTAATATCATACGACTTATCTGTCAGTATCAACGTTTCATAATATGTATTGTGCATTAACCGGTTGAGTACAATAACGAATTGGTTGATAAATTAAATAAAACTCTATATTAAAATAATAATGCTCGGTCACAAATTGACTTAATGCTACGGCGTAGCATGCTACGCGCTACGAAATGCTATTTGAGACGAAACTTAGGGATTATTTCGAAGTCATTATGTTAACTAAGCCGAAGTTAATTACTGTGGTTCTTTTAAACAAAACTTTGGCGGTAAAGATGGTCGGTCATAATTCATTGTGCCGCACATCCTCCCTGGTAAATATGGTGAGCGTAGACGTGGCGGCGCGGCTCACAAACCGCAGAGATAGAACAATGTGCAAGAGAGATAGCATGTAACTCCCTCCATCATAATAAGGAATGTTTATAGCTTGAGAACTTCCTTTTAATTTTTTTGGAAGCACTATTTCAAATATTGTTTTAATTGATTGCCGGCAGACCATTTGGCGGCGCGGCTGCGGGATGGACGCTAATTACTGGGTTTAACTTAGTTTTATAGCGTCTTGTATTAAAAACGACAGCTGAAGGTACGCTATGGTTTTTACCGGCAACAGTAATTTAGTCTAAGTAATCATACTGAGAGTTTTATTAGGACAGTTATGTTGTTTATTAGGTCTTTTTAATCATTTTCTGTTCAAGTTGGAAAGTAGATAGAGACGCACTTTGCGTCTTATGACTGTGAGAAAGTAATTATACATATCCGTAAAGTTGTTTGTAATGTATATGTTAACATTAATAATAATTGATAGGTACATATTGGTATACGTAGGTCACACTATAAGTTTTGCGTAACTTAAAAAAACAACATGTTAAAACCAAAATATTATGTTTATGCTTTTCAAAATACTCTCCTTTACATTTTAAACATTTTTTCATGCGATCAAACCATTTTTTAAAACAGGAGGACCACAGATCTGAAGGCATGTTTTCTACGTGCTGATTGAACGCTATCACTGCCTCTTCGGAGTTGGTAAAAGTAAAACCTCTCATCAAATCTTTGATTTTGGGGAAAATCACAGGGTGCTAGGTTTAGACTATGCGCAGGATGGGTGAAGAGTTGTACTTTTTCGGAAGCTAAAAATGACTTTGTTTTGTTGGCTGTGTGTGAAGAGGCGTTGTCATGATGTAGGAGGACGCGGCTTTTGGGTCGTCTTTCGCGAACTTTTTCTAACACCCTGGGTAAACAAATGGTAGAATACCACTCCGCATTAACACTCTTTTGATCTTCAAGTGGAATTGTACAGATGGGACCCGTAGCTAAGAAAAAAAACGCGATCATTTTTTTACCAACGTTTTTCGCCTGCCTCACTTTTGTTGGTTTGTTCTCATTTTCAAACACCCATTCACAAGATTGCTGTTTTTTTTCGGGTTCAAAACAATAAATTCACGTTTCATCTCATGTGACAATGTCATAAACAGCATTAGAATGTACGTGGTCGTACTTCAGTAGCATCTGTGAGCACCATTCCACGCGAGCCCGCTTCTGCTCCGCTGTCAGTTCATGAGGGATCCAAAGGCAACAAAGTTTCCGAACTTTTAATTCTTCGTGTAAAATTTTCTGGATTTGACTCATACCAATCCCCAATAGTCCTCGAATTGTCTCATAGGTAATCCGCGGGTTTTCTTCAATTAACCGCTTAACAGTAGCCACTTTATTTTCGTTGACGGCAGTTAAAGGTCGTCCTTCACGAAATTCGTCATGTAAAGAAACTCGACCTCTCTCAAATTCAGCAAACCATTGCCTCACGGTGCTCAAACAAGGTGCTTCTCTCCCAAAAGCATTTTGAAGACGAGCGGCACAGTCTTGCGGAGAGAGAGAATTTTTAAAATCATAAAAAATCAAAATCTTTTCGACTTAATTCTATTTTCGTTGCATACGTAGAACTTTGATGTGTGATAAAAAACAATTGACAAATGATTTCCCGCCAATTGTTTTTTTTATTACTAAGAAGGTTGCAACGTTTAAAAAAATATAATATTCGAAATTCAAATAGTTCCGATTAGCTAGAAGTGCAAAACTTTTAGTGTGCCCCATGTATAAACACGGTAAATGGGCTTCAGGAAATCAGGTGTACCTATGTTAAAGTTTGACTGTGTGTGTTTGTATGTTTGTTGTCCTTTTCAACGCCTAAGCTTGATATGTATTTCACAAGACGCTTTCGTTTAAAAAACATTGTGAAGCAAGCTAATATTTGTCTAAAAAATAAGATATATTTATCAAAAATAAGATATATCACCTATAGGTGACTCAAAGGTGATTTTTTTTTTATTTATTTTTTTATTTATCGTTTCAAAAAAAAAATACACAATTATGAAATAAACAGCACTAAAAACCACTAAGGTTTTGGTTTTTATTAAACAAGTCTACTTATGCACTTTCTCAGTCAATATTAACATACTGCATAACTTCATGGGAAAGAGTAGGTAAGACATTGCTTTTGCCCATCGAGCAAGCTCAGAGAGCAATCATTAAGGTATGTATCAACGTTCCGCCCTTTCCTATTTCCCACTAACCTACTTTACAAATCCTGTGTAGTATTAAAAGTCCGCCAGCTATTCATACTCAGCACAGTACTAAAATAACACGCATCACTTCCCTACAGCATTGAAGCTTTTAACAAACGACGTAAATATATTGTATACACTGAAAGATCTGCGATAAAACGTGAATACACAGGCACATTTTATTTGTTCTTATTAGGACCGCTTCTCTACAATAGGATAAACCGCTACAACAAATATTTATCCTCTAAATTATGTCCGTTGTAAACAAGTAGTAAAGAATGCCCTCTAAGGGTGTCCTACGATGACACAGAAGAGTTACTGACTGTTTTAAAATGGTGATAGCATTTTTAAGACATACCTTATATAGTTATTAAAATTAAGCCACTTTGGAATTGTACTTATTTTTATTATATAATATACCCACGTAATTGAGCGGAGCTCTCAACGGGTGACTCTAATTATTTTTCAAACGATTTATGTTAAATTGTTTCTCGGCGAATACTCGGCCGATTTCGGATTTTCTTGCACTCATCAAAAGCTTACAGAATTACCCAGGTTATTACGATGCCAGAATTTTGAATTTAAACTCGCTTCACTCAAATATATGCTGCAGCGTAACGGTACGTTTCGCGACTGCGGCGACCTAGTTATACCTACATACTTTAGATGCACTAACTATAATTGAGCGAAGCGAGCCGAAGGCGAGCGGAGCTCTCAACGGGTGACTCAAATTATTTTTCAAACGATTTATGTTAAATTGTTTCTCGGCGAATACTCGGGCCGATTTCGGATTTTCTTGCACTCATCAAAAGCTTACAGAATTACCCAGGATATTACGATGCCTGAATTTTGAATTTAAACTCGCTTCGCTCAAATATATGCTGCAGCGTAACGGTACGTTTCGCGACTGCGGCGACCTAGTTTAATGGCGCACTAATAAAATTAAGATTCTATATAAATTTTATTGTGCAATGATTTTAAAATAAATTTATTCTTTATTTATCGTTTATTATACATGTACATAGAAAACATCCAAACTCCGAAACAAACATTTGTGAATCACACCAATGTTGAATCAAACCCGGGACTTCAGAGACGGCAATCGCATACACATACCAGTGCGTCAACTAGGCAAAACTAACATGAGCCAATAAAACCGTGCCGTGCCGTACCGACCTTAAGACTTTTTAACTCCATAATATGTCATCTTGGGCACATACCTACACACCTCTATGTGTTCATCTAAACAACGACGATTAGGTAGGTTCTCTACTTTGTTGACTAACTGTTTAACATTTTGCTTACCGTAGCAAAATAAAAACAGTACCTACGAGGTAGTTTATATTGACAGTTAACCGCAATGGGTACACCCGCATTGTCGGTTCTACCGCTATTGTGTTCTAACCACGTCAGTTCGGTTCAGACCACCACTATAAATTTAACTTTAATCTCTGCATATTTGAAAAGACAAATTTCTGCTCTGTATATTCTTCTATTATAAGTGTATGTAGAAAAACATATGCGTAGCGCCAGTCCTACCAACAGTACCAAGCTAACTTCAACTGCAAATGATGGACCTGCCGCTAACCAGGCTTACAAGTATGTATGTACCTCTACTTCCACAGTCACATTCATATTTTGCACCTTTATAACAACATTACTTTCCTCTCTTTTCTTGTATGTGTAACAATATTTTCTACGTATAGATTTCAACTTAAGATTTTCACGGAATACTTAAAGTATTATAATATTTTAACGTTCATGGGTGACATTAAGGTTTTATTTCTTGAATTTCCATAACGATATCCAGTATCAGTCGGCGATCACTCGTGCGCATACACGCGTGGTGTTTAGCGCGATGCCTCCCACCTTGACTGTTTGTATGGCGGTACTTATACTGTCGACAAAATCGTTGCACTCGACAATAATGGAAGGCATTACTTACTGTCAGAGACGATCGTATCTCACAATTAGCATTTATTGTCAACAATGACCCTTTATTACTATTTCTACTTACTCAATACATTTATATAGGTACCATATCGTAGTCACGTGACTACTGACACTAACTCCAGCAAACAATTATATCGAATTTAATATCCTTGACAAATAATTATCAGAGACTTGGAATCCCGCTCGCTTCGATCAATAATAGTTGACATACCTAAGTTAGTTAGTAGGCATTACTTACTGTCAGAGACGATCGTATCTCACAATTAGCATTTATTGTCAACAATGACCCTTTATTACTATTTCTACTTACTCAATACATTTATATAGGTACCATATCGTAGTCACGTGACTACTGACACTAACTCCAGCAAACAATTATATCGAATTTAATATCCTTGACAAATAATTATCAGAGACTTGGAATCCCGCTCGCTTCGATCAATAATAGTTGACATACCTAAGTTAACTTGATGGCGGTATGAAAGAATAAAATACACGTCAAAAATTGACACAGCAAGCGACTTCTAATTACTGATATGGGACCAAAATTGAAATGAGACTACCTTTTTTTAATTCCGCGAGACAGCAGCCTCTCCTATGTCCGTTGCCACAGGCGTCTCTGGTACGCACCAGAAGGTAGGATAATATGCCTTAATTGTAAAGCAATGATATCATTGCTTTACAATTAAGGCAGGAAAGATATATTTATTAATCTTTGTAATTTATGTATGGATCATGAGTCTGAAATAAAGTTTTATTATTGTTATTTCGTTTATTCCTTTACATTCTTATTTTATACATTTTTAAATACATTTATAAAAAACACTTAAAACATTTTATATTTTAAATACATTTAAAATATAAAAAATAGTGACCCACCAGTAGCGGAGTAGGACCCAAACTACCGGCGGTGGAGGCTACAGACTAAGAAACCTCCTAACAATACGGCACGTGTCGAGGATAACAGCCTTCTGAATCTGACTCTTGATCCAACAATCTAACGAGAGTCTCTTGAGATATTGATCGAGACTCTTCGCTATTAACCCGTTTGCCGAAACGACCACCGTGACAATGATCGTCGAGTCTACGTCCCACATGGCGGTTATCTCGAAGGACATATCAAGGTATTTACTAAGTTTGTCCTTCTCTGCCTTCACGAGATTTTCGTCATGCGGGACGGCGATATCGACGAGCACTGCCCGACGCTGGGTCCGACCAACCAACACGATATCGGGCCTATTGGCAACAATAGTCCTGTCCGTGATGATTGATCGGTCCCAGTAGAGCAATGCACGACCATTCTCAAGAACTGGCACTGGTGTGTACTTATAGTACGGTACTTCAGACTCAATAAGGTCATATTGAAGAGCAAGTTGCTGGTGGATGATCCTGGCTACTTGATTGTGCTTATGCAAGTACTCGGTGTTAGCAAGATACGAACAACCGGAAATAATATGACGAAGTGATTCACCAGGACGGTGGCATGCTCGACAAATGTCGACCGTACCGTCCTTCATGATGTATTTCCGATAGGTGTTCGTCTTGATAACCTCATCTGCAATTGCACAGGCAAAACCTTCAGTTTCCCCAAAGAGGTCCCCAAAACGCAGCCAGTTCACCGAAGCGAGCAGATCTACATCGGGTCCTGTTAAGACCTGTTTGTTATTATTATTTCCTTTATTTAACTTGATACATATTTAGTACATTTTTAAATAAAGCTATAAAAAAAATACAAATATATTTAAAAATATAAAAAATAGCGCCCCACCGGTATCGAGTACAAGGACCAAGCTACCGGTGGTTAGGGCTCCAGAGACAAGAATTTCCTCACGATGCGTGCCGTGTCGAGTAACACTGCCTTCTGCATCAGCCCCTTGACCCAACTGTCTAACGAGAGCCTCTGTAGGTGTTGGTCGAGGCTCTTGGCGATCAGTCCATGCACGGAAACGACTATCGGTACAATAACAGCTGAGCTTACATGCCACATGTCGACAATCTCGTGGGCCAAATCCAAGTACTTTACTTGTTTGCCTTTTTCCGCTTTCACGAGATTGCAATCATGCGGAATAGTAATATCAACTATTATTGCACGGCGCTCTAACCGATCTACTATCACTATATCAGGCCTATTTGCAACAATAGTCCTGTCCGTGATAATAGATCGGTCCCAGTACAATGTGATATGATCATTTTCGAGAACTGGGTCAGGCACATACTTGTAATATGGCACTTCTGAATCCACGAGTTTGTACTTCAGAGCAAGCTGTTGATGGACGATCCTAGCTACTTGGTTATGTCTATGCAAATACTCTCCGTTGGCCAGACTGGAACAACCAGATATAATGTGTCTAAGGGATTCACCGGGACGGTGGCATGCCCGACATATGTCAACCGTACCATCCTTCAGAATATACCTCCGGTAGTTCTTCGTCATAACAACTTCGTCCATAATTGCAAAGACAAAACCTTCGGTTTCACCAAATAGGTCTCCGAATCGTAGCCAGGATATAGATGATTTAAAATCAATATCAGGTCCGTGTAGGGCCTGATAAAAGCGTCCATGTAGCTCTTTACTCTTCCATACATCCATGCGGTCATTAGTACTCAGTATCACAGGTTTGCGCCAGTTCTCTTTAGCCAAACCGAGCGGGGTCAGTCCATTGTCTACAGCAACAACATCACGATGCAAATCCTCGTCCACCTGCAGGAAGTATTCCCTGAGATTGCACACCTCACGGTTGTGAAGGGTCTTAGCATTAAGAAAGCCACGGCCCCCACACTTCCGCGGTATGTACAATCTCATTACAGATGAACGCGGATGATGCATTCGGTATGTAGTGAGTAGTGTACGGACTTTTCTATCCAGAGCGTCAAGTTCTGTCTGAGTCCATCTGAGTATGCCAAACAAGTACATCAAGACTGGCATGACCCAACCATTGTAGGCTCGCACCTTGTTACCGCCCGATAAAAGACTATTAAGTACTTTTCTCAGGCGGCCAAAGAAGCGTTCCCTCAATGATTGTTTCATAGCAGTCTCTAAAATGCCCAACGCTTGTGACATACCCAGGTATTTATAAGTATCGGTTGCGGAAAGAGACCTAAGTTGAGTCGAATCCGAAAGTTGTGTTCTTTCGGTCTCCACTACCTCACCCTTCTTTACATGCATGATCGCACACTTGTCCACGCCAAACTCCATTCTGATAGAGCTACTAAAGGTTTCTGTTACCTTTAGTAGTGCCATCAGTTGGTGATTGTTTGGGGCAAGTAATTTCAAATCATCCATGTAGAGAAGGTGAGATAAAACCTGACCATCCCTCCGCAACCGATACCCTTGGCCTGAATTCTCCAGCAAAGTGCTAAGAGGGTTCAGGGCCAGACAAAACCATAATGGACTCAGACTATCGCCCTGGAATATACCACGTTCGATTTTTATCGGTCCACCATTACCACAAGTTCGTCGACACCCTGAATAGCACAAGACTGTCTTCCATTGCCCCATATATGCCCCTAAGAAGGTACATAGAGTTGCATCAATCTTATACAACTCCAGCACCCTCCGAAGCCATGTATGAGGCACAGAGTCATAAGCCTTCTTGTAATCTATCCAGCATGTTGCCAAATCCTTGTGGTTACGGCGTATCTGTTGGCTAATAATCATATCCATAATTAGGAGCTCTTTAGTGCCACGAGCCCTACTTCTACATCCATTTTGAGAGATTGACATGATGTTGTTGTCATTTATGTGGGATGATATCTTTTGTCTCAAAATAGATGTTAGAAGCTTATAGATCGTTGGTAGACACGTAATTGGTCTATAATTTTTAGGCTCTATGGCACTACCAGATTTGTATAAGAGATGGGTCATACCAGTAGTAAGAAAATCGGGAAGCGATCCTGATTCCAAAGATGATTGGAATTGAAATGCCAACCGTCCATGCGAACTTCGGAACCATTTTATCCAAAAGTTATGCAGCCCGTCTGGTCCTGCTGATTTCCAGTTTGGTAACAGACGGACTGCATTGGTGATATCATTTTCTGTGATATTTATTGGTTCCATAGTTTTAATTGGTTCACATAGACGGTCAACATCGTGCATCCATCCATCCTCTATGTGATCGACAGGGACCGACCAAATGCCACTCCAAAATGCAACGGTACTATCACATCATTTGGCCGATGCATGTCAATCACATTTAAATCAGATCGTTCCCAATCTCTGTATACCCATCTCTCATCTCTTTGGAACGTGCGGTTTTGGGAATACCGGTCTACTCTTTTCTTATATCTTTTAATACGATTTGCCCACGCATAAACTTTTTGCTTTAGGTAGTCGATACGCTCTGTGACCCGAGAAGCAAATTCTTGGGGTCTAATATTGGTCCCCAAGAACGCCCGGCTCACAAAGCGCATCACTCTAGGTCGACTATTGCCCGACCTAAAGCAAATGAGTTTCCCAATGAGTACCCTGGTCTCGGTAATACGACGCTCAATCCTACACTGCCAAGCTGGTGCAACATATTTCGGTCGAGTAGCTTTATCACTGTTTAAATACTTAATATTTGCTACTCGACATGCTGCCACAGCTCCACAGTACAGAATTGAATGTGTATCACCGAGATTTTCACTACCGTCAAAATAGGATGACAGTAATGAATCCAGAGCACACATTAGGGCTATATTTTTCTTATGCGTAGGCAAATGCGGTAGACAAGGTCTTTCGGTAGGTGTTACGTTTCGATATTCCCTCAGTGCACATTCCAAAGCGCTCCCTAATTGTACATTGCAATGAGTACTTACATCTGTAACCCTGGTATCCAATAGATCATCATCAGTGGGACATTGTGGAGTATTAGTTGGTACAGGTGTACTTGATGATGTAGATAATGTGATACCAGGATTATCCTGTAAATCTGAGCGAAGCCTCTCAATCACGGCGTTATCCAACATATGGCTACGCTGTATAACCCGTACTTGATCCGATAGACGTTGTGCTGATACGCTGACAGTTGGTTCAAGTTCCTGAAACAGAGAAAGCATCCGTACACGATACGCTGTGAGGTTAATTCCTCCCTCTGTAGCCGCATAGTATGCCCGCATGACATTTTCGTTTATGGAAGAAGTCCATCGCATGCGGTGCACATTACCACCGGTAGCGGGGTCCCTAATCGAAGCCGGGGGGCGTCGAGGTCCCAAGCCGGTCGGTGGCCGGCCTCTCCCCTGCACGTACAGGTGGAGGCGACGTCGGTGGAGAGAAATACTCGTCGCTGCTAGAGCTCGACGCCTCACTAGTAGCCAAAGTTTCCGGCAAGTGGGAGGCGGAACTATGCGGCGGGTCCCGGGTTGGTATTAGTGCACTTTGTGTCTGTCTGGCTTTTGCTCTTGTCAGCATTATCCTTAATTATCATCCATCGATTTCTTGAGATTGTTTATATTTGTTTACCATTTTCTTAAAGTGACATATGCCAAACATCTTTGCAATTTTTGGTAGGTAATATTTCTTTATCTTGATTATAATTATAGTTTGTATACGTGATTTATAAATTTATTGCGAATCTTGCTATGTAATATGTAATTATTGTAAAAATTTAGATTGTACAAGTAAATAAAAATATTAAAATAATTTTAAGATGAAAAATGATGTTAGATGATTTCAAGGGTTGCCAGGTTATTATTATTATTATTATATCGTTTATTCAGTTATACTCTTATTTTATACATTTTAAATACATTTATAAAAAACAAATACATTTAAAAATGTAAAAAATAGTGACCCACCAGTAGCGGAGTAGAACCCAAACTACCGGCAGTGGAGGCTACAGATTGAGAAACCTCCTAACAATACGGCACGTGTCGAGGATAACAGCCTTCTGAATCTGACTCTTGATCCAACAATCTAACGAGAGTCTCTTGAGATGTTGATCGAGACTCTTCGCTATTAATCCGTTTGCTGAAACGACCACCGGGACAATGATCGTCGAGTCTACGTCCCACATGGCGGTTATCTCGAAGGACAGATCAAGGTATTTACTAAGTTTGTCCTTCTCTGCCTTCACAAGATTTTCGTCATGCGGGACGGCGATATCGACAAGCACTGCCCGACGCTGGGTCCGATCAACCAACACGATATCGGGCCTATTGGCAACAATAGTCCTGTCCGTGATGATTGATCGGTCCCAGTAGAGCATTGCACGACCATTCTCAAGAACTGGCACTGGTGTGTACTTATAGTACGGTACTTCAAACTCAATAAGGCCATATTGAAGAGTAAGTTGCTGGTGGATGATCCTGGCTACTTGATTGTGCCTATGCAAGTACTCGGTGTTAGCAAGATACGAACAACCGGAAATAATATGGCGAAGTGATTCACCAGGACGGTGGCATGCTCAACAAATGTCGACCGTACCGTCCTTCATAATGTATTTCCGATAGTTGTTCGTCTTGATAACCTCATCTGCAATTGCACAGGCAAAACCTTCAGTTTCCCCAAAGAGGTCCCCAAAACGCAGCCAGTTCACCGATGCGAGCAGGTCTACATCGAGTACTGTTAAGACTCGGTAGAACTGCCTGTGTAGCTCCTTGCTCTTCCATACGTCCTTACGGTCTTCAGTACTTAACACCTTTGGTTTACGCCAGTTCTCGTTAGCCAAGGAAAGAGGTGTCAGGCCCTTGTCAACCTTCACCACATCGCAATGAATGTGACACCCGTTCTGTAGAAAGTAATCTCTCAGACTGCTCACTTCACGGTTGTGGAGGTTCTTGGCATTTAAAAAGCCTCGACCCCCACACTTCCGCAGAATGTACAGTCTCATGACAGATGATCGTGGGTGTA
Organism: Nudaria mundana; assembly: GCA_963556515.1. Taxonomy (NCBI): domain Eukaryota; kingdom Metazoa; phylum Arthropoda; class Insecta; order Lepidoptera; family Erebidae; genus Nudaria; species Nudaria mundana. The sequence continues at coordinate 7,675,607 of OY748287.1, read as the reverse complement.
ACATTCGATGCAATGTGAGTCGTTGACGGACTCGCCTATCCAGGGCGTCTAGTTCCGTTTGAGTCCACCTAAGTATGCCAAAGGAGTATAACAATAAAGGTATCACCCAACCGTTGAAAGCCCGCATTTTGTTACCACCGGACAAAGAGCTGTTAAGAACTTTTGTCAGGCGGCCAAAAAAACGTTCTTTCACCGATTTCTTAATATCCTCTACCGCTATACCCAATGACTCTGACATACCTAGGTATCTGTATGTTTCGGTCTCGGTGAGAGATCTGATCGTTATTATCTCAGAAAGTTGTAAATTCGGTGAATTTACAACCTTCCCCCGCTGTACATGCATAACCGCACACTTTTCAACACCGAACTCCATCTTAATGGCATTACTAAAAACTTCCGTAGTTTTTAATAATGTCACAATCTTGGTGCTTTAGTGTGACCAGTTTGAGGTCATCCATATACAACAGGTGAGAAATAACCTCACCCCCTCTACGAAACCGATAGCCTAGCCCTGAATCCTTCAGCAATGTGCTAAGTGGTTTCAGTGCTAGACAAAACCACAATGGACTCAAACTGTCGCCCTGGAATATACCACGCTCCCAGAGTTAGGACGGCCAGAGCCAGGGCCGCTGCCACTGCACCTAGCAACTCGAACACCAGCACCACTGCGACTACAACCGCAACAACTGCGAATACCACCATCGCGACCTCCAGTTCCGCGACTACCACCACCGCGGCCCTCACCACAACCACAACGGCGACTACCACCACTATCGCCGCCCCACTATCGCCCCAACGCTCTCCGAGCAAGAACCTAACGGAGTATTTTCCACCAGAGACCACCCCAGAACCGCCTGGCCCGCACAATAGAGTCACCAGGGCAAGGAATTTAATGATCCATGGCAAAGCCTGTGTCATGAAGTCGGGCAACATAAAAACAGAGTGTAAGTGGGGAGTTATAGGGGCTCTGGAGGCCCTCTATGACATTGTTAAAGAGAGGGGACCATACGAGGCCACCGAGATGGTGACCACAGAGGGTGAACTACCAAATGGCCAAACCGCGGAATTTGAAAAGCTATCCAAACAGCTTAAAAAGATGGAAGACAGGCTAAAGGCCCAAGTGGTAGACAACCAAAAAATATTAAAAGAGAATGATAGAAGAATAAAAGAAGGGAATGCAGTTATGATGGAGATGAAAGAGAGATTAGAATGTATGGATATGCGTGAAAGAGAAAGAGTGACAGAGGAGCGAAAGACTTATGCGGGAGTAGCGGCGAGCCGGAAGGACCACCAGATTCCGGAGAGAACCGCACTACACTCGGTTGTAATAACGTCGCGAGATGAGCAAGAGACGAGTGAAGAGGTGATCGAAAGACTGAGAAAGGTTGCGAATGAGGATGAGGGATGGGTGAGAGTTGAGAGAGTACGAAAGGCGAAGGATAAGAGGGTTATAGTAGGATACAGAACGGAAGAGGAGCGAAAGAGGGCAGCGCAAAGGCTCGGAGATAAGGAGAGGGGCCTTTGCGTAGAGGTGATCAAAAATCGCGACCCCCTTTTGGTGCTGTACGGGGTGTTAAAAATCCACAAGGACGACGAATTGCTAGGTGCTATCAGGACTCGCAACCGCGAAATCTTCCGCGACCTGCCTGACGGCCAGGATCGCATGACCGTACAGTACCGAAGGAACGCGAGGAACCCTCTGACGTGCCATGTGGTGCTCAGGGTCTCCCCGATGGTATGGTCCCGTGTCCTAGGGGTAGGAAGACTGCACATTGATCTGCAACCCGTAAGAGTTGCGGACCAATCTCCATTGGTGCAGTGCTCCCTATGCCTAGGATACGGGCACAGTAGGAAGTACTGTAAGAGTACCGAGCCCACGTGCAGCCACTGTGGCGGCCTTCATATGAAGGCCAAGTGCCCGGAGCTGCAGGTGGGAACGGAGCCTTCCTGCTGTAACTGCCGCCGGGAGGGGCTGAGCAGCACACGGCACAGCGCAATGTTTAGTTCATGCCCAGTAAGAATGAGATGGGATGAGATAGCACGGGCAACCACCCAGTACTGCTAAGGGCGTCCCGGGCATACCCACCCCATACAGAGTCGCACAGGCAAACCTGATGAAGAAACAGGTGGCAACCCAAGACTTCCTGCTCGAGGCCTCCAGGCGTAAGGTATCCATAGCACTTATACAGGAGCCTTACGTGGGCAATGGGAATCGGATGCGGGGATACCAGGGCGTCAGGGTCTTCCAGAACGCTGGGCAAGGAGATGGGACTGTAAAGGCGGCCATCGTCGTGTTTGAATCGACGTTGGACGTCATTCAGTACCCGCAACTCACTACCGACAATGTGGCGGTAGTGGGGATCCGGACCAGCGCCTGGACGATCACGCTGGTATCCTTCTACTTCGAACCCTCCGAACCCATTGTGCCGTACCTGGAGACCTTGAGTAGAGTCGTCCGTACGTTGGGACCACGGTCTGTTATCTTCGGAGGGGATGCCAATGCGAAGAGTGCCTGGTGGGGTGGCACGACAGAATGTCCTAGGGGCGTCACACTGAGTGGTGCCCTAAATGAATGGGCCCTTCAGGTCCTGAATAGTGGAGACATTCCAACTTTCGACACTGTCAGGGGTGTAACAAGATATCGCAGCTACGTGGACGTCACGTTTTGTTCTTGTGACATGCTTCCGCGAGTCGACGGCTGGCGGGTTGACGAGACCCTCGCGCCCAGCTCGGACCACAACGGCATAGTGTTCAACATCAATTTAATTAAGTCATCGGGTATCTCCATTAAGAGAACAACTCGCAGGTATCACACAAAAAAGGCGGATTGGGAGAGATTTGGCATACAGATGGTCGGTGCGCTCCATGACCAGCAAAACAGTCTCCAGGATATTGCGAATACGCAGGAATTGGAGACCGTCATTGGGGCGTACACCGACATCATAAGTGATACCTGCGAGGATAGCATTCCTCGTATAAAGAATAAAGATGTTGTCACTATGCCGTGGTGGTCGGAGAGGCTTGCTGAGTTGAGAAGGGCCGTCAACACCAAAAGGCGTCGGATCCGGAATGCATGCCCGGTCCGAAGAGAGAGGGTAGTTCTGCGATATCTAGAGCAAAAGGAGATGTATGAAAGCGAAGTAAAAAAGGCACAGGTCGAAAGTTGGAAGGCCTTCTGCGGAAAGCAGGACAGGGAGGGGGTATGGGAAGGGATTTACAGAGTGTTAGGAAGGGCCACAGTAAGGGAAGAAGATCAGCCTCTAGTTCATAATGGAACCCACCTGGATTCTTGGGGTTCAGCCAACCTCCTCGCTCAAACCTTCTATCCAGAAGATAGAGTCGAGGAGGATAACGAGGGGCATCGTGCCATTAGAAAAAAGGCAGCAGAGGTGGATGACGATGATAACGGCGAGGGTCATCATGGAGATGACCCACCTTTTACTCTCGCGGAATTGTACGATGCCCTTCATAGGTTCAACCCCAGGAAAGCACCGGGGGCGGACGGATTTACATCCGACATCTGCAACCACGCTGTCAGGGCCGACCCCTTATACTTCCTCGAGCTGCTTAATCAGTGCCTCCGGCACGGCTACTTTCCTAAGATATGGAAGGAAGCCGTGGTGGTGGTGCTGAAGAAGCCAGGCAAGGACTCGTACACGGTTCCCAAGTCGTACAGACCAATTGGCCTGTTACCGGTCTTGGGAAAGGTGTACGAGAGGATGCTGGTCACCCGACTCAAGTTTCATCTTTTACCAAGGATGAATCCCCGCCAGTACGGCTTTATGCCCCAGAAGAGCACCGAAGACGCCCTCTACGACCTCATGGGGCACATAGTGACTAAACTCGACGCAAAGAGAATAGTCACTATGGTGTCCTTGGACATAGAGGGCGCCTTCGACAGCGCCTGGTGGCCGGTCATAAAAGTACGACTGGCGGAGGAAGGATGTCCGACAAACTTGAGACGGGTGGTCAGCAGCTACCTTAGCGAAAGGAAGGTAAGGGTAAGGTACGCGGGCGAGGAGTGCAGCCGCCCTACGGACAAAGGGTGCGTCCAAGGTTCGATCGGAGGTCCCTTACTGTGGAACTTACTTTTGAATCCGCTTTTGAATGGACTGGAACGAAAGGGGATGTATGTTCAGGCGTTCGCGGACGATGTGGTGTTGGTGTTCGATGGTGACTCGGCACTAGATATAGAAACGCAAGCTAATGCCTCCCTCGCTTATGTGCAGGAGTGGGGTATCGAGAATAAGCTGAAATTTGCGCCGCATAAGACGTGCGCAATGCTTGTAACTAGGCGATTGAAATACGATACCCCACGCCTGCACATGGGTGGGGTGGACATCTGTCTCTCCGAGGAGATTAAGATCTTAGGGTTAACTATCGACCACAAACTCACCTTCAACACACACATTAAGAACATTTGCAGAAAGGCGATCGGCATCTACCACAAGCTCGCGCGGATGGCCCGGATCAGTTGGGGGTTGCACCCCGAGGTGATCCGGACGATCTACGTAGCTGCCGTGGAGCCGACGATATTGTACGCAGCCAGTGCTTGGCACACAACGGCGAACAAGCTTGGCGTCCGAAAGCAGCTGAACGCGGTACAGCGCGGTTTCGCCCAGAAATTGTGTAAGGCCCACCGGACGGTCTCCCTGAACTCGGCACTGGTCCTGTCTGGCCTGCTCCCTCTGGACCTCAGAATTCGTGAGGAGTGGACCAGTTAGGGCTTGGGGACTGGGAGACTGAACGGATGGCCCGAGCAATCGAGGGTCCTCACCCCGCTGTGCACACCGCTTTGGAGTTTACGGACCTGGTAGACGAGGATCAAGTTAACAATTTCACCCATTTGGAGGTACGAATATTTACGGACGGGAGCAAGATTGAGGGCCGGGTCGGTGCAGCGCTATCGTTTTGGAATAGCGCGGCCGAAACCAAGGCCCTCAAACTTGCTCTCGCGCCGCACTGCACCGTCTACCAGGCCGAGCTCCTGGCGCTGTGCAGAGCGGCCAGTGAGATTCTCAGGCGTGGCGCTACCACGTTCGGCATCTTCTCCGATAGCAGAGCCGCACTCCTGACGGTAATTAACCGTCATGCCCTCCATCCCCTGGCGGTGGAAGCCAGAACCGCCATTCGGCAAGGCATGGCCCAGGGTAAGGAAATTTCCTTATTCTGGGTCAAGGCCCACGCAGGGTTGGGGGGCAATGAGCGAGCCGACGAACTCGCCAAGGAGGCGGCTCTAAAATTGAAGAAGGCACCGGACTACGGTTTGTACCCGGTTTCATTCGTGAAGCTTATTCTGCGTCAGCGGACGCTACGCGAGTGGAATGAGAGGTACAAAGAAGGTACGACCGCCTCCGTCACCAAGCTTTTTCTCCCTTGTGCAGTGGAGGCGTACAGTGTCGTCCGCAAGATGCCGGTCGCTGGCACCACGACACAACTGCTTACGGGCCACGGTGGGTTCGCAGAATACCTGCACCGTTTCAGGTGTAAGGCGAGCCCATCGTGTGCCTGCGACCCGGACGTACACGAAACCATCATACACCTGCTACTTGAGTGCCCAGTCCACTTAACTGACCGCTTCAATTTTGAACAGGAGTATAACGTCACGCTTAGTCAGGATAACCTGCACATAATGATGAAGCATCATAGAGACTCATTTCTTAAATACTCTGAGAGAATAATAAAAATTGCGCATATAAGAAATGGCGGAACTCAATTAATATAATACAATATTATGTAAAATATTGACCTTATATTATACTAAAATAGCAAAATAGAAATGCTTAAATTAAGAAGCATAAATAAATAGATAGATAAGAACCAAGTATGTGTAAGCAGGTAAAATCTGCACAAGTTATAAAACAGATTATTGTAAATTGTTATTGTTTTAAGAAATAGTAAATGTTGGTATTAAAATAAGATTGTTTAGATTTAATATAAATAGATAATAAGATTGTTATAAAAACACTTTGTTAGAAAATTAAGATGGTTAAAAAATTTTAAGATATGTTAAATAGAAGTAAGAAAAATGTAAAAATTCAAAATTTTTTAATAAATGCAAAAAAGCGCTGGTGTACCTAGTAATCCCCAACACACAAAAGAATGAAAGGTTGAATGAAAGTGCGAGAGGTATAAAAGAAGAAATGGAATGGTACAAGGGAATAGGAATGAAAGATGATTTTTAATATAACAGAACGACGTATTTGCGGGTGACGCCACGGGGTGTGCGGCGCCGTGCACTGGTTAATCACCATTTCCCAGTGCATGACGTCCATGCGCCCCGTGGCGTGGCCGGCAAATACGGGTGTAAGTTTAGCTCACTAGCAATGAGCCCTGAGAGGGCTATCGTTAAAGTAGGCTAGCCTAGAATAATGAAACTAAGGTGTCTAATAGGCTCTGCCATCGGTAGAGGAGCGCACAAAAAAAAAATAAAAAAAAAAAAAAAATAAAAAAAAAAAAAAAATATACCACGCTCAATCCTTATCAAGTCATGCGGACCAGAAGCACACTCACCACTACCTGGTTGACGAAGGACTGTGGTCCACTGCCCCATACACGAGACTAAGAATGATTTAAGAGTCGGATTAATTTAAACAACTCTAAAATCCTCCTCAGCCATGAATGAGGCACCGAATCATAGGCTTTCTAGTCAATCCAGGCGCAGTAGAGAGGGCACTACTACGCCTGACCTGTTGGCTAATGGCCATGTCAATAAGGAGTAGCTCCTTAGTACCACGTGACCCAGCCCTACATCCATTCTGAGCGCTATCTAAAATGTTGTTCGATATTATATGTGTATTTAATTTACTTCTCAGAATAGATGTAAGGAGCTTGTCGATGGTAGGTAAGAAAGTGATAGGTCTATAGTTTTTAGGTTCCGTGGTACTACCTGATTTGTGGAGCAGGAAGGTGATGCCAGTGGTCATAAAAGCGGGAAAGGACCCAGACTCGAGGGTTTCTTGATACTGTGTAGCCAAGCGTTCATGCGAGCTCTGGACCCACTTGATCCAAAAGTTGTGCAATCCATCCGGCCCAGGACTTTTCCAGTTCGGGGCCGTACGAATTGCACAACTAACGTCTTCGGAGTCTATAGTGATAGACTCCATGGGTTCAATAGTATTGCATTCACGCTCGACGACACGGATCCAATCGCCCTCCGAATGTTCGACGGGCACCGACCATATGTCACGCCAAAATTTATTCATGGTGTGAGAATCTGGCAGCTTCCCGTCACTCAAACGTTGTCTAGTTCCCTCCCACTCTCGATACACCTTCCTTTGATCACTTTGGAAGAAACGATTCTGCCAGTATCTGTCCACACGCTCTCTGTAACGCCGGATACGGCCCGACCATGCATACACTTTCTGTTTCAGAAAGTCAATACGTTCTGTGACATTGGCTACGTATTGCTGGGGGCCAATACCAGTCCCAGAAAATGCCTGAGTCACGAAACGCATGACCCGGGGACGGTTATTTCCCCGACTGAAACAGATAAGCTTTGCAATAAGAGTCCTAAATGTGCCGATACGTCGCTCGATTCTTGCCTGCCATACGGGAACACCATCCGGTCGTGGTGCACGGTTAACTTCGGGGAACTTAACGCGTGCAACACGACAAGCGGCAATAGCTCCACAGTAAAGAATCGAGTGAGTATCGAGCAAATCATTGCTAGTCCGTAAAAACGGAGCTAGCAATGCATTCAGGGCTCCCATCAATCAATCAAAGAATCAATCAAAGAATCAATTTCATTTATTCAGTTTAGGCACATAAAGATACATTTATACATTTGCCTACAAACGAATTACCAACTTTATGAAGTCTAATTTTTGTCATTGCCAGTTTATTTTTATTTCTTGTATTATAATTATGGTTGTCGGATCTTTTTTTGAAGAGTTCTATGTTCTTCCGTACATATACGATGTTGTCGTAAACATATTGAGAAGCAACGGTTAAAATATTAATTTCTTTAAATAGTTCCTTCAGCGAGTCACGGGGTCCGTGTCTATAGATTGCTCGTATAGCTCGTTTCTGTAATATGAATATTGTCTCAATATCGGCAGCTGAGCCCCATAGCAGCAGACCATATGACATAACGCTATGAAAGTAGCCAAAATAAACTAATCGTGCCGTTTTTTCATCAGTCAGTGACCTTATCTTTCTAAACGCATAGGCAGCCGAACTAAGTCTTCCTGCCAAGGCTGTGATATGAGAACCCCATTGCAGTTTACTATCTAAAGTTATTCCAAGAAAAACTGTGGTATTGACTATTTGAACTAATTCATTATTTATAGTAATATGAGTATCCACCTGTCTAACATTGGGCATAGTAAATTTTACACATTTTGTTTTCTTCGCATTGAGCAGCAAGTTGTTACTTGTGAACCAATGCAGTATTTCCGAAAGGGTATTATTTACATCGTCGAGTACTACTTTACGTCTATCACTTTTAAAAATTAATGATGTGTCATCAGCAAATAATACTATTTCACAAAGATTTTTAGTGAAGTAAGGTAGATCATTTACGTATATTAAGAATAAAAGGGGTCCTAATATCAAGCCCTGGGGTACTCCCATGACTAATGAGGCGCCAGAAGAGTCGGTGCCATTAACGTTAACTTTTTGTACTCTATCAGTGAGGTAAGACTCCAGTAAGCCAAGTGCGCTGTGCGAAACACCATAATACCCTAATTTTAGTAACAAAGTCTCATGATCAATACAATCAAAAGCTTTTGATAGATCACAAAAGATACCAATGGCATCCTGCTTTTCCTCCCATGCATCAAATATGTGTTTCACAAGTGCAACTCCTGCATCCGTTGTGTTTCTGCCTTTAGTGAAACCAAACTGTTTGCTATGAAGTAACTTATTTTCTGTAAAATGTGAAAGCAATTGATTAAATATTATTTTTTCAAAAATTTTACTCAGTGTTGGGAATATGGAGATAGGTCGAAAATTTGAAGGATCACTTTTGTCTCCTGCTTTGAATAAAGGAATGATTTTACTGTACTTCATAAGATTAGGAAACTGATTTTCATCTATACATTTATTGAATATGAATGCAAGGTAAGGCGCAATAGCAGGAATTATTGTTTTTATTATACTGGTTGAAATGCCCCAAAGATCCTCAGTATTTTTTATATTCAGTTGTTTAAAAGTTTTAAGTATAGTGACAGAGTCAATATATTGAAAATCAAAGTTAACTCTACATTTATCAACACTAGATTTAAGAAGAGAATTGGCTACGTTTTTTGAAGAATTTAACTTATTTGTCGTTATAATTGGAACATTTGTGAAAAAAGATTCAAATGCATTGGCCACTGCAGAATCAGTTTTAATATGTTTATCATCTATTTTTAACTCGAAGGATCGATCACGTGACTTTGCTTTACAGGTTTCTTTGTTAATAATATTCCATATTGCCTTAGTTTTATTATCGGATTTTTCTATTTTAGCCCGTATATAATTAGATTTGGCTATTGAACAAACTTTTTTGAACAGTTTGGAGTACTTTTTAATCCGTTCAATTACTTGTGGCTCATTAGTAGATGCCTTTGTCTCGTATAATTCATATAATTTCTTTCTACTTTTATAGATTCCAGGCGTAGCCCAATCACTAAATTTATCAACGCCAGATTTCGCTTAGGCAAGCGTGGTAGCCGTGGGCTAGAGTTAGGTGCGAACCTATACTGCGAGATCGCATCCTCCAAAGTACTCCTTATTTGCTCGCTTACCTGGATAGATATATCACTCGTGTCATCTCCCGTGTCGGGTGCGGGCTCGGCTAAGATTGCACTTGTTGCAACCGTCTGTATCTCAGGTGACGGTGCTCTCGTTGACACTGAAGCTGTACGAGTAGATAATACTTCCAGGCGTAGTCGATCAAGCACAGATTGATCCAGCAACTTACATCGTTGGATAGCCCGCACTTGATCCGATATTCGTTGGACGGCAACGGTCATTGCTGGTTCAAGAGCCTGAAACAAAGGAAGCATCCTTGAACGGTACGCAGTCAGGTTGGTTTCCCCATCTGTAGCCTCATAATATGCCCGCATGACGTTTACATTGATGGATGAGGTCCATCGCATGCGGTGCACAATACCGCCGGTAGTGGGGACCCTACTCGAAGCTACACGCACGCTACGGCTAGCTACGGTACACTTCGGGGACCCAAACTGGTCGGCGGCCGGCCTCTTCCTCGTCGACGTACGGGTGTTGGTGACGTCGGCGGAGAAAAATACTCATCACTTGATGATGAGCTCGACGCCTCAGCAAGCACTTGTGACGCAGGTGTGCGGTCCAGCGCTTGCGAGGCGGAGCTAAGTGATGAGTCCGGGGGTGGTAGTTGCGCATGTTGTTTGCTCCTGGCTCTTGTTTGCATCGTTATTCATCATATATATCCAATTTCATTTGTCGTAATATTATTTTTGTTGTTTTTGCCGATTGACACATGTCAGATCGCGGTTTCATTTTTATAAAATTGGTTTATTGTTGTAATAACTGTTGTAGTATTTTATTTATAAACTTATTGGTTGATAAAATTTTTTAAATATTTTACGGATAAAAATGACGTATGAACAGATCTCGAGAGTTGCCAGTGTCATTATTATTATTATTATATATAAACATTACATGTATAAATCTTTCATTAAAGGTAATCCTGTAGACAAATTCACAAATCATCTGAGACATTACATGACTCTTTCAAACAATTTAAAATAACTTTGCAGAAGAAATGAATAAACGTCATAAAAGAAAACTATAAAGTGAAATCACCTGGTTTTTGTCGAGAGTCATAAAACTCGATTGAAGGAAATGCGCTATTGTGCCAGTAGGCTTTATCGCGTACAATTGAATTCTTATTTTATTTACCTTCGATATTTAAAGAGCAGATGGCGCCTGTACATTGCAACTTTTAACACGCAGTGGTTATTTTTAAAGCTTAGGATGTTATTAGGTATTATACAAGTTGTAGATCTGCCAAAATAAAGAAAATAAAAAAAATCCTATAATAATTATCGTTTGAAATATCTGGTGAATTCTGGTGGTGGTGATCGGCGATGTCAAAATGAGTTCTGGCATAGGTTTGCAATGTCACTGTGCCGTTGCTCCAAAAATAGTGCGACAAGGTTTACATGAAAAGGATTCCAGGAGTAATTGGATGCAACTGAAACAATACCTAAACCTAAGTGCAAGTAAAAAGCGTAACGCCAAGAGCAGGTGATTAGAATTCACATCCCCCTCACACATCATCATCATCATCCAATGAGCCTTTTCCCAACGTAGTTAGGGTCGACTTTTCAGTCTAACTGCGATGCGGCTGAACTTCAATATTTTCCGTGGAGCGACTGACCTCCACAACCCATAGGTTGTGTAGTTAGACCAGTCGGAATTTGTTTTTAGGGCTCCCAATACCCGTAACGACTACCATAGATGTGCGTATGACAACCGGGACCGACGGTATAACGTTTTCTCGGAGGCACTCGAACAATCAATTGATTGATTGATTTATTGATTGAAAGTAAAAGTAAAATGAGAAAATAGGAAAGTATATCTCCAAATGTTTAGGAGTCATACTCTGATGACCATGTTGAGGTTGGTGGCCTAGTAAAAAAGCGTTTGTTTGTCTATTCACACTCCTACACAATAAGAAACATTTGTGTGGTGAAAGTTTATTGAAAACACAGTCTCATACGAAATGATCCATCGTTTATATTCTATCTAACGCGGCATTCTGCTACTTTGTCACAGATGTCACCGACGTTAGCCATGTCGAATCAACACCATTTTCATTGCCACACCTCCTCAATGGTTGCCTTTCTAAATCCAATAGGTATAATATTCTCATCATTCCCAAGCCGTCAAAACATTGTAAATTTGATGTTTAGTAAATCGCATCTTTTTCGGCTGTGGTCGTAGTGAAATGTTCGTTGATTTGAAACCCCAACTAAGTTGAAGTAAAAATTAGCATCCTTGCTTTTAAAGTGTGGTTAATACTTATAAGTAACACAAAGATACTTATGTTATTAATTTATTAATCACTAGGATTTTTAATAATTTGGAAATAAAGTGTAAGCGCCAGGTTCTTTGGTCGATGAAATAATAAAATACAAGGAGCAGGATATGTAAGTACTTGTGATTGATGAACTTCAATTTTTCAAAGCAATATGGCATTTAATTTGGAATTTGAAAACAGTTACCTTCCCATAAGCTATGGTCTTTGATTTTAGGCACATTAGGTATGTAGGTACTAATATATATTATAATTAACTTCTATGCATTTAAATGTATAACATTTTTTCAATCTATTTCGATGTGTATAATTTTGTGTGGCCGTCTAAGGTCTACCTATATATTCATAAAGGCATACTGGTAAAATGAGATTTACTGCTAATTAACAAAATTTTGTGAGACAAATGACTGGCTAAGGGTATTAATATGCTGTGGCCTGTCCCTTGAGTAAATGGACATGGATGATTGGATTGTATCAGGATATAGGTACCTACAAAACGCCTCCACATCCACCGGTCTAATGACAATTCTGAGGTCAGTTACGAGTAGATATCATTAAACAATCTCAACAACACGTAAATGTAAGATTATAAAATTACAGAAAGCCAATGTGTGAACCTTTCGGCGTGTATCTCGGCAACTGTTGTACCACTATTTGCTTACGACGATTCATTCGATTAAAACTTTGAATAAACTCATTATAGATGAATAAGACTACCCGCCGAAAGATTCCTTTCAAACGATATTAAACCACATTATCCGCGTTTATTCCCGACCTTGATTAGTACCGTATCATTTAGTCCTGTGTTGTAATTATTTATTGGCAATCTGGAATAAACCCTGTGACCTATGAATAAGGTTATAAAATCGTTTGCTGTGTGCTAGTGGCGGCGCCTTTGACCAAAGGAGATGAAAAGCACCGCGCGCGACCATTTATCATTGACAAACACAATTGTATTGGGTCCCGTCTCGAAAAATTGGTGGATAAACAATCTTAGAACTGAGGTTTAGTGACGTAGCCACTTCGGACTTCAGTTTGATTATAGGGAGACATAAAGGTCTGATGCCACGGTAAATTATACCAGGTGTGGCTTTAGACATTCGATTTGTATAGGTATGTGAGTTACTCTATAAAAGTTACAAGTGGATTGCTCTGTTAGATCTGAAAATGAAGATTTAAAGCAAAAAATCTTAATTGTGATAGATATTTACTAATATGTTTCCTGAAAACGTTAAGTAATTGAGTAGAATCTCTTACCATTTTCTAAACTTTTTGTGTTAATATTTTTGTTGGAGATAAGTTCCATATTAATGAAATATCATGCAATATTATTGGAATTGTTTGCTGCTGGAGTTAGGTAGGTAAGTACTGGTACGTCCACGCAACCAACCGAGACTGGGTTAAGAAGGAGGCTGAAAGGATTGTCACAACGGTACAGTGTTCCCGTCCAAACTAGTTCCAAGATTCAACGAGATTAATGGAGTATAGGCATTTTGGTTGCAATGGTTCTAGTTAAGTCTAAGACCTCTTTTTTTATAAAACTCAACAATCATAACGATTACTGTGATATTCAGCTAATTCTACTGCGAATTACCTACCCACCATGTTTACCTACATTTTAGCCAGTACACAAGTATTTATAAACGGAATAGATTCACGACTATCATTATCATTATAAACTTAAGACTAATGGGTCTTTTACGCGATTATTGAGAAATATACATACCTCTTTATTACCCGACGTTTCATCATGTTGGATGCTGGGGCTCGCGTATTTCATCACAGCCTAGGAGATAAGTGTCCCTTTAACAAAACATTAATCTAGGAGTCGTGGGAGGCGTGGGGCGCTCCGCCTCCAGATCGCGGGCCAATCGCGGCAAGTGGCGTCCGACACCCCGTACTTCATCCGTTCTCTTACATCGATTGTTTTAGAGTCGAATTCTGGAGCCATCTCCGTGTAATGTAGCCTCTCTCGTTGTCTCTCTAATCGTTTCAACTTTACCGCGTCGCTGGGCTTGTTATACTGCTCTGAGGTTCTGAATGATTGATGGAGTACTTAGACTTCGAGGTACTATGAGAAGCTGAGTGTCTTAGGAGCTAACAAGGGCTCATTTGTAGGACGTTAATTAATTTGTTCATAATGTTTTGTTTATCAAAAACTTTTCCTTAACTTTACCTGGCTTTTACTTTCAATTAATTTTATTTTTTTATCCCATGACTATTACTTGCAGCTACTATGACTCTATTTCTCTTGTGGCATTTATGCCAGTATATACCTTTACTTCTCTGTATCTCATGTCTGTATTCTCCCGTATTTCCAATATTGTTCGCATCTGTTTAACCTGTTTAACGTAATGGGAAAAATGTGTGAATGCTTATAAATTAATGAAAAAGATAAAATCACCTTTATCCAATCAAGTTCACATTTAAATTTTTATTAAAAATGCTCACAACAGTTAATATCTATCTGTTATTTCGGATTAGGCACTGTTGATTGTCTATTTATAAGTACCTCAGCAACACGAGATTATATTTATGACAAGCTAATTATGGTAGCATTAATTGGCTGATAAAAATTGGATTCCATTCAAATTGGCGTTTGATGTTTTTTAATAATAAATATTTATACAGGTAGCAGCTGCACTAAAATCCTCGCTCTGATACCCAAATAATAATTAGCCTGCCCTTAGCACCTTAGTCGGCGTTCGAGAAAAAAGAGCTGACCAAGTCTCGCTTGCGAACCAACATAACCTGTAATTTGGAAATTATTATCTAACACATTGTGCCTTTCTGGTTATCCCGCCGGTCAATTTGCCGTTTTTATGGCTCCCACAGAGCCGCGGCCTCTAATTATCTTCGCCACGATCTCAGCCCGAGGCGCGAGCACAGTCACCTAATACTAACAACAAAATTAGACTCTTCCACTTAGAATGCTAAGTCCATTATTCACTAACATACTATAAGATGTTTAGCTCAGAAACATGGGAAAATAAATAGCTGCCTATGTGTTTTGAGAGGGTAACACGTCTGCGCGAATACTATTTGTTTTACTGCAAAATTTCCTAATAGTTTTAATTATAAGAATGAGTTTGACCTTTGTCCTACGTGGTTATTATTTATTACATGTGCTTATGCAAAATTTGTCACTTTCATTACAGCCTTGTGGTGAAATGGTTAAGAATAAGTAAGAAAATATTGCGTCATGGCAATGATTTTTTTTTTAAAATATGACATTGGCCCCGCTGGTGATACCTAATTTAATTACTGCACTACCACTACCTCCCAATTGTTACGTGATTAGGAAAATCAGTTGTACTCGCACTTAACAATAGGGGTAGTGGGGGTTAACACTTAACAATATGTACCTATACCACTCTAAAAAGTCCAATGAGTAGGCATTACATAGTATCTATCTATTTTTAAACTGCGCTTTATAGCAATAAAATTATGTTCATATTATGAAATTGAAAATGGTAGGTAGTTTTTGATAATAATTTTAATGAAATGAAATTATACATAGTGATAATGATTAAGGCGCGCTCACACTTACCTAGCTTGTTAGTGGCAACACTACAACGTGTCACAATTACCTTTATATATGCATAATGTCATAAATTTAAATTATAATCGGTGAGTTTTAACGCCCAATTTTTAAATTAGAGAAACGTAACGAAGCGGGAATAGTCGGTAACGTTTGGGAACGCGGCCCTTGATCGTATTCTATTAGGAAGGACCACTAATAAAATTAATTTATTTCTCGATTACAACAGTAACTCGAGTTCAAAAACGAGCCGCTGCCTCGGCTCATTAATCATATTAATTAAGACGAGGCGTAAGCGCTTTTGTTCGTGGCTCTGTCGATAAACGAGCCTTCTTTACGCTCGTACAAATTACGGTAAAGCTCGTGCAAGTTGGCAATAACATGCAGTAAATAGTACCCAGTGACATGAAGCCAGATTGCACATACTGTCGTAGATACCGTAAATAGTGTTAGACATAATAATATGTACTTCGATATTTTTCGTGGAGCGACTGCCATCTAACCTCCACAACCTATGTGCGATAACGAACTTCTCTAGGTAGACCAGTCGGATTTTGTTTTAGGTCTCCAAATACCCCTAACGACTGCCATAGATAAAGTTTCGTATGTCAACCGGGGCCGATGGCTTGACGTGCTCTCCGAGGCACGGAGAGACATGGTCACCCATCCGGAGACCGGCCTCGCTAGAACATAGGTACCTATAAATAAAACAAAGTGTTTGTTTGTAATTCTCATCATCCACTGAGCATTTTCGGCTTTCCAGTCTAACTGCGAGGCAGCTGAATTTCGATATTTCAGCGACTGCCATTTGAGTTCCACTACCCATGGGCGATACTGAACCTCTATAGTTAGACAAGTCAGATTTTGTTTTAAAGCTCCAAATAACTCGTAACGACTGCCGTATGACAACTGAGACCGACGGCTTAACGTGCGCTCAAAAAACAAATTGAAGTGTCTGTTTGTAATTTTAAAAATAAAAACAGTTTACCTACACTCAAAAAAAACTATTTTTAATTATATTAGGTCGATGTATAAGCCTGTAGTACCTACATATAAAATGCATTGTGCGTGACACAGACACACTCAGCACGGGCAACTCGATTGGTCAAAGACAATATTGTTAAATGGTCCCTATATAAGACACTACTGACTTCTTATTACAGTGTTATGTGTGTAATCGTATAAAGCTATATTAATGTTTAATCGATGGCACGTGGTCATGATTCGTTACACTTAAATAATTATTGCATTGCGTTGTTTTGATGAGATTGATGAATCCAATTTTAATGTGCGGTTTGAAAACGTATCTAAAATATTTGTAAGTAAGATACATCCATTAGATTTAATTCAATCTTACAGAACGTTTAAGTATATGTATACATAATTGATTGAGTATATTTAGGTAACGTATGTATAAGTATTACCACAGAATAGGGAATAGTATGGTATTACCTACACACTGTTTATTCTTAATAACTTTTATTTGCCTAACTAATCAACAGTTAATAAGGAAACAACTACAGTAAGAATGCAACTATGTATTTAACATCATCGCATTTATAAAAAAAAGTCGTCTTCTAACACAAGCTCTGTTTATATTAAGACTGATTTGATAGTTGCCATGTATCTTGTACTCAGTATAATTTGCTTCCGGCGGTATTTCTGTTCATAAAGCTGTCTTCAAATATCTATTTAGCACGCACTAAGATTTATAATTTATTATGATTAATTATAAAATGTCAACATTTAATATCCGCCCACGATCTAGATATCCGCAATCTACATAACCGTGATCTAAACCTAATTAGATTTCAATCAACATCAATAGTAAACAAGTTCGTTAGGAACCCATAATTGTATTTTTTGCCCTTACATAAGATCTCTAAACAGTAACCAAGTACTTACTATTAATTAGTTAATTACTGTGCGTCAACAGTGTGTCACTAAACGGGAATTTTTATGGCAGTTAATGTTCATGTAGAATCACTCTTTTAATTTTAATTCCTTGAGAGTTTTTATAACCCAAATAAATAAAGTTTTTGAATATTTGAATCTATGATTGTCAAAGCCTCATCCGTTGATCGACACGTACACCACTTGGTGAGGTGGTTTGAGCATCTAAGTTCATGTTGCAACTCTCATAGGCACCATTTTAATCATAAAAATATTTGGGAACAAAAGCGTGCACAACATTAAAATACCCGGGCGGAGTTCAAAAAATCTACATCCTTCCCTTCGAGAGGAAATCGTGGTCCACGGTAGTCTAGTGATCATTATTACTCGTTTTTAATTCGCACAATATTTAAATAGCTACTTATGTAGGTACCTATTTAAGATTTAGCACCAGTTATTTGATTGCAGTAAGTTTTGTCTAACTAAACTTATCAACCTATCGGTAGACCTTCAACAAAATAACACAATCATATTATTTACATTGACATTAACGTATGTTGACATTATCGAATCGATACATTAAACTCAATTTTGAAATTAACTGAGATTGAGAATGACTATTAAAATAAAATTTTATATCACCACCGAATTAATGCCAATAACATCGAAGGATTAAGATATAATTCTATAATCAAATTAAAATATCAATTAATATACCTATGTAGTTTTTATGATGCCTGCTATTTTTTGGGCTTGCAACTTCGATTAGTACAGAACCGCCATTAAAACAATTATAGTTATGAATAAAACATGTTACGTTTTTGAGGTTACGAAATTATGTTTATTTTTGATTAGTTCTGTATTGGGTGCCAATAAAATTTGATTAGATTTGTACCATCCAATTAATGTATGTAACACGTGCTTCAAACATTTTTGTTGTAGACAACTAGGAAGGTAGTACACAATAATTGAGCGAAGTGAGCGAAGCTCAATCTTAGGCGACTCATGTATTTCGTTTGTCCGCATATTCTTCCTAAAAGCCTGAACCGATCTCCTTCAAACTTACCACAGTGATAACGTGTAGCACGAGGGTGGTTTAGAACAAAAAATATGAAAAAAAGTTTGAACATAAAAAAGTAAAACGTTGTCGTTCGAAAATCACACACCCACAATCTGCCAGCAACTTTGTTGGTCCCATATATTAGGGAGCAAGCCTATTGCCGTTACCGGGCAATATCAAGGCCGCGGCCGCTCCTACGTCCGTTGCCGGGCGTCTCTGGTAAGTACGCACCAGAAGGTTATTTCCAGCGGACCCCTAGGTAGATTTCCAGTGGTAATGTACCTACCTAACTTAAATATCTGTAAGTATTGTCTTTATTATTTGTATTGCATTATTTTGTTAAAATACTTTGTTTAACCATAGTTACTGCATTAATTACATGACAAAACTTGTCCTACTTATTTAAATTGATTTAATCGGTTGAATGTACAGTTATTAGATATTACGACTTTTAGTTTGAGACAAAAGCGACCGCCGAACGAATGTCAGCAGTTGCTGAAACTCAGTGGGCAGCAATTACAACTGCTTTAACCTCAGAATCCACTTGTATTCGCCTTATATGGATTTATGTTGTTAGTTGCTGAGTACCGGAGTTTGATTAACTTCCAGTCACTTGGACTGTCTGTCAGTTTTGCACACGATATGTAATAACGTCGCTTATCAGCTTACTTGTCTGCATTGGAACAGGTTACTGTACTGGTAGCTGTGATCTGTTAACAGTAGCTGATAGTTTCCTCTTTAGATTAAATGACGTCCACTCACGTTTGACACATGTTTGCTGGCTGTCTGCCTGTATTCTTAAAAAGAAATACATAAAATATGTCCAAATTAGTAATGGATGAATCTGAATCTTATTTTCATACTTACATGCCATAGTGTTTTTTTTAATTAAAATTTGTTACAACGCTCCTTGGTCATATCCGATTTGTGGTTCGGTCATCCTTTTTGACATTTTAAGGTAAATATTTGAGTAGGTATTCTCTACTACAGTTACACTATAATGAAAACATGCCAATCTGGAATTTTGTCCCAGAGGAACAACACACTTATTTACATGCACTATGTAAATAATTCTTTTACGGTAAAATTGCGTTACATTATGATTAAATAGGTATAGATACTGTAATGTATTTAGATATGCTTATGAGTATTCTGTCTTGTGGTCTAGTATTATCAGTGGAAACGAGTTCCGACCGTTCTCTGTCATTCCCATCACTTCAAGTGATGAATGAGTGCGGCCCACTTATTTCGCCAAGTAATTAAAATTCGAAGAAGATGGTAAAACGGCAATTATGTTGAAGATTGCACGATATTGGCGAAGGGTTAATAACTAATATGGGTAGCAAACCTATTAGTCATCAAAGACTCCTTTGATGACTAATAGGTTTTACGCTAAAATACTCTTTTTTCTCGTCGATAAAATATATGTTTGGAACAGGTTGCAGTGAAACTCATAGAGATAGAGAAAATAACATCTCGAGATCGTTCATGGTACGATCTGGGGGTAAATTAATCCCAATCAAAGCGTTACTATCCAAATAATGTGACGTAAGTAAAAGCCAAAGGTACCGACTATAAAGAAAGAAATTCCTCCCCTCATAAATAACAGTCGATGTTGTATCCTATAATTGTGTAAATGAAAAATTTATGCATAACCTAAAAACCTTAGTACGAGTAGGTAGACTACCTATAATGCAATTCAATAACGGTACCGAGGAGCCTGTAATTAAGTTGCATTTTTGCTCATTAAGTACCTAAATCGTCAAAGTAAATTAGACGGCAAACGTATGAAACAGTACAATTATATAAAATGTGTATTCAATTAACAAAATCACATTGCATGCTACAAATTGAGAATTGACGAAGCTATGAAGCGCGTGCCTTACGTGTAGCAAACACGCACAAATGACTATTGAATGCACACCGACAAAACTAAACGGCAAAATTGATGTATCATGCACGACGTTCTCATTAATTCCACCAAGAATTATGTCTTCATAGACTACTGTGAGCAACCAAGGTTCTCTGTAATTATATCGTATTAGCTACTATTATCGTATACGATGTGCTATCAATTTAATGCGACGCAATTTCAATAATCGACCCTAGACAATGCAGATTGGATTCCACATACATTAAATTATGATATGGAATGTCGCAAATATCGCCTTCATGCATGAATTGTTAGTATGATTATCTAACTTCACCTTTACTTGAAGTTTTTATGTGTTAGCTAGAATAGGGATGTTATAAATTTATCATTAAACGACATCAGTTGTCAACGGTAGCACGTCTGTGTGCCTTTCCACGTCATCAATCATCATAAATATTAATCAGTTAACTAGCTAATAGAACCCTGTACTGCCTTAGAATCAAATAACGTTACAAACTGCTTCGTTTGTATGGGGGCATATCATTATTACTTTAACTATTTCTTTTGTTGTTTTTTTTCAAAGGTTAAATCTGGAATCCATACATATGTTGAAACCAAAATTAGCCATTTCAGTTCAGCTTTTCTCGCGGATTAGTTTACAAACGTCAATTCATATGTTTATAAACAAACAAAACATGAAAAGCTTCTGTGAAGAAACAACCTTCTATTTATTTGCAATACTTTAATGCCCTTTTCAATTCAGGTAGATGTGGAACGCCCTCGAGCCACTTGAAAGCTATTTGCGATTATTTCCGAATTTCATTATTGCGTTATCATTTAGTTAACCACGCTAGTATTTTATTTAAACATGGGCTTTATTTCTGTATGGTACGGTGTATATTGATGTAGAAATGTACAGTAAAGCAAAGAGATGAAAGATGCCGACACCATTTGTCACTACTTTCGGAACGAGGTGGCGCGGTAAAGTGCCGGCCCGCCCTGTTTGCACCTCGGGCAGCGGCGAGTTTTCTTTTTCTCCAGGCGTTTGCCGGAATGCGAAGTTAATGGTTTAGCTTTTGAAACCATAACCAATCACTCCGTCATCAAAATTATGGAAACATTACGCGTGGAGCGTTCGAGTAACGCGCCACCTGACGTAAAAAAAGTGGATTAAAGTAAAATATTAATGGCTTATAGTTTGTTAACTAAGTGCCCATAAAAAGTTCACAAAATGTTTGCAATCATGATTTTATCTTTTAATTAAATTTATGTAACTATGTACTTGGGTTGTAATGTGTAATTATGTTGTGTCTATAATGGTATGATGTTTCAGATAGATGCATATCTTCATATTTATTGTGCTTTAAACATTTTCCAACGTTTTCAATTTAATATCCAACTTATACCTATAGTGTTTCTCGTCGGTGATTTATTGATTAGCATAATGCAAGTGTTTAAGTTCGCGTGTAAACAGAACGACGTTATAAACAGCAATTAAATAATTTGTGGCACTGATATTCGGGTGCGTGGATCAAACCGGCCATTAGACGTAAAACGCCAAATCATTTACAAGAAAGCGAGAACCCACCTCGTACTATTTACATAATTTATTCATTACGACTCCCAAGCGTTGTAACTTGTAAATTTTTGTATTCAATTTTGTGTGCCCTATTTTATTCAATATATTATTTAGTTGTAGTTTTTTATCCGTCTTACTGTAATTAATGTTTAATAGTAGTATAATGGAATATAATATTCCTTTCAGTAATTACCTACTTTACAAAGATGGAACAATGCTATGTTGAACTTATCAAAAGACTAGGTCAGTTCCATTTAAACAAGTTTTTTATTTATAGTTTGACTGTAATATTACAATACACTGGCCTTCATCGTCAAATCTTTGGTCATACCCAAGATGATATGCCCAATGCCTCAATAACTACCGATAACTGAGCAGAGGACAGGTGTACCAGCTTTCCTAACTTACTTACTCTTTAATTTTTAAAAAGGGGTGACTTACTTAACTCGTTTTCTTAATTTTGTCAAATATTGACGTCTATTCAAATATGTTATATTAATTATTATAATAATAATAATTCAAATATGTTATACGTTTGCTACGATAATTACAGTCCAGTAGTGTTTTAGGACCACTGTAAATAAATTTAGTTGTAAATTTTTACAACTACATTTATTTAAAGCGGTCCTAAAACACTACCTATCGAGCTAAAAATATTATAATATGAACTATAATAATTAAAACTAATGTGTAAAATATGATAACCGGAGCTACAACGCTTGTCTACTACCGATGTGATACAATCTTCCAAATATTAAACTAATATTTAGGCAACGCTTTGGCCGAAGCCGCCTCATTTGCATAAGGCGAGGTCTCGTTCTACCAGTCTACGGAAGTATAGGTGTTACTTTGAAACCATATTCTCATGGTCACCCCGTACTTTCAACACAAACCTCGTTTTTAAACCTGTAGGTTATAAATACATCATCATTCACCGAGCCTTTTCCCAACTGAATTGGGGTCGGCTTTTCAGTCTAACTGCGATTCGGC
This sequence comes from Nudaria mundana, assembly GCA_963556515.1. NCBI lineage: Eukaryota > Metazoa > Arthropoda > Insecta > Lepidoptera > Erebidae > Nudaria > Nudaria mundana. The sequence goes on along the minus strand of OY748287.1, from coordinate 7,652,661 downwards.
TGAACTTCGATATTTTCCGTGAAGCGACTCCACAACCCACGGGCGATATCGAACGGGACCACGGGGGTCTCAGTGTCTTAAGAAATGGTCACCTATCCTAAGACCAGCCTGACTAGATGTTGCTTAACCTTTGCAATGTGTTAACATTGTTGGTTACCACTAGACCACGAGCCCCTCAGGTACATAATATGCTCTAATACGGGTAAATTAATTATTCATCACTCTTAGAACTAAATGGTGTTTTGACAATAATGAATAAATTGTTGGGAACGGCAGATAAACGTCCAACAAACGTTACCTAAATCACGAATTCTTCCAAACTAGCATTCCAATATAGGTAAGTAATTTTTTTTGTTTATAAGGTAAAAATCATCTATATATAGAAATGGGGAATGTACCCTTAGCTCTCGAGAACTACTTGTGCTCCAATGATGGTTGACCCCTCTATGGATAGCCCTCGATCTGGAGGCAAGCCAAAAAATCGAAAATTTGACCTATTCCTAAGGGGTCAAAAGTTATAGGCCAAAACCTATGGCGTGGTGCGGTGCGAAGCACCGCGCAAGACACCATACTAGTATAGTATAAGTAGGTACTGGAAAGAAACAGCACTAATATGTGCAAAAGTTTGTTCGACTGTTGCACCTTCACGCTTAAACGGATTACCTAGTAAAGAATTCCCGTAGGCAGTGGGAATTAAAAAACTCCAATCATACGTTTTCAGTCATCAGCCATTCATTAACATGATGTCCACACACAACATAGGCTAAAATCAGTAGGTACCTACCTACCTAATAAACTAATTAAAATATGTTCAAAAGCTTACAGTTAGAATTAGTGCATATAAATACTTCCCGCCGTTAGCGTGTTAGCATAATTTATTATATTAACAGTTACATATTATTATTAATCGCGATAATTTAAGGATTCATCCGCCACTGCCATAAAACAATAGTTGCAGCAACAATATAGTACAGTACTACTTATAGGCGCAATGGCTCAGACTATTACACCCTCACAAATATTTTTGACCTTCGTGAACATAGACTTACCTTACACGTCGTTTGCGCAGTTGATGAGGGAGTTAATGACCACACAAATTGATGACAAATAATTGTATAGCTATACCACAGAATAGGGAATAGTACTTATATACAGAACTTGCATTCTTTTGTTTACAGATAACATCATTCGAACGTTAGGATTGTCCAGTAAAGTAAAATATATACCAGCATAATTTTACCAATAATGATGACGTTAATGCCTCCATATCAACTCTATGGTCAATGCCGGGTCACAAACAAACAAACAAGAGACAACCCTTACTGAGTAAGGGGAGTAAGTTCTCACAACTTCAAGTTGTAGCTGACGTCACGTATTTTTTGCGATTGTTAGGTGAGTGACATAGTCCTGGCTATACTAATATTTACGTTATTTGTTTTGTTTCCAATTAACGGAAAAATATTAAACTTTATAAATTTTGGGAACGTCGAGATTTTCTCTCATAAAGGCCTACTCGTTTAAAAGTAATGTCAAACAAGAAATCATAAGCATAATATGGTGCCATATACCTATTACAAAGACCTTGCAGAGTCTAATCTATTGAGAACATACTTACTGTGTATACTTTGTACAAGTATACATAGTAAAGGATTCCCTGATGGCCGCAGTCGACAACTATGTTCACAGAGGCCAAAATGATTGGTGTGAGGTGTATTGTGGGAGCTTAGCTTAAAGCCGCCGCGCCGCATGTAGCTGTAAATATCATAATCATAAGCCATTAGTCTGTTAATGTTATGTCCCTGCCGGCGGGCTTTAACTTGTGTTTTATTACCGCGCTATTAATTGTGTACGATCCTCTATAGAATTTTATGTAATGCGCCTTTGTTTCACACATTTCGAGTCAGATGTTACCGAGTATAATATACTTTTATGAAAAATCCTATTTTATGAACGGAGTCTTTGATAAGTTGTTTGGTTATAAGTATTATTAACATGAAACAAAAAAATTTGTTACACTCGGTGTAAGACTACTTAGTCAAAGTCATGAATTGCTAACTAAAGTTATTTGTTATTAATAGAATTCAGTCCTATCTTTTAAACATTATGACCAAAGTCGCAGAGGCATGTGACTTTGTGTGAACCATCTAAAAGCTGCGTTGTACTGCTAAGGTATGGCCAATATTATGGATGCTTTTCGTACTAAAATTAATAAGGTAATTGGGGAATTGATGAATCAGACCGTCTTGGCTCAAAGTATGCTTTAAGTTTTATATTTAAAGACTGCTTAGTGTATTATTGAAAGTAAATTGATGTGATTACCTATGTATTTAAGAGCCATTGTGATGATGAGGATAATGAGTAAACTCAAACTCAAAAATATTTATTAACATAGGTTACAAAATAACACTTTATTAACGTCAGCACATAAGACATACATTCAAAGCCAGATTCGTAAAGCAATGGGTGGAGTCAAAGAGAAAAGAACCTGGCAATAAAAACTCCAGGTCACTCTTTTTCAATCATCATTAGTAGCCTTGGTGGCGCAGTGGTATGAGTATGCGACTGCCGTCCCTGAGGTCCCAGGTTCGATTCCGGGTCGAATCAAATTATTTGTGTGATCCACAAATGTTTGTTTCGGAGTTTGGATGTCTTCTATGTATATTATGTATGTATTTAGAAATATATAAGTATGTTTATCAGTCGTCTAGATCCCATAACACAAGCTTATATTAGCTTAATTTAGGCTAGATCAATGTGTGAGATAGTCCCATAAAAAAAATATTAAAAAAAAATATATATAAAATAAGATGCTGATACACACAAAAGTAAGATGCTGGCAACTAATACACCACGCGTTATGCGTTAATTTAGAAAATTCATTTTCAATGATGCCTCCCTCCAAACACGGAGTGATCCCTGGTTAACACTATAGCAGTAGTGATGTAGTTAGGAGCATCAACCCAAAAAAGGATAACTAGAGGGCAAGGGCACTATGTGACCAGGCATGGACCAAGCCAAGTTTCCTAAAATGTTACTTACGAAACTTATCATCATTCTAACAAGAGGTCGAACGAACGAAACAACACAGAATGATATTTTCTCAGAAAAATTGTTTGAGTGATACAGTTTTTCAGAACAAATTATCAATAATTATGTAGGTAATATCTTATATAATATGTATTATCAAAAGGATTCGGAAGTAGCAAAATTCGGATAAAACGGCTTTCGCACTCAAGTAGGAATTCCGCATGAAATATGTGCAACAGGTATGTAATACCTAATTAACTTTGTAAGTTTTGAATTTTAAATGTAACAGATTGACTTCAAGATTTTGAAGTATGTTTTTCACAGTATTTAAATAAATATAAATAAATAAATATGTTAGGACAATCCACACAACGCCATCTAGTCTCAAATTAAGCAGAGCTTGTGATATGAGTACTAGATAAACTGATATAAATACTTATATACATTTTTTTTGTAAATACATACATATTATACATAGGAAACATTCAGACTTCGGTACAAACGTATGTGTCATCACACAAAGTTTGTCCCGACCGGGAATCGAACCCGAGACTCCGGCGTCGAAAGCGGTTACACTACCGACCACGCCACCGAAGCAGTCAAGATGTAAAGTTATCAGGCATACGTAAATAAAATTACCATTAATAATAAAATATTTAAATTATTTGGATAAAAACAGGCGTTACCTGGCGAAAATCCATGACAAAGTAATGGTAAGTTTTTTCGCAGAGTTAAAACGACAACAAAATGTCGACAATTATTTCGCCTCTAAAGGAGGCATTATCAAGACTGTCTCAAAGAGAACAGCAAAATTTTAGCCAGAACATATTTGCTTATAAGTAAGAGTGTGCAAATATCATTAGCGCGATGTAGGATTCTTCACAATAACTAACGCGGGTAGAAACCGCAAATCATACTAACGAAATTCAAAATAGGTATTCACCGATACAAGACATTATCTTTTTATTATGTTGTATAGAAACGCCAAGTGACACATACAAACCAACAAACAACTAATGTGTCTGTCTGTTCACAAACAAATTAAGTAAGGGAGATGTATGAAAATCTATTTGTTCATTGAGTAAGGTGTCCACATCTCTTCTAACTATTTCTAGCCTTTCCCAAACACTCAACTTGAACCCTTTCTCAAATAAGCGTAAAACTCTAAAGGTGTTATTATTGTTCAAGGAATGACCGGTGTCAAGGAGATGCTTCGCGAAGAGGGACTTCTCTGGACAACCGTTGCAGAACGCTGATATATGCTCTCTGTATCTGACCTCAAAGGACCTACCAGTCTGCCCTACATACTGCATATCACAACCATCGCAAATCAACAAATAAAGACCTGATCTGCGTGAAACCGACACTAAATCCTTACCATTACACAACTCCCTCAAGGTGTTCTGCGTCCTAAAAGCTGTAAATATCTTGTTTTCTTTTAATTATTTCTTTACATTATTACCACAACGATAATATGTATGTACTAAGCTAATTCAGTGTTTTTGGTTAGTATTTACGGCTAATGATGATGAAGCAATTTGTTTTTACACCATATACAAATAGATATACATAACTACAAGACTGTATGTTAAGACATCAAGATGTTCGAAAGCCGCAAATTTAAGATAACAGTGAGCTTTTAAAACCTAGTCAATAATAGGTACCTCTGAATCTGCAGAGTGACTTTTATGTGAATAATAAACTTAATTTACCGTACAAATAAACTTTATTTATGAGTACTTACTCTAAAATATTTTGCAATTTTAGCTGATAGGTAATGTATCTTGAAGACATAAGAGGTAACAAACAAACTAACTTTAAGAAGAACAATATTAGCGACTGAATCGGCCTGAAAAGAATAATATACAATACAGTAAAAGAGAGATTGTCAATTCGGACGACTGGAAGTTTTTAACGATGTTTAAACTCATCAAAGGGTTGAGTGTGTTACTTTAACAATATTATATTATTTTAAAATTGTAGTAGGTATGTTAGTAGTAGTAGTAAGTAAAATGCATTTGTTAAAATATAATAAATGACTAATCTTATAAAATCTGTCAAATATTAGCAGACCACACACCAATAGAACTCTCACACGGCTTCAACGCCTCTATATTTGTTAAATTTGACCGCAACCTGGCTTCTGCACAACTATTTCGATTCTATTACGTTACGTTTGCAATAGAAGCCTTGTCCCCAGATCCTGGTACCTATAAATTTTGACACAGTGAGTGGAAGGCGGGTGTTGTCACAGAGGGCCGCCCCTTTCTCTCCGCCAATAGGACGGGCGTGCCTTGTCTCCGTGCAGTGTCAGAAGGCGCCCGTGGAGGCTGTGTGCGAGATATCAGCGTTATCGAGAAGATTCATTAAAATATGTTATAATTCCTTTACAAATAAATAAAAAAGCGCCTGTATCCAACTCTAGAATTATGGATGTAGAGCCCATACATAATACATATTAATTACACTTAGATTTGAATAGGTATCTACCAATAATGATAGAAATTATGAATAAATCGCAAAAGATGAAATGTCATCGGCAGGACTCGAACCCACGGCCTTTTCCTTACAGGGGGAATATTCTGACCGACAACATCCAATCTTTGATTCATATCATAATGGCACCTATTCTGTCCTTGTCGTGAGCGGGCGTTATAGAAGATCCATAACCACTCTGTAATTCAAACCAAAATTTCAACAGCTGAAATAGATGTTACAGAAAGGTCTAGTGTACTGCAGTCCGAGCAAAGTCTAGTACAATACCATACAATAAACTTAATTGTACACCAATACAAAAATAACATACGAGGGTGGATTGAAAAGTAATCGGCCTCACCAAGAAAATAAATACATAATAAATGAAATATATTTTTACTGTTCAACGTAATCACCATCAAGTTCAATGCACTTTTGCCATCTTCCCTTTCAAGCATTTAGCCCGTTGAAAAAAAATGATTCTTCCTTAGAGTCAAAATATGCGTCTACTGCTGCTTTGACCTCGTCATTTGTCAAAAATCTTTGACCTCCCAAGTGCTTTTTTAGGTTAGGGAACAGAAAAAAGTCTGACGGTGCCAGATCAGGTGAATAAGGTGGATGCGGTAACAGTTCAAAGCCACAGTTGTGAATTTCTGCCATTGATTGGACAGACGTGTGAACACGAGCGTTATCTTGATGAAACAGGACTTTTCTTCTGATAATTCCTGGACGTTTTTCTTTTATTTCCTCTCGTAAACGACGTAGTAAGGTGCAGTAATAATCAGAGCTTATAGTCTGACCCCTTTCAAGATAATCAACCATAATCACACCATTCGAGTCCCAGAATACTGAAGCCATCACTTTACTTGCCGACAAAATCGACTTAGCCTTTTTGGGGGGTGGTGAACCAGGTCTTTTCCACTGTTTTGATTGTTGTTTTGTTTCCGGTGTACAGTAATGAACCCATGTTTCGTCCATAGTAACAAAACGATTCAAAAAATCACATTCATCAGCTTCAAATAACTCTAAACAGTCGTGTGCAATATCAATCGCATCCTTTTTTGCTCAACTGAAAACAGTCGCGGAACCCACCTCGCAGACACCTTGTGGAAACCCAACACGTTGACTATTATGTTTTGAGTACGTTCATAAGAGATGCCTATAATCTCGGCTATCTCTCTAATTTTCAATCTGCGGTCTCCCATAATTAAGTCGAGTATTTTTTTAACATTTTCGTCAGTAGTGGACGGCGAAGGCCTTCCAGAGCGGGGTTCGTCTTTCACACTCTCTCTACCACGCTTGAATTCTGCTATCCATTTTTTGACGGATGAATATGAAAGAGCGCAATCCTCTAATGTACTGACTATATCATCATGGATGGCTTTTGATGACAGCCTCTTCTTATGGATACTTAATGAGGGCACGCTGCTCGATTTGCTCCATTTGCGGAAATGATGTCAGATTGCTTTGTTAATAAATTTATAAAATTAAAACTAATTATCGCACACGTTTCAAACTTCACACAATTAACAGGTCTGAACTGAACTAAATAATGTGGGTAGATTTGATTATTAGAACTAAATGGATCAGTGTTAGGCCGACTACTTTTCAATCCACCCTCGTAATAAAAACAATCCATATTGATTATGTACAAATGGCGGCCTTATCACTAAACAATAATATCTTACAGGCAACCTTTGGGTGGAAAGATAGAAAGAATAGAATTTAAGAAAAAGGGGGTAGACATTGTGTAAATGAACGACATAAATAGATTTTAGGCACAAAAGTACCACTTAGTATAAACAAGGTAGAATTAGATAGATATTCTGTATACCATTACACACAAATACATACAAACATACACAATAAGTACATACAAATACATAGTACCTATATATAACTGTATACACAATATATACCATATCATTATATTTACATAAGTACCGATGTATGGCTAGGAGACCTGATAGTAAGGTAAACATCAACATATATGAGACAGCAGTTTTTTTTTGTCTAGTGTACTATTAGAGAGTATTATAATTCTGTTCTAGTCTATAACTCCAATAGCTCTTTTCAGGTGATCAGGTCTGACACAGTTCTAGTCGCAGTCAAGGTACGTGCTTTCCGTATTCCAATTAAGAGTAATAGTCGATAAACTGACAGGAGATATCGATTTATGCGCTAATATTTCAGCATCGTTAATAAATTTATTCTCGTTCTTGCCGTTTAATTGCACGCCGCTTTCCATTAAGCTTATTCGATACGTTGTAAATGATACTCAATACTGACAGTTTGTAATCTAAATGCAATGAAATGTACATAGTATCATGTCATATTTCAAGTACACGTATATTATCTATATTTTTGTGGCTTTGTATACATATATTGTCTACTGGGGCTACTGGTGCCGCCGGCGTTAATGTTTAACCGTAAAACTTTGACTACAATTTTAACGTCTTATCTCTAATTACATTTGTAATTTTACTATCTATTCATATTTTCTTACAAGATAATTTAGCATTGTATGAATTTTTAAAGCGAGGAGTATGGTTACATTTATACTTATTATTTTAATTGCAGAACTAATGAGTTTAGGCGGGATAAGAACCTGCATCTATTCTCTAACAAGGTGGAGGTTTTAGACAACTAAACTACCAAACTTGGTAATGAGATCTATTAAATTAAGATCTGTGTTTAGGTACATTTTATTTAAATATGGTGTTGTCGGAACCATCTACCGAACATTTGTATGAATTATGTTTTGGACAGAAATGAGCAAATTACTTATTTTTACGAATCTGTGGAAGTATCTAATTCTGATAACTAATAATAAGCAATTAGCTTACATATTCTCACTTCAGTAATTTTTTTTACGTTCCTATCCTTCCTCGGCCAGATGCACGGTAGAAGAGCGTGTAAAAAAACTAAACAAGCATGAAAACTGCAAAAACGACAAAAGTTCAATTCTAAATTTACTTCGATTTGATGCAGCTTCATAAAATAACTTCCAAAAGCTACAAATGATAAAACCGAGTTTTTCTATGCACAAGGCGTATTATGAGGTTTATTGATTTCGCGGCACATTGCGCGCGTGAGTTACGGGCCCTGCGGTGAACCGGTGGACCCTGACTTACTGCCGCATCCTCTGAATTTATTAGATCGTTATGTACCACATCGGTGCAAAATAAATTCAATTCCGTTACGTGTAGTGCGCTCAGTATTTTACAGCGTGACAAATTTCTTCATGGTGCGAGTTGGGATGCGGGTAGAGTCTTGTGGTCGTGTTATATTTTATTTGTATGTAGTAGTAAGTAAGTAGTTGGTCTTTACAAGATGTTGTTGTTCATTTGTATAGGTAGTTGTTGTTGTTCATTTGTATAGCCAGCTTTGTGCTGTATATTTAATTGAATTTGTCAAATATAGGGTACGGGTTGTAATGTGAGATAGTTCAGACACGCAATGATACAATAATACGAGTATTGTCTAGTTAAATATTGGTGTTAAAGTTTTGCTTTTAACGTGACTGCAAGTCAAGGAAATAGTAGGATATCTGTACTTCTATCCTTTCTACTTAATATTATAAAGAGGAAAGATTTGAGTATTTGTTTGTTTAACTTAAATAGCCTCTAAAAATTATAAACGGATTTTGAAAACTATTTTACTAATATTGTAACATTAAAAATTCATTACACTCCCAAAATACAAACATTTGTAATGATAAATGAATGTCATTAGTGTCAGTGAATGTATAGATGTCAACGCGACAAACGTCAAGACTAGACTAGGGCTTGTACCCATCATACGGGATTGTATCGCGTTGAGTAGTAGTTCTCAATCGTGTTTCGTAAGAACTTGGCTAAAATACTAGCTAGCCATATCAGACATTTTCTATTAAAAAAGGTGACTGTCTGTGGTAATGCAATCTGTTCATCTGTCCTTGAGTTTCCGGCTGGTAACAGAGTAGTCCCTAGTAAAAAAGTGGATTTAGACTGGTTTTTGGTTGGGGGAATATTCGGAGGTGTGTAAGCTCTTTGAGCGAATTATCGCGGAACGCCTCGTCGAGCATCTCTCGACGGTGGGGCCAGACCTGGCGGACAACCAGTACGGTTTCCGTCGGGGACGCTCCACCGTGAGCGCGATCATGCGCGTCAAGAGCCTGACGGAGGAAGCAGTCTCGCAGGGCAAGGTGGTGGTGGCGGTGTCTCTTGACATCGCCAACGCGTTCAAAACCTTACCATAGAGCTGCGTTAGGGAGGCGCTCGTGTATCGCGAAACGCCTCTCTACCTCCATCGTATTGTCGGGGCCTAAGACTCGAAGAGGGCCATAGCTTTCCCCAGCTGGCTCGGGCCAGCTCGGCGAGATGTGTCGTGCGGTGTTCCGCAGGGGCCGGTCCAGGGACCGCTTCTGTGGAACATCGGCTACGACTGGGTGCTGCGGGGTGCGTTGCCTGAGGGTGTCGGCGTAACGTGCTACGCCGACGATACCCTCGTCACGGCGCGGGGTGCAACGTACCAGGAGGCAGCACTCAAGGTCACGACGGCTGTTGCTCAAGTCGTGGGGCGAATACGGCGGCTGGGACTGGAGGTGGCCTTGCACAAGTCCGAGGTTCTGTGTTTTCACAGACCTCGGAACGGTCCACCTGAAGGTTCCAGCATAAATGTGGGAGGCGTTAGCATCGGCATCAAGCCCTCGATGAAGTATCTAGGGATCGTACTTGATAGCCGATGGAACTTCGGACCACATTTCCGAAGTTTGGTCCCCAAGGTGACACAGGCATCGGTCGCGCTTTCGCGACTGATGCCCAACCTAAAGGGACCCAACGCTTCCTGCAGGAGACTGTACCTGGGGATCGTGCGGAGTATGGCCCTATACGGGGCTCCCGTATGGGCGGCGCGTTTGACGGCCAACAACTCAACGCTCCTTAATAGACCGTTGAGGACCTTGGCCGTCAGAACAATAAGGGGCTACCGCACGATCTCCGGAGAGGCTGCATGTCTCCTAGCCGGGACCCCTCTATGGGACCTGGAAGCGAGAGCCCTTGCGTCATTGTTCCAATGGCGCAAGAAGGCGCTGGAGAGGGGCCACAGGCCTGCGTCTCGAGAAATCGATGACCAGCTGTCCCAACTCTGCCAGGATCTCATGGAGTCATGGAGGGTGCGACTTGAGGAACCCAAGTGGGGTACCACCATCATCGCGGCGGTGAGACCGATCATGGACGATTGGCTGCAGAGGCAGCATGGTGACCTCACGTATCGCGCGACGCAGATCGGGCATGGATGCTTCGGTAGCTTATCTGTCTTTCATCCGTCGTGAGGTCACACCCCGGTGTCAACACTGCGAGGTTTCCGACGACGACACCGCACTCCACACGTTGGTGGAGTGCTCAGCGTGGGCGAGTCAGCGCCGGGACCTCGTAGTGGGTCTGGGCGTAGATACCCTCTCGCTGGAGACCATGCTTCAAGCCATGGTCTCCAACGGGAGTAGGTGGAACGCGGCCGTTTCCTTCTGCGAGCAAGTAGTGCTCGCGAAGGAGGCGGCCGAGAGGGAGAGGGAGCGTACCATCCCCGCCGAGTTCCGTAGTCAGCGGCGAGGGCGCCGCAGACACTACTACACTCAAGACCATCGACCTCCATGATCGGGGCCTGAGGACGGCGGGATCGCCACCCGTCGTCCTTACAGAAGCAGGCTAGAAGGGTTGCGTGCTGCGGGGCCTTTGCCCCATAGCACGCAACGAGGTTCACTCACTGACGCGGGATAAAACCCTACCTACTAAATGTTCGTCTAATGTCCTCTCCCTAGGAGAGGACATTAGACGAACATTTGACAAGAAACATCTCCTAAATTCCAAAGTCAAGACTATTTAAAAATTTGGTATCAATAATTTAAGATATAAGTTATTCGATACCTACCTAGACTTCTTATGAAACTAAATATCTAAATTTAGCTTATACTCGTATGTTGTATAACTATTTTTAAGGTTAGTACAAAAATATACTCTGTAAACCCTCTTAAGAGTCCTCCTATTAAATTTTACCGTTTTCGCTGATTTTACAGACGTGTTTTTACACTGAAAATACTGTATTTTTATAAGTTTTAATGCACAACATGAAATATCATTTCAATAATGATCTAATAAGTGAGCTACTTTCTTATTTTTGTCATTAAATTTTGATTAATCGACCTAAAACAATTGGTAGTTTTTCGTATCTTTTGCTGGAAGAGGTCTAGAATATCACAAATTCGCTAATCGTTTTGACGTCTACAAAGTATTACAAAAATACAGTGTATTCTTGTAAAAGTCATCTATCAAATGTATGGATTACTTTTTATCACTTTCATAAAAAAAATTGAGTAAACAAATATTTAAGTTAGTCAAATTTTAGAGAAAATGGGCAATGAATTGGTTCTTATTTCGGCTACATAAAACTCTCGTTCATAAAATTAAAACAACATAAATAAACCTTGGTTCAAACTCAATCCATTTCCAAAAAAAAAGAAAGCTAAATAATAAAAAATAGGCTGTAAATAATCTTTCAAAAACACCTAAATTTCGCTTTATAATACTCGACGCATGCCTCAAGTAAGCAGTCCGCGCCAAGCGCTTACAGGGAGAGGACGTGTCGCTCTGCGCGCCAAAATTCGACGCCGTCTACAGACGAATATAGCGTGGCTGAGATTTTGATACTTTGGTAATATTAGTTATTATTTTGTGATAATCATCACTAAATAAAGGCTTCTTTTTAAATACAACAAGTGATTATGTAGAATGTATTTATCATTGTTTTTGTTAAAAAAAGCTGTTATATTTTATAAAGCTGGATTACTCACTCACTCACTGACACAATTTTATTGTTCTCCTTGATGGTGGAGAGGAAGGTACCTATGTTTTTTTTGCAGAAATGTAAAGGGGGTTAGGGGACCTAGGGAAAATTCCGAGTTTTTGAGATTTGCCCTCCAGTCCCCCAAGGGGGGCTCCCGAGTAGAGTCAAACTGAGTAATAATTTTATAGAGGTAGTTTTTTATTTAATTTTTTTGTATGGATTATATGTGGGAGGAAACACGTGCACAGGCAGGGCGTTCCAGGCCAGTATCGTTCGGCACAGAAACGAACGTTTAAAACGTTCGGTTCTCGCGAACATGTACCTACTGTGTGGGAGTGGCATCTCTGCCCGGCACGCGTTGTTCGGGATCGGAAGGAAGATGGGATCAGATTGAAGAGCTCTTCAGAATGCTCGCCGTGGTAAATACGGTAGAATGCGGCCAAGGAAGTTATTGTTCGGCGCTGAGCTAGCGGCTCAAAGCTTCCCGTTACCTCCGGACAATCTATAATACGGATAGCTCGACGCTGCATAGCGTCGAGAGCGTCCAGCAAATACTTCGCGAAGCCGTCCCAGAAGTGAGAGCAGTATTCGACGCAGGGTCCAATCTGCGTCTTGTACAGCAGACACCTCTGATGCAGTGTAAAGAATCGCTTTACCTTATTCAGTATTCCTAGTTTCCACGAAGCTAGCCCTATACATCTGTCGATGTAGTTTTTATTATTGAGCTCTTGACGTCTATGTCAAGGATCTCAAGGTTGCCCTTCATTCGTAATAATGCATTCTGAAGAGAGGGTAGGGGAAGGAAAGGGAATTTCTTCGCTGTAAATGCACACGCCTGCAATGTGCTGTCATCTGCATAACAATGAATGTTCCCGAGGGATAGCATATCATTGATTTGCAGAAGGAAAAGAGTTGGTGACAGCACGGACTCCTGCGGCACCCCGGTATTGTTCCTCGATACATATATACATAACCGGGGCAACACAGGTAAGGCGTGTTGTCAGGGCGGCGTATTTGTGTCTCCGTGAGGAACGTCACAGCGGGCCGAGCCGTCTCAAGGTATGGTGGACGGCATTGAGGTTCGCATGGAGTCCACGGATGCTGGTGAACTCCACCTCGAAAAGTGAAGCTGTGGGGTTTCCTGGGGCCGCTGTGGAACGTTTACTTATTTCTGTTGCACTGCCATTATAAATTTGAAGAAGAAGCGTGAAGACAGGGCGACATTTGGTGCAGCAGTAATAAGTGACAAAGCGCAGGGGCTATCTTCGCCTGGAACCGTGTGGTTAGGTTGGAGCCGACCCGCCGGACGGAAGGGCTACCAAAACCCCCCTGGTGCAAGGCCGCCGCTATCCCGCACCGGTTACCACCCGGAGCGGCGATCCCACATCAGGATTATGCGCGAGAACATGTGGGGCAGCCTCCTGGTGTGGTTGGTCCCAGGCGGGCCCCATGACTGTGTTGCGGGCGGCCGCGGCAACGCCATTGCTAAGGGTCTCCCTGGCCGGCGAATCGACCCACACCACCCACACTAGACTCCGCTTTGCCCCCACTGGTCCCATGCCTGCTGAACCGTACATGGCCCCGGGCCCGGCGGTGCAGCTGTTGAACCCCTTACGCAACCAGCCTGGGCTGGGTTACTTGTGGGGCTTTAGCACAGTTGCACGGTGGCACCCCCCGGACCAACACCCGGTACCCACGTAGGGACCGAAGCCACTTCATAGGTACCGTAAATTAACGAGCCTCGTCCGTTGATCAGCAGGTGCGCCACTAGCAGATGAGTTCGCTGGGCCCTAAATATGTTGGTAGAGCCCCTTTGTATAGAGGATGTCAAATGATTTTGATTAGGAAAAAAAATTAGCCCTCGCCCCCCCTTTGAGAGTGCAACGACAGAGGAAAGGTAGAGGAGTTTTGATTACGGGATCATACGAGTATAGAGGGTCTTTTCTTGAATTTAAGGAGAGAAAAAAGCACCCCCCCACCTAGCCCTCTTTTCACCACACAAGATACTATTATTATAAAATGAAAAAAAAAAAGATCAAAACCATGTAATCGCCGTACCTACTGGCTGACCACCATCGGTAACTCCGGACTCACGCACAAAATGTGTCAAATACCTAATTCCGCCCGTTTCGATTCTGCATACGGACTCTTAATTGTCCCTTATTGAAATTTCCTGACATCACACTCACCGATCATATATGAACTGGCGCCCTGGGATAACTATAATAGTCTCATAAGCCTCTCCGACGATCCAGCTGGTGGCTGAGGTTGACTTCAGTGCTACAATATGTAGATAGCTACATTATTCCCGAGTGACAAATGCTTTTATCCCGGATAAATTTCCAATGTATTTTTTTTCCAAATATCCTGTGTAGTTAAAATAGGAGTGATGGTGGCATGCTGTGGTTTTTCTAAGGACACTCAAATTACACAGTTCCTCTAGTAGCTGTAGGAAGGAATAATTGAGTGTCTCGTCCTCAATATGTACCGTTAACCTTTAAAAATAAAGTTATCAGTAGGTTTCTGTGTACAAGATACTTCAATCACAATTCTAAATTTGACTTTCTCAGGACCAGAAGGCTAGCTATTTTCTGGCCCAAAGAATAAGTATCGCCATCCAACGTGGCAACACAGCCAGCATTCTGGGAACCTTCCCAGTTGGCATGACGCGGAGGATTTTTTAAACGATATTTGTAGTGTAGTGTAGTTATGTATATTGTAATTCTTATTGTAAATAAAATCTTCAATATATATATCGTATATAGAAAAGGAAGGTTATTTTTTAAAAAGGCAGGGCCGCTGACCCTACTAGGATCACCGGCTCCGCTATACCTGAGGTTTAATCTACACTGTAACTTACGTAGCTTATATGCAAACTAAACTCTCATTGTCAAAAACTAGAATCACTAAAGCACTCGAGTTTAAAAGGAAGTTGAAATAAAAGTAAAGGAATACACAAATCACATATTTTTAATTAGACTGACATAGATTCTACTTACAATGTTTTTCTTGCAGCAAATCAGCAACAAAGTGAGCCCTTAGCTCCACTAGCATACATTTTTATCAACTCGCCTACCGCGCCAAAAACAGCGTGGGTGGGAATACACAGTTTTACACAATGTCTTATAGATGGCGCTACAATAGCCAGATGTAATAATTTTATTAAGTTATTATTAGTTATAAGACGATATTCTAAAATCGTCTAGGATTTATTCAAAGTATTTCACAAACTATTAACGCAATTCATTCTATTTCAACAATATGAATCTTTAATATGAAATCAACGTCAATCGCCTCAGAATACACAGTTTTACACAATGTCTTATAGATGGCGCTACAATAGCAAGATCAAATAATTTTATTAAGTTATTATTAGTTATAAAACCATATTCTAAAATCGTCTAGGATTTATTCAAAGTATTTTACAAACTATTAACGCCATTCATTCTATTTCAACAATATGAATCTTTAATATCAAATCAACGTCAATCGACTATCCATTAAACATCTTACGTGTTATTTATTGACCGACTTATAATTTATCTTGACGCTAAAATTGCTTGAATAAACTAACAATAGTCATACAAGTAATTATTTTAATATTCATCAAATTTAGAAACCTACATTATAAACTTAAAATTACGGGTGTATAATCATCGCGGCGACACGGCCATACTGATACGCGATGCGTGCTCTGCATCGCTCCTGGTTTCTCCTGCAATAAAAGAGTTAATATTGTGAGGCAAGGTACTTCCACAGTCCTAAGCCTACATAAATATTATAGTTTAATTTATGTCGTGTTTACTGATCACTCCACGTGATCGAGTAAATGTTATCTTTATAAAATAGGTATTACTGTTGATCATTCCACATGACAACGGTAAGATAGTTCAATATATCTTGTAAACGGGAAGGATAGGTGAATGAAAGGTCGATGCTGTTTATAACAGAGGCCCTAGAGGATGATGGGGTAGGTTGGTGCTGTGCTCTAGGCGGTCCTTTACGCCGTGGTACACAGGGGATCATTATTCTTTCAGGACAGGCTGTAAAGGCTCATTGGTCGGCTCCACACGCCAATATAGCATCTTTTAACTCATTTTAATATTATTTGTTTATTCTTTTAGTACGAACAGTGAATGGCTTATTGGTCGGCTCCACACGCCAATATAGCATCTTTTAGTTTTGTAAATGAGTTAGCTTATTGAACAACTCCACGCGTCAATAGCATCTTTCAATATAATAAATGTTTATTTGTTTGTTTGCATTATTATGAAATTTTCATCCCGGTAATGTGTTCCCTTGGGAATTGGTAACGAGGGATTCCCTCGGAGGGAACTAAATCCTTACTATCTGATTACCGCGGCTCCAGTAATCATCTAATAATAAATAAAATTAAAAGTGTTGTGCTTAAAGCGATAAATCAACATGAAAGGCTCTCACCGGTATTATTCTGAATCTTCAATTTGTTGTTCGTCCGCGACTGGTGGAGCAGCTGCAGAGGCGGCTACCGGACGAGTCATGCCGGAAGGACCGGCTTGCTGCTCATCTGGCGGCGACACGGACGCCTGGCAGGCAGCTCCAGGTTGTGGGGCACGTCGGAGTTGATCATGTGCAACCTTCCGAGGTCGCCCATGGTGGCCCACTACTTTTTTCACAAGGTAACGATCATTTGGTAGAACCCTGTGAACTTCGTAAGGAACACTAAACTTAAGATCGAGAGAGGTTTGATTTCTGGGGTTATTTTTTATTAACACAAAATCACCCCGTTGGTAACGGTGAATTTTTGCGCGGCCTTTGTCAAACCGTGCTTTGTCTTTGGCAGATATCTGTGTCATCCTATGCTGTACGTGACGTTCAAGGGATTCAATGTCGATTGATGCGTTGTCGAGGTTAACTAGGTTTAGTACCTCGGCTGGTACACAATTTTGACGACGAGTTAGTAATGTAAGTGGAGCAACACCTGTGGTTGAGTGCACAGTGCAGTTTAAAGCAAGTTGAAGGCTTTCTAATGCTGTGTGCCAGTTCGGAGTCTCATAATTTTTTTTATCATGACAAGACCATTCTTCAATGTTGCCATCACTCGCTCCACTTGGCCGTTAGCTCTGCTGATACCTGGTGCTATAGAATGTATTTGTATACCGAAAATATCACAATAGTTTTTGTATTCGCCTAGAAACTCACGGCCCCCATCTACAACGACTTGTTTTGGAGCTCCAAAAAGGTGGACGACGTGTTTTAGAGCTGCCAGAGTGCTGTGTTGACTTTTGTCATTAGTATAGCGAAGTAATACGTATTTAGTGTAGGAATCTATCGTAACCACCACATATTCTTGTTCATTCGGAGTGCCAAGTTTTCCAGTGATGTCCATGTGTATTACTTCAAACGCCACTGTTGGCTTAGGTATAGGATGCATCTGAACCTATGTAGCTCTTGATGTCTGTTTCGATGTTTTGCAAATAATACAATTGTCAACGAATTCTCGCACGGTAGTGCTCATCCTGTCGAAGTAATAGGTTTCTTTGATTTTTTTGAAGAGTCTTCTGCCAGCCTGGGTGTTGCAGAGCAGTGTGAAATGTGTTAATGAGGCTCCACTGAAATGACTTCGGTACAACGATCAATTTTTGTATACCCAAGAGAGCGTGTCTTAATTCAAATTTTAGAACGTTCCTTTCGAGATGATATCCAGGTACGTCTTCACCATTATGCAGGGCATCTATAATAGGTCGTAATTGGATATCACGCCGTTGTTCAACGTTTATCCAGTCTAGGTTTCTACTCAGGACATTGACACTTAGAGGATCCGGATTTCTGCTCAAAAAGTCCGCGTGTTGCATCCGCTCGCCCTTCCTGTATTCTATTTCAAATTCGAAGTTTTGTAGATAAGCCCACCATCTGTGAATTCGAGGTAGCAGGTCCTTTTTGTGCTTCGACGCTTTGAGTGCATTACAGTCGGTAATCACCTTGAACTGGCGACCATAAAGAAAGTGGCGGAAATGTTTGATAGCTCTAACTACGGCTAGCGTCTCAAGTTCGTATGAGTGGTACCTACTTTCTATATCTGTAGTACGCATACTGAAATAGGCTACCACATGCTGTCGTTTGTTGATA
The DNA here is from genome assembly GCA_963556515.1 of Nudaria mundana. NCBI lineage: Eukaryota > Metazoa > Arthropoda > Insecta > Lepidoptera > Erebidae > Nudaria > Nudaria mundana. Next base: position 7,634,229 of record OY748287.1, on the reverse strand, counting down.
ATTTGGACAAGTATCGCTCCGAATCCAAGGCTGCTTGCATCAGTAAATAATTCAATAGGTTCTCCTTCTTGAAATATCGTTAGGACTGGCGTGGAAGTTAGGTGATGTATGATCTTTTGACGTGCCTGTTCATGAACATGAGTCCATTGCCACCTAGTTGATCAATTTGGTCTGCGATTAAAGGGAGAGGGTAATGATCACGAATGGTGTTCGCATTTAACTCCCTATAATCGACGCACATGCGATCGTCACCGTTTTTCTTTTTTACTAAAATGATTGGGCTCGAATATGGAGATTTACTTTCTCGTACAATGCCGTTATCCATCAACTCCTTAATAATTTGCCTAACCTTTTCACGCTCGACCGGGCTTAACCTATAAGGTCTTCGTTCAACAAACTTATCCGAATTTTTCAAACGAATCTCTAGTTGGGCAGTTTTAACCCGAGTTTGGGCAAAACCACGCGTAAAAGTAGAAGAATATTTATTAAGTAAAATAAGTAGTTGGTCAATCTCCAATTCATCCTTTAAGTCGTGATTTATACTGTCAAACAAACTAGATTTCGATTGCATGTGCATCACGCGAGGTGGTAACACAAAGTCGCACTATCTTGAGTTACAACCACTGTTAGTCCTGTACCGTTAAATATATTCGCACCTATTAGTACATCAGTCGTCATTTCATAGTCCGACATGATATGAAATTCAAGTTCGACGTTTATATCGTTAATGACGCACACCGTTCTTAAGATACCGGTAGAAATTACAGGAAAAGGCCCGATTCCCCGCAGAGAATTAACTACCTGTTGTCGTTTTCCCGGTAATTTATTTGCAATAGATTCAGACATAACTGAACACTCAGCGCCACTATCAAAAACCGTATCAATAACTAAGTTACCTACTCGCATGCGCATAGTGTTTAAATTCGATTTGTTATTTAAAATTGAATTAACATTAGAGGTTATCTGTTTTTCCCGGCGAAAGCACGTATCAAATGTATGGTCAGGCTTTGAGCAAAACGTACAGAATCTACTGTCACCCTGGTTAGGTGCTGATATTGTGGGTACCTCGGTTGATCGTTTTTCTAAAGGTACCGATATGCTTTTATTATTACGACAATCACGTGAAGCGTGGCCCGACTTTATACAAAAGTTACAAAACGGAATACTACGATTATCGACAGAGTATTTTGAACGTTTGGGTAATGGTTGGTTAGAATTTTGAGGACTAGGGTGCTTAACGCGAATAGAGGACGCGACTGATATTAATTCTGGCACTGAGGTAGCTCTGGCATTCATTAGTTCAATCCTAAGGCGTTCGTCACCAATGGTTCCTATCACCGCTTCCACTGCGTCAGTGTCATCGAGGACGTCGAGACGTGTGACTAAAGATAAGTCACACGTCTCCAAAAAATTCATGATTGAGATAAAAATTGCGCAATATCTTTAGAGGGGTCATAATTATGTTCCCTAAACTTGAGAATATCCCGCGAGTAGCGACTTTCCGGTTCAAATGTAGTTACAATATTCTGACGCAGTTCCTCCCATGTAGATGTTGTGACGAGCCACGTATCAGCCCATATTTTAGCGCGACCCTTCAGCAAGCTAGTGACTTTCATTCGGATATCGTAATCGCTGAACTTATAATTCGTTTTCGCTGAAGAAATGTGGTTACACCACTCGCGGACTCCAACATTACCATCTGGATCGTAAGTAGGTAGAAAAACATCTGTAATTTAAACCTTCTCAGATTGCTTTGAAAGTCGTTCACTCATACTTTGCATCATTGAAATCATATGTTGGTAGAATTCAGGTGGTACATTACCCCACTGCTGTTGTTGCGGCGCCGCCACGCTGTTAGATGTACTCTGCTCAGGATCACCTGGTGCGGGTGTAGAGCACGTGGCTACGTTCGGTACCGTTGCTTCGTCGTGTTTGTCCATTGTGGCGGGCAGATCGCAGGGTGTAGTTCAAAAAAAAGAAAAAAAAATGTTTAATACGGATAGAAAAGATAAGCATTAAGTGGTTCGAATCCCACTTCTGATATCGTATATAGAAAAGGGAGGTTATTTTTTAAAAAGGCAGGGCCGCTGACCCTACTAGGATCACCGGCTCCGCTATACCTGAGGTTTAATCTACACTGTAACTTACGTAGCTTATATGCAAACTAAACTCTCATTGTCAAAAACTAGAATCACTAAAGCACTCGAGTTTAAAAGGAAGTTGAAATAAAAGTAAAGGAATACACAAATCACATATTTTTAATTAGACTGACATAGATTCTACTTACAATGTTTTTCTTGCAGCAAATCAGCAACAAAGTGAGCCCTTAGCTCCACTAGCACACATTTTTATCAACTCGCCTACCGCGCCAAAAACAGCGTGGGTGGGAATACACAGTTTTACACAATGTCTTATAGATGGCGCTACAATAGCCAGATGTAATAATTTTATTAAGTTATTATTAGTTATAAGACGATATTCTAAAATCGTCTAGGATTTATTCAAAGTATTTCACAAACTATTAACGCAATTCATTCTATTTCAACAATATGAATCTTTAATATGAAATCAACGTCAATCGCCTCAGAATACACAGTTTTACACAATGTCTTATAGATGGCGCTACAATAGCAAGATCAAATAATTTTATTAAGTTATTATTAGTTATAAAACCATATTCTAAAATCGTCTAGGATTTATTCAAAGTATTTTACAAACTATTAACGCCATTCATTCTATTTCAACAATATGAATCTTTAATATCAAATCAACGTCAATCGACTATCCATTAAACATCTTACGTGTTATTTATTGACCGACTTATAATTTATCTTGACGCTAAAATTGCTTGAATAAACTAACAATAGTCATACAAGTAATTATTTTAATATTCATCAAATTTAGAAACCTACATTATAAACTTAAAATTACGGGTGTATAATCATCGCGGCGACATATAAGTTAAAAAAAAATTGACTATATTCATGGGGCACACTAAAAGTTTTGCACTTCTAGCTAATCGGAACTATTTGAATTTCGAATGTTCTATTTTTTTAAACATTGCAACCTTCTTAGTATTAAAAAAAAACAATTGGCGGGAAATCATTTGTCAATTGTTGTTTATCACACATCAAAGTCATCACGTATGCAACGAAAATGGAATTAAGTCGAAAAGATTTTAGAGCGATGATTTTTTATGATTTTAAAAGTTATCTCTCTCTCCGCAAGACTGTGCCGCTCGTCTTCAAAATGCTTTTGGGAGAGAAGCACCTTGTTTGAGCACCGTGAGGCGATGGTTTGCTGAATTTGAGAGAGATCGAGTTTCTCTACATGACGAATTTCGTGAAGGGTGGCCTTCAACTGCCGTCAACGAAAATCGTGTGGCTACTGTTAAGCGGTTAATTGAAGAAAACCCGCGGATTACCTATGAGACAATTCAAGGACTATTGGGGATTGGTATGAGTCAAATCCAGAAAATTTTACACTAAGAATTGAAAGTTCGGAAACTTTGTTGTCGTTGGATCCCTCATGAACTGACAGCCGAGCAGAAGCGGGCTCGCGTGGAATGGTGCTCACAGATGCTACTGAAGTACGACCACGGACATTCTTATGCTTTTTATGACATTGTCACAGGAGACGAAACGTGGATTTATTGTTTTGAACCCGAAAAAAAACAGCAATCTTGTGAATGGGTGTTAGAAAATGAGAACAAGCCAACAAAAGTGAGGCAGGCGAGAAACGTTATTAAAAAAATGATCGCGTTTTTTTTCTCAGCTACGGGTCCCATCTGTACAATTCCACTTGAAGATCAAAAGAGTGTTAATGCTGAGTGGTATTCTACCATTTGTTTACCCAGGGTGTTAGAAAAAGTTCGCGAAAGACGACTCAAAAGCCGCGTTCTCCTACATCATGACAACGCTTCTTCACACACGGCCAACAAACCAAAGTCATTTTTAGCTTCCGAAAAAGTACAACTCGTCACCCACCCTGCGCATAGCCCCGACCTAATACCCTGTGATTTTTGTATTTTCCCCAAAATCAAAGATTTGATGAGAGGTTTCACTTTTAGCAACTCCGAAGAGGCAGTGATAGCGTTCAATCAGCACGTAGAAAACATGCCTTCAGATCTGTGGTCCTCCTGTTTTAAAAAATGGTTCGATCGCATGAAAAAATGTTTAAAATGTAAAGGAGAGTATTTTGAAAAGCAATAAACATGATATTTTGGTTTTTAACATGTTGTTTTTTTAAGTTACGCAAAACTTATAGTGTGACCTACGTTATATATTACGACTATAGATATATTCTGACTATAAAAATAAAACGAAATGTAAAGCTTGCCACATTGCCTCGGTGTATCGATGCGAAATAAAAGCCTTTTCGTTACGTTAGTACTATTTATTCCATTCAGCTGTGACGTATAAGGAGATTGGACTAATCGCTTCGAGAAATCTTTAATAATAGTATCATACTTACTTCTAATTTAATAGTTTGTTTTGAAATTCGAACATGGTGAATCCTTGATATTTTCTTGATCTATCAGTGTTAAACACTAGCTAATTGCTAATGGGTTGCCTGTTTTGAGGATAGCCAACACAAACCTTTGTCTTCTTCTTCGTAGAATCAGCAAATAAACATTATATGTATAAACATAATAGAATCGGACAACCAATAAACCAGAGGAATAATAAACTACTTATATATTTATAATGTCTTTAAGAACAATTTCTATTGCGCACCACGGTCATTAAATTTATATTATTGTCTACATTGTTATATTTGAAATAAATGTGAGCATTTTGTCATGCGGGAAGCACTGTCACAACAAACATTATTTCATTTTATTTTATGATTTTGTAACGAAGCGTGAAGCAAGAGACGCATTTTGGAAAAAGCGAATTGAGAATAATAAAATTCGTACAACGTCTGACATTTAATGTAAGGGTAATGTTGTGTGTTATATGTACTTAATGTGTTGTTATATTGTTGCACGTCTGACCCTAAGTTACAGTTCATCCAAAATATTATATCTAATTGTTATTAACTTTATCGTTTTAACTGGCGCAAAATAATAGAGAATAGTTTAACACTCTTTCATACAATAAATCGTCTTACGAAAGGAATGTACCTACCTATCTACCTAATTTACTTCATCTAAATACCACGCATCGTGTCGAAGCTAACGTACCATTATTAGTTACGGATAATCTATATATTTTGATAGGTAATTAAAAAATATTCCACCAAAACTGTATGAAATCTAAAGTTATCCGAACACGTACCGTGAATCAATAAACACATTCAGCACTCCCGTCGCATGATAAAACACAATAAAATCCGTAAATAAGACGAGTCGAGATATAACAACAGTATTCAAATTTTAGATTCGTCTCGGATTTAAACAAAAACGTTCTATATCATAGTGGAATGTACACGGCACGGGTGTTCTTAATGGTGTGAGTGGTTGTTGGCTCGGTGTAAGCTTCTCAAATCGATTTGGTGGTAATCGAGACGCGTGCTCGATCGGAACTATCAGTGGATATCCAGCTCTGTTCCGGTTGATTTTGGTGAATCGAGTCGGTAATGGGAATTCAATCGCTTTGGTTCGCGTGCCGACTGCCGAGCCGAGCCACCCGCGTCCCAGAGTCATCTACAATCAAGCAATCAGCGATTCGTTAGACACAATGTAGGTACTGTCATAAATATTACGGATGTACCTACCTACATGCGTTTTGTTAGTGCACGTTCAGCATTGAGATAATTGACACAACAAACCATCCTGCACATCGTACTGCATCGGGAATGAATCGGGTGCAAAGGGGCCCTTCTTACATCTATAGGGCCCCAGTAACCTCACCTGCTAGTGGCGCACCTCCTGATTAACGGACGAGGTTCGTGTATTACGGTACCCATGTGGTGGCTTCGGCCCCTACGTGGATACCAGGTGGTACAACAGTGTTGGTCCGGGGGGGTACCACCGTGCAGCTGTGCTAAAGCCCCCCAAGTAACCCAGCCCAGGCTGGGTTGCGTTAGGGGTTCAGCAGCTGCACTGCCGGGCCCAGGGCGGTGTATGGTGCGGCAGGCAGGGGTCCAGTGGGGGCGAAGCGGAGTCTAGTGTGGGTGGTGTGGGTCGATTCGCCGGCCAGGGAGACCCTTAGCAACGGCGTTGCCACGGCCGCCCGCAACAAAGTCATGGGGCCCGCCTGGGACCAACCACCCCAGTAGGCTGCCCCACATGTTGCGCCTAATCCTGTTGTGGGGTCGCCGTTCCGGGTGGTAACCGGTGTGGGGTAGCGGCAGCCTTGCATCAGGGGGGTTTGGGAGCCCTTCCGTCCAGCGGGTCGGCTCCGACCTAACCACACGGTTCTAGACGAAGCTAGCCTCTGCACTTTGTCACTTACTGCCGCACCAAATATCGCCCTGTCTTCACGCTTCCCCATATCTCACAATGACAGTGCAACAAGTTAATAGACGGTACACAGTGGCCCCTAGAAACCCCACAAAGTTGACTTCGTTTGAGGTGGAGTTCGCGAATATCCGCGGACTCCATGCGAAACTCGATACCGTCCACCATCACCTGGAGACGGCACGGCCTTCTGTGATGTTCCTAACGGAGACACAGAAACGCCGCCCCGACGACACGTCTTCCCTGTGTTACCCGGGCTATATTATTGAGGAACAATTCCGCGATAAAGCCGGGGTGTGCGTGTTCGTTAGGGCGGATGTTTGCTGCCGCCGGTTGCGCTGTCTGGAGAACCCCTCCTACTCCGTCCTTTGGCTGCACGTGGATCATGGCTCCATGAGCCAGATCTACGTGTGCGTCTACCGCTCCCACACAGGGGACACTGGGACAACAAGGCTTTTCGAATACCTCAGCGAGATGGCTGACGATGCGCAGGTGCGGTTCCCGAACGCTGACCTGGTTTTCCTGGGGGACTTTAACGGTCATCACGTTGAGTGGCTGGGGTCCCTTAGGACCGATCATGTGGGACGAACCGCCCATGCATTCGCTCTCTCCCACGGGCTGACTCAGATGGTACAGGGGATCACCCGGATACCTGACAGGTCAGACCACACGCCCGCCTTGCTGGATCTACTGCTGACGAGTCGCCCAGCCGAGTACAGTGTGTCGGTACGCGCCCCACTGGGCACTTCCGACCACTGTGTGGTGCACACCAGCTTCCACGTGCCACCGCCTGCTCGTGCTGAGCAAATGACTCGACGACTATGTACTACTCGTCGGCAGACTGGGACGGTCTCCGCGATTACTTTGCGTCCGTCCCGTGGAGCCAGTGCTGCTTTGTAGGGAAGGCGCCTTCAGATAGCGCTGCTGCCGTTGCTGGCGAGTTCAGTCTAGGGATAGAATATTATATCCCTTTCACTGATGTCGCCAGCATCCGCAAAGCTCGCCCCTGGTTCGGGCGTGAATGTGCCGAGGGTGTCCAGAAAAAACAGTCGGCATATCGCGCCTGGGTCAGGGCTCGGGCGGCGCGTGACCCGAACGTGAACCGCCTCAAAGCAGCGCACAATAGGGGCACTAGGTTCAGCAAGAGGGGCTTCAAGAGAGCGGATGCCCAGCGCGTCGCGCGGCTTGGTCAGGAGCTCACATCCCATCCCACGGGCAGCCGTGGATACTGGCAACTGGCCAAAGCCGTACAGTCAAATTTTTGCCAACCCTCGCTGCCACCACTGCGTTTTCCTGATGGATCACTGGCTCACAAAGCCCAAGAGAAGGCGGACATGCTCGCAGACCTCTTTGCGGCTAATTCCCAGGTCGATGACCGTGGCCGGCAGCCCCCCGCCATCGCCAACTGTGGCCACACTATGCCTGATATTGTTATCAGGCAATGTGATGTACGGGCAGTGCTGCGGTCACTCGATACGCGGAAAGCCAGTGGCCCTGACGGCATTCCGGCGGTGGTGCTACGAAAATGTGCTGCTGAGTTGTCTCCAGTATTAACGCGTCTGTACCGCCTGTCATACTCTACAGGCCTCGTGCCGGAGGTCTGGAAAGAGGCGAACGTACAACCGATCCCCAAGAAAGGGGATCGATCCGATCCAGGCAACTATCGACCCATAGCTGTCACCTCAGTCATTTGAAAGGTGCTCGAGCTCCTTATCAATAAACAGCTCATGCGATACCTGGAGGATCACTCGCTAATCAATGATCTGCAATATGGCTTCAGGCCAAAACGATCAACGGGTGACCTCCTGGCATTCGTCACGCATGTATGGGGTGGGGCTATGGAAAAGTTTGGCGAGTCCTTGGCTATTAGCCTGGACATCGCCAAAGCTTTCGATAGGGTCTGGCATGCTTCGCTCCTTTCCAAGCTTCCGGCATATGGTCTACCTCCTCAACTGTGCAGCTGGATTGCCAGTTTTTTAAACGAGCGCCGAGTGCGGGTCCTCTGCGATGGCCAGGCTTCTCGCTTTTTGCAAGTGAATGCCGGGGTACCGCAGGGGTCCGTACTGTCACCAACTCTCTTTCTTCTGCATATCAATGATATGCTTTCCCTCGGGAACATTCATTGCTATGCAGATGACAGTACATTGCACGGGAGTTACTCGGTTCGTCCGACGGCGGGGCGATCTGTGATAGAGGAGGAGAGACGACATCTCGTGGGTGATCTCGACCGAAGCCTCGACAGTATCTCCCAATGGGGTGCCGAGAACTTGGTCGAGTTCAATGCCCACAAAACACAGGCGTGTGCATTTACAGCGAAAAAATCCCCTTTCCTTCCCCTACCCACTCTTCAGAATGCAATATTACCAATGAAGGACAATCTAGACATCCTTGGCATAGACGTTCGTCGAGAGCTCAATAACACAAAATACATTGAGAGATGTATTGGGCTAGCTTCGCGGAAACTAGGAATACTGAACAAGGTAAAGCGATTCTTTACACCGCACCAGAGGTGTCTGCTGTACAAAACCCAGATTAGACCCTGCGTTGAATACTGCTCTCACCTCTGGGACGGCTCCGCGAAGTATTTGCTGGACGCACTCGACGCTATGCAGCGACGCGCTGTTCGCATTATAGACTGTCCGGAGGTAACGGGAAGCCTTGAGCCGCTAGCCCAGCGCCGAACAATTGCTTCCTTGGCCGCGTTCTACCGTATTTACCACGGTGAGTGTTCTGAAGAGCTTTTCAACCTGATCCCACCCTCTCCCTTCCGATCCCGAACAACGCGTGCCGGGCAGAGATGTCACCCTCATACCGTGGAAACCGTCTTCGCGAGAACCGAGCGTTTTAAACGATCGTTTCTCTGCCGAACGATGGTGGCTTGGAACGCCCTGCCTGCGCACGTGTTTCCTCCTACATATAACCCTGGGCTCTTTAAGCGAAGCGTGAAGAGGCACATTACAGGGTCGTCAAGTTGAGGGCCACTCTCTATAGTATTCCTGTGTACTGTGAGAGTCGCCCTCAATTGCCAGACGTCGCCTCAGCTTACCATCAGGCGAGTGGCGTCAATTTGTCGACCAAAATATAAAAAAAAAAAAAAAAAGCTACAGCATGGTTCTGAGTGAAATTGGCCGTTTCAATACCTCATTTACTATTTAGCCATCGTATGATGATACGTACCTATGGTACATAACTAGTAGGTACTTTTTTTCATTATAATGTAACTTAATGATTACCTCATAACAGTTACAATCTATCCTTTAGGGCAGTAAGTAATTTAAATATAACTTAATTTGCTAAAAACTTACAATGTAAAGAATGTGCCCATTGGTATTTTTCTATTAGTCTCTATTATAATGGAATGTTGGAAGAACGATGGTTCATGTGTTCTTCAAGGGTAGTAGCACTCACTGCACTCCGTAACACTAATTTCACAGTGTAGGCGTGTATGTATTTATCATCATCACTCATAATCATAACACTTTGATGATGATTGACGTTTTTTAGAATTCGTGAAAATACAACGACTGCCCCTTTAACACGTTCCCCCAAAATGTACAAAACGCAAACCGGATGTAGCCACCAGTCGAAAGTGATACAAAATGTTTGGGCGGGAACAATGTAAGCCACACTAATGATATTATTATATCAATTGATACTAATTATATACGTATGATTGTCTAAGTACTAACTGAAACCCGCAACTTTCCCTGCGTGGAATAGCTCATTATGACGATTACGGTAACTACAGGAAGACATTTTAAAGTATCATGTGTCAATTCGGACAGTGGCCTATCTTCTGATTTGGTAGATAACGACGAGAAAAACATATTTATTCAAGAACTGAAATTCATTTTAACATAGAAATACTTTGGTAGTTTGGGCACAGATTAATAAATAGTTCCTAGTTTGGGTCCGAAACACACTTTATTTATGTACCTACGAAGTTCGCCGGGTCCGAACATATAGATATCTCTTTCTACTTATAAATAACAGTGACTCTAAGTTACTTAATTATTCAATACATTCAATTATTCACTAACATTAACAACATAACAAGAAAAACTTGGTTCCGTGTTACGAAACACCAAAATAGTTTTTAAATTATCCACACAAATTAGTGGACGCGGACGTTGTGTCTTCACAATAATAAATATTTAAAGAGGTTAGCAGGTGCAATACGCCTCAAATTGAAGCCCAAATAACAGAGTATGGTAGAGCTCAAATAATAATAAAAATCAGGCTTGGCTTTGTGAGCGCTGAACCTGCAATTTGAGAATTAATTCTATCACATTTCACCCGCATCTCGGCCAATTCGCCGGTTTATGGCTTTTCTGACACCGCAACAGCTGATTAAGTATGAAACAATCTCGCCGCCCGCAATCTCGCAATATTATCGGGTTAATCAACAACCTTCAGGTTTTTTGTCATTATTTATACAAACACTGTTGGTTCTGTTTGCGGTGTAAACATTTTAAAATTGTAAATACTATACAGTCAACAGAAGCTTTCTCTTGACAGATTTTTACAACGACTGTCGGTACTTATATTTTGCTCTTGTTGCGAAGACAGCTTGCTTTGTAAGTGGTATTTAATGATTCTACAATTGAAAATGTTCCGATGAACAATGTAAAAACTTGGCAGGCAGCAACTATCATTGTTACCTAATGGAAACCGTAAACTGTACGTTGTAAGGGCATCAATCAATCAAAGATTATCAATTAAACTTTTTGTAAATCGCACTGGTGAAATATTATTGGTGTCGGCATATTGTCGTTGTTTTATTGCAGTGTGCTTAATAGCGCACTTATTAAGATAAACGGATCAACAAACTCTTTGGCAATAAAAGATGATGTATCAACGAGGACACCAAATACCTTCACTGCCATTATTCTTCTAAATGTATCATAACGAATGATTGGCAATATGACAAATGGGCTTCTGTTAATGGTAATATAATATGATAGAATAGATAATATTATGTATGAAGCCTCGCCTTGACTATTTAGATGTGATCGTTATTTTATATTGGATATTCATTGGATTATTTCGGATTAATTTGACGTAAAGTAAGCCATAAAACCACATCAATTTAGCTGAACGTAGGTGTTATAAGTATCGGACAGTTATAACTTTTATTTTGATAACTATGCATCCGGGAGCACGTTCTCCACAAATTGATAATACAATCTCTGGTCACGATTAGAAATATTGAATAGTTCCAACGGATTAAACTACCTACCAATTAAAATCTAATTAAGCATTGGTACTGAGCGTTAAATTTAGAATGACATTCCGTGGGATAATAATTATTTTCGTTTCTAATCCCCACAAGAAAAAAGTTGCCCATGGTCCATTTCAGGAAATGGGTTGTCTGGTACCTATGTGCTAAAATCCAAATCTATTTAATGACACGCAAGGTTGACTAAGTCTTCCAGACAGTTTAACGGAATATTTTCAATGCATTATTTTGGTATGTGAGTAATGAATAAATATATAATAAAATAAAAGTTAATATCATTACAATCGATCATCATCATCGAATCATCAATATTCTATTGTTCGAATAATTATAATTAAAGTAATAAGATAAATGTTCGATCATTGTAATGATTTCTAAATATGAGTGTTAGAAGCCTTGAAACACAATTAAAATGCATTTAGCAGTTCATATTATTGCTAGCTATCATCTTTGTTCGAACTAAAATAATAGGTACAGAGTTCTTTCAGGTCTACTTTGGGCATGAATTTTTAGGTACTCATTATGTAGGTACTTGCTGGTAGTTACGTTGTCTAAAATTATAAAAAAAAACCACGACGTAATTCTGATAATAACAAAGAACAAAAATCGGCAAAGCATTTCAGACAAATGCAACAATATACAACATGAATTTTGTATTAAAGAATGACTTAATCATGATAGTAATTTCAAAGGTATGATACCTTATGTTTTCTCTTCGACTAATAATAATAATTACTACTACCCCGTTACAGCTGCTTGCGGTACATAGAAATTTAAACCTTCCTCTCCAATCAATCACTCTACCTATAACTTACTAAAAACTGCATACGCACTTTCAAAGATCAAAACGTGCAGACAGCGGAACTAACTTTGATTTAATAAATATGCTATGAAGAAAAGAAGATATGTATGAAATACAACTATACGTAGTTAGGAATTACAACTTAAAAAGGCATCCTACCTGATAGGTTACTCGCATACCAAGAATTGTATGTTTCATATAATTCGTCTGCCGTTAAATACCACTGATGCTAATGGTTAGCATCAGCGGTATTTAATTGCTGTCGAAGAATACTTATACTTATTTAACGAAAACGCCTCAGTTCGAGTATCGGCCTGAGGCATTTGATAATTCCATTCGACATGCTTTTCATTAGGTATCCAATCAGTATACGGCATGTCTAAAGGATGATTCGTCACGAAGGATTAATCTTAACCCCCACAACATCACACATGAGGTCAAGGTCAGCCTAAAACATTCGGAGATGACAGGATCCGAAGCCTATAAACACCGGTTGTAAACTACATCGTTTGATTGGTTCCAATTAACTATGGTCTCGATTAAAAAATATATTCTATACCGAAATAGAATTATTGACCCTACACGGTTCATTTCAGTCGACACTTTATTATTATTTTTCATAAATATCTAAGTTTTTGACATGGCGTGTTATATTCATTCTGAAATTTTAAAATACCATTGTTAATTGAATTAGTGATCCAAAGTAAAACAAAATGTAGATATAGGTCGAGGAATCTACGCCGTGAAATTGACGATCTATGAAGGAAGAATTTTTTAAATGTTGATGCAGTTTCAGAAGTGTACATCAAAGGCTTATAAGTGTACCTAAAGTTGGGTGTACCTACAGAGAATGTTTCAATGGTCGAGTATTAACGTCTTAATCGAACTTATACTGAAGAGATATCTGTATCTAAACAGATAGAATATAGCAGAAAATTAGCAAACTGAAAAAATGCACCACCGGTTGCAATGTGGTTTATAATTTGCTACGCGAGTTTGTTCTTACATTTGAATTTCAAGCTTACACAAACATAAAGTTATAACGACCGACCGGTAGCTCTATTCATCCCATGTGTTCTACTACGACCAGTAATTACAAATAACAATGAAGCACAGAAAACAACGGAAGCGGTGGATGTGCTAATTCGAAAAATATAAACCGCAATTCACATAATGAGCACAAAGACGTCCCTCATACTGAGCTATGAAATGACTACTAAGCCCCTAGAATTAGTGTACGAAGCAAAATGGCTGACCAGGCAACCATTGTTTTCCGAGCTGCCAAACCCCGCCTGTATGCGCATCGGGTTCTTGAAAAAGAAACAGCTGGCTTACAAGTACAGGTCAAGTTTAGTTGGTCATTTACCCTCCTCCGAGTTACACGATGTGCGTGTGTGTTAATTTAATTTTCTACTTGCAGTAATTGCTATTAGGCCGAGGGCATACAAGCAAGGGCTTGATGCAACACGACACACTAGAGTTGTCTTTACATATGTCGAACCAAATTGCGTGTTTGTGCTAGATAGGACGACACACGCCCACACTCGTGTACATACAACTTCGACTTGGGAGCCTAAAGTTTAATACAAAAACTAGTAGTTCGTTTATTATTTTACATTTTAGTGCTTTCTTTTTGTGTCATTGTCCAGAAAGAGAAATATTAATTGTACAAACTTGCGCTGATAATAATAATAAATATAAATATTTTTGGATTTCATACACAAAAATTAAGCTTGTGCTATTTGATCTAGATAACTGATACAGATAAATATTTCTTAAGACATATTATGTACCTACATCTTAAACAAAGAAAACACTCAAACTCCAAAACAATTATTTGTAAATCACACAAATATTGGGTTTGACCCGGGAATCGTACCCGAGACTCCTACATAGGTTAATACGGATAGACGCAGAATCCTTGCGCTCTATTCAGACCAACATAACTAGCGATAGCGTTCAGGGGGATGAAGTCCAAACTTGACAGAATTAAAGTAAAGATACCTAATAAGCATCGTTTCACAAATAATGTATGCATAATTATTATGATAAACGACCTTAAACTACCTGTCGACCAAATGATTTGGACGGTAGCATTCCTGTATAATAAGAGTTAGGTTTAGATTATTTAATTTAGATTGAGTGAGCTAGACTATCAACGGTCATATAACTATTATTGTGGGTACCAATATCCTGTTGAATAAGTTTTTTACTAAACCTTCGTAGGTATACTAAGTTAAGCAATAAAAAGATTAGTATAATGTGTTACTGATTAGTTACAAATCCGAGTCTGACATGTTTGATTATCGTTGTTTGATTTATGTTTGCCTACCTGCTTACTCAAAGGATTTTTTATACTTTATTACGTTCAAGCCGAAAATACCATTATTTGAATGAAACTCAAAGCAAATAGAGGAAAAAGTGCTTTTCAATGTGGGCACAGCGGCCAACGCTTACAATGGCACAATGGTGAGCCTTCGTAATCTGTTTGTCATTAATAAGGGCTCTTCACACCGTTCAGTGTTAACATGACAAATGCAAGCGGTGCATACAAAGCCTCAAGGCGCCCTGCCACGATCACTATTATCATTTACCACTATACCTCCCAGATCGAGGCCGCGTTCTAAGGATATTACTCGCTTGGGGCTTTGTTGTATGTTTCGTTCAATAAGAACATTTGTATTGATCGTAAAATTATGCTTATTGAATTTATCATCATAATAACACTAACACCTAAGGCCTTTGGCTAATTAGAATAACTGTTTGTATCTGCTTCCTAACTTGGAAATGTGCCCAGAGCTAAAGCCAAGTCGGTGGATTACTTTTAAGGAATTAAAAAATAGACGGCAAAAATTGACACAACAACCGACTTCAAATTACCGAAACCACTTGGTAAGTAGTAGCTTTCAATAAAAAAAATCAAAATCGGCTCACCCAGTCTAAAGATATGAGGTAAAAAACATAAAAAACATACGGTCGAATTGAGAACCTCCTCCTTTTTGGAAGTCGGTTGAAAAACTGAGTTTTGGTTTAGCCACAAATATCTCCATGAGAATATAATATAGGTATCTATATTTTTTAATTATAGGTGAGTATAATTCGATCCAAACAGAGAAGCTCTATAGTCAGGAAGGCCTTCTTTGCAATTGCAATAACGCACGACAGCATTTTGGAAGGAATTCGGACAGTACAGATTCGTAAAATTAAAACTGTTTTGCCAAAGGGGTACCTAGACTGAGGTATCAATGATATAAGGACACATTTCCCAGTAATTTTGTTGGTCTAGCTAGAGGGCGAACCTATTGCCGCTAATCAGGACCAGCCACAGTTTCATTCGTTAATAAACAGGGCCCCGCTGACGAGGTTCGGTTGGGCTCTTAAGATCAGGATGGCACCCCTATAGAACCTCGAAAAAAAGATTTAATTGAATTGTGTTTAATAATATGTGATATTTTTAACTAATAAAACTTTCATTTATGAGGTTTTCATGGAGCAATTACCTGCGGGGGTCTCTCCCGAGCCGCGAGGTGCAATGCAATAAACTCATAAACTGTTGTCGGATGCACAGGTGTGTAAAGCCATTTATAATTCCCGGATAACCAACTACTATTTGTATTAACAAACGTACATCGCTTGTTTGATACACAAGGAAATATATCAGAGATATTGTAAAACTGCAATGAATTTTGAACAGTTGCTGTCGTTCGGGTTGTTTTTAAAAGATCCTGTTTTTTTTTGTTCACACAGAAGTTTTGTGGAGTGGTTTACAAATTTATTGTAGTTAATTCTGGGAACATTGTGTCGTGCGCACTCATTGAGTTTTGTTGTAAAATACCCCAATTATATAAGTAGTAAAACCTTTTGTGATTTAGGTTGAATGGACCAGCTTAGAGTCAGATGAAATCAGAATAAATTGGTTTGTTTGTGAAACGACTATAGTAATGCCTCTTCATATTTATGGTAAGTATGATCTACTTATTGTTTTAATCTGATCTACGTTTGAGTTATTTACCGTAGGCACTTTCTCATTTAATTCTAGTAGAACAGTACATGCTGCCAGTTCCAACCAATTCATTTGGTTTGCTCGTTTTTGTTTCTCACGGGAACAAATTATCGGGATAAAGAGTAACCTAGTAATCTGCCTGAAGTCTTAGCCTACCTTCGTATCAAATGCCATCCAAATCAGTCCAGTCGATTTTACATGATGCCCAAACCAAATACCAAAACAAAAAAATCATAGTGTAGAGTTAGAGTTCTAGATACTGATCAAAATGTTAACATAACATGACATCACAATATTACATTAGGAGTATTATGACCATAAACCCAAATATTTTTCGCAAACTTAGATAAGTACCTACCATCGCGGGAGACATAATGTTTATAATGCTACTTACACCATATAAAACCATGAATTTATCTCGCGTATTATTTTATCTCATGCTAGAGCTGACTTGTCCTCACAGACTCAATGTTGCATTTTGAATTTAGTGTGCATTGCTCTTAGTTGGTACTGGTGAAATGAAATGAAATAAAATTATTTATTTATTTGTATCGGTCACTAAATGGCTCTTACAAACGTCAGTAAGTGGTAGATAAACACATAGAATTTCCAGTGGCGTCCGTACGTACGGATGTGTATTTAACGGATTAGACACAAATCCGTGCTCCGCCGATTGAATTTGTCATTTCTGTGTCTTTTTTTAGGAACTAATTACTCAAATAGGTCACAGTGCAGGACAAGGATACGTTGATCGGTATTGCAATTGAGCGTCTGGACCTGTTTGTTACTGTCTTGTTCATCAAAGTTATTTATTTAGAATGTAAATGGGATAATGGAATGTAAATGGGATAATGTAATTCAACACCTTTAACTGTACCTACATTCTGTGAATCAATAAACGAATATGAATATGAACTGATATACTTTTATAGCACTTAAAATAATGGCTCTTTATCTGGGAAGACCAGAGACTTGGGATACCACTCGCTTCGCTCCCGGGAAGACCGTGAGAAAGGCATACCATGGCTTGTTTACGTATATAATTTAATCTTTGCTTCAGAGAATACATTTGTTTACTCTATAACATAAAGAGGTATTAAAAAAGGCAGTGTAAATAAATAAAGATACAACTTTAGTCGATCGGATCCAATTCGAAACATTTCGCCGTAAATGGCTCCCTTTTCGCCCTGTGGTGTTAAAGATGGATCACAATGTTTTAGTTTGTTGGCTCAGTCAGTCAGAGCATTCCTCCTGTAAGGGAACTGGTGCTGGTTCAAAGCCAGCCACAGACTTTTGTTTTTGCTATTTATACTTATTATAAAACAACGGTATCTTCATACCCATTGTACTTTACTAGCTATAAGGATTTTAGTTTTGCAGAACAAGTACTTCTATACGGGTCTCTAGTATATCTGTTAATCCATCCAGTTCAGTTAACAGTGCTTGAGTTAAAAGTGGGTTAAGAATAGATACGGCGGGTATTGATCTCACGTTCAATGGACTGTATGTTTGCTTTACTATTATTAAGAAATGTTATCTTGTATCGAAGTTCTTTTGATAAACGCAATCCTCATAGTCTATGGAGGCGAGCTTTCAGCAATATTGGGCTCAGGCCTGAAAAGTCCAGCAGGATGTAGTGTAGCATACATCCAACTATTCTGGTGCATGACTGTAATTTTCTACAATATCATTGGTTAAATCGATCGACTAAAGTCAACGCCACGATACTCCTACTGCTAATAATAAATAATAATGGTGACTTCTTGTGATAAGGGGAAAAATTTCTTCTCACCAGAGGTGTATAATTGCCACATCAATTTTTGTTTAGTAACAAATCTGTGATCATAACATAACCGAATCTAGTATTTCGTGATCGGGGCGTGCCCGTTGCGTATTACTGTACCAGCCACGCCATATGATAAGCATCAGGAGGCTTTGTGTTACACCGGCGCGCATTGTGCGCTTGTGCCGCTCCGAGCCGCGAGAAAAGTAATTCTTAATAGACAATGAGGCGGCGCGGCGTTTATCGCTTTTATTTATACGTAATACAATGATACGGTTTGCGAGAGAGATATGGATTGGTTACTGAACAACATTGAACCACTTAGTAAATATGGAGAATGATTAAAATTTCAGCTTCTCGATAGAAGCGTTTAAATAAACTAGGTAAAGCTACGCTGCTGTAAACAGTGCGCGGCTTCGTATTGAGCGATTTTTTTTTTAAATTGATTATTTGAGCTTCGTCACGACCTTAATTGAAATCAGCTATTAATTTAGGTGCAAAATTTTAATTATCGGTCAAGAGGTTGCTGAGAAACGAACATCCGAACATTTTACATTTAACCTGCTCCATGGGAATTATGCGGGTTGTTAATATTTGAATTAAGTATTAAAGAGACAGATAGAATCCACTAAGACGAAAGTCCCAAGATGTCCTCATCTCCAAGTGGTGCAAAGAATTAACAATTTCTGATAAATGCGTAGCTTAAGAAGCAAGCTGACATTTAATGTCAGAAACTTTTATCATACCTATTCTAATAATACTAATAATACTTATAATACCTACCCGTATAGTGTAGCGCGGCTTCAGCCGTTGCACTTATTGCGATGAGTTCGCTACTTGTCGCAAATAAGATCTGTTCGTCGAGTTTCAGCCAGGAAGAGACATCTAAGGTTGCCTGGAAGAACCGCCCTTTGTATATATCTTATTTACAATTTTTGTAATTAGCTTTTTGTAATATTTACTTGATGTAGGTACGATAAAGAGTATTTGTATTGTATTGTATTGCAAGAGATAGCTGCCTCCAAGCGGTTAAGGCGACAGAACCTAACGACGTGTCTACGTTTGTGGTCGAGGACTTATCAAAGCTTCTTCCGGTTACAATTAACCACATCGACGTTACCTGTCTTTTAAAGGACATAGTGTATTTAAAGGCGAGTCTAAGGAAGTCCAGACGAAATTGCCAAAAACCGAGGATATCGTTGTGAGTTTGCGTAAAAAGCTTGTTACCTTGCGCGACACTACAGCGGAATCTAGGTCACCTAACCAACATTCAAAAAGTCCATTTGTTTCCTGAAATTTCAAGAGCTTTGAGAGTTTCTTTAAGTTAACGTTTTGATAAGTAAAGCACGATAATATTTAAACCAAGATACCGACAAAATCCAGTAGTCACTCTACAGTACGTAGATACATATATTATATGTAACTTAGTAAAAGGTACGTACATAAATATGTAACTCAGTGTATAAATTAGTCGGTGAATAGCCGCTCGCTAATTGTACCACAACACAAATATTTAATAACAATCCCAGATCCTCTGAGATGACCACTTATCTGTTCAATTGGAACAGTAAAAGCAACAGAGTAGTATTAGGTACGTTCAATAAGTTTTGTTCTTAGATACAGAATATCCATTGTTTTTGAAACATGTAAGATATAAACATGGTAGGGATATAACTCAATTAATTCTAGAAATGTTTATTCTTATACTTACCTTCTGATTGCATCCAAAGATTCCAGTTTGGGAGTCAGGGTCCACTCTACTAGTAGTGATAGTACCTACTTACTTGATATTATAGGTAGGTACTTATTACTTGAAAGTAGGTAAGTACCTAAGCTTTATGTGCTGTGTTTTTTTATTATAACTTTTCTTTTCTCACATGTTTAACGTGTTTAACTTGCGAACTAAGTAACTTTTCGTACTTATCCTATCAGATTTTACAGAAATGATGTACGATGTAACTAACTGAAGAATGTTATAAAATTACTTACAAAAATTAATTCCTCAAGCAAGCCACATCTTTATTCAAATTTCACCTGAAACTTTTTCGGTTTCACGTAACAGCCTATTAAGTGGTAGTAACTCTAGGTTTGTTTTAGGCTAAGTATTTATAAAATACAAGTTTTAAATTAAACAATTCGACTCCATGAACGTTCTTGCTCAAATTATCGCTGCACGATTGTTAAACATTATTACGTCGGGTGTTGTTTAATAGAAACAAAAATATCTGGCGGCGCGCCTCGTGTTTGATCTCGAGGTGTTCGCCCGTCGAGCGCGATTAGCTCTCTCTCAACGTATAATCAAATGTGCCTCAGGCTACCTTTACCACAATCGTAACCATAACTGGAAATCAACGCACACAATCCATTGCTTCTTACACACAACTAAACTCAAACTCGTTCTATCAAAACTAGAAATGTGTACTGTAAATATCGATTTACTTGTGCTTTTGTTTTAAAAAGTGGCCAGTTGTATTGAACAGCGGCCGGCTTCGGCAGACGAAGCCTCTTATTTGGCCGCCATTTGTCGGCCATTTCGGTGCACCAATCATAAATGGATCCTGCTCCGGGTCACGTTAGCGTCTCAGGAGAAAACGTGAAAAATCACACATCACCCTGTTAAATTACAATCGATACCTCTAAGTACAACTTGAGTTATCTTTACATACGCGATTATGGTTTAAACAAAATTGTTTTAGGTTGTTCTTGAGACATAGGTTATACTTATATACATAGGACTTAGTTATGAAAGCTAATTCAGCTCTGTCTAAAGGGAAACCTAAGTAAGTAAGTAACTCTTCGAATACTTACCTAGGTAGGATACAATCTTATTATCATGGCATAATGAATTTTCCACCACTGAATTAACCACATGGACATTCACAGTTAAGTAATAGCTAATTCGTCAGTAGGTCACAGTCACACACTGCACACAATGCACAATAAACGTTTCTTCAAATGGACTATCTTTCATTCGAAATAAATCACCCACCAAGGTGTGAGTGGTCAAAACTACCAGATCACAAACAATCCAGGATAAATATCGTAACCTAGGTAGGTTTTATCCACTAATACTAAGTGCAAAATTTATAGAGAATTGAAAAAATGACGTTTGCGCAGCTTGTATCCAACACAACGTCGTTGTACCTACCTGTACCGTGCTATCACAAACCCTAGTTAACCCTCGCTGCGGGCATACGTCACTCATAACGAATAACGCTCTTTACAAAAATTACATACCGCGATACAAGGCGGTCGGTTAAGTACTTTTGGATTTATTTATTTCACTTAAAGTTCATCGTAAATGGTGTAAACGGTGTTCACTGAAGACAGACGACTTAAGGCGCTATACGAATATACCATGCCGCAAGTATAAATTCGCCAAGTAGGTACCAATAAATTGATTTTTACTCTTTATTGATATTTTGGAAATATGTAAGTTTGTCCGGAAGTACCCTGAGCATTACACCACCCGGGAAGACTTGTAAGTTAAATATACAATGAGACACAAAAATAGACTAAACCTGCCTACATCCAGGCTAGCAATGCATTCCCAGGGTCCCTTGGTCATGTCAATTAAGGTATATAATAAACTGCCAGAGTCAATAAAAAACGAAGAGAAATTAAACACTTTCTTTACCGCAATAAAAATTTTTATAATAAGTAAAAGCTAAGTATTACGAGTATAGTGTACAGGATTACCTAGATGACAAAAACTAACCATATTTACCCAATTTTTTTTTTTTTTAGTTCCGCGGCCCTAGGCCACGACCGCTCTAACGTCCGTTGCCGGGCGTCTCTGGTTACAAGCAGAACGTATTTCCTTTGGCGCCCGGCCTGCGCCTGGTCTCTGCGGGGGTTGGGTCGGGATGAGAATCCCGCGTCGTTGGGGTAGGGTTTTATCCCGCGTCAGTGAGTGAATCTGGTTGCGTGCTATGGGGTAAAGGCCCCGCAGCACGCAACCCTTCTAGCCTGCTTCTGTAAGGACGACGGGTGGCGATCCCGCCGTCCTCAGGCCCCGATCATGAAGACGACGTACCCGAAGTCAGGGTGGGGGAGCTAGGTGCAGCAGTACTCCGGCTTAAACGCCGGAAAATCACTGCCCCCGGACCCGACGGCATTTCTGGCCGTGCATGGGTCCTGGCCCTCGAAGAACTCGGGCCTCGACTGATGGGGCTCTTTAGCGCATGCCTCGAAAAACTCCACCAACGTGTGGAGTACTTGTCCTGCGAGACTGCTTCCTCCGTCAGGCTCTTGACGCGCAGGATCGCGCTCACGGTGGAGCGTCCCCGACAGAAACCGTACTTTATAACTTTATTTGACATTTTTGTATACATTGTTTTCATTAAACAGATATTTGTGTTTGTATCGTGTAAATTGTCAATGTAATGAATGACATTAGGAATTAGTTGGGTGTGACATTGTTGATATGACTTTTGTATAGCCTTCATCACCAGGATATTTAAGATTGTTTGTATTGCGATATTTGTGATATCAAAACATCAGAAACACATTTTTACTAAAAGTATCAAAATTACAATTTTTATACTTCATAATAATAAAATAAAAACGTAACTCCATAAAAATATCCAACAAAAACCTTAGATAAAATAAAATTATGTGTAATTAATAAATTACACATCATTTTATTTCATTTGCTTTATTTATTAATAAAGCAAATAAAATTCCTCCTCTCTCCAGATAAACATTGTGCTGTGCCCGACAGGGTCCATAATTGTAATTCACCTGTTTAACATCTGTACCACATTATGGAAGCAATAAATGTATTGAGTATTGATTTACAAAGAAGAAAATTATTCAAACTCGTTTAGTTATGTAGGTATATGTAAGATAGACATGATAGGGTTGTTCTTTGAAAACGCCCTGCTTCTGCAATAAGCAATTGACAGGTGCTCCGCAGCTATGTTGGTAAAGATGACCTAAGCTGGCACTGAAATGCACTCGAATAATATAGGTAGGTAGGTACCTACTCCATCTAACGAGTATTCTGTTAGATATGCATACCTACCTATTGTAGTTTGGCCCCTATAAAAGCTTCTTTGTAGTGTGCAGATATACTTTTACTGAGAGATTTTTGGTAAATTTTACCCGGGCCCATAACCTAATAATAGCACAATGGCGGTTACAACACAACTCATTTATTTTAGATAGAATATCCTAAGAACATCATGGAATACTTTAAAATATAGTACAGTGTGTACATGAATAGGCGGCGGCGCTGGTACTTAGTAATTTAAATAAGATTTTCATTATATACTCATATTTTAACACCTAAGTAGGCACCTAGTATAACCATTACGCCAGTTACACCAAAGAGTTAGGCAGAGAGATATGCACTTACCTTCACTCCCACAACTTTCTAGAATTTAATAGTAACAAAAGTGTATGGCCATTTCAGTAAATTTATTGAACTAAAAACCTTTTAAATATTATTCAAAATGAAATGAAACAAGAAAGTCAAGCCAACAATCCAGTTTAATAATATAAGTTACCATAATTACTAAAGGGAAAGATAATTTCGGTTTTGAGATGCGCCGGCGCAAAGTGAGCGCTCGCAGACGTGTCGGCGCAGCCAGAAAGAGACAGAACACATTAATATGAAAAGGACAAGTTATAAAATTATACCCTCTTGGTTTTTTTACTGCAATTAAAGCAGTCGATGATTGTAGAAATTACTGGCTGTTTGTTTGTGATCTTATTAGTTTAGAAATGTAGAAACCGACATTAATTGGTACCATCTAAGACGGTGTATTTTTTGAATAACTAACCAGCATTCCTAAGCCACTGGAAATTCCCTGTGTGCTCACCACAGGCGCTCGGCAATGGACATAGGAGCGGCCGCAGCCTTGGGCCGTGCAACTGAAAAAAAAAACAGCATTCCTGAGGTTTCCTATATCTGTAGGAATCATCATGGGGCTAGTAAAGCTAAAAAATGTTTAATTGTTGGTAAGTATCGACTTATTTTATTTAATTGTACTTAATTCAAACTCTAGCAATTGAGTTTAACGAAGAAAACTAGTCTTGCTATACCTAATGAGCATTATCATACTGTAAGATATTGTATAGGAGTTAGTACGAAAAGATTGTGTTCCCATTGTTCAAGTCCTAACACTTTATGGCGACCCTACCAGGTTCTCACTGTTCAACTCCTAACCTTGCACCAATGGGCGGTTGATTCTACCCATGACCACGATTGGTGAAGTCCAATCGGAAAGTCAGGCAATTATGATAGACCTTAGTTTTATCTTAAATTCTTCTTTTTTCTTCTTATTTGAGGAAACAGTCGTTATAAATTATGTAGTGTAGGTATTGTTTATCTTCTCCACCTGTTTTAAAATCTGTAGATACTTATGTGCGGGCACCAAGTAAGAACGCTTGGACTAATTTAAACTTAGTAGGACGTACTGAAATTGGTGACTTTTATGCCAGTATAACTACCCATATAACTTTCCATTCCAAACGTAAAATTATTCCCGCGGAAGAAATTACAGCAGGTAAGTAAATGTGCCAAAAACTTGCAAGTCAAAATGTAAATATAACATTATTTTAAGTTGGTTAATCACCTCTCGCACATTAAGCGGATTGCTTGCATCCCGCCCAACACTTACAGCGAGTTAATGAGCGCTCACTTGACCATGATGGATGGATGAGCCCTAAGCGCACAAATCTGTTTGATTAGCCGTACGAGATTTGAAACAGAACCTTGTAATGTAAAGGCAGTCTACAGATACTTACAAAAGTACATAATACACAGCTGTTTCCACGAAGGGGTATCATAATCTGTAAAGGTATAGGACACCCACTTTTCGACAATAACTTTTGTTTACCAAAGCTTCGTCGGTTGATTACCAAGTAGGTAGCTGCACACAAAATTGATAGGTACCTACTACCTAAAGTAGGTAAGTATCTACGTATTTTGTTATTATTATCTACTAGATCAAATTCATCATAAAGTAAAAAAAAGATAAGGTACTTACCTACTGATAAATACGATCCCGTTTTAGACTTCCTTTAACATTAATTCTTTCTAACACTGTAAGGTGTACGAAAAAGTATCTAAATTAAAACATACCTACTACATATTTATTCGTATAGCGCCATCTGTTATAGAGTAGACAAACCACAAACCAGGCAATAAATTTTATTTTTCACATTGAAAGTTCTATGTGTTTGAATTAATAAATAGTAAAAGGCAAAAACGTTTCCGTTAAATTAGATTACATTCCTTTTACAATGTTGTATAACAGTGGGCTAGAATCAATTTGCCACGATGCATCTTTTCACCCCTTTGACATTGTTAAGCCCCCTGTTCCGTATACCAGACAATATGGTGTGACGCTGAGTTTGCGTCACGCTGACTTCTCGACGACCTAAACTCATAATTGAAGGGGACGAACCGCATTTGTCATCCTACACCGCAAAATTTTACTCATGTAATTTTCTACCATAACTCAGCTTAGTACAGTTACATTTTAAATCAATTCATTTTATACAAGCATCATAAATTTTATAGCATTTTAATACAGCCATAACAGTGCAACAATAATAGGGTAAATGTTTTGGTAAGCCATAAATAAGTTGAATTACATCCCGCCGAGAGAAGACAAATTCGGCAACACAATTTTATGTCATTAATAAAGCACAATTTCGACAATGTACTGGAAAAAGGACAGTTAACAAATTATTTTCGGGTTATAATTTATGTTTTTTTGAATGTTGACGACATGATTTTTTAGTTTGAATAAGATTCAGTCAGATTGGCAGTTAGTATAATACATGGGGCACACTAAAAGTTTAGCACTTCTAGCTAATCGGAACTGTTTGAATTTCGAATGTTATATTTTTTTAAACGTTGCAACCTTCTTAGTAATAAAAAAAAACAATTGGCGGGAAATCATTTGTCAATTGTTTTTTATCACACATCAAAGTTCTACGTACCTATGCAACGAAAATGGAATTAAGTCGAAAAGATTTTAGAGCGATGATTTTTTATGATTTTAAAAGGTCTCTCTCTACGCAAGACTGTGCCGCTCGTCTTCAAAATGCTTTTGGGAGAGAAGCACCTTGTTTGAGCACCGTGAGACGATGGTTTGCTGAATTTGAGAGAAGTCAAGTTTCTTTACATGACGAATTTCGTGAAGGGCGGCCTTCAACTGCCGTCAACAAAAATAATGTGGCTACTATTAAGCGGTTAATTGAAGAAAACCCGCGGATTACCTATGAGACAATTCGAGGACTATTGGGGATTGGTATGAGTCAAATCCAGAAAATTTTACACCAAGAATTGAAAGTTCGGAAACTTTGTTGTCGTTGGATTCCTCATGAACTGACAGCGGAGCAGAAGCGGGCTGGCGTGGAATGGTGCTCACAGATGCTACACGACATTCTAATGCTGTTTATGACATTGTCACAGGAGACGAAACGTGGATTTATGGTTTTGAACCTGAAAAAAAACAGCAATCTTGTGAATGGGTGTTTGAAAATGAGAACAAGCCAACAAATGTGAGGCAGGCGAGAAACGTTAGTAAAAAAATGATCGCGGATTTTTTTCTCAGCTACGGGTCCCATCTGTACAATTCCACATGAAGATCAAAAGAGTGTTAATGCCGAGTGGTATTTTACCATTTGTTTCCCAGCGTGTTAGAAAAAGTTCGCGAAAGACGACCCAAAAGCCGCGTTCTCCTACATCATGACAACGCTTCTTCACACACGGCCAACAAAACAAAGTCATTTTTAGCTTCCGAAAAAGTACAACTCGTCATCCATTCTGCGCATAGCCCCGACCTAGCACCCTGTGATTTCTGTATTTTCCCCAAAATCAAAGATTTGATGAGAGGTTTTACTTTTACCAACTCCAAAGAGGCAGTGATAGCGTTCAATCAGCACGTAGAAAACGTGGCTTCTCTGTGGTCCTCCTCTTTTAAAAAATGGTTCGATCGCATAAAAAATAATGTAAAGGAGAGTATTTTGAAAAGCAATAAACATAATATTTTGGTTTTAACATGTTGCTTTTTTAAGTTACGCAAAACTTATAGTGTGACCTATATGTATACTTAATTTAGGTATTTATTGTACTAAATTTTTGATAAAAATTCTGATAAGAATAACTGCCAGTCTGACTATGAATCTAATTCAAACTAAAAAATCATCAAGTATATAAAGTGTTTGCTGTGTGACGTACCTAATTGTTACCTACAGCGATAAACCATGAAAGCTGACACAACTAAGCTTAACGTAGGTATCTATTAAGTGCCTATAGATTTTCCGAAATTCTATCCCTGGGATGAAAAAGGAAGCAATGTTTGTATGGGACAACGAGATTGCTCAGAAACGAATGTAGGTACCTACCTCTTTTAAAAGTTCATTTCCCAATTATAATCTATGGGCATAGATTATAATATAGTATGCTATCTTCGTATGCTAAAATCTTATGTTACTCGCTAACCAATATACATATCTATCTACATAGATATGTATATTGGTTAGCGAGTAACATAAGATTTATGTATTTATAAATTTTATTTTTGAATAAAAAAAGTTACAAAAATGGTCTGAATTTACCTACCTATTTAGGGTAAATATTATAGAATGTTTCCAAAGTAACCATGAACAGAAACTATAAAAGATTGAATATGTACTTATCGTTCGACCAATAAATCCTGCAGATTTATGCGGGCCCCATAAATGTCTTGCTCTACGTAAGGAAAGTGTGAACTGCTGTTAGCGGTAATATCGCACAAACGTGGGATATTTATTTAAGAGCACTAGTTAAGGCGGGGGTGGGTGAGCAAACTGTGCACTCACAAGTGAAATGGGCCAAAACTAATGTGGTCTTGTGCCTGTAATGTTTGGCCACCCAACCACCTACACACTCCCTTGGCAAATGTTGTGATGTGGTTGACTGACCGGAAGAGATTGATTTTGACAAATAGGTATTTGCTACAATATCACATCTCGTCAACAACGAGGTATTTAGTAACTAAACAACTTAAATGGACTTATTTTATTGTGTAAACGTTATCATCTTTTAATGCTTATCACCGAAGCTGGAATGCTTGGATCTATAGAAAGCCAGTGTGTTTATTTGAAAACTCTTCACAATACTTAGAATAAAAAAAGTTCACATATTGGAATATAGGTAGGTAGGTAGGTACCTAACATTCTACATTTGTAAAAGAGTAAAAGAGTTGTCAATTTGTAAAAGAGAGGATTTATTTAATAATGTTATTATTATTTTATAGCTACCATCCAGTATAGCACCCACATCACCACATAAAACCAAATAGGTGTATATCAAAACTATGACGGAAATTGCATCTCTACCTCTTCTATAAGTAGGTAGTAGTTTTACGAGCTTATAGTGTTAGTGTGAATTTGGTGAACCAATATTTACCGGGCTTTGAGTGTTCCCTTCCCGTGGTAAATGTGGCGGAACCCTCCTGAAATAAAATGTACCGCAATTTGCCTGATTAAGTACTTACTTTAGATGAAATATTTGTGCGTTCTGGGTTCTGGTCGCTTTTAGGGAACTGATTAAGCTTTGACCTTGACACGCATTGCGGACGAAATCCGTACACTGCTGGTGGAAAAACGCTTGACAGGAAATGCTATTAATTTAGGTTTATAAGTATGTCCATTTAGACATTAAATACGGTTATAAGGACGCTTTCACATATCAATTCACTATTAGATATGTTCTAGTTTGATTACATAAGGATATAGATAGATGTATTCGGTGTACCTACATACACAACACAAATAGTGTCGAAATATAGGACGCTGGTTAAAAGAACATTATCAATGTTACCTACCTGAATCGCTTGTATGAAAGATAGGTAATAAATATTTAGCGAAAATGACACTGTCAATTTATAATTATACAACAACATCAAGTTTACAAGGTGTTCAGGAAATAAGTTCTCAGATCCACTAGAAAACGTTACCTACTTATTATGATCTTGCACAACTTAATGGGCACTTATTATGTGGGTTAAGCTGTAATTACTTTGCAGTGTCACTGAATATAAGTTGAATCTCTGCTTAGAACAGAAGCATGTACCTGTTATTAGTTACATTAGTGCGTATTAACACTCGCATCAAACCATCAATTTATTTCAATGTCATCTAAGCTGACTCGCGCTGATGTGTTGTATCTACGAGTATTATGTTACATACGTTTATTAAATTGGTTAGGAAGGCATGTATAAACACTACCTTGCACACGAATGGCTGGACCAATTTCGCTAATTCTGTTTTATTGTTATGAAAAACAAAAGATGCATAGAATAAAAGATAATTAAATAACACTTAGCGATAAGTACCTTGATATTGTTCACCCTTCTGTCGGCTGCTGATACGCTGATCATTTTCAATTTACCTAATTATTAAAGCAAAACAAGACAAAAAATGCTCGTGCTAACTCTTAAAGGTTCAAACTATTTCAAACATTTAAAAAGAAAGCAGTAAAAAACTCCTAGAGGTGTGTACATGACACATAATGGTGCTCAACCCACCTACGTAATTCTTTTACGCAACGGCCTAAATAAAATTACATTCGCCTCACTAGCCTTTATTGCACATTTTATTGATCCCATTTAAATGCGTCAAATGGCGTGCCAGTAGACTACCGGCTTCCTGTGCCAATTGTTGAAGACGAACATTCCAAACATTTCCTGCAGCCACAATTACCACATCAACCGCATAGCACCTATTGATAGAATTATTAGGAGAAACACATTTTCAAAAGGAGTTTCCTCGACAAACCGCAAGGACGTCGCGTTCCAGTGTATGGAGTTATTAGTTCTAATGACGATGGACAGACGGTGCCGAGCACACCGTATTGCTTCCTTTGTATCTTGCAAGTTGCATGTGAATAAACTATATTGTTGTGGGTATTGGATTCTTTATGAAGTTGTTTACAAGGAATTTCTGAAGTAGGAAGCTATCGATGTTTTAGTATGTTTTAGTAGACAAGTATCTACCTCACACGTCATAGATAGAATATTGCGTGTTTAGATACCTAGATCTACCGGCGATAGTTCTCGTATATTAGCGCAAATGAAATGAAATTTAAGGATCCCAACGGCCCTCCATGGGACCTGGAAGCGAGAGCCCTTGCGTCATTGTTCCAATGGCGCAAGGAGGCGCTGGAGCGGGACCACAGGCCTGCGTCTCGAGAAATCGAGGACCAGCGGTCCCAACTCCGCCAGGATCTCATGGAGTCATGGAGGGTGCGACTTGAGCAACCCAAGTGGGGTACCACCATCAACGCGGCGGTGAGACCGATCATGGACGATTGGCTGCAGAGGCAGCATGGTGACCTCACGTACCGTGCGACGCAGATCGTTGCCGGGCATGGATGCTTCGGTAGCTATCTGTTTCGCATGCATCGTGAGGTCACACCCCGGTGTCAACACTGCGAGGTTTCCGACGACGACACCGCACTCCACACGTTGGTGGAGTGCTCAGCGTGGGCGAGTCAGCGCCGGGACCTCGTAGTGGGTCTGGGCGTGGATACCCTCTCGCTGGAGACCATGCTTCAAGCCATGGTCTCCAGCCGGAGTAGGTGGAACGCGGCCGTGTCCTTCTGCGAGCAAGTCATGCTCGCGAAGGAGGCGGCCGGGAGGGAGAGGGAGCGTACCCTCCCCGCCGAGTTCCGTAGTCGGCGGCCAGGGCGCCCCAGACTCCGCGACTACGCCCAAGACTATCGACCTCCATGATCGGGGCCTGAGGACGGCGGGATCGCCATCCGCCATCCTTACAGAAGCAGGCTAGAAGGGTTGCGTGCTGCGGGGCCTTCGCCCCATAGCACGCAACCAGATTCACTCACTGACGCGGGATAAAACCCTTCCCCAACGACGCGGGATTCTCGTCCCGACCCAACACCCGAAGAGACCACTGACGTGGTCAAAGTCCGCCGGGCGCCACTGGACATACCCTCTGCTAGTAATCAGAGACGCCCGGCAACGGACGTTAGAGCGGCCGCGGCCTTTGCCCACGGAATTAAAAAAAAAAAACAAGGATCCCAACGGAGTTTAGATTTAAATTCTCTATTTATTCTCAAAAAAAATACCAATTTCTAATTAAGTAAGGTTGTGCGAGCTCTACGTGTGTAGGTACCTACCTACTATGCAAAAATCGATGGCTCATACATGGCACACTGCCCTAACTTCAAAATCAAAGGATAATGCGTCAAGTTGGATATCCATCATGTATGATAAATTCAATTAGATATTACGGAAAACACTCTCTAGGTGGAGATCATATATCTTCGTTCTTCTTCCTGTTCAATGTTTAACTGTGTAAGTTAACTAACTTATTATTAATTAAATGTTTATTTTTGTTTTTAAGAAGTGTTTTATTTTGTTGGTATCAACTTAAAGTTAGTAACCAAGTGATAAGTGATAAGCTAACCAAAATACAGCAAAGCATGTACGTCTATTGCAGATAGGGTTTTAACCAGATTAAGATGTACCTACTAAAAATATAACTTTTGACGTCCTCATTTAGTTTGACAAGCGGACGACTGTAGCCTGTAACCCTTGCTGAAACAAAACAGTTTATTTATGTCTTGAATCGATCGGAAAGGTACAGTAGAGGACGTCGAAAGTTTAAATACACAAAATCCTTCATCGAGAACCACTATATCCATTGGTGAAACCCGCATCAAAATCCGTTGCATAGTTTTAAAGATCTAAGCTTAGGTACATTATACAGACGGAAACGACTGTCTTTTTTAATATATAGAAAGAAAGAAAGAGTAGAAAGAATATAATACATAGTGATAGTGAGTAATGAAAAGAAATGAAAATCGCATACAAAAGTAACACACACATATCACGTCTATATCCCGAAGGGGTAGGCAGAGGTGCATACACACCCACAACTTGCCAGTATTTTTAGTCCCACGTAATAGGGGGCAAGCCTATTACCGTCACCGGGCACATTTATAATGGGTTATGTCCAAAATGGCCGAATGAATTTAATAAAAAGTAGCAGCTATATTGTAATTTAAAAATAAAATTGAAACCCGTTGCCTTGCGATGAAATGCTGATGAAAGGCAACAAAATCTTACGTTATGGCACAGTCAATTAAAGTCATGGGCGTTACGGACTAAAACTCGTCATGTAAAAGTAAACCCATAGATATATTAAGGGAGCGAAGCGAGCGGCATCCCAAGTCTCTGAGTAAACTTGAATTTATGCACTTTCTTATTTTATCCATTACCTATATTACTAAAATTTTTACATACAAGGTAGGTACCTATATAATATATAGTCATATTCTGGTGTGCATATTTTATTAATAAAGTTATGCCAGTATGCACTGATAAATTTTACCAACTCACTATCGCCATCTGTTGCCGAGAAGTATCTACAGTAGCTGTTATCTTTTTGTCCACAGATGGAGACTTATCCCTACATTCTTAGACAACACTCCAAATGCCACTCCACTTTACTTATATATTATATACCACCACTTTACCATCCACTTGACATAGTTATAGTTATTGAAACTAACTCCATTCGGAGTTTAAACAACAAATTCACTCTTGTACCGTGTGAATCCAATACACTAACTACGAAATACGGATTTTGAAAAAAAAAACGATAAGAAAACTTTATCGAAGAATGCTACTTTGTTACGTTAAAACACAAAATGCGAAGATATTTGGCAATAAACGGTATTTAAAGTAACCGTGTTTTATTCCCAGTGGTGCCCAGCGGACTTTGGCCACCAATGTGATCTCTGTCTGGGGTTGGTTCGGATTTTACCCGTATCGTTGGGGGACGGGAGGACGGGATGTAGGCGTTAAACTAAATATACCTATCACGTAAGTTATTTTTATGAAAATACATTAGTTACATTGTTTTCCAGCATCAGAGCTGCTGGTTAAGCTCCAGCCCAAAGAACTTAACGTGGCAATGTGCCAGCATCTGGGGCATTAGTTCACTTATTTAAATTTTGAACATTCCTTCACTGTTCTATCTCTTTCATGGAATCTAGGCGGATTCGTTCGTATGGTCTAAAAGTCTAAAACCACCTTTAGATACCAGAAGTTGGAGTTTGGGTGTTTTTGTTCAGTAAAATGTTTATTTACACCTACGAAGAGGACAATTAAGGATATTGGTCCATGCGACAACTCCATATCCAGTGTATAATTTAGAAAATCTTTTTTTTTGTTAGGATCCAAAGCCACGTTTTATTCAATCATAAATTATTTACGTTGGGCACACTCTTGAAGAACTTGGTCACACTGTTAGTTCACCCATTCATTCATCGGTCGTCGTCGGATGTCAATGGGTGAACTAACAGTGTGACCAAGTTCTTCAAGACTGTGACCAACCTAAATAATTTGTTGTTGGATACAACTTGGCTGGGGATCCCAAAAAAAAGCTTTTCTAAATTGTTATACGTCGGTCACACTATAAGTATTGCGTAACTTAAAAAAACAACATGTTAAAACCAAAATATTATATTTATTGCTTTTCAAAATACTCTCCTTTACATTTTAAACATTTTTTCATGCGATCGAACCATTTTTTAAAACAGGAGGACCACAGATCTGAAGTCATGTTTTCTACGTGCTGATTGAACGCCATCACTCTTCGGAGTTGGTAAAAGTGAAACCTCTCATCAAATCTTTTTTTTTGGGAAAAATACAGAAATCACAGGGTGCTAGGTCGGGGCTATGCGCAGGATGGGTGACGAGTTGTACTTTTTCGGAAGCTAAAAATGACTTTGTTTTGTTGGCTGTGTGTGAAGAAGCGTTGTCATGATGTAGGAGAACGCGGCTTTTGGGTCGTCTTTCGCGAACTTGTACTAACACCCTGGGTAAACAAATGGTAGAATACCACTTGGCATTAACACTCTTTTGATCTTCAAGTGGAATTGTACAGATGGGACCCGTAGCTGAGAAAAAAACGCGATAATTTTTTTACCAACGTTTCTCGCCTGCCTCA
This sequence comes from Nudaria mundana, assembly GCA_963556515.1. Lineage (NCBI taxonomy): Eukaryota > Metazoa > Arthropoda > Insecta > Lepidoptera > Erebidae > Nudaria > Nudaria mundana. Next base: position 7,600,018 of record OY748287.1, on the reverse strand, counting down.
CTTTTGTTGGCTTATTCTCATTTTCAAACACCCATTCACAAGATTGCTGTTTTTTTCGGGTTCAAAACAATAAATCCACGTTTCGTCTCCTGTGACAATGTCATAAACAGAATTAGAATGTCCGTGATCGTACTTCAGTAGCATTTGTGAGCACCATTCCACGCGAGCCCACTTCTGCTCCGCTGTCAGTTCATGAGGGATCCAACGACAACAAAGTTTCCGAACTTTCAATTAATTCTTGGTGTAAAATTTTCTGGATTTTACTCATACCAATCCCCAATAGTCCTCGAATTGTCTCATAGGTAATCCGCGGGTTTTCTTCAATTAACCGCTTAACAGTAGCCACATTATTTTCGTTGACAGCAGAAGGCCGCCCTTCACGAAATTCGTCATGTAAAGAAACTCGACCTCTCAAATTCAGCAAACCATCGCCATCGCATCACAGTGCTCAAACAAGGTGCTTTTCTCCCAAAAGCATTTTGAAGACGACCGGCACAGTCTTACGGAGAGAGAGAACTTTTAAAATCATAAAAAATCATCGCTCTAAAATCTTTTCGACATAATTCCATTTTCGTTGCATCCGTAGAACTTCGATGTGTGTCGTGTGATAAAAAACAATTGACAAATGATTTCCCGCCAATTGTTTTTTTTATTACTAAGAAGGTTGCAACGTTTTAAAAAATATAACATTCGAAATTCAAATTGTTCCGATTAGTTAGAAGTGCAAAGCCCCATGTAAGTACACTGAATATGGAGTTGTCGCATGGACCAAAATCCTTATTTGCCCCCTTTCCAGGTGGAAATAAACAATTTAGGTAGGTACTGAACAAAAATACCCAAACTCCAACTACTTGTATTTAAAGGTGGGATTAGACTTTTAGACCAAACGAGCGAATGCTCATTCTATCGGTTCTACGTAAAATTTCAAATTTTGGAAATTCCTTGGCTATTCTATCTTGGCTTGTGTAGATTTTATGAAAGAGATAAAACAGAGAAGGAATGTTCGAAATGATAAGTTAATGAGTGCCCACAGATGAACGGATAATTCGCTATCGGACAAGACAGGTGCGAACAGAACAATGGAATTCTATACACTGGATCGAAATTTCTATAGTCTTTGACACTATAGTCTATGGTATGTCCGGAAGGTGTGTACAACGCTTAAGTCCGCGAGCATGCTAGTTTCTTTATAGCGTCAATTTTTGAGAGTCAACACGTCTAACAGATTATGAGGTAACATGAAATGATTTTTCTATTGTACCGCACTACTCAGAGGTGGTACTTTTACTTATCGTTGTTGAAGTGCATATGAGTTTTATTCATGTTTTCTCTACATTAATACACTTATAAATAATTCATTTGACTGTTTGAAATTCAAAATTAACAAATTATAGGTACAAAAAAAAACAATTATCAAAACTTTTATTAGTCGGTCTGTCTGTTTGTTCTTGCTTAACTCATTACAGAGAGTAATGAATGACAAAGATAGGCTTTATCGGTATTTTTCTAGAACCTAACGTAATTTTAGGGTAATATTTTTTATCCCAGGATTGTTCCCCTGGGAATTGGAAATCCGATAACGTCCACACGGGCGACCGCTAGGAACTACTTTATCTTAATGGAAATAATCTTCCTATGGGAATTGGGAACCCCATAACTATTCGCGCGGGTGAAACCGCAGGCATTCGCTAGTTTTGTTTGAACTGACAGAAGCACGCTACAAAATGGCATGTGTGTTGTAGTGTTTGCTTTGAGCATGCTTATTCAGTAGCATACTTGAAAATAGCATGCTTATTGCTAGCAAATGTAAACAGTTCATAAGCATGCTACTTAGTAGCATGCATTTTAAGCATGCCATTAATAAGCATGTGTAACCGTACCATAAGTAATAAATGGCATGCCACAAAAAAAAACATTTCAACGAAGAAAAATCTATGTCAAACTGTCAGTTGTCATTGTCACGCTCAGCTGATAGGTGTATTTTTCAGACAGATTTATTATAAAACTTTATTTTTGGTTTCCTTCGAATCGATTATGGTCTAACAACATCTAAATTATTGTTGTCCCGTGTTTATACTAAATACTTTACCTATAAATGTATGGACTTTCACTAATATGTCTTTGTCGAGAATAATATTGTTTAGGAAGCTATTTAAAGCAGAAAAGCATGTGCTGTTTAGTAGGTGTTATTCAAAGAAAACCGTAAATTTAACCGACCCCGCTGTGCAAAAATACTTAAAACATTTAATATTAGAATATGACAGCTTGTATGCTAAATCTCCGAAAACACAAGATGAAGCTAGGCGACTCGTTGAAATAAAACCAATTGTAAGTGTTCTAGATGAGAGAATCTCTCTGTTTGAAAGCATCGACTCCCTCAAAGAACTCAACAAAAAAGAAGATAATGATCAAGAGATGATTAAAATGATTAAAGAGGAAGCTAATATTTACTTAAAACGAGTACAGGATATTGATACTGATTTACAGAATGTTTTGTTAGAACCAACATACACAGAAGGTGGTATATTACTGGAAGTAACAGCAGGTGCAGGGGGCCAGGAAGCCATGTTATTTGCCCGTGAGTTGTTTGATATGTATCAGTCATATGCCAATTACAAACATTGGCAAATTGATATTGCTGCTATAGAAGTGTCAGATATGGGTGGTATTCGAAAAGGATCAATGTTACTATATGGTTATGGTGTACCACAGTTAATGAAGGTTGAAGCTGGTGTGCACCGTGTTCAAAGGGTTCCGTCAACAGAGAGAAGTGGACGTACTCACACAAGTACCGTATCTGTTGCTGTACTTCCTCAGCCTAGTGATATCGAAGTAAATATTGCTGAGCGTGATATTGTCATTGAGACTAAACGCGCTAGTGGAGCTGGAGGGCAGCATGTGAACACAACAGACAGTGCTGTACGTATAGTTCATACTCCATCGGGTACTGTTGTGGAATGTCAACAAGGTAGATCTCAAATAAAAAATAAAGAAATTGCATTACAAAAATTAAGAGCACTATTATTGGAAAAGCAACTAGAAGAACAGTCGTCTAAGATTCAAAATGAAAGGAAATCACAGGTCTAAACTCTAACTAATTCTAACGAATTGTATTAATTGATAAAGGTAGTTAAAATTGATAAAGTAATAAAGCGATTCAGAGACTTACACCGCCTATTTTCCAGTGTTTAATTTGCTCTTAAAATTTTCATTCAATTAGATAAATTATAATCATACAGTCACGCCTCTTACCCATTGGGGTAGGCAGAGACTATGGAATTCCACTTGGTAGCATACTTCTTTCGCTTCTTCCACTTCCATAACTATTTTCATGCACATTCTCTGGTTTTGGTTACTCTTGACCTGGCCTTTTGTTGAAACATCTCTTATTTGGTTGAAGTACATTCGCCTAGATCAGGCCTTACCTTGTGTATCTGTTTTGTCAATCTCCTTCCATACATTCTTTCTACATGAGCAAACCCCGTTTTCCCAGAGAAAGTTATAGGCCTTTTTTTTTTACTTTTTCGGCTCAAGGCCGCTGCCGCTCATACGTCCATTGCCGAGTGCCTCTGGTTAGCACACAGAGAAAGTTATAGGCCTATTATATCTCTGTGTACTCTACTTTTTGTTGTAAAGTATTGATTTTTATTATTTTACAGGTCGGCTCTAGCAATAGAAATGAGAAAATACGTACATACAACTATCCTCAAGACCGTGTGTCTGAGCACCGTGAAGGTGGGTCCACGGTACACAACCTAAAAGGATTTTTGTCAGGCGGGGAGTCATTAGAAACTATGCAGGAGGGTCTCCTTAGTCATCAGAGGCACCAAATGTTTTTGAAAGAAATAGATGATTATATTTCAAGGCATGAAGTAACAACTTAAGTAGGTAAATTTCAATTCAATTTTGTAAATACTCTTTGGGCATTTTATTATGTGGGAAAAAAATTGCAAGAACATGTCAAATTGTTACAGTAAGTATTTATTTTGTACCAAACAAACAATCACATTTCTGTACTAAGTTAAAATTTTCACATCTAATAACTTACACTTAAATGACAAAGAACAAGAATACTGAATTCTAATGATATTTTTTAAAGTGATATAACTCAAAATGTAGCATTATTAAAATACAACAGAATAAAAACAGGTTCAATAAAATTTTGTATTAATCCATCCTGATTAAGGATTATTATAACCTAATAAGCTAATAGATATTGATACATTAAATAAATAATAAATAGGTGCAACAATACATCAGGTAGGAATAGACTTACATCCCAGATATGGCCGAAGCGTTACTGACATAATTGAACCAACTTAAAATCTTAAATTTTATTAACATGGCATACATATTGCAAAAAACCAATTCTTTACAAAAGCTAAAGGTATTTAAATATCTAATTCTGATATATTATAACTCCACAATATTAACTCTTTGAAACTTAGGTAATTCTCATCGGCTGATATGATTCTGTAGCTTCCTATTGTGGCACAATGGGAGCATATTCTAGAAATTATGTGATATGTGGGATTGACATGTATATTTTTTTAAATTATCTACTTCTTATTCTAAAAGTAGAGATCAATATAATATTGCTATAAATATAATTTAAAATATAATAACACCAAATACTAACTACATTTAATAATAATATTATTTAAATTCTGATATTCTAAAACAAAACTAGTGTAGATAAACTATGATATTTGTAACAAAACTTAATCTATTATTGTAAAAAGAGATATGATATGAGATTTTTGTATATTGCATATGAAATGCAACTTTTTTCTAACGCGATTTTTATAAAAAATCTAAATAATACTTTTTGGTTTATAGAATAAGGTACACATTTTGGAACAAACAATATAATTGTTAGGTACTCCAGCTTTCAATAATCACGGCAGCTTTATATAAGCTTAGGATATACCTACATGATAAACAAACACTTTTACACTATTTCACTTTTTATACAGGATTTAACCTCAAGTATTTACTACACTAACAGTGTAGTAAAATACTTCTATACTATTATATAATTGTAAAGTGGTTGTGTCTGTACATTGGAGATATTTGAAAAAAAAAATACTTGGGTTATGTTATGTTAACGAAACTGAACACGAAAATATATTTTTTTAATTTCCTGTCTGTTTGTCTGTTTGTGGGCGATGGACGCAGAAACTACTGAACGGATTTTGATGCGGTTTTTTTGTTAGACAGGGCTTGGTCAGACTTAAAATCTTACGTTTGTTTCATCGCAATCGGTTGATTAGAACCGGAGATGTGACCAAAAATATAATAAACTGAATTTAACGGAGATATATAGATGTCACTTTTTATTATTATTGGTCAATTTTTATAGCTTATTATTGTTAGGTATTTATGAAATTTGGCTGATATTGATGAAATTTGGTACAAGGATAGATTAGATCTTAAGAGAGGACATTTATGATGGTATGTTTGGTCGCGATAACCGACATCCACGCGGGCGGAGCCGCGGGCAACAGCTAGTATTTAATAAATATGTAAAGTGTAACAACAACCTTTGATAAAAGTGAAACAGTGTACAAGTGTTTGTTTATCATGAATTACTATAAGTTTCACCAAGAGCCGACAATCGAAACCATCAACTATATAAGCTTAAATAATTGATTACAAACAGTAATTAAAAAGAATAAATAATGAGTCTAAGTACATACCTATTTTCAGGTTGTTGTACACAATTGCCGCGTCTTACGCCATACTCTCAAATGACCTCATACCAGTTTACCCCGTGTCAGCTAATCTTATCCCGTGACATATTTAATGATTTCTATCTGCATTCAGCATTAGGTATCATCTTGGTTAACATGTAGGTCTGTGCCTACCTACCTACAAATTTTTATGAAACTTGTGGACTTTAATTATTCGCATAAAGCATTTTGACACTTCTATAATATAATTATTCCGAGGAGTTGGAATTTCATTCCTTTTTATAAACCCAGATGATTTCATCTAGGTGAATAAAATAGAATGAAAAGGACGAAAGATGTTATAAATATTATTTGATATTAAACGAAACAGTGAAAGAGCTGCTTCATACTCTTTGTAGCATCACGCCTGCAGATATCGTAGTATCACAACTACGCTCAATGATATCCATTCCATGTTATTACTGGGCAAACTGCCGCGACCGCACATATCGATATTGCTTTCCTGAAATCAGAATAATACGTCTATATCCGAGAGAAAGTAGTAATAATATTGGTTTTAATAAACGTTTCTTAGTACTCTTAACTATGAGGGCTTATTTCCCGAAGTGGAAAAAGAATCCAAACTACCTCAGACCTAAATTGCATAGAAAACCTTCCAGCTATTTTTACCAGCTAGTTCCACATAGTAGGGTACTGATGAGAACTGTTCCCGTAAACTAACCAGGTAATTACTTTTAGGAACTATTTACAAGAATCTGATCGATCACTGTTAGACAGGTGCACTACTAAGAGCTTGGGCTTCCCCACGCTCAGGCCTCGTCGATACCTCTATCGGGGACCTAGTAATGTACTGACAACTTACTTCTGTATGATTCCTTATGCAAGAAGTAGGCTGTTTCCTATACAGTGGATGCATGTGTTTCAAGCAAGGCAACGACTCATTGTACTGCACATCCGAGGCATCTACAGACATGGCCGCAACATCCTCGCTCGGGCAACTCCCATACACCACTATCATCAACATATTCGTGTAGTTCACATGTTGTGCGTAGAAAGGTCGACTGCATTCTGTTACCGGCTTGTTCAATTTCTCATCCAAATTGTTATATTCTAGTTGATATAGAAACATTTCTCTGTCACACGGAGTTGGCCTTGTTCGGTTTATCAATACAATTTTTTCTATATCTCTCTCGATCACCCGTACTCTGTCAGGTCGGGACATACCGTATGGATCGTCTGTTTCTTCGTCGTTTTCGTAGCTCTGATACGATACTGTTGCGAGAAAGTATAGAGTTAGAGAAGCATATTAAAGTTATCGTCCTCTCCATGCAAGAGCGAAGGTATGCTGTGAAAATGCATCAAATTGTAAATCTTTAAATCTGTAATCCAAAAACATGCTTAAGTAGGTTGGAGATCAATTACCTGCTGAAATGTTGATGATAGAATAATAAGTCGGGTTACATATTTTTATTTTAAATAAATAAATTGATTGAATATATTATTATTTAGTACGTAAGTTCCTATTAAAAATAAACATAATATATCGGAACAAAAGTTTATACGTTATTCAGTAAATTAAGCTGCTGTTTTATTGGTAAAATATAAATTTAACAATATAAATAGGGAGGCATTTATATGTTAACCTGAAAGCAAGTTAAACATGCAAGTTAAACTTAAAAATATTTTGTTTAGGTTCCGCCAATGTTAAAGTTCTCGTTAAATTTTCTCTGTATACTATAAATGACAATGATTATTTAAGAGCCTTAATGATGGGCTCAACTAATCCATATTTAAAACATGTAGGTACTAGAAACTACCTACTCACCAAAACTAAAATTGTAGAACTGGACTCGTATACAACTCATCAGATTAAGCTAAACACCGGCTGTTCAGTGCTAATACCCGTATGCAATGAATATTCAGAGAGCTTGAACGATTGGCGAACCCTATTACCTACCATTTTAACTTATATTCCTAACCTTATCCACTAACTTAGTCGAAAGAATAGACAAAATGTCATGCAAAATCTATAATAAGAAATCTACAGATTCACGTAACTACGTTGTTATTTGTAAAGAAACTTTAAAGATCTAAAGTGTTTAGTAACAACCCTTGACACGCGCTACTGTGCTTGATCTACAATATAACTCACCAGTGGGTGTAACATACTCTGAAAAAAGATGGAGTCATTACTACTCTTATACAACATCTAATTCCAATTATTGACTCCATTAATGAATTTGCTGTCGCTACAATGTTGTGAGAACCAGCTAAAAGTTTGGTGCAGTTTGGTTTAGAGTGCACTTACATGCGCCCAATGTACCTAACTTTGTGATTGCCCTAACTTGTAAGTAGTGAGATTCATGAGTAACTTTTTAAATTTCTGAGTAGGTATGGCAATTATAATTGTAGGAATATATATTAATATAATATGTATAAACTTATAAGTTATCGAAATGTAAATGACTTGGGTAGTGGCAATTAAAACAATCGGAACCAACTAAAGTTAGTTATTTAGTTTTTCTTAATTTATGGGAAAATTAAATGAAATATTTATTCGATTAGCAGTATCGCCAACGTCATTGATCTCGTGTTGACTTGTACCTATGATGTAAATATTAATTATAAAATTATAATAATTTTTCTTTTCATATAAATTCAGGCTTGTCATGCACAGAAACATTTATAAGCACAAACTGTCTCCGGCGAAGGAAAGTTTCCATTGATATCAGTTCTAAGTACCTACATAGACATAAGGCATGTGGGTCTATTTAGAAATACCAACACGTTGTCAGGCAAAGTTTACAGAACATGCACGACAACGCCCAAAAAACAACACTGAATGCGCACATTTATATCTATTCATATTTTTTCACCTGATTTTTTTTGTAATTATTGTTAGGTACTCAACAAAATATTCTCACACCAAAAAATAATGCTTAAAGTTAATTTAAGACTTACCGTCATAAGGATAACTCGACATTTGCGCTAAAGATGTCGCTATTGAGTTGTAGAACCATACCGAGGTAGTAATAAACCACGCCATGATCAAACGTATGTTTTCTAACGGCTGGAAATGTATATAATCAAAATGCTTAGCAACTATAAAAAATATAGAATGACGATAATTATGATTATTTATCAAATGAAATCAGATATTGATCAGAGGTTCTATGCACACGGCCTGTCATCTAAAGTTGGACAAGAAAATGGGAGAGAACTCCAGAAAAGAGAAGTTATAATATAAATTCAGGTTATTTACAGTGTAAAGCATTGACGCAGGATTTGTAGTTTTCTTCTCATTGAAACAGACTGCCTGATAGTCCACGATGTGCACCGCCTTGTAGACTTCGTCTTCCACTAGTTTAGCCATAATATCTGGACGATGCTGAAAATAAAAAGGGATTTGAGTATTCCCTTCTCTCCTGGATATTCGTGTATTCTGATAAGTCGTAAAGTAAAGTCATATTTCATGGCCTTCCTTTTATATAAGATTAAGTTGCTTAGAAAAATAAAATCGCCCAATGAGTATCTACTCACTTTTCCAAAGAATTTTCCAGTCTGATTGACATCTTTACTAACAACTATCCAGCCGTTGTTGTCTATGAGGTAACAGTCCCAGTTATCCGACGAACAGGTCGTGCAATTCTTGTTGTGTTCACACTAAATACAGAACAAATAAATTATAAAACAATGGAGTATATGATGTTGGATTTTTTATATAATTGCACAAATTTCGCTAAATAGAAGACATTATAAACGTCGACATATCGATACCTCCTACGTAAAATATAGTAATCAACAAAATGCCGATTTTAACTTTTTCTCATTAAATGCCTTATTTTTAATCATCCTATCGGATGCACTAATCCAAATCACTAAATTCGCAATAGAACTTTCAATACTAAACCCGTAAAATATCTTAAGTGTACATGGATGCGTAGTAAAGTATCTTATATTTTATTACGACAAATGACGCGGGTTGGGGGGGATCACAATGCAGCGCGGGCGTTGCGTAACTATTAGTAACCATAAAGTACGCGGGAAAGACACACGCGCGATGTCCCTCTAAGTTAGGGTTTAAGTTTCGTATTGTTTAATATTGTTAATGATAATATGTATGTATGGTATGTATTAATTGATAATAATGACCTCGAGAGCTAGAAAAATACTAGGTTTATTAAATTGTAATAATGAGCTTGATTTCCCGAGTGACGGTTATTCCTTCAAACAATGATGATAGAATTTCTACCCTCATACACATGAGACATGACTCTCCGGAAAGGGCAGGTAAGTGTCTCTATTACCTTATAATTACGTATTTCAATTATAAAAAAAATAAAATGTATAATTTAACGTGTTCGTAGATAACGTAGATAATCTTAAGAATCAGTTACGATACTATAATCTGCATTTTGCAATATCTTTTACATCGTAAGTAATTGTTAAGATAATTCACTTCGGAAAAATATTACAAATTTGGTCCGTATGTAAAATTATGATACTATACATTGGAATCATGATCAAATTTTTAATCGTATGTTATATATACTACTTTGTTCTTCGTTACGTCAAATGACTTACAATATTTTCCAATAAAAAAAACTTTTGTTTTTATTTTACAGAATCGCCTCTCCCGTCCAATATAGATATGGATGAAATTAATGCAATGATGGATGTACTGTCTGATGAAAATATCTCCTTTAGCGAATTACTGTCAGTAGAGCAAGAACGTAGTACGTATCAGTAACAATAATTTAATAATACACAGGTGAACAATATGAGGTCTCATTGATTTTATTTTTTAGGACTTGCTGAGGACTCCGTGATAGAAGATAATACTGACATTACACGACACCCATCTGCAGATTGTACTATTAATCATCTCGATAACGATTGCGTTAACCATTTTTGTCCGTGGTTTATTGACAACGTTATTCAGTCACCAGACTCTGTACTATCTACGAATACTGACGTAGTATTGACACCGCAGGTAAACACACCACTGACTCCTTTTCCAGAACCATCTCCTCAACCTTCAACTTCTAGAAAACGAGTTACTAGTTCGCGAAAAGACAAGGGAAATACAAGACGTCGGCATGTTGCAGAATGGAAAGATAATAAAAGAAAAGCTCTAAGAAATTTGGGGAAACAATATGAAAGTCGAAATGGAACTATAAGGTATCGTAAATCTTTAGGACCTGCTTGTAACATAAACTGCATAAAGAAATGTATGACGAAAATAAACCATGACACAAGACTTTGCGTTTTTAATCAATTTTGGGATCTCGGTAATCGTGAAAAGCAATGGACCTTTATCGCAAATTTAGTATTGAAACAGCAGAAACGTAGACAATTCACAGATACAACATCAAGACGCAACTTTACATTAATATATCGATTACCAAGTAACCTAGAAGAAGACGACGGTTACGCGGTTGTTTGTAAAAAACTTTTCTTAAATACCTTTGCAATAAGTGAGCAATTTGTTTATACGTCTTTAGACAAACTGAATAACTTAACTGGTATAGTGCAACCTGACAAGCGAGGGCATCATTCGAATCATCGCAGAGTTATTACGGATGAAGTTATAAGAAGTGTATGTGATCATATAAAATGCTTGCAGCCGGTTGAATCTCACTATACACGTAAAAGAAGTAATAAACTGTACTTAGATGGAGACTTAAATTTCAATGCCTTGTTTAATTTGTATAATGAGTGGTTTGATTCTCAAGTATACTCTTCAAAAGCCAATACTGAACGGCAGTATCACGACATAATAAACGAACAGTTTAAACTTTCTTTCCATGTCCCAAAAAAGGATCAATGTGATAAATGTCACATTTACAAGAACTTAACAGCTCCGTCGTCGTCTGAAGTACAGGCACATGAAAAGCATATCAATGATAAGAATATTGCACGTAAAAAGAAATTGTTGGATAAAGAACTAGCTAAGACTTCCAATGGTAAACTATTAGTGGCAACTTTTGACTTTCAAAAAGTTCTAACTGCTCCGTATGGCAATATACGCGTTTTATATTATAAACGAAAATTGTCAGTATTTAATTTCACCGTATTTAATCTAGCTGGTCAAGAAGGAACTTGCTTTATGTGGGACGAGGGACAAGGCAAACGTGGCTCAAATGAGGTATCCAGTTGTTTAATTAAGTATATTGGTAAGCACAAAGATCTAGGAGTCGACGAATTTCGATTTTGGTCTGACAATTGCGTAGGCCAAAATCGAAATCGCATTGTTTACGCAATGTATTTATATGCAGCTGCGCTACATCAAGTTAAGATTCATCATTGTTTTTTAGAAGTGGGTCATACCCAAAATGAGGGCGATAGTGTCCATGCATAAATTGAAAGAAATGCCATAAATAAGCTCATTTGTAGCCCGTCCGAGTGGTATTGCTTAGTACGTTGGGCAAAACAAAATGGGAAACCCTATATTGTAGAGGAGTTGCAGTACAAAGATTTTTTAAACTTTAAGCAGACGTTAAAAGGGAATTGGTCTAAGAGTATTAATGGTGATAAAGTTCAATGGAACAAGATAAAAGAAATATGTGTACAACCGGAAGAACCCTACAAGCTATTTTATAAATATGATTTAGATTCTGATGACTACCACGTTTTGTCGGTGAAAACGGTTACTAGGAGACAAAGTGGGAATATTTATTCAGTTGAACCGTTATATGAAAGTTGCTTACCAATTCCCAAAGCAAAAAAAGATGACTTAATGAGCATGTGTCAGTCACGTATAATCCCTAGCACATATCATGAATTTTTCACAAATTTACCAGCCGTTAATAATGATAATTTTGGTACAAATTCAGATTCTGATTCAGACTAAGTTTTTAAAACAATTAGTTCCTATGAAAGTAGTTCCTAGTAAGAATAAAATTTTTGACTACTTTTTTTACATTTTTTAAGAATGATAATTACTTATTTTGCTAAAACTGATCTCATTGAAAATAAGGAGAAATTATGTTAGATATAAGGCGTGATAAAGTTTACTAAAAGGAGTGATTAATGAAAAAGCGTTATTGTTGATTTTTTAGGATTAGTAAGACATATTTTGTGATACTAGAATAATGTTTATTTTTTGATACAATTTACACAAATAAAAGAATTGAGTCAAAGACTTAATTTTTAAGAATAAGACTGATTCAAATGAAGTTTATTTAGTTTTTTATAAGAAGTTATTTTTGGGTTCGATACTTTTAATAGGTGACAAAAGTTATTAAAAATGCAGGTCTTCGACTCCAAGTCTTACATGTTAAATTTATTTTTGTTTTGCGGTACGTACTTGAGATTGATGAATATGACTTTGGTTAGATTATACTGATAAATAACAAAACTTGAGTACCCGTTACCCTTGCATTATTGTTGATTTGTATTAGAGTCTTCTTTCAAACTAATTTGTAACCATTCTTTTGTATTTTCAAGTATGAAAATAAATAACATTTTACCTAATTTCCATGTCATTAATTATTAAAAATATTAAAATTTATTTCTTTCCTAATCCTTTATCGTGTACGATATAATTTTCGAAATATTAATACCATCGTTAAGTATCATAATTATAACTTACGATGCATGTTTCTATAGTACCAACATAGAAAAATATCGTAAGTGTAACATACAATACGAGTGACTTTATTATTTACGAAGTATACTATAGTAACTTACACATGCAATAATTTGTTCTACATATTTTCCGGCGATAAATATCTTATGTGATATTTTGAGAAAACTAGTAAAAATTAGTTTAAATTTACTACACAACAACATTCTATACGTGTTTTCACATTTTTGTACCTTAATTTATAAAACAATTTGTTGCTAATAATGACACACTCGTGAATGATCTGTTACGAAATCTTTACCCAGCCGTACTGTAAAGTTAGAAAAATGCGGTTACGATAATATACGTAGGAGGTGTCGATATGTTTCACCTACTCACGCATTTATACGCATTCTCAAGACTGTCTCCAACAGCTGTTCTCGGCTGTAATGTCTTCTATTTAACCAAATTAGTGCAATTATATAAAAAAATCCAACATCATATACTCCATTGTTTTATCATGGAGTTTCGCCAGGTAACGCTTGATTCCATTTAGTAAATAAATTATAGTTTTAATAACCCACGAAAATAAGAGAAATCGTACCAGTATTATTTAAAATGTTCTCGTCTTTTTAAATACCCAAAGATAGTGCTAGTCCTTTTTTACTTCTTCATTTTGTATTTTTTTTTTGCTTCTCATTATGTGCGAGTGTGAGAGAGAACAACACTTGGAGATACACTGCTAATAAAACTCACCGACGAAGTAATGTTATTAAACCACTCGTGGAGCCGTCTGTGCTTGAACTGGAACCCTACCACAGCAGCGGGTGCTTTTCTATGCCCTTCTCCATGGAAAACCGCATGTGATGCCGTAACCATTGCCTGATGGACGTCGAGGGGAAGTTTGTCAGTGTTCAAGTCTGCGCTGTATACGTAGCTCAAGGGATCTACATAATGTTGTTCCACTGCCCGTCGGTACCAGACTTCATCGATAGCTCGCGGCCATTGCTTGCCAAATTCCGACCTGAAAGAAAGTTTGAGACAAATTAATGCAACGGAGGTTTTTATGACTTCATGTGCCCGAATTGTTTAATCTAAATGTCGCAGACAGTCTAAACTTAGACGCTAAACGAAACGCAGCACGAGTACGGAGAGGTGGCGGCACTGTCGCAATGACGTCAATATTCTAACTTCGTGCTACGACAGAGTAAACTGTCGGAGCACTCTGACCTAGAGGTCGTGGGAGGCGCCGAAACAAGGCTCAGTTTCCATTTGACCGTTGTCAAGAGCAGTGCCTCCATACTAGGAACTGTTATTCGTTTCGTTTGTACAAGTGAGATTATAAGTGCACCAATGTTGTTGTAAAATTCAGTTAGCCGGATTATTGTGTATATATAGTTTACGAATTACCGTGGTAATTTTTGAGTTATAAACCCCTAAAGCTCTGCACTTAGTACATATTAAGTTTGTAAATAAACAATCCTTACTTGTCATTGTCAAATTCTTTTGGTGGATGAGTCTGCCATCTCGTCAAACCACTATGGGTTGACAAGAAAGCGACTATGTACCCAAAACGTTGAAGGAACTCCACCCTGTTAAAACAATAAATTTATTTTAAATCTGCTTTGATTATGAACAAAATTCAATTCTTTACACACTAACGTAATGAGCATATTATTATTCCAAGGCTTCCACATTACAATTTCTTTTACACATAGGAATCGAGGTAAGACTTTCTGTTTTTCTTGTATAAGCTTCTAAGATCGATATGGACTATGGTGCTTCGTATAGAATCTTTGTTGCTGTACCTACTACTATTGGTCTTTGCCGTCGAATATGTTCTAGTAAGTATCTAAAATAAGCGCGTTCAACACACTTTTCATCTTTATAATATTAGTGGATATATCGTTCTTAGAACCCATGAATAATCGATTAAGTTGATAAAGTAAAATGTTGTAAAAATCTATCACATAATCGTACCTACAATATACACATATCGTACAAACCATCCTGAGCTGCATTTTATTAGGAACACAGTGACAATTACAACCTAATTAAAAGTAGATACCTAATACACTAAACCTACCTATATCGCAACCAATAAATACACAAACTACAGTAATAGGCCGCAAGACGTAGCCTACATGTCCATACTTTGCAGTCAGGTAGGTAGCCTTCTTTTCCACATTTTGAGGTCGCTATCAAAACTTGAGCTAGCACTTGGGGAAAATTATAATTAAATCTTAAGGTCTTTTGAAAGTGTTGTAAATACTTTACCTCGGCAACATTCCGATCACTTTTGTCAATGGGCTATCCATGTGAAATGTTGAAATACATTCAAAGAGAATCAAATAAATATTTATGCCAGAATTATACAGTACTATTGGACATTAAAATATCGTAGTAATTTTTACAGACTGTTGGTACGACTGTGAATTTAAAGTGTGAACGAAATACTTACGCCTTTTCCTCTGATGCTGAGTCTGATATGGTTTTGTTAAACCACGCAGTATTTCTGGCGTCATATACCAATGCCTGCATTAATCCATGGTCACCTAAAATTTAACAAATGTTACTACTAATGTATGTTACAGTGCATTAGGTTTTAGACTGAGATTTAAGAAGGAAATTTGCTGGGTACTCAAACACGTGGAACGAATTAACAGATTTCAATAACAAATTGCGCATGGATATGTAAACCATTTCCCGAATATACCATTTTTGTTCCTGTAATGATTTGAATTGGGGACAAGAACACTGTTCTTGAAATCTCATACCTAAATCGGAAATGAAATCTCTGGGTTAGGTATTAGGCTACTCAGATTGAGCTGGAACGCATTCAAATAAAAAATGCTTTCAAAATCAGATCATGAACACCACTTACAATAATATTCGTTTCTCGGTGTGCTGTTAGAAGTCTTGCCTCTTTCCCTCGTTTCCGGAGTGCCTAAAAAATAAAGACCATTACAAGTAGGTAGTATACTAATTGTTACGACTACGAGTATGACTTTACAGAGACTGTCCAAAAATGGGCGATTGTTTTTTAATCATTCTATCCACTTGTTGATGTGATGGAATGATGCAAATACACAATTACCGTTGTTATGTCGCTCATGTACAGGTTTGTTTTTATGATGTTCAGGTGGTCGTGGTTTTGCTGGCCAACGCCACCCTGGCTTTGCCACTCTTTCCAAAAAATATAGTAACTCCTCCTCAGGGGTTGAGAACGTGCGTTCGTAATGACGGCAATATAACCTGAAATCATTCAGTTAAAGTTTTAAAACGTGACTTTAACGTTTAAAGTATAGGTACCTATTGACGATTCAAGTCTTTATACAAATAATGGTGTAGGAATAGATATGAACCACATACCACTCGAGGGAACAAGTTCGGCAGGGATCTAAACTTTTTCTCTATCAGATTTTGATTTAAACAGGATTTAAGGAAAAACAGATAACATTATACTCACCAGTCAGGGTGAACGCTCCACTTATCCGATAAGTACTGCCTCGCCGAAATGTTCTTGGATGTCAGAGAAAGTCGGTGTATATCATCTGTTGGAGGAGGAGTTATACGATGTCTGCCGTAGTTTTCAGGGATTGTCACCACCAATGTGAATGGAGAATCGCTGATACCTGTCCAGAAGTAATGTCTTTTCGCGCGGGATACCCGTTTCTGGAATAACGAAGCATGATGTTACTTTTTTTTCAAGCAAGAGAGTAGAGAGACCAGAGTAGACCATAGTCCGGAGTCTTTGTCCGAAGCCGTATTGTTCCTTCTCCCATGCAAGATTATTGAGCTAAGTTTACGAAGCTCTTTCTTAGACGACTCGTGTATTTCGTTCGTGATCGAGCTCCTCCTAAACGACTGGACCGATCTTTTTGAAATTTGGCACGGTCATAGTGACCATCATCGTGAGTGCATATATCTGAATTCATAAAGATCGGTCCAGTCGTTTAGGAGTTCGACCCGGATCGACAAACTCAGCTCAATTATTGCAACAGCAGAATGCATTGCATACCTAGTTATCACAGATCTCGGGTGGGAACCTAAAAAATGGACCCCGAGACCTTCATAAGTCCTACAAGTTGTTATCATGTCGACTGCAAGTACATACCATATCTTCCAAGTGGTATTTTACATTCATCACTTTATTCCCGGTCTTCTGATCAATTATGTCCTGTCGGAGCTGTGGAAGAGAACAAATTAAATTTAATAATTTAGGCAATGTCTTGGGCACCCAAGTTATACAGGCTCTTTTTTTTATTATTAAATTAGTAAACTTACTGCAGTCAACTCTTTACTGAAGTTCCTAGGCCCTCTATCATTGTCAAAGAGTTCAACTTCAATCATATCGACGCTGTTGTAACTTGGTTTCAGTATTTGTTGAAACTGAAATGACACAGCACATTCTATTTACTGTTGCAAAATAACGTATCTACCGTATAATTAGATTTTTTTGATGATTTCAATCCTTTATCCTACCTACAGATATTCGATGCATTTAAGAATTCCTCAAAAACATACCTCATATTTCCTCATAAAATGAAAATGAGATGAGTACGGTACCAGTGTATCATGTTTCAATGATTTTTTTAGATGAATCCTTACTAAATCAATATATTTTTGTATTTCAAAGCAATGAGTTAACGTAGTTCGACACAATTCCGGTAGATGGATCGAACGCTAACCTTAATCGCGCGATTTAGAAATTATGTAGTGAACCAAAGATTGGATGTTCTGAGTATTGGACAGTAGAAGTCTGTAGTTTTAAATAGTGTTGAAAAATAAAAGAAACTCTTAATAATAATAATTAAAGTGCAACATACCACAGGCCTCAGGTCCGGATGTATCAAAATGTAACCGTTATTGGTGACGATAAACGCGTATCCATTCACACCGATCTGCAATTAAAGTACCAAGTGCTTACTTAACAACCCTTAATATTGTTTGCGAAACGTAACCTAACACTTTATATGTGTATCTGTGTATGTTAAAAAAAAAATTGTGCATGCAGCCATTGTGGAGAAATTCGCCAAAAACTGATTCCCCTGGGCGAACGTTGTCCTGGCGGAACTTTTTTTTAATCCATGGAAGAAAAAACTGCATCGACTGCACGACGTCATACACTAAATATCTGCATAATTAAAATCTTTAAATTCAACAACATTCCGTTGCGCGAACGCACACCACTGATTGTGGCATTTTCTAGTAGGTACAATAGTTTCTTGACGTGTATGTTTGTTTGCCATAGGTAAACTCAAAATCTTAGAACTGATTTTCAAATTATGTTTTTCATAATAGATAGCGATTTATGAACAAGGCTAACATAATGACATACTGTGTAAAACCGAAGCAAAGGTACGTCTGCTAGCTAGTATAGTACCTACTTATAACAAAAATTAATGATATCTATAATGTACCTATACTCAACTATTTTTAGACTAATAATGTCTACTTATTTATTTTGTTGTTTGTTTCTCAATCATTGCGCAACTCCGTCCAGATTAATTTGGCTGATCCTACCTACACATAACTAAAATTATTTCAAGCTTTTATTTTAAACTGCGAATAGGGTACCTATCTCTCCCCTGACACTGACTTCGGAAAGAAAGAATGCGACCTTTTAACCTAAGAGGTTTATGTAGAATTAGTAGCAAAGTATTAATAAAATACAATGAAACTGTATAATTAAAATAAGTAGATACCTTGTACGGCGTCATAAGCGCTTGTATTTCAGACAGAGGCACATCTGTGCCAGCGACTCCCAAAAGTCTAGCAATACGCATCTGGAAATATCAATATTTCAGTACACAGAATTGGCAGTTACCTATAACAATTTCAGTAATCAAATTATTCATAACATTCTCTATACCTAAAATTAATTATAATGATTATAAATGTGAATTTTTGCACACGGTAACACTATGTTCTACATTAAATGTTTTAATCTACTACCGAAATATTTAAATTAGTTACAATATAAGTACAAAAATATACTGTAAATTTATTTTCATATAGGTATGTAAGTAAACAATCAAAAATTGTTCTAACTACGATAATTCAATGTTGGCTCTGTATTAGGCCGTCAGTTTAGATCTACTGTTATCAAACAACATTATGAAAATCTCGTAAATCTAGCAATAATTACTGTTTAGCATCTAAGCCCCGTTAGGCGAACGTTCTATATAGATGTTTATATAGAACTATATTAAGGGATTCTATTTTTATATCCATAGTTACAGGTTCTAGCAAAAACTACTGATATAAGTATTAAATAATTTTATGTTACCAACTTAAAATTCTACACTTTAGACACTAAAAACCCACTACCGTTCTGTTCGTAAATATACAAATACCCTTTGGAAAGTGTCCTTGTTAGAATCCGTTGACATATTTGTGATTAATCACATTGAAACTAAAAATAATATTCTTTCATCAGTCTTATATTTAGTTATTAGAGTATTCCACGAACACAGAAAGCAGTTTGAAGCACGCCTGCTTCAACACCAAACGCAATGACTGCATTGATCCTACCACCATACAAGTTAATAAATATACGAGCATAATAGCTACTTTATTAAAAAAACATAAATTGCTGGGTTCACGTCATTTGCACATTTCATCGGTATGAAAGTACGACAAAAGGAAAAACTTGTAGACAGTGAACTGTCCACGATATAATATGACTAAGAATATAGTTTATAGATTGATGCTTGATTACGAGAATAATAATATTATACTAGATCTCTTGCATGGTAGCCTGCAACTGTCATTCTGTATGGTGAAGTCTTGAGGTAGCAGAGCTCTCCATTCTTTCATCACCACTCACGCGTCGTCTTATTTCTCACGGAGGCAGTATGTTTAAGAGCATGGGCCTACCTCTTTCTGGCCGTTCTCCTCTACGGACTGCGATTGGTTGTGGACGTACGAATGCAATAAAATAATATATAGATAAATGCTTTGTAACAAATTCCGCTAGAAAAATGTCACCCCATTCAGAGGGACTTGGTTAATATTCTAAAATTGTTAATAAATCGACATTCTTAAGAAGATAATTAGACTCAATAGATAGTTAAGATAACAAAAGCCCATACTAGTCACTTGTATGTCGGGCTGCGATATTTTTATAAAAAAAAATATTTACAAGTTGGCACTTGTCGTCATACAAGTCAATCTTTAAAAATTGTCTCTACAAAAACATTACTATATCAGGCAAAATTCCATTAGATAGTGTGTGTAGTGTATATAATATAGATCATAACTCTTGCATAGAAAATCAATTTGATTATTGATAGAAAAGTCGTTCATATCACCCTAGTGGTCTACGCCTACTAGCTAGTAGAAACTACGTCAACTACGGTAAGCCAAAGGGTTGGACAACACATTGGCGCTAAACGGGCGAAGGCGTACGCGCAGCGTCCGCCGTACGCCCGCCAGCTACGCTCACATCTATCCAGGACAGATGCATCGCTAACGGGGCCAAATAACACTGTACCGTTACTGAAATTCAAAAAACTAAATCATAAAAACTCTCTTTTTATCTTGCAAAAACTTTACAATTAAATCATCAAAACTTTCTAAGTGTAGTACCTCTTTCGTAACCGATACCCAGTAAGCTTCATTTATCAGTACATTCTCTGTGATGTTCTGAGGGGAAATCATCAAACAAAATGGAGTTATTACAAGAAATTTGCACCCTAAAGAAGATATATAATAAAGATTATAGAACATAGTAATCATAAGAGGCAGAGCTTACGTCCAAATAGTAGAAAATATAAAACCAATCTGTAAACAACCTTTGGAAATAGAAGACATAATATTTGTATCATAGTAGTTTCATGCTACATAGAGAATTTAGAATTTGGAAAAGACGTAGTATACAGCTAAATGTCGACAAAAGATAATTATTTTATTTAGGCAAACCAGTAGGCACTAAATATTTTTCTATCTTATTGATTGATAAAAGTTGAAGTTGTTGACAATAATGGACCATTGGGTAGCAGTTTGTATCAAATAATTATCTTTTCTCAATATTATTTAGTTATTGCGAATAGATTTGGGGATTTAAAATCGACAAGAGATTGAGTTTGTATACTTGACGTAGGAGAACTCACCTCGTTATGGCGAAGATCATACACTGGCATAGACACGGATGTCATTAACTGATACTGTGCATTTCCAAGTTCACTGTACTGCCCCTGTTTCATCTGCAATTTACCACATTTTGTAAATTGTATGAGGTTAGTGACGTAACTAACGAACTCGAAGGTCGTTCGAATCTCACCTAGGAAATGGTAATTATATACCTACCTAAGTATTAAGAAATATATAATTAAGTACCTACCTATATTTATCAGTTACCTAGCTTACTACAGAGTAAATGGCGCTGTGTTAAAAAATCCTAAATATTTATTCTATTGTAGACACTTTATTATTACTATTAACTCACGAAATCTTTGCTTATTAAAACAAACGCAGAATAACTAGATCTTGACTTGACTCGTATTTCCAAGAAATCAACAAACAACTAATTGTACGAAATTTAAACATACTTGTGTAATTCTCCATCTCCTTTGCTGTTCTTGGTCTGAGTTGAATAGGTGTCGATCGCGACGTTGACTCATAAATCGTTCCTTCTGCTCAGCTCGCTCACGTTGCTCCCAAAGATAATCTGCTACTTTTGGATCCTAACAAAATGGGGTATAAATATGGAGAAAAAAAATCATTATGTCTGTCACAATCTTGAACAAAGTTTTAAATAACGTTAATTTACGAGTGGTTTACAAAATGACTGTATTATTAATCGTTTGTGAAAAAAAAACATTTCAGTTGGTTAATTAATTAAGGTCTAATAAGGGTTGTTAAATTATTCGGGTGTGTTGTACAGTCATTGCTTACCGTCACATTGGCATAAACCGGTGTCCACACAACAGGATGTTTCTCACGCTGCAACACTAGCGGCCTCGCCAGCACATTGACATGTTCCAGAACTCGTTCTCGCACCTCTGCCAGTGTGCTCAAGTGTACATAGAATCCTCTATTCGCACACGCCATCCATTTCACCTCTCTCACATCCGCCACCTACACAATGCTCATTAACAATTATCTGTTTTCATCAATACAAGTACCTACAGCTTCGTGTGTTAAGTGCTGCGGATACCGCCTAGAATCGTGAATTCGTGAGGTTGTTGCAAATTTGTGTTACTCATAACTACTAACTAGTAATCAGTTACTAAAATAAACTAATCACAATGTACTTTCTACGTATCATTCAATAATAACAGAATAATGTGTTGGGTGTTAGTTAAATAATTTAAGAAGTTACACAAAACAGATGCAAAATGTATCTAAATATAACAACTATTCTATAGTAGATATAGAATAGTTGTTATACAACATACATATAGGAAGATATTCAGAATATAAAAAGTGTCTACACTATAAGCATAAGCAAAGTGATTGTGGATCAGCGAAATTCATGCAGTATACAGTAGGTATGGGTACACGTTTATTAAAAGAGCAGAGTACCACATTCTAGGTGTACTGGCATTTTGGTACAAAGTACGAAGGAAGGCATTATGCAGGTCGCACAATGACTACGACACACAGTAATACCTGAAGTGGTACTACCTTTACCTCTCGCCCTATCAGGTACGTAAACACCCTCACTGGCGTATCATATTTCCAGTTGAATTTCTCAAATATCTCTTTGTAATTATATGGTACGCCATCGGTAACCAGCATTATAGCCTGCCGACAATTATAAAATTTTGTTAACTTTATTTTAATTCAAGAATTCAAGAAAAGAAAGATTTGATTTATCAAATTTCTGAGCACATACCTGATTACAATTGGCTCCGCCACTGTTATTTCTATAAATCTCTAGAAGTTCAAATGCGCGTGTTAATGCGGCAGAAAAGTTTGCTATTTCTGTTGTTTCGAAATTATCCAGAGCTAATTTCAGTTCTCGTAGATTGCTCAACGTTGCCTGATAAAAGATATAAGATTATAAAACTAAAAATCATTAAACGGGCAGCATCATCAATCTATTAATTTGAACGATAAATCATTATGTTTAAAATAACCAGGCGTAAACATTTCAGTAGGTACCTGAACTAAAGAATCTTCAAAACATGGTACAATCTCCTCTACAGTATCAGCAAAAGTCATAACATTTACGAAATCATTATTGCCGAGTGTGTCCAGTATATTTGTAACGACATGCTTAGCGATATCCCTTCGTTGACCAGTCATTGAACCACTGCGATCAACTAAAATGATAACATCCTTTGGACTCGCCGCCGCTTCCATATACCAAGCTCGCGTTCTACAATCGTAAATGTCCACCGGGTCTGCTCTCCATTTCAATGCTACAATAACAAACAACATGACTTTTATATTCGAAAATTACTGTAACAATAAATCAATACATTTCATGGTACTTTACCTGGGTAATGCCTCATAAATCCAGTTGAACTGCCGAAATACTGCCACGACAACGTTGGATCACTTTGATAATTATTAATAAAATGTGTATCCAGCCCTTCAGACCAGTGAATTCCCTTAATCACCTCAGGTGCTGCAAACGTCAGTTAGTATAAAAGTTGACCTTAATATACCTAGTTGTATTTATAATTAGAACATGATTGTTTATTTACCCCAGGCATAAACATTCGTAGGCACGTGTACACTGCTAAAATTAGTATTTACAAGAATGTTCGAAAAATGTGGATTCTGCTGCAGGTGTGCGTTCTTTGACGGAGGTCGCACTATCCAACTTTCTAGATTAAAGTCAGTTTCTGTTGTCGTGGTCATAGCTGTTTCATCAAATGGTTCTTCCATGTCTTTGCTATTGTAATATTGGAACTCCTCTGGTACTGGCTCATTTTGTTTGTCGAACGCCATGTTCTCTGCTGCTTCAACTATTCTCTTGACAGCGCTAATTTTCAGTTCCATCATAGCGCGAATATCATCTGACATACTTTGAACTAATTTCTCACCGTCTCGTGACTCCACTTGGGCCGATTTAAAACTCTGTATATAGTATTTAAATACTATTAGTATACAGTAAATAAAATCTATAGGTCGTATATCGGATTTATTTGCGGTTTATACAAGACCAGCTGATGCCCGCGCCCTGCGTGAAATAGTTTTCTCGTTCCCAATTGTCACGGGACCACTTAACCAGGATAAAAAGTAGCCTATAAGTGATTCTGATGTATTGCCGAGTTTCATTAAAATCCGTGCTGTAGTTTTCGTGTGAAAGAGTAACAAATGTCCAAATATACATCCATACAAAAGGGTACTTATTTCAACTTTTGCTGATAGTACCCTAAAAGCCTAAATATTAGCACTCAGGAATAGCTACATAGAAAAGCATTTTTAAATTTGGTTCAGTAGTTTCAAAGATTATCTGCATACCCAGATACCCAGAACTTTATCCGGGTAAATACTTCTTGGAAATATCCAGATTGTTTCACACCGGTATAAAACTAAACACCTTTCCGTTTAGCCGGTATGAGTCCGACATGCTCACCTCACCGATCCCAAGCCGATGCCTCGTCTGTCCAACTAATGTTTGTCAATAATACTTACATCTTGTATTTCTTTCTTTCTGGTGATAAACTCTCCAAAATGGTATAACTCTGTGCCAAGTTTAACCGCCCATCCTTGAACCCTACAAAATCAAATTGACTTTTGGTAACACTTGTACGATACTCAGTTGGTTTGGAGTTTAATTAAGCTGTATTATAGATACACTCACTTACATACTATTTTTCGGTTTGTCCTCAGTAATTGATGTTTAAAAAGTAATTGATTTCTCCATGATTCCAGACTTTTAATAAAAACTTGATTAAGATTGTAAAGAAATACTTAACAGTCCCTCAAATTAATATTAATTAGGCTAATTGAAAACTGCTTTTCACCGATTCGAAGTGTTTTAACAAAGCTTTTTGATAATTTTTTAACTATTCTTGATTATCATTGAATAATTTCGTTGTATTTCAGGATTTTCAATGCCTATTTTTCTCGTTATTACTTTGTAGTTATATGTAAGTAACTTTGGTTACGTCGAGTTAAGTAGACAGAATAAAGGTCGTCTAACAATAAATTCAATTAAAGAATACCACAGTACTTACGAGTTGAACGATATTTTGCTAGTGGCATCATTTTGGACATTAGTCGAGCAGTCCCTGGAGTCAAGGAACAGAACTAAGAGGAGTAACACACACGCGTCAACACACTTGCACATCAGAAGCACTACGATCCAAGTTCACAGACTAAACTCAATACTGGACATTGTAAGTTAATCTAATTATTACATTTGATAATGTTAAACTTCTTGTAACGAGTTAAATGACGGCACAGAACTGAACAAGGGACATTGATAAGGTTGAGTGTTGGGGAAAGCGCAGGCGTGACTTGACGCGGGCGTGAGCATGCGCTGTAGTTACTCCCGAGTAGCGGGAGTGCCGAGTGCCGACTACCTTCGACAGTATAAACTGTTCTGTCAGTTCTGTGTATCGTTTACGTATAGTGTGTTAGCGTTACTTGTGGATTCACCCGCCACCTGACGCATTGATTGGTATGACTATCTCTCTCACTAGGTCACCGTGTCGATGGGGCGCATCTGTGAGTTTAGTGTTCGTTTAAAATATTTCAGACTTTTATACAGTAAAACATAATGAGCTGTAGTTGTGATTTATTTATTAGACTAGTAAAACAAATATTTAAGTAGGTACTTAGTAGTAGTAGGTATATACTATCACAGAATAGCAAATAATAATACCAGTGTTGAGAGGACATCTGCTGACTGCAACCTCTTATGATTAGGAAATGTTAGTAGGGATCTACATAACATTGAACAACCTCTTTAAAGATTCTATAGTCCCGTATTATACCATTCTGCAAATATCCTATCCACAGTTCTTATTACTTTATTGTAGACTTTCATAATAGAAGCTTAACCTTATCAGGTACTGTAACCATTTGCTAAGAATATAAGGAAATACACTTACGTGTGATTCTTGTCGAGGATTACCAGTTATAGCGAACTTGCAGTTTAGATCAGTGTTATTAGTGATCTGATTTATTTCAGCATTTTGTAAATAATGCAGGTTCAGGACAGGAGTTTAGAATCAAAAAGAGAAAGTTTAAATAAAATGAAAAAGTAGGTGCAACAAGTTTTATTGGTATAAGTAATAAATAACAAAGGTACAAATATATCGTGTGTTTAGGAAGATGTCAGTTTGCTGTAGGCGAGTAGACAGCAAGCAACTAAAACAACAAGCCAGTTACATCGCGCCACGCTGGCGATACCACACTCTGTGATGTTCTGCTCCTGTAGAGAATAAGTTGTTATTATAACATAAGTATTACACTCTCACTATTAAAGACCTTTGCTAAAAACATTTATGAGACTTCTGTACTAAGACTTGTAATTGTAGCCCGCTGCAGGTTCTAATGCAGAGCTAATTCGAATCGTTAAAGTAATCAAATCTAATTTAAAGTAGGTAGGTGCTTAATAGGTACGTAAGTAATTGATGGCGCTGAATATTGGGTAAGAACATAAACTGCTTGTTGATTTGTTATCGAGAATAAAAATGTGGATTCAATTCAATCCTATTTATACCAAGCATAGCAAAATTTTGTCAAAATAAATGGTGTCCCATTAAATCAAATATCTACCTGCTCGTAGGTATATTTACTACACAATATTATCGTACGCGAAACATAAAGAACTCATTATTCACCACCGTGTCAACGTTGACCTTAATAATCTACTTTTAATCTGGATATTTGACAAACAAGATTTAACATATTAGGTACAAAAACCATATCATTGAAGAGGAAAAAAAGACTTTTCATAGGAAAACAAAATAATAACAAAATAAACTATGGACTTGGAAATAGCGTTGGTTCAAATAAACGCTTGGATTTTTGCGATTTACCTAAATTGCAAAATACATGGGTAGTTTAAGATATAAGTACTGGAATTAGATGCAGTGTGTTAGGATTTTAAAATGAGATTTCGTAGAATGATTTAGAAGCAATTTTCGTTCAAACCTATTCCCAAATCTCATTCTAAAAGCTAATGCATTGCTCTGAGCATGGGCGTGAACTGAAAACAAGTAAAAAAGAGCGATTTGCATCATGTATGCATCTACAAAGTCGTTTTTTAATACGTCGTTTTTAGGGTTCCGTAGTAAACGTTTCGGAACCCTTATAGTTTCGTCATGTCCGTCTGTACGTCCATCCGTCCGTCCGCCCTTGGCTTTCCTCCCAAACGGTTAGTGCTAGAAAAATGAAATTTTACACGGATATGTGTAATGACTATTCCGAAAAAGTGCTAAAATAAAATCATGAAAAATATATTTTTCTGGGGTACCCAGAAAAATAAAAAGTCCCTTAAAAGTAAAGTGTGGATGATTTTTTTTTCGCGTCAATCCTAAGACGAAGCAATAAGACAATTTTTGATTTAGGTGTCCGTTTGCACGATATTCAACTTTAAAGTGTATTTTTTTTGTTAAAACAGAGCGTGCCCTCCCCCCCCCCCCCCCCTCTCTAAAATCTAAACAGCTAGCTCAAAGAATCTGAAAATATTCATGACGGTATATAGTGATGAACTTTGAAGGAAAACTATAACGGACCAGATAACTTTGTTGGTTATGGAGTTATAGAGCCTATAATAGGTAACTACGGAACCCTATATTATGCGTGCCCCGACATGCACTCGGCCGATTTTATTTATACCCTGCATAAAGTAAGGTTTTCTATATTGTGTGTCTGTGTGTGTTAATTTTTGTACCTACCCCTTCATGGTATGTATAACAGCCTTCAAGTCTTCGTCGTTGAAGCCGACTCAAATCCAATTTGTGGCAAGGCTCTCGACTCGCCTTTGATTCATCCGTTGGCTGAGGTATTGTGTCTCGCGGCGTTTTACAGTCAGGGTTCATGATTTTATGATTCTCAACGACAACTAGTAATAGATTTGTTTTTGGGACGTAAGAAGCCCAATACGCGGGGTGACAATCTCCCGCTTCATCTTTAGCTAGTGTTGGTGATGCTCCAGCCGCTTCTAAGAAGTACGTTTGGTTCAATATGTACAGCTGGACGCTATGGTCACATGAGAACAGCGGCTCGTTTTTGGGTTCCTTGTCAAGTTCGCCGATATTCTCTTCAGGTGTTGGGGTCGTCGCAGGCGGCTCTGTGTACGCTTCTTTGATTAGATCGATATAGTCTGTGAGTGAGACGATCATGCAGTTAAATTAAGCAGAAATATTAGGCAAAACTACGTTATAGCTTTAATGCTAGTATTAACTGATAATTCTCAACGGGTGACTCAAATTACGATTTATGTTAAATTGTGTTAAATTGTTTCTCGGCGAATAATCGGCCGATTTCGGATTTTCTTGCACTCATCAAAAGCTTACAGAATTACCCAGGTTCTTACGAAGCCAGAATTTTGAATTTCGATCAAATAAAAATAATTTAATTGATGGTAAAAATTCCCATAGCGTAATGACAAAAAATACTTTGACAGAGTTATATCGCTTTGAATCAAAACTCGCTTCGCTCAAATATATGCTGCAGCGTAACGGTACGTTTCGCGACTGCGGCGACCTAGTTATCTTGAAGCTTTGTATTTTGAACTTGCAATTTATGAATAAAACTAGTAGTTCTGCGAACAGTAGACCTCGCGTTATTTTCGCATTTCCCCCCCATTTCTCCCCCATTTTCCCCCCAATCGAAAAATCCCTTCGACAAAAGCTGCGCCTTACAACAAATAACACTTGTGCCAAATTTCATGAAAATTGGCTGAAAAATGCGGCCTGTAAACTGGAACTGACACACATACATACAAACAACGCCAAATCGGCCAGTCCACGAGTTGAAACTGAGACGCTTCGCTCGCTCGGTCAATCAGGCCATGTTTATGATAAAATACTATTTAAAATTTAAGCAGTTCTTGCCAGGTAGGTAAGGTGCACCGGGCGCCACTGAAAAACCTGAACCAGAACCAGAGACGCCCGGCAACTGACGTAGGAGCGGCCGCGGAATAAAAAAAAAGTATGTTAGGTGTTCGTATGATATGGGTCTATTACTTTTTTAAATTGCCTGTAATATTCGTAAATGAGAAGACACAATTGTTAAGACTGTTCGTTCCAAAGTTCAAAAATAATTAATTTTCTAGAACTAATTAATCTGTACCTTAACCTATATACAACTACGAGTATTAATTTCCAACGGCTACTCTGTTGCATTTTATTTAAAATTGTATTTTTAATTTGTTATGTATTAGACAGCATAAGTATGTAAAATGTCAAATGAAATAATATTAGTGCTCTTATAGTCCTATTTAATTAATTAACTACCTTAATAACAACCAAAGCAGGATGTTACTGCGGTTAAGGTAGTATACAGCCTTGAAGAAAAATGTAATAAGTATGACATTATTATATTATACATGAAATGTGCTAAATTCTCAACTGCAAACGGAGCGCTACTGGTTGAATGATAATATAAAATATACATGCCTCTGTCTATCCTACAGAGAGAAAGACACGACTGTGTTTTCAACAAACTACTTATTCACGTGTATAAAGTGTATTTCTGGTAATATTACTAGCGGTCGCCGTACGATCAAATCGCGAACATTACAATATTTTTGGGATATTTTTTCCTAATTCCCACCTAATCAAATCAAGCTCACAGTGAAAATTGTTTTAATTCAAGGAACACTTGTACCAAGCTTCGTGTATATCGGATAAATAATGTGGCCACTAGCCTGGAACAGACAGACAGACGGACGAAAGCAAAATTGTCTAGTCTCGATATGACTTCGAAATTACTCGGAATGACTTCACTCGCTATGCTCGCTCGGTCAATAAACTAGCGGATGTACGCGGCTTCTCCCGAGATTTTTCCAAAATATTTAAAAGTATTGGATAGAAACAGGCGTTACTTGGCGAAAATCCATGACAAAACAATGGTAAGTAAAATGTTTTAAGAAAAAACTTTAAAATTATATAATAGCATTAATTTTTCGCAGAATTAAAAGGACAACAAAACGTCGGCAATTGTTTCGCCTCTAAACGAGGCATTATCAAGACTGTCTCAGAGAGAACAGCTCTCTCTGAGACAGTCTTGATAATGCCTCGTTCAATCATCATCAAGACTGTCTCAGAGAGAACAGCCAGTCCTTTTAATTCTGCGAAAAATTAATGCTATTATATAATTTTAAAAAGTTTTTTCTTAAAACATTTTACTTACCATTGTTTTATTTAAAAGTAGCTTAAGTTTTTTCTCATTAGTAATAAATATAGGTAGGTACATAATATATACCTATGTAATGTACTCACCATGATCAATAACGGTAGCGTAAGCGTATTGATTCCATTTGTATACATCTGTCAATAGCAGTAGTGCTTGGGATATTAACCAAGTTAAAAAATTGAAGGTAAGACTGAAAGGCTGGAAATTATTTATAGGTAAGTAGATAAATTATTCCTGTCGATCTCTTTAATAAGGCATATAGTATGTACGAGTAATGAGGTGCCGTGCGATTTTGTCAGGATGAGCCATTAACGAGCCAACATGCCGTCCCCGTCCCCCTCACGGACCCCGCACGCGACGGGGTCCGTGAGGATTTTACCCGCAAATAAATGAAGTAAAACTTTATACATAGTTTTCAAACACACATACTCACGTCATGCCTTTTTCCCCGCACGACAAGGAAAACTCATTTGTATACCCACATTTCTCCAGTTAAAATATTAATTCCAAATAAGGGTTGGCCGTTTTCGGGAATTTTGGGAACATTTCCGTCTTTCAAAAGTTGCACCGAACAGCTAAAGCAAATATCTAAAGACGACTTGGAGTCCGTATTTCTAAAGTTGGGCTCCTCAATATACTTATTATCTTCCAAAATTACTATACTTACTGTTCTCATCGACCATGAGCTATTTTCTTTTACCAAAGATTGTGGACATAAAGCCTGGTAATTGAAAACTTCAACATGGTCAAATATTCCCGTGTCCAAGAACGACTGCAGTACGTGCTTATTGGTTAGGCCGAAGAACTGGCCTACCAACTTTGTATCATTTGCCAGCACGATATAGCCTGAACTGTCTATCACATAGCACGCATATTTGTCTGAGTTACATTTAAGGTCCTGAAAAATATTGCTTAGAGACTTATAAAAGTGGGAGTAGGTAGGGAGATATGAAATTAGTTTGGATCTATTGCTATTAAACTGGAAATTTAGATCAGTAGGTAGGTACACTACTGGCAGGTAAGGTTGGCTTGGACGGCTGTAGGATCCTGTGTAGTATGCACCATATGCAGGGAGAGTAATATAATTACCTATATAATAGATGCAGCTAAGATTAACACTCAGATAGCATCATTTCAATGATGTCACCTAACAGCATTGAAAGAAATATAGAGCGCCTATTAAAATTTATCATGCAATCCTTCGACATGTGTCGGAAATTTCAAGGAATTGTCTTACTTCTGCAATCAGGTAGCGTCGACTTCAGGCGATCGATATATGTTCAACCTATGATGTCGCAGAAATTACAGTAAGTGGCCTGATGTTCTGCGATGACATTGGTTTAACGTGTTGATCGTCTTTTGTAGACGTAGGCTGTGCTAAGCCTGCTGTTATTACTGCATCCATTTAGGTAACATCAAATGGATCGTGTGCTTTTTCTACTGTACTCGACTAGTATAACAAATTCTTAATACCTACTTACTTCAGAATCATCTAAACTGAATTCTTTCGTGATTTGTAAAAATCTTTTATAAAAATTCATGTAAGAGTATTGGAAACCAACAACAGAGGCTGGCGTGGACGAGTTTCCATCTTTGTAAAATATCGCGTAACTAGCTGTCAAAGTGATGTCACCATCTTCGTTAATCACTGGAGGTTTATTCTTTATGACGTCATCCAGGATAGGCAATGGCGTCGCTATAACTAAAGATTCTTTATTTATCATGTGTTGTAATACTGCTGCTTTGTACCAGGTTTCTTCGATGGTCTTATAGTAAATATCACCAAATACCCTGAAATTAATACGAAACGACTTATATAAAATAACTCGAGTTCGTACTTGCAAGAAAATCTCCTAAAACAAGTTCTGGTTAACATTTCAAACATTCAAGCCGACGAAGCCTTGTTCGTCTCTTGTAGATACTTATTTAGATACAGAGGCGTAACCAAGTAATTAACGCTTAACGGACAACAAAGATAAACATACTCGTGCTCATATTCCTTCGTCCTTTTCCCTTGGTCATCAACCTCTTCGTTTTTTCCTGGGTCATTTATATAATGCCACCGCGTCAGCCCGCTGGAGGTGGCAATAAACCTGACGCTCACGTTGTAAGTTTTGGCCAGTTCCAATTGGTCATCACTCGCATTCCAGGTTTTAAAGTATGGGGCGGATAGTTTAGCATCAAACACCAATTGCTTCACCAAGTCCTCGTTGCAATAGTAGGCGTTTATATCTAAAGGAGTGGTACCGCAATGTGCTGAAATGTAATTAATTATTATTTTTATTTACAGCTTTTTAGTTTTAAGTAACTACCCTAACACACTCAGGAGATAAATAGCTTTCATTTGAGATCTCATTCATCGAAATCCACATAACCGTTTGGCCTGTAGAGGGGAACATAGAAACACATACATATGTACATACATATGCTCGAAAAACATAACCCTCGCTGACGCAGTCGGGTAAAAAGTATTATTTGAGTGCTAATGGCAATAGGCTCGCTCTTTATTACATGGGACCAACAAAGTTACAGGCGAAGAATGGCCGTCTAATAGGCTTTAATACCCTTTTGAAAAGTATTGTCATATTTTACTGATAAATACCTACCTATCTAATATGTTATGTTCAATTGCAAATGAAATAACCTATCAACACATGCACAACCCAGTAGGTACTAGTTGTGTATATGCAGACGGGTGCATCGTCTAAGTTCCGGTTCATGTACGTGTATAGGTTAGGTAGGTTTAGATCATTCCTGACACACTGATAGATTAGGCAATATTATCCGCCGGGCGCCACTGGAAATACCTTCTGCGTGTGCACCAGAGACGCCCGACAACAGACGTAAGAGCGGCCGCGTCTCTGGGCCGTAATAATTACTAATAATACTTACTATTCACAGAAAAGTCCCTGGTGTCATTCTCTTGCATATACTGTTGCATTGTAATATCAATTTTGTTTTTAGATAGACCTACAAAAAAATTCCAAGCTTCCTCTTCAGAATTAGGGGTCTCGTGACCTTCCAAATAATGATATTTACAGTACACCCTGCCCAGAGAAAATATCCATAATTACTATCTACCTATATATTCGCTGAGGTTGAAATTAAAAAGAAAACATTTCAAAATAAAAACCGACCGGTATGAAGCAACCTTTATTGTTCCGAAGATGAAAATTTCCACTTAATTCAGTAAGTAAAACTACCTTCCATTTCAAACTCTTGACCACCCGATGCCTAACGCGAACCTCTGACAATCAAACGACAATCAAACCACAACCTGACACGACTTCGAACCATCCGTTGGAACAACCGTCGTATACGGCGACAGCGTACACGACGACCGCGTTGGTCTATGGTTGAAACCACATCCATCAAATTATCAACAATCTCGACAAATAAACCCAAATATATTTTTTTTTTACTTTCACGTGATTCTAGTCATGTGATATTAATAACTATTGTGAAACGTTTTAACTAATCATTATATTAGGCTTATTTTGTTTCACACTTAAAGATATTTACATACAAATAACTATAAAAACGGCCGAATACTAAAACGTCACTCAAATATTCAGATACTCAAAAGTGTCGTTTGGGTATAAAAAAATTAAGTTTAAGGGCTGCTCAAGCATTTTAACAGCTCCTAAATATATGAGTGACGTTTCAGTATTCGGTCGGTAGTCACATAAACCTACCAGTCAGGATGCACTCTATAACTGAACCTGAAGTAATCTGTGACATTGATACCAGTCAACTCCTTTCCTTGTTTGGCTTCTAAAGGGTTATCTTTAAGCATTAGTTCTGTATCTCCATAACCCTTGGGTAAAGATATTCCCATAGAGAACGGTGTACCTTCAAGTTTGTTAAAAAAGTAATCGTGCTTCACTCGTGCTATTCTCCTGAAATAAACAGACTTAATTAGTACATAACTATAGACATAAAGTCACATTTTAGTAGGTACTCTACTCAAGTAGTAGTTTTGTCAGATAATTAAAGCAGATTAAGCACAATTTGGACGCCTGAGTCTGAGAGGTGCTTTTGACGACTTACAATGCTCAAAATAAAAGTTTAAAAAATACAAGACACCTTTATCTTTTTAACCGACTTCAGGAGGAGGTTCTCAATTCGATTTCTATATTTTCCAAGACGAGACACCCAGGACTTTAATTGGCTGTGCCATAGCGGCTGGCACGTAAGATTTTGTTGTCTTTCATCATCACTTCATCGCAAGGCAACGGAAATCATTTTTTTTCAAAATTACAAAATAGCTGCTACTTATTATATTATTTAATTCATTCGACCATTTTGGACATAGTCCATTATAAATGTGCCCTTTGACGGCAATAGGCTTGCCAGGGGGCCAGTATTTTTCATCCCGCGTAATAGGGATTACGCGGGACTAAAAATACTGGCAAATTGTGGGTTTGTAATGCACCTTTGCCTGGGTTTTTTTTAAACGTTTAAAACGCTCGATTCTGGTTCCACAGTGTGACAGTGATATCTTTGCCCGGCACGCGCTGTTGGGGATCGGAAAGGAGAGGGTGGGATCAGGTTGAAGAGCTCTTCAGAACACTCACCGTGGTAAATACGGTAGAACGCGGCCAAAGAAGCAATTGTTCGGCGCTGGCTAGCCCAGCGCCAGTCAAGGCTTCCCGTTACCTCCGCACAATCTATAATACAAATAGTGCGTCGCGTGCGGTGTAAAGAATCGCTTTACCTTGTTCAGTAATCCTAGTTTCCGCGAAGCTAGCACAATACATCTCTCAATGTAGTTTTTATTATTGAGCTCTCGACGAACGTCTATGCCAAGGATGTCTAGATTGTTCTTCATTGGTAATATTGCATTCTGAAGAGTGGGTAGGGGAAGAAAAGGGGATTTCTTCGCTGTAAATGCACACGCCTGTGTTTGTGGAGTTTCCGAGTGTTTGTTACTTAGTTAAACCCATAAATAATCCATACAATACTCACCGCATGACATCGTAATGGTACAGCACTTCCACTTGGCGCATGTCACCGTCTTCCCCCAAGACCAGACTTTGTCGCAACCGAGTGATTTTCTCTCCCAGTTCACGCGAACCCTTCCCGTCATCCACTTGCTCCACTTCTACGAAATCTACACTGTTGTAGTTCTTTTGTAATTCTCCATTGATCTGACAAGAGTATTATTCCATTACCTTCATTTTCATTGTAACAATAAAAATTCATTAAAAATAGTTTTTAAATCAAGCATTTAGCATCATAATATTGCATTGTCATGCGACTTCCATACGTGGGCAAGGTTTTAGCTCAATCAGAAACCGGGAAATATGTTAAATTTAACTTGCAAAATTTGATTACACAGAAATCGAGACAGGTGAAAGTAAATAAAACCTTGTAATAACTATACGCATTTCTAGTACTTAGTAACTTTCATAGTAGCTTTAAAACTTTTGCGTTTCATATGTGTCATACATAACAAATTACTTTGTATTATATTGAATTAGGTATACAAAACTCACCGTAGCTATCAACAAGGGGTGTAACAGTAAATATCCGTTGTTGCTTACGATGAAGGAATACCCATTTACGCCAAGCTGGAATAAATTTTAAGAAGAATTTATGGTTTTATTCTAGACAACGACATCAAATAGACAGACAGATAGAGAACAAACAGTTAGAAACAAATGTAAGAACGTAAGAACCTACCATTTTTTATATGCATTTAGTAAAAAATCTGTTAATTTGGATTTAAAAACTGACATTTCAATTTTATTTGAATGTAAATCTGTAGATACTTTACCTGATGAGGCTGAGCAAGCTTGGAGATACTGTCTATCGGCACGTCAGTACCAGCAACTCCCAGAAGCATGGCGCCGTTCCTTTCCTCGTTGTACTTGTGATCGAATGCTGGTATCGCTACTGATGTTACCAACTTGTCTTCATCCGGTTTGTTTAGGTCTCCACTTACTTTCCAATCTTTACGCTGACAAGGTAAATTGGGGTCTTTAGTTGCGCAATTATAAATTAAATAATAGAGCTATACTTTTAAGCGTATGATAGTTCCATCCGCAGAGGTTTTCCAAAGTCTATTTCCCTACTGAAACTTTTTCCAGACAATACAAGTCTCTTATTATTTGAGACAAATTATCTGGACGGGTTCTAGGGCTACCTGTGTTCAATCTCGTTCAGTAGTTAAATACCCATGTAAACTCTAATTTTTCGCATTAGTGGTGGCACAGATGTTCCCGATGTACTCCTGTTAGTAGTGGTTACCTCAGACATCACGCAAGGACAATCCCCTAAACTACACAATCCAGGGTCGCAAGTTTAATTGTAGTTGAAATCTAAAAAATAGGTTTAAGAATTTCAGTAGCCCACAAAATAACATTAGTGTACAAAGTGAAATCTCACCGTGGAGTCAATGTTAGCGTGTGTCCACGTCGGAGGTGGTTCGTTCTTTTCCAAGATCATGGGGCGAGCGATCACGTTGATATACTTCAGAACCTGTTGCTGAACTTCTTCAACAGAATGGATGTGCACGAAGTAACCTAATTATTATGATATAGCTGTTTATTTATGTATTCAATACTACAGTTAAAAGAAACTATACTGGTACAGATGCCCCCTCCCATACAAGAATAGTGTCAAATCAGATTTATATTACAGCTATTTCTCTAGCGACTGTTATTTACATAAGATAACGTTAAATTCATAATTGAAATTCAATTAAAGACAACGAAACAATCTGTACCTCTATTTAAGCACGCCATCCATTGTATTTCCCGTAAATTGGTAACTTCCTTTCCAATAAGGTATGTGAACACTCTGACGGGTATATATGTATTGTTATCGACTTTTTCTCTATTGTGCTCCTCGAAAACCTCAGTGAGATTGCCTGGCACGTAGTCTGTGATCACCATCACTAATTGATTACAGCCTTGGGTGCTGGCCACGTTACAATGTGATCTTCTCTATGGAAACATAAAGAAATAATTGAACACAGTGATTTAGATTTAGATCTGTCAGAAACAGGATATTAACTGCAGTAGGTAGGTATTTCTAGTACAGTTTTTTATTATTTATTATACTTGTCTCTTTTTTGATCACTTACATTGTAAGAGGACAGAATACTCTTAATATGCCGTCATGTCTCCACATCAGTTCATTGCTGTATATTAGCATGTGCTAGACTGAACTTTGTATTACTTATCTCAAACTCAAAAATATTTAACTTATCACATAACGTCAGCACATAAGAATTTACATTTAAAGCCAGATTCGCCAGGCAATTGTGGAGCCAAGGAGAAAAGAACTTGGCAATAAAAACTCCTGGCCACTCTTTTCCAATCATCAGTAACTAATTTCATAGTATAACACACACAAGGTATCCAGCAAGATGCTGCTGGATACGATTCCAAATTTTAATTATCCAACTAATCAGATGTTATAAATTTAAAATGTTACGCTTTTTGATTCTTACAACTTAAAAAATAAATAAAATTGTGTTTACAAAATTTTCTTAATTACACGTAAATACAATACAATAAAATATTTATGTAAAAGGACATAAATGCGGCATTTACCTTCTTCAACGTGTCAAAAGCTTTGATATAAGCTTGGGTTAGATTTGCATAACCTTCTAAAAGCACTTTATGCGTTTTACCATTATTCGTTGGCGTAAGTGTTTCCATTAACGTCTTCAAATTTTCAGGAGTTGCTTGTACAAGATCCTTGAAACAATCAACAACCTCGTGGGTTTCATTCTTGAAAGTATAAACATTAACGTAATCATTGTTCGATAGAGTGTCTAAAATTGATTGAAGCGTTCTCCTAGCTACGTAGTTCTTGAATCCTGTCATTGAGCCAGACACATCGAACAGTATAACTATATCTTTAGAACACGTTGCTGCTTCTATGTACCAAGATTTGACTCTGCAATCGTAAGTGTCTGTTTCTTGGAAATTCCACGGCATTCCCGGATAGAAACGTAATATTCCATGCGAACTACCAAAGTACTGCCACGATAGAGATGGATCGGACTTATAGTTTTTTATAAAGATGTCATTCAAATCCTTTGACCAAATTATTGAGTTGAGTGTGTTGTATTCTGAAACATTTTTAATAAGGCAGGTACTTATTAGTTTACTCAGGTACCTATTTCGTCCAAGAAATGGTTTAATTAATTCCTTTCTGAATTAAATAAGAACCTGTGGATTATTGGAATTTCATAGTGAAGATTGTTGTCTAATAGCTTGGCTACTTTACTTACTTTAAAACCTTTCGTTTTTGCAACTCATCTTGTAAAATCTTACATAACTATTTATTAGAAGCTGATACCCGGGTTCTCCACATTAATGTGGGGATCATAATTAAGTAAGCATCAATATTACTCCTAATTATTACTTGAAAATATTACAGCCCATGCTACGCCGCGGGGTGGTTAATAGTTAGTTGGTACTGTACTATCTAAATATTACCTCCATCAAAAATATTCGTTGGTACATGGACACAACTTATGTTTGTATCGACACTTATATCGTAGAAGTGTGAATCTTTCTCCAAAGACACATTCATATAATGACTTGTGTCGTTCTTCACATATTTAGGGATTTCAAAGTCACATATTTCAGGTTCATCATGAGGGTCCGCGTACGTGAAGTTGGAATACTTGGCTGAACAATATTGAAATTCTTCTGGCCATGTGTCTGTGTAGTTAAATTTTCTTGCTAATGATTCAGCCGTTGCGTGTATACACTACAGTCAAATATATTAGAGATTATTATCTTTTTTTAACAGTTGAGACGAGTTTGCGGAAACGTACCTACTCTAGCACCTTCCCAGTCAATTTATTTGCATGGTTTTAAAATTTTTTCGGCTATTTTGGACATAACCCATTATGTAGTGCCCGGTGACGGCAAAAGGCTTGCCCCCTATTAGGTACGACTAAAAATACTGGCAAATTATGGGTGTGTAATGCGCCTCTGCCTACCCCTGCGGGATGTAGGCGTGATATGTGTGTGTGTGTTTATAATTACACAAACAATCATGCGTGTTTCCGTAAATAACATATTTATTTTACACCCACATTTCGCCAGTTACTGCTGGTCCCACGTAATAGGGCGAGCCTATTGCCGTTTCCGGGCACTTTAAATATTCTTGTCATAGCCTATGGTAAGTCTCAGCAGGTGCACTGCGTGTAGGTGAGCACGACTTGGGCACATAACATCACCCCTCTTTCACACTGGGGAAGGCATAGACCACGAATTTCCACCTGCTACGATCTGCTACATAGGTACCTTACTCATTTCGCTTTCTCAACTTTCATTAGTGTCTTTAATAATAGTAATAGATGCTATCAGACTAGACATAAGATATAAAGACCTATGTTGAGGTATAGATATAGAGAGATGTTCGTATTTCAATTTACTCAAAGCAGTTAGATATTAAAGGCTTCATTTTACCTTGACGGCATTGATTTTTCGGGTAAGCATTGTGCTTACAGAACGAAGTGAAGATTCCAAGATTTGCTTCCCATCTTTTTTCTTTACACTGGCATTCATCTGTTTATATTTCTGAAAATTAAAAAAAAAAATAGTTATAAAGACTGACTGGGTAATATTGTTCATAGAGTTGGAAAGTGTTGATCTGTTTCATTCCAGTTCTCTGAGTATGAAAAGATTGATAAGTGGCAGTAATGTACTATTTGATGGATCGTAGAAGTGTATCACGTATTTAACTTTATTGTAACTATGTGCTATTGTTGTAACTCTAGTTTTAACATGACATGTGTTATACATAAGTATTAGCTATAAGTTTCTAAAACCATAATAAATTAAAAGAAAAAAAACTTTTTACAAACAAGCTTTATTTAAATGAGCTAAAAGACAAAAATAAACTTTAACTATCAACTTATGACGTCATTACACAATTTATATGTTATAAAAGCTTCAATTTTTTCCCCTTAATTAATAGGATTCAAGTGCATGTATAGACATAACTAGGAAGGTACCTATATCTATCAACCAATTGCTCATAAACTACACCGAGAACAAAATATTTACAAACATACGTCATACCTTATTAATTTTAATAAAATAATTTAAGCAATATAGTTACTCACAAATATAAAGCTATTATTAGTAAAAGTAGAAAGTATTGTTACTTACAATTCTTATTTGATCGGACTTCGTGAGGGCCTCGTTCAGTTTCCATAATTCATCGCCAAGTGCTCTTGCCCATAATTTAACACTGTAACAAACAACATGTGTGTGTTACGTAACGTACACGTACGAGTATTCATACAATATTCATAGAAAGAATTACAGTCATAAACAATATCCTGTCACGAACAGTACACCGCTCAGAAAGTTGTGCTTTTGTCATTTTAGTTCTATTACTTGTTACGTAAATTATTTCGGTAAATTTATGTTGTAAAAGTTAAATATGCTTGACATAAAACGGTTAATTAACATATATCAATAATAATATTATGACAGACAGACCGACACACATCGCGCATACATGGGGCACACTAAGTTTTGCACTTCTAGCTAATCGGAACTATTTGAATTTCGAATGTTATATTTTTTTAAACGTTGCAACCTTCTTAGTAATAAAAAAAACAATTGGCGGGAAATCATTTGTCAATTGTTTTTTATCACACATCAAAGTTCTACGTATGCAACGAAAATGGAATTAAGTCGAAAAGATTTTAGAGTGAGGATTTTTTATGATTGTAAATGTTCTCTCTCCGCAAGACTGTGCCGCTCTTCAGCACCTTGTTTGAGCACCGTGAGGCGATGGTTTGCTGAATTTGAGAGGCGCTGGAGCTGGACCACAGGCCTGCGTCTCGAGAAATCGAGGACCAGCGGTCCCAACTCCGCCAGGACCTCATGGAGTCATGGAGGATGCGACTTGAGCAACCACCATCATCGCGGCGGTGAGGCCGATCATGGACGAGTGGCTGCAGAGGCAGCATGGTGACCTCACGTAGCGTGCGACGCAGATCGTTACCGGGTGTAGATGCTTCGGTAGCTATCTGTTTCGCATCCATCATGAGGTCACACCCCGGTGTAAACACTGCGAGGTTTCCGACGACGACACCGCACTCCACGCGTTGGTGAGTGCTCAGCGTGGGCGAGTCAGCGCCGGGACCTCGTAGTGGGTCTGGACGTGGATACGCTCTCGCTGCTTCAAGCCATGTTCTCCAGCGGGAGTGGGTGGAACGCGGCCGTGTCCTTCTGCGAGCAGGTCATGCTCGCGAAGAGAGGGAGAGGGAGCGTACCCTCCATTGGAACAATGACGCAAGGGCTCTCGCTTCCAGGTCCCATGGTCAACACTCATCTTAGATAATTTGTACGCTACTTATACACCATGAAAGTACTATCGTTCATAGCTGGGCACCGTTAATCAAATAATTAACTCCGTTAATCGTTAATCCGTTACTGAAAAAGTTAACTTCGATAAAGTTAATACGTTACATTTTAGAAATTTTAACGCAAGTTAACGTTAATCGTTAACCCGTTAACACGTATTAAATATTGCATATTCGTATAAAAAGGAAGGGTTCTGGAAGTTAACAGGTTAAAAATAACCGGCTAAGTGCGTGCCGGGCCTCGCATAATTTAGGGTTCCGTAGTTACCTATTCTTATTATAAACTCTAACTCCTAAACTAACAAATTTATCTGGTCCGTTATAGTTTTCCTTCAAAGTTCATCATATAAAGGATTACCATCATCAGATTTTTTTTCAGATTCTTCGAGCTACCCATTTAGATTAAAGAGGGGGGGGACGCTCTATTCTAACAAAAAATGCCCTTTAAAGTTCAATATCTTGCAAACGAATACCTAAATCAAAAAATTGTCTTAGAACCTCCAAATGTTTTAATAATACCTATCTAATGATACCCCACACGATGGGGATGACGCGAGAAAAATTGGTTTTTCATAATTTTAAGCACTTTGTCAGAATATACAATAGTAAATACAAATTCGTGCAAAATTTCATCTTACTAGCACTAACCGTTGGGGAGGAAAGCCGAGAACAGACGGACTGACGGACATGACAAAACTATAAGGGTTCCGAGACTTTTACTAGAGAACCCTAAAAAACTAGTATGAGAGTCTTCTGAAATATGTACTTTATTCTGCTTTAGGGTTCTGTAGCTCAAGTCTCGGACTTCTTATAGTTTCGTCATGTCCGGCCGTCCGTCTGTCTGTCCGTCCATCCTTGGCTTTCCTCCCAAACGGCAAACATGAAAGTTTGCATGGCGATGTGTATTTATTACGCCGACAAAGTGCTAGAATAAAATTACGAAAAAATTGTCTTTTTTTGTTGTAGCCCCCTACACGTG
Source organism: Nudaria mundana (assembly GCA_963556515.1). NCBI lineage: Eukaryota > Metazoa > Arthropoda > Insecta > Lepidoptera > Erebidae > Nudaria > Nudaria mundana. The sequence goes on along the minus strand of OY748287.1, from coordinate 7,557,146 downwards.
AAGTGGGTACTTAGATTTTTTATTCGCACCTACCCTGTAGTGTAGAGTATCAAAAGATAGGTATGTTAAAAACATTGGGACGTTGCTAAGTAAAATTTTTGATTCGTTGTATCCGTTTTCGAGATATTCTACTTTACGGCTGTTTTTTGTTAAAACAGGGTGCGTGTCGGCCCCCTCTAGAAGCTAAACGGCTGAGTACCTACGTACGGAACCCTAAAAATACGGGTATAATTATTAGAGTGTGCATAATATAGGCATGTTGACAAACAATGTTTTTTCATTCATTTGGTAGATAGACTAGTTGCGTTCTGGACGAAACACTAATTATTCAAACTTATTATTTTTAGACATTCGCGGTTTTTACTCATAGTTACGTAGTCATCGGGACACGCGAATATTGCGACTTTTGGTGACAGTGTGACTGGACACAACGCGACCACGGGAGCTGTATTAACGATTAACGGACTTGGGGAAATTTAACGGAAGTTAACGAGTCCGTTAACATATTTTCAAGTTAACTTAAAAGTTTATCCGTTACTCGAAATGTTAACTTCGTTAATTAACGATTAACGGATTAACGAGTTAATGCCCAGCTTTGCCATCGTTTATATATAATATTTTGGACCGACTTCCAGTATTACTTTGGAAAACAAACCATCTATTTTTACACAAATCTTAACATTATCATCTAGTAGGTGTGCGTCAGAATGGCTGGTTGTCTGTGGCGTTGGTCTATGAGAGTTGATTCGAAAATTGCTACATAATTGCTTCTATTTGCTTCATATAATAAATAATTGCTACATTTGATATATACATAGAAATTAAATATTTTTTTTGACCAGCCATCCTGACGTTTGGTTGGCTGGTCACCCCCTAGTTTAGAGTCAAGCATGCAGAGTTTCCCAAAATTTATAGCGTCAATAAATGCTTCATAATTACTTCATTTATAAAATTTAGTTGTAACTTCAAACATATGCTCGTATGTAAAATAAAGGATGTAACCATTATTTAAATTATCCCAAGGACAAGTGCCCGATGAAATAATAAAGGCAAATACTTAGTTATGTAGGCGTCGGTTTTATTCGTTAAGGCTCTGGTACCCGTGTAAGTAAAGTAAGTAGGTACGTACCCCGAAGGGGTAGGCAGAGGCACATTACACACCCACAATTTGCCTTATAAGTTAATATTAAGCCTATTGCCGTCACCGGGCACACATATGATGGGTTATGATGTCCAAAATGGATTTTTAAAATAATTTGAAACCCGTTGCCATGCGATGTAATGTTGATTAAAGGCAACAAAATCTTACATGGCACAGCCAATTAAAGTCCTGGGCGTCTCGAACTACTTTCTTCAACGCAAGAATTACTACGTACTTACTTCACTTACACGAGTACCAGAGCCTTAACGAATAAAACCGACGCCTACATAACTAAGTATTTGCCTTTATTATTTCATCGGGCACTTGTCCTTGGGATAATTTAAATAATGGCTTCATCCTTTATTTAACATACGAGCATATGTTTGAAGTTACAACTAAATTGTATAAATGAAGTAATTATGAAGCAATTATTGACGCAATAAATTTCGGGAAACTCTGCATGCTTGACTCTAAACTAGGGGGTGACCAGCCAACCAAACGTCAGGATGGCTGATCAAAAAAAATATTTAATTTCTAAGTTTATATCCAATGTAGCAATTATTTATTATATGAAGCAAATAGAAGCAATTATGTAGCAATTTTCGAATCAACTCTCATAGACCAACGCCACAGACAACCAGCCATTCTGACGCACACTCTAGTAGTCAATACTGTCGGAGGTAGCTAGTAAAAAACCTATATTATAAAGATTGGAAATTCTTACTTTAATTAAGCTTCTAGTTTTTTTTAAAGCATATGCTTTTTTATTGCTGATAGAAAATTTGTTAAAATGGTTTCAGGGGGTTTTGAAAGTAAACTCCTTCCTACACATAAGAAAATATCTATAGTTTTTCGCTTTCACGTTTGTGACACTCTCCTGCCCGTAGCTACGCCTACGTAGAGTAACTTTAATGAAAATGTTATTCCTGTCATCCGAGTTTGAAAAACACCTTATGATTTCCCGACGTTTCAGTTGGATTGTGTCAACCATAGATATATTTAGGAAGTATCTGGTGTCAACCGTAGTCACAAGTTACGGGTTGATTGACGATTAATTTAAATTTTAGTTATGTTTGTTACTCATCATAATATAGGTAGTATAAAACATAGTCACTCGTTCCGTATTAGATCTTAAAAACTACGCAACGGATTTTGATGTAGTTTTGACCAATGGTTAGAGTGGTTCTCGAGGAAGGTTTTTCTGTATATAAAATGTCCAGCGGGTGAAGTCGCGGGCTTCCGCTAGTTTACTCTTTATCCCAGTATTGGGAAAGATTTTCAATCTAGAGTAACCCACTGTAGTTATATTTACTCATATTTATTCTGCGTTTGAACGTTAAAGAGGCAAATCTTGGTAAAATTGATTAAATTTTGTAGGAATTTTCTCATATATATGTAGATAACCATTTTATTTTGATCTACGAGGATGATAGGGCCGCCGTTAATATGGAAATTTATTTTACTGAATACATTTTTATGTTGGTATCTTGCTTTTCTTTATACATACTAGCTGAGGCCCGCGGCTCCGCCCGTGTAGTATAGTTTTCTCGATTCCTCATGGCTATGTAGAACGTAAACTCATGTATCTATTGCCTAGAAGAAACAACTTTCAAACTTAGTTCAGTAGACTACTAACTAACAACTAGACAAACCTTAATACCGCGATCTAGAAATTAGGTCTATATGAATAAAAGATGATGCCGATATGATCATCGTAGGCATAGGTTAGCATTCCTCTAAGGGAAAGGCCGCGGGTTCGAGTCCTACCGATGACATTTCAGTTTTTGTGATTTTTAATTTCTACCTAAATATTTGGTTCAGTAGATCCAAAGATACAATATCACAATCTTTACCTCTTCTCAATATTGCTATAGATCAGTCTACAAATAACTGACGACCCTTTTGGGTAAATAAATGTAAGGCAGTGGCATTTTAGAGCCCCACATATTTTGCGCAGAACCTATTACTCCCTTTATATCGCCCCGGAACTTTTATGTCTGCCAAAGCCTCGTCCGTTGCGTGGACATTCACGTTGCATATTTATAGATAATCTTGTTGAGCCTTAAACATTTCCTGGGAATCAATTCAAAGGAATGCCCCTGAGTTCAAGCAATAAGGCAGACAAGGAGACTCATTCTCTACTCATACTCAGACAAGGACATACGCGGGCAATGTTACAGTTCCTTTAAAACACTTCGCGTGTGTTATATTTAACTTGCAATTTTTGAATACACATGGACATCGGGACAGGTGAAAGTAAATAAAAGCTTGTAAAAATAGTATGTCGCCACAAAAAAGCCGCACCCCGTCTGGTCTATTCAAGTAAATTGCTACGTATGAGGTCATTTTATCTATTCGTAGCATCTCCTACGGTAGCTACAAATCTCTACGGGTCTACATTAAAATATTCATTTGTCTCTTTTAAAGAAAACGACGATAATAACTAGGTATGCAATGCATTCTGCTTTTGCAATAATTGAGCTGAGTTTGTCGATCCGGGTCGAACTCCTAAACGACTGGACCGATCTTTATGAATTCAGATATATGCACTCACGGTGATGGTCACTATGACCGTGCCAAATTTCAAAAAGATCGGTCCAGTCGTTTCGGAGGAGTTCAATGAAATAAAATAAAATAAAATAACGTTTATTATCTTTGAAATTTTCAGAAAATTATTTAGATTCGTCAGAAGTTGGTGTGACTCTACCGAGGGTTCCAAAATGCAACGAGACTGAGAAGAGCCCTCAAGAAACTCAGCTCGGCTTTTTTCAAAATATTTCATCTTAAATCTAATACAGAGTTATTTAGAAAGGAGCAATTCGTTACGTTGTTACAACCAGGCCGCCTTGTCATCTAAGAAATCATTAATACTATAATAAGCTTTATGGCACAATTTACTTTTTATTAGTTTTTTAAATTTATTGACAGATAAATTTGCTATTTCGGTTGGCAATGTATTGTACATTCGAATAAAGTTCCCCGCAAAAGAATTACTCACTTTATGAAGCCTAAATTTAGGAACAGCCAGTTTATCCTTATTTCTTAAGTTTAGATTATGATTATCACTATTTTTCACAAATTTACTTTTGTTCTTGTGGGTATACAATAAAATTTCATAAATATACTGTGAATACACTGTAAGGATGTTAATATGCTTAAACTTATCTCTTAATGACTCCCGAGACCCCATTCGATAGATAGTCCGGATAGCCCTCTTCTGCAACACAAAGATGCATTCAATATCGGCAGCGTTACCCCACAGTAGTATGCCATATGTCATGATACTGTGGAAGTAGCTGAAGTAGACAAGACGCGCCGTTTTAATGTCTGTAAGTTGTCGGATCTTTTTGACAGCATAGGCTGCTGAACTAAGCCTGGCCGAAATTTTCCCGATATGAGGCCCCCATTGCAATTTGGAGTCTAACGTTATGCCCAGAAAGACAGTGTCATCGACCAATTCTATTATATCATCCCTAACCTTAACACTGGTTTTAACAAGTCTTACATTAGGTAAGGTGAATCTTACACATTTAGTTTTATTTTCATTTAATAATAAATTATTAGCACAAAACCAGTGGACTATCCTAGAGAGGGCAATGTTTACATCGTCAAGTTCGCGCTGTCCACGTTTAACTTTAAATATTAAAGAAGTGTCATCAGCAAACAAAACTACCTCGTGGTCGTCTCTTATGAGGTGAGGGAGATCATTAATATATACTAGAAAAAGAAAAGGTCCCAAAATTGAACCCTGCGGTACCCCCATTGCTACAGGAGAACCAGGTGACTGTTTACCATTGATCACTACTTTCTGGACCCTATCACTTAAGTAAGAATTGACGAAATTCAAGGCCGTCCCCCGGATTCCGTAATGATCAAGTTTCTTAATTAAAGTCTGGTGCTGAACGCAATCGAAGGCCTTAGATAAGTCACAGAATACACCATAAGCATCATATGACTCATCCCAGGCCCTGTATATACACTCTAATAATTTAATACCGGCATCAGTGGTGGACCGACCACGAGTGAAACCGAATTGTTTTGTATGTAATAGTTTATTAACGTTAAAGTGATTTTGCATTTGATTAAGCATAATTTTTTCAAAAATTTTACTAAATGTAGGTAGTACAGAAATGGGACGGAAATTGGACGGATCTGAAGTACTACCCGATTTAAACAGGGGAATTAATTTACTAGATTTCATTAAATCAGGGAACACACCACTATCAACACAATTATTAAATATTATTACTAGTTCAGGAGCAACCATTTCAATAAAAGAATTTACTAAATACACAGAGATGCCCCAGAGGTCAGCTGTTTTCTTGATATTTAAAGATTTAAAAGTTTTTAAGATAGTGTTTATGTTAACTTTACTGAATTTAAATATAACGTTACAACAAGGAACGTTTGCTTTTAACAAAGATTCTGCAATGGGGGTTGAAGAGCCTAGGGTTTTTGTCAAATCTACAGGAATTCGGGAGAAAAAATTTTCAAATTCGTTAGCGACCTCGAAGTCTGATGTAGTTATTTTACCATTTATATTAAGTTTAAAATGATTATCATTTAATTTTTGTTGACCTCTTTCCGCGTTTATAATTTTCCAAGTAGATTTAACTTTGTCTGCACTATTGAGAATTTTATCACTTATATATTTTGATTTAGCTGCTAAACAATCTGCTTTAAACTTTTTTGAATAAGTTTTAACATAATCTAGAAATGCAACTGATCTATTAAGCTGTCTTTCTGAGTATAGTTCATAAAGTTTTTGTCTACTTTTGTGTATACCCTCAGTGGCCCATTCACTGAAAGTAGGACTATCATGACGAACGAAATACACGAGTCGTCTAAGAAAGAGCTTCGTAAACTCCGCTCAATTAAACACGTCAAAACATTGACACAAAAACCGACTTCCTATTACCGAAATGGGACCAAATATTTGTTGTAATGGGACCACTTGGGAAGCAGTAACTTTCATTTACAAAAAAATCAAAATTGGTTCACTTAGTCGAAAGATATGAGGTAAAAAACATAAAAAATACATTATAAACTTAAGACAAACTGGTTCTTTATCACCCGATGTTTCGACCCTGTTACATTGTCTTAAGTTTATAATGTGTACAAAACGCGAAAGTTTAAAAAAGTATAAAAAATACAGTTAAATTGAGAACCTCCTCCTTTTCTGGAAGTCGGTAAAAAATAAATAGTTAAGCGATCGAAGCGCGTGGAATTCGAAGTCTTTAGTTTTACTGATGGAAATATTAATGGGCTTACGTCATAAACATTACTGGATAGTCGTTAAATAGTGATGTAACTCAGTACACTACGTCATCATGTTGCATAAAGAAATGTAAAACTACATGAAGGTTTCATGAAATACCAATGGATATTTGTTTGTGTAGTACCCTATGATCTAGTACCTAATTATTTTGAAACAGCTGCTTTATTTATTGTAACAGTTACCTACAAAATAGGTTCGCGAACTTAGGTATGTGTCCGACGACGACATCGCACTCCACACGTTGATGGAGTGCTCAGCGTGGGCGAGTCAGCGCCGGGACCTCTTAGTGGGTCTGGACGTGGATACCCTCTCGCTGGAAACCATGCTCCAAGCCATGCTCGCGAAGGAGGCGGCCGAGAGGGAGAGGGAGCGTACCCTCCCCGCTGAGTTCCGCAGTCAGCGGCCAGGGCGCCGCAGGCTCATCTACGCCCAGGACCATCGACCTCCATGGTCGGGGCATGAGGACGGCGGGATAGCTACCCGCCGTCCTTACAAAAGCAGGCTTGAAGGGTTGTGTGCTCCGGGGCCCTTGCCCCACAGCAGGCCACATACATGGCCAAAGTCCGCCGGGCGCCATTGGAAACACCTTCTAGTGTCACCAGAGACGCCTGCAGCAATGGACATGTCAGTGGCAGCGGTCTCGCGGAGTTAAAAAAAAAAAGGTATGTGTAAAAAAAGTACAGTATAATTATTTTATCGTTGAATTTCGTAATTTTTCTGACCGTGACTGAAGTATTCACGTATGACATATTCATTTATGCTTTTTTTTAGTATGAACGTTGTTATTTTAGGAGCTTTTATATTTATATATCTTGCAATGTACATATGTATATAATATGTTTGTTCGGGTGGAATTTTAACCGATTGAGCTGAAATTTTCACGTCAACGTCATTACACAATTTATGTAATAAAAGCTTGTAGCGATACTAAGGTAGGTACTCGTATTTGCTTAAGTGAACAGTGGCAAATTTTTATAACACAAATTGTGTAATGAAATTATAAGTAGTTGATAGTTAAAGTTAAAGCATATTTTTGTCTTTTTAGCGCCTTTTAATAAAAGCTTGTTTTTAAAAAGTCATTTTTCTTTTATTGTTGGCTAGCAAACAAAATCAAAATTTGTAAACCATCTTCTTGATCCAGCTATACCTTATTCATATGTTTTGTCTTATACATATTTTGTTAAGTAAAATTGTTTACCGTATAATCTGATCTACCTAAAAAATGTTCAGGCGATCCGACTCTTCAGAATGACGTGGGTCGCTTTTCAGTCAGGTCAGATGTCAATAACACCCTTTAGCTTTTGATTTGATCTGAATATATCTCACGGGTCACCATTAAATTGTTTCCCAATGACCCAAATTCTAGTACCTATAGGTATATTATGGTCAAAAATATAGATAAAAACACTTCAAACAATGAAACTAATAACACTAATGACACACAATGACGACTTCAAATTACCGGGACGGGACCAACTTGAATTGGGATCCCTCCAAAAGTAGAAGCTTTTAATAAAAAAAATTCCAGTCTAAAAGATCCTCCTTTTCTTGAAGTCAGGTAAAAAGATTTTGTGCTTTATAATATGCCTTATCTACGAAGATAACGGGTTGGATTTATGCTATAGGTAATTCGATTTATTCAGGGCTTTTACTTGTAACATCATCTAAACTTAAACTTATCAATACTACTTGTGTTTTGAAATACTAAACTTCCAAATCGGAAACAAAGAGGTCAGCTCGTGTAAGTGTTTGGCCCGATCCTGGATAGAGTCCTGGACCTCTGGGGTAGCAGTAGCAGTGACACGTATATCATATAACCTAAGCTGCACCATCTCCTGTGTGATAAGGTATGGTGTTTAGTTACAATATTTTCCGTAATTAAGTAAAATTAATAGGTATACTTTTTCACTTTTCATGTGGGTAGATGAGAAAATGATAATATTTAAAAAAAATATTGTACACATTTAATTTGACTTACGTATCAGCTTTCCATGCAGGGATCGGTTCCGGTACGAAGATTAGTGCACAAACCAACACAAACTTGAAACTATGCATATCTACGTCGGTGACTCACGCACTAACCCCAAATATCATTATACATCACATCTAACTGCCATAAATAACCCAAATATAACAAGGATAAGGCACATCGTTACATATTTTGTAATAAGTAAGGCTGTTCTAAAATTTATCACTCTAATACATATCTATGACTGATAAATAACTAATAACATAAAGCTTCCCGGGCGTGAGATAACGAGCAAGGCCACTACAATTTGAAAGCACATTAATAATTACATACAATAAACTTTCATTTATATAAATAATTTATTAAGACTAAAGTTCACAACACGGTATTACGTTAAAGAAGATTAAACGCGGATTTGATAAAGCACTGAGGTTATAGTTATGTTTTGTATCTACGATTGTAGGATACGGGCTTGCGATGTCCGGGTGAACGGGACGTGTGTCGCGGTAGACGCACGTGCTGCGTCTATTCCTGGCGGGCGACGACGAAAGCTCGGCACTCGGCCGACATCGAGCGAACTCGATCTAGGTCGGACGGCCGCCGGTGTGTGTCCATACACTGCTACCAAACGGCATACCGCGTACTACACTTATCTGAATAAATCTCTTTGCCTATGAAGCTCTCAAAGCCGATGTTTATAAAGAAAGTAAAGATGGCTCGTTTACACGTCAACTAGTCGAATATGAATGAGATGTTGGCACAAATATGTGCTGAACTGGTTTACCTTACAAGATTTAATGACCATAATCGCAGCAATTTGATCAAAACATCGGGATTCGCATACTTGGTATTTTACATTTAGTAGTAGGTATATGATCTAAACCTGTATAGAAAATATACCTACTCGTATAATTTTCATATTGCTTGCTACGAATTATTAAAAAAGCTGGACGTAAAACAAATAAAATTTACAGGGGTTTAAAATAGAGAGAGGTTGATTTGTTTAATGTGAGAAGCAAGAAATAAAAAGCTAATTTTTAATTTAATTAAACAAAATCTTCTAAATAATTAAATTATACAAATGAACTTTTCCCAGCAATAAATAAGGTTCACAAGAAGTTAAAAATAAGCGTGAACCAAACTAAATTACACAATGTGAAGGTCGTTTTTATTATGTACTTGAAATACCTAACTAAGAAACTTCTGAAAACCTCAGTAAGTCGTTTTTTCTTGGAAGTTTCATAATCAGTAACTTTCTTTGAGTAATTAGTATCTGTCAAAGTTGTAAGTTACTGGTTTGCTAACTTGGGAACTTTGATAAGTTACAACCAACTAACTTACATCCTCAATTTCTAATTTTAAGTGTGTTTTATTCGAGAATAAAAATTTAAATTTATTTACAATAAGAATTACAATAAACAAAATAAACATAATTATAGACTAAAAATATTTACATTACAAAATATCGTTTAAAAAATCCTCCGCGTCCTTTTTGGCCAGAAAATAGCCAGCCTTCTGGTCCTGAGAAGCATCGATTAGGCGTTTAGCAATGTCTCTATAAAGGCGGCGAGCACTCGGACCCCATGACCCCAGTGTCTCAACCCCAAACGGCTCAAATATGTAATCACCTGCTATTTTAAGTACCTATACCTAAAATTTTCAAGAGTTTGCATGTTTTAATAAGTTTGTTTTCTAAGCATTTAGTAAGTTAAACTTTTTTTTTAATATTTTCACAATATAATAACTAAATCTCAAAAAGACGAAAGCTGAACTCAGACTAGGAATTAACGGTAAAATAAAGTACAAAATAAAGATAGTACTATCTTAATTTTGTGGTAGATGCTTCGATGTTATATTTTTGAATTGATGGGTAGATAGTTCCAAAAAACGTCACCAAGATGTACCGCCTTTAGGTCGCAGATTTCGATGTCTATGGCTGGTGGAGTCGTAGCTCAAACTGGCAAAGCATTCTCCCTGTAAGGTAACTCTCACTGATTCGAGTCCTGCCTAAGACCTTCGTTTTTGCGGGTTTTTCTGAGCTCTATTCCAGTTATTACAAATATTACATAAATAAATTAGTAATGGATTAGAAAGAGTCGTAGACATAATGCTCTATTCTATATATGTATAGGTACGTCCATTTCTTTGGAGAAGTAAGTACTTATTAGAATTACAGCTAAGTATATTATACTAGATTCAAACACACAAAACAGTGGAAGGAAGTCCCGCCAAGATTTTACTGTCCCTAGCCATCCTCACCTGATGATCAACGAACCAGGCACATGCAAACGTAGTTATCTAAATGTTTCCGATTAGCGGCATTAAGCTAAACCACAATAGCTGGCAAGATATGGGCATATAATTTGCCTCTAGCTACCCCTTTCGGTAATATAAACGTGATTCTGGTTATTTATATCAGAACACAAAATATAATTCGATCTGTAAAACGTATATAAGTCATCTTACAAATTTAAAATACACACTGAAAGCAAATTCAGTCTCTCCGTAATTAACTTATATAACTATTGGAATTTATAATGACTTTAATGTTTGCTACGCGAGACTCATTACAACAGGTAAAATAAACTGACTTGATATGCATAACGGTAGCGGGTACACATAAATTTAATATGTATGTAAACATACAATTATGTATGTCTATATTTCCATTATGCTTAGGCTGGGTACATACATGGCTCACATTTCGACTTGACTGATACGAGTAGAATAGTTAAAGAAGTTGATTCAAACGTAAGCTATTGGATAAAAATATAATGATACATACAAATTGTAGTATATAGTACTTAGTACGATACTGAGCACGGTAGTGCGGGTAGTTACTGTATAGGCGTGGGTATCGGATGTCGGGGCAGTCTTATATAGGTATCCGTTGAGTTTACATGTCTACCGCATAGTGATAGTGACAGTGATATAGTGTGGCATAACTGGATAATACACAAATATACAACATAACTACGTCGTTGTCATTGAAGGCTTAGACAAAAGCGTTAATTACACCTACATTTCGTTAGTGTTTTTGTTGATTCTAATTCTACATAATAAAGTGTGATACTGTTATAATAATGTGTACATAGTTATAATTAAAGACCGGTATGTAAAGTGTTTTTTACCCTCATAGACCGATTATTTTTTAATTATATTGCAATACAACTAAACGGGTGGGGTACTTAACTTCAACAAGCAAAATATCAACAGTTAAAATGTCAACACATAGGACTTTCCATTGAATTTTGTGCTTTTGTTTTTAAAACATTGATTACATTGAGTTTGTCTACGTGATGTGGTTCAGGTAAATGATTATGATTTATTAAATATTTTTGATATCAGACTTAATGAGAATATTGTTTTTTACACTCACCGTTTTTGCAAATGCCGGACAATGCAAAGACGTTCTTTTCGTACACTTCCAGTAACACACATCGTCTCGAATATTATTTTTGACAAATAAAAATTTCATCATTCAATCAATTCTATGTTCAGTAAGTTACATCCTTTTTGCGACTTAACAAAATTTGCACTTAACATACTATTTATTGTTTTTAGTTCCGCGCTTACAACACACAACATTCAAGATACTTAAAACATTCATGTACCTACATGACGCGACGAGGTGCATTTTTTTACTCTACCCACAAATCGACTATTAAATTAAGAGCATTTATAACATACAGGAAAGTTGAATCATATTAAATATGTACACACTAGGATGCACGCACAAGGAAATACCTACACATTATAATCATGAACTACCATTAAATTGCATAATAAATGATATTGAGTGTTGATTTTTTATTAAATATTGTTGAATCCAGGAGGTGAAAAAAATAGCATATAATTGCAGCATTAATTACCATTAATTTGTATTGATTGCTGATTTTTTTGGACGTTGATTTATTCAAAATTTGTCATTGTAGTTCATTGAACAAATGAGCCGTTTATTTTATAAGTCTTTGACTCTTTGATAATGTAAAGTGTTGACATTTTGAACCGTTTATGTTGTATACCAATGACATTGTAATTTTTCAACTGATCTAACTGTTGATTAAACGGTGTTGACATTTTAACTGTTGATATTTTGCTTGTTGAAGTTAAGTTACCCCACCAGAACTAAACAAGACTCGATCAGTTTGTAGAAAATAAAATTTGCTACAAACTGATCGCGCAGTGAAAGCGAAACATAAAATTTGCCACAAACTGAACGCACAGTGACTAATTACCTATAAAAGGGGTAGAGAGTCCACATAACAGCGTGCCAAATTATCTGGCTACATGTATACATAATTTATATCAACTCTTTCAGGTTCAGATTATACAAACTGTTGTCTATACTTATAATAAATCTGTAGAAGTGAAAATTCTGTACATTGAATATATCAAAAAAATAAATGGCAGGGGGTGTTACTAGACCGACACCGAAGCCAAAAATGTGATTAAAAAAATTTTGTCTGTCTGTCTGTTCAGGCATCACGCAAAAACTACCGGTTCGATTACGATGAAACTTGGTATAATTGTTCTTTAATATCCTGGGCACCACACTGGGTACTTTTTATCCCGGAAAAGTATATACACTAAAAACAAACTTAATTTTGCGGTTCGATCCCTAGACCCGAGTACTGTACCAACCGCAAATAATAAGTTTGTCGTAGGTTTTTTTTCTTTTTATATTGGTTTCGCCAAATTGACGCCGCCCGCCTGGTGGTAAGTCGTGACGACGTCTAGCGATTGCGGGCCACTCTCACAGCACACAATACTATAGAGAGTGGCCCTCAACTTGACGACCTACTGATGTGCCTCTTCACGCTCCGCTTAAAGAACCCAGCGTTATGTGTGGGAAGAAACACGTGCACAGGCAGGGCGTTCCAGGCCACTATCGTTCGGCAGAGAAACGAACGTTTAAAACGTTCGGTTCTCGCGAACATGCTATCCACTATGTGGGAGTAGCATCTCTGCGTTGTTCACGCGTTGTTCGGGGATCGGCAGGAACAGGGTGGGATCAGATTGAAGAGCTCTTCAGTACAGCTTACGTCACCCGCAGTGGAGTTCACTAAGGGGCGTTACACACAGCTAAGATACTATAATATTTTAACTTAAGATACAATATCGCTCGCCATACAATTCAAAAGACTATTACACACGACGTAGATAATAAATAATATTTAATATTTTCGTATCTTAAGATGAATTTTTATGGTATAATAGAAGATATAATAGATAAACTGGTGTGGGGAGGCTTTATGAACGCAATAAAACCCAAAACAATGGTTTTTAGAACTTTTGTCTGTGTGTCTGAATGTTTGAACACGCTAATCTCAGAAACGATTTGATTTTTTGATTTGAATTTGCGGTTTGGTTTCTAAAGTAACACGCAGGCGGAGCTGCGGGCAACAGCTAGTATATAATAAAACTGGTAATAATGTTCGTAAAGTAAATATTTTTGCTGCACCAATTTGTAATATTATGATAATAAGGCCGGCGAAATCGCCTTGTTAAAGCTAAACAAATAACTCTCACCAAGGTAATTATGAATGAGTTGTGTGTTAATATCAGCGTTTAATGAACCATAACTTAAAATTTATTACAAACGTAATATAACTTTAAATCGATGGTACGTCTACGTTGGCGCCGGCCACAGAACAGTAGAAGAGGAATTAGAAAAGTCAGAAGAGCACCGTGATGACGCTCAATTTTGATGGCGCGACCCAAAAGTTTCGGGGAAAAGTTATAATCCCAATTTTTCTGAATTTCCACTATTCTACTCAAAATTATTTCCCAACTTTTTCTTTTGTAGTGGTGTTTGAGGACATTTGCAAACTCGTTAACCCTCGTTATTACACTCTGTACTATAAGGTGTCTTATACATATATAAGACACCTTATAGTACAGAGTGTTTACTATTAATCCAAGAATATAGCGATAGAGTTAAGCAGTTTTATATATAGATATAACGAAGTTTTGTAACAAGACCCATATTAAGGTTCATTTAAAAAAATGGTAAAAGCTATTTAGTGCATAAGAATAGAACGAAATTATATTGTTCGTAATACTTTTCATTATATTTTATCTGATTTTATACAACTATTATTATATACAATTTTTACATTACTTAATTAATTTTGTTTTACATTCTATACTTACTTATTACTATACATTTAAGGAACATTGTAAACGACGATATTATTAAAACATTGTATTATGGAAACTTACAGACGTATTATGTTAGTATTAATATTTTTTTAATATTTGCACTGTAATTAAATAATATTGATAAAACACTATTATTTAATTTTCTTTTCGGGAAAGGTGTAGTGTATGAGACATATACTCGTAATAGATTTATACTGTATGGTGCATACATATATAATAAGGTTCATGCAATTATATGACAGTTACTATCCTGCAGTCAGATCTTTCATTTCTCTCTCAACACACAACCTTATACCACACAAGTGCCGCAAGACAATCATCCTTCTGGATGCTGTGGCCAATGATGATGAGTGAACACATTTCTGGGATAAAAATAACCTGAAGTTACTTCTTATAGCACCAGCTATCTAGGCTGTATGGTTCCGTACTTTTAATATTATCACTATTAAGTCCCGTAGTGCTAAGGGGCCCTATCAACATCTCCAGGCCCGAAGTGATCCTCATCTGCACGCGGTGCACCTGTAGACAAAAGGACGGAGCTCTAGCAAATATACTAGGTCCGCGAATACGGCAATAGTCTCGCCACCGATTACGTGGAATTAACGAAGTGTCTGGCGAAACGTGGACGTAATAAGCGCCTCTGTCTAACCGTCTGGGATAAATACGTGATTTGTGTCTGTGTCTTAGCTATTAGTTATGACTAGACCTGCAACGAATACCGAATATTTGGCAAGCTCGATGACCGAATAACCGAATATTTAGCAAAATTATTCGGCCGGAGTGTGGAACCGAAACTTGTATCGAAGTGATACTTTCTCGCTCGTTTGTTTTAAACACAGATACATATCACGCCTATATCCATGAAGAAGTAGGCAGAGGCGCATTACCAAATATCTCTATGTGCATTACACACCCACAATTTGCCAGTATTTTTTGTCCCACGTAATAGGGGGCAAGCGTATTGCCGTCATGTCCAAAATGGCCGCATGAATTTAATAAAAAAAAAGTAAACCCGTTGCCTTGCGATGATACGTTGATGAAAGGCAACAAAATCTTACGTGCCAGCCGCTATGGCACAGTCGATTAAAGTTCTGGGCGTCTCGGACTATTCGACGACATTTGTTTTATGACGTCGTATGTATTTTATACTACTTACCGCGCTGTCTGTTACTAACGCACAAACATTCATGTTTTTATGACGCACCTAATTGTTAATAATAAACATTCGAAATTAAAAAAGCTATTGACTCTAGAGAAATGTTCAGAATTGAATAATTAAGTATATAAGTAGTTAAGTGTACCGTATAGGCACCTACTCAGTCGATTCTCTGCATCACCCTAAGGTTGGCTGGTAGAGAAAGCCATTAAGTCCGCCTTTGTACATATACTTGTGCATAAAGATTAAATAAATAAATACATAAACTATGGAATATTAATGATCCCAAGGCAATAAATATACCTATTTCAAATTGGCCCAAAATGGTCGCATTGGATAATGAGACGGTAAATAGAAAGATCTAGTTTAAGAAGAATGATCATTAGCACTTTGTCGCGATATTATAATTATACCAAGTCGTCCTTACTTTTCATACTATTCGGTTTTCGGCCGAAAATATAAAATGGGGCCGAATAGTAACCGAATATTCGTTGCAAACCTAGTTATGACTTATGAGCTTATGTTGTATTACGTACAGAATGTTAGTTAAAATACCTCTATAAGTAATGTGAGAGCCTCCTTTCTATTTTCCTCTTTTCCCTTTACACATTCTACAATGTACATACTACCCTCCACACCTGTGAACAGCAATTTCAGGTATAATAACATAAAAGAGTAATAATATAGTAATAATAAGAAAGTTAATTTAAAACAATGGTAAGTAAAAATTTTTTTAAGAAAAAACTTTTTAGCATTAATTAATAGCATTAATTTTTCGCAGAATCAAAAGGACAACAAAACGTCGACAATTGTTTCGCCTCTAAACGAGGCATTATCAAGACTGTCTCAGAGAGAACAGCAAAATTCGTGGTTGGAACGTGTTTGCTTATAAGTAAACGCGTGCAAATTTCATTATCGCGATGTAGGATTCTTTACAATAACCAATGTGGGTAGAAACCTCAGATCATGCTAACTAAGTTCCAAAAATAGGTATTCACCAATACTTGACCTTATCTGTTTGATTTAATTACTGTCTCTTGATAAGTTGCATAGAAAACCCAAACAACACATACAAACCAACAACAGTTAATGTGTCTGTCTGTTCGCAAACAGATTAAGTAAGGGAGATGTGTGAAAATCTATTTGTTCATTGAGTAAGGTGTCCGCATCTCTTCTAACTATTTCTAGCCTTTCCCAAACACTTAACTTGAACCCTTTCTCACATAACCGTAAAACTTTAAAAGTGTTACTATTGTTCAAGGAATGACCAGTGTCAAGAAGATGCTTCGCGAAGAGGGACCTTTCGGGACAACCATTGCGGGACGCCGCTCTATGTTCCTTATATCTAATATCGAAGGACCTGCCAGTCTGTCCCACATACTTCAAACCACATTCATCACAACTCAACAAATAAACACCTGATCTGCGTGAGACCGACACCGAATCCTTGCCATTACACAGCTCCCTCAAGGCATTCTGAGTTCTAAAAGCAACAAATATATTACTTTCCCTCATGATCTTAGCTATACTCAACGAGACGGGACCCACGAACGGCAAACAGGCCGTGTACTTCCTAGGTGGATCTTGAATCGGATATAATAAATGAAAACTAGCCTTTCTACGTTTTTTATTTAATAATGAGTGAACCATTCCTACGTCATAGCCATTACTTTGTGCTATGTAGCAAATGATGGACAATTCTTCACCAAATGCCTGTGGGCTCAACGGTACCGCCAGTAACCTGCTCAGTAAGCTGTGGAAAGCTGCCATTTTATGTTGCCATGGATGATTGGATGAGTAAGGAATAACTGTGTCTGTAACTGTTGGTTTCCTATAGATACGGAACTCATGAACACCGTTCCTTCTAGTAATTGAAAGGTCCAAGAAATTGAGAGTGGAATCTGACTCCAACTCTAGTGAAAAATCAATTCTAGGGTGTACTGAGTTCAACTTGGAGACAAGGACACTGAGCTGACGTTTTGTTCCTGTCCAACATATAATAATATCATCCAAAGTTAATTTACAAAACGCCATCGCTACTACAAATTGTTGTTATAAATATTCATGATCTAAAATTTCTGTAATAAGTATGATAGAACCCTGTTTCAGCGCTACGGGTAGCTGAAGCATGAAAGTTTAAAGGCCATTATCTCGAACGACACCTCCCGATCCCTCTTCGTCATCTAAATTTAATAACCTTTGTCTTCCATTGTCAGTAACGGTTCATAAAAAAGATTGACACGGTAGCGATTAGATAAATACTGTAGTAAATTCTTTTTGTTCGTAGTATCTTTCGTAAGCGTTAATCTCTGTTAGTAGGAAACTTTTTAGAACTTAGAATTTGTTTTATAATTTAGAATAGAATTTTATTCAAAAATAAACAGATAGGTTTACCTATTTTTTTTTAAGTGCCGCCGCATAAGTCCGCGGCCGCTCCTACGTCCATTACCGAGCGCGTCTGGTTGGCACTAGGAAGAATTTCCAGTGGCCTGACGATGGATACCATGGAGATACTTACCGAAGCCTCCGTGCCCCGTAAAGATCTACGACGCGCGATACGTGATGTCACCATACCGCCTCTGTAGCCTCCATGATCAGTCTCACCGCCGCGATTGTGATGGTTCCCCACTTTGGTTGCTCAAGTCGCACCCTCCATGTCTCCATAAGAGATCCTGGCGGAGTTAATACCGCTGAGTCTCGATTTCTCGAGACGCAGGACTGTGGTCCCGCTCCAGTGCCATTGAAACAATGACGCAAGGGCTCTCGCTGCCAGGTCCCATGGGGGGGGGCCCCGACTAAAAGACATGCAGCCTCTACGGATATCGTGCGGTACATGTAATATACCTACCTTAAAATTATACGCCAATAAAGCGAAGTCACTTATCGGTAACCAATAGTATACTTAATATTCATATTCATATTTATTTAATGTTAGAACACAGGTACATAATATTTTATCCAAGATGTCACAGGATATTAAAGCTTGAACCATGTTCTACCTGTAGGTAATAAAGGTAATAAAATCAAGTAAAAACAAGCACTTTGAATTTTAATACCAGTACTTGTACTTGACCAAAATTTCATAGGAATATTCATTAAAATTGTATCATAATAAATATTTCAATCATAATAATTAAAAATATATTAATCAGTATAACGTGAGTCGGTACTTATTATAATCTATTTTTACTACCTAGGCTACAAATATCGCGATGAACACTTGAGCTATTAACTTCATCTTCGGTCTACTGCGACTCCTCGTGGCCACTTATCGCAATGTAAGGTATACGCTATCAAAAGTTGTGCGAAGTAAAGTTCTTCACAATATATCAGCGATAAAACAAAATAGGCGCTGCAGGAGGAATTTAAGTTCTCTAAAAATTGGTCACACTATAAGTTCTGCGTAAATTAAAAAAACAACATGTTAAAACCAAAATATTATGTTTGTTGCTTTTCAAAATACTCTCCTTTATATTTTAAACCTTTTTGGTATGCGATCGAACCATTTTTTAAAACAGGAGGACCACAGATCTGATGGCATGTTTTCTACGTGCTGATTGAACGCTATCACTGCCTCTTCGGAGTTGCTAAAAGTGAAACCTCTCATAAAATCTTTGATTTTTGGGAAAATACAAAAATCACAGGGTTCTAGGTCGGGGCTATGCGCAGGATGGGTGACGACTTGTACTTTTTCGGAAGCTAAAAATGACTTTGTTTTGTTGGCCGTGTGTGAAGAAGTATTGTCATGTTATAGGAGAACGCAGCTTTTGGGTCGTCTTTCGCGAACTTTTTCTAACACCCTGGGTAAACAATAGTAGAATACCACTCGGCATGAACACTCTTTTGATCTTCAAGT
This sequence comes from Nudaria mundana, assembly GCA_963556515.1. Taxonomy (NCBI): domain Eukaryota; kingdom Metazoa; phylum Arthropoda; class Insecta; order Lepidoptera; family Erebidae; genus Nudaria; species Nudaria mundana. Next base: position 7,537,581 of record OY748287.1, on the reverse strand, counting down.
GGAATTGTAAAGATGGGACCCGTAGCTGAGAAAAAAACCCGATAATTTTTTTACCAACGTTTCTCGCCTGCCTCACTTTTGTTGGCTTGTTCTCATTTTCAAACACCCATTCACAAGATTTATGTTTTTTTTCGGGTTCAAAACAATAAATCCACGTTTCGTCTCCTGTGACAATGTCATAAACAGCATTAGAATGTCCGTGGTCGTACTTCAGTAGCATCTGTGAGCACAATTCCACGCGAGCCCGCTTCTGCTTCGGTGTCGTGAGGGATACAACGACAACAAAGTTTCAATTCTTCGTGTAAAATTTTCTGGATTTGACTCATACCAATCCCCAATAGTCCTCGAATTGTCCCATAGGTAATCCGCGGGTTTTCTTCAATTAACCATTTAACAGTAGCCACATTATTTTCGTTGACGGCAGTTGAAGGCCGCCCTTCACGAAATTCGTCATGTAAAGAAACTCAACCTCTCTCAAATTCAGCAAACCATCGCTTCACGGTGCTCAAACAAGGTGCTTCTCTCCCAAAAGCATTTTGAAGACGACCGGCACAGTATTGCGGAGAGAAAGAACTTATAAATCATAAAAAATCATCGCTCTAAAATCTTTTCGACTTAAGTCCATTTTCGTTGCATACGTAAAACTTTGATGTGTGATAAAAAACAATGGACAAATGATTTCCCGCCAATTGTTTTTTTGTATTACTAAGATGGTTGCAACGTTTAAAAAAATATAACATTTGAAATTCAAATAGTTCCGATTAGCTAGAAGTGCAAAAATTTTAGTGTGCCCCATGTATTTGTAGGTTGTAGAGAGCTAGGTACAGTCACAGAATAGGGAATAGTATGTTATTGTACAATTGCAAAAGCAAACTAGTTTGACATGACAAACATCATCATTCCGAGCACCAGATTTGTGACTATTTTATTTAATTTAAATACTGTCTGTAATAAGCCATAAGCGATTCTTTTTTAGGGTTCCGTAGTCTAGTCTTGGAACCCTTTTAGTTTCGTTATATCTGTCCGTCCTCGGCTTTTCTTCCAAATTGCTAGTACTAGAAAGATGAAACTTTGAATGGATTTACTACGCCGACAACGTAATAAAATAAAATTATTTCAAATATATTTTTTTTGGGGCAGATAGGTACCTCCCCTTCACGAAAAGTGGGATGTTTTGTAGTCTCGCAGCTACCACATTGTGTCAATTGTGTGGGGATTAGGAAGGTCTTTTAAAACATTGAGAAGATTGTAAAAGTACTTATTTGATTGCATAGATACTTAGCTTTGAAGAACCATTCTTTGTGAAAACAGGGCGATTTGGCTAATTTTGGCCGATTTCTTTTAATATTTGTACTAACTCGGGGAATGTTTAAAAGGTTAATTTGAAGCGGCACGAAGTTCGCCGGGACAGCTAATTTATTAATTTATTAACTACATCTAAATACAATATACTTATTATACTATTTACTTTACCCTAAAATTATCGTGGATACCCTCTCGCTGGAGACCATGCTCCAAGCCATGGTCTACAGCGGGAGTAGGTGGAACGCGGCCGTGTCCTTCTGCGAGCAAGTCATGCTCGCGAAGGAGGCGGCCGAGAGGGAGAGGGAGCATACCCTCCCCGCCGAGTTCCGTAGTCAGCCGCGAGGGCGCCGCAGACTCATCTACGCCCAAGACCATCGACCTCCTCAGGCCCCGACTGAGGACGGCGGGATCCACCCGCCGTCCCTACAGAAGCGGGCTAAGGGTGGCGTGCTGCGGGGCCTTTGCCCCATAGCACACAACCAGATTGACTCACTGAGGCGGGATAAAACCCTACCCCAACGACGCGGGATTGTCATCCCGACCAAACCCCCGCAGAGACCACAGAGGTGGTCAAAGTCCGCCGGGCGCCACTGGAAATACCTGCTTGTAACGAGAGACGCCCGGCAACGGACGTTAGAGCGGCCGCAAAAAAACCCTAAAATTATATCTGAAACTTCAAATCTATAATCAGTCGTCAAAGAACTCCTAATTAGATGGGTTGTTGATTTTAGTAGATTCTTATTTCTTAAAAAAAATATAATAATATGGGAAAACAATTATCTCATCAGAAATCTACAAACAAACATTGATAATTTTTTGTAAGTTTCTCACTTATGAATACCTAGTCCAGCCATAAGTTGTAAAAAAAAATGTATTTTCATTTGTAACAATACAAATGAAAATACATTTTTTTTGAAAATGAAGTAGTGTAACATTATTAAAATTTATACCTACATATTTAATAAAGTCTAAGCAAAAAATTTAAATATATTTTATTCGAAATGGCCACTTTTGGCATTTATACAGGCCTTTAATCTGTTTGGCCACGAATCTATGGATTTACGCACTGTTTCCAAGGGAAATTTTGCCACTGCTTGCTCCAAAGACTTGAGACTCAATGTCGCCGTGTCGTTTAGAACCGGCCATGTCCTCTAAAACTGACCATAATTTGTAGTCTAAAGGGTTGAGGTCTGGGCTAGATGAGGGCCTGTCTTCAGCTCTTATAAAATCCGGAACGTTGGTTTCTAGTTAGGCTTGGGTAGTTCGTGCCTTGTGACCAGGAGCAGAGTCCTGCTGGAAAGTCCACGGTATATTTTTAAAAAAGTGTATTGATGAGAGGTTTCACAACATGATCCAAGACAGTATCTTGATACACTTTGAAGTTGCTGAAGTTTTCACTCCTTTTTCATAAAAATGTAGTTTTGTGACTCCCTGATAAGACACGCCCCACCAAACCATCACTGACGCAGGATGATGAACAAGTTGTACCTTTCCGACCACTTGAGCCGCTTCCATAGAACTGTGAGCGTACACTTTATCATTTTGATTTGTAGTGTTCTTCAATCGTCAAAATTTTTTCATCGGTAAAGAGGATATTTCTGTGCCTTTCACCTGCGTATCGCAACAGAAGGCACTTTGATCGATCCACTCTCTTTAATCGTAAAGATTGATTTAGGGCATGTCCTTTATATCGACGATAAGTACCGAACTTCAGGTCTTGTTTTATAATACGTGACAGAGTCCTAGCGGGAATCTTCATTTCTCGCGATAAGATTTTTTGTTTCCTTATGGGGTTTCGACGAATTCTGGTTTTAACAGTATTAATAGCCTTTGTATTTCTAACAGCACGCGGCCGCCCCGATCTTTCTGGTCTTCGATAGACGAAGTGTTGTTGTATCTATTGATAGTACGATATACGAACATACGGCTGATACCAAGTTTTTGAAGTGTCTGGAATATGACCGGCTCCATACCCACTTTGAGCAAGCCGATCACTGCGATCCTATTTTCTTTAACACCCCATTCCATATTGTAATTCGATAATGAACACGAGAAAATATGTGAAATGGCGCGAAATCGAAAAGTAGTTTTTAAAATAATATACGTGTTCCAAATTCAAAATAATTAAAAAGTTGAAAAAAATCAATGTTTAATGTAACAGTATTTATGGCCAGATATACATAAATTGGTCAAACACTATGTACGTGATACGTCCACCTCCACGTTTCCTATCTATAATAAATTTTTAATTAAAAAAATGTATAAAAGTATTTATATCAGTTTATCTAGTAGTCATATCACCAGTTCTGCTTAGTTTGAGACTAGATGGTGTTGTGTGAATTGTCCTATATATTTATTTACTTATTTTATGTTTCCTGTCCACTTACAAACACACCTATACCTTCCAGGGGAAAAGCAGTGGTGCTAATGCAATACCCAAATTTTGCCAGTAGTTTTGTTGGGCAAGTTAAGTAAGTTGGGGCGTTGAGGGCAAACGTTTTCGGGCAGGATATAAAATTGATAACCATTCTGTAATCTGAACTCATTCTGACCTGTACCAGGCCTATGTCACTCGCCTAACAACCGCAAAAAATACGTGACGTCCACGACAACTTGAAGTTGTAAATCAGCAAGGGTTGTCTCTTGTTTGTGACACGGCATTGACCATATAGTTGATATTGAGGCATTAACGTCATAATTATTGGTCAAATTATGCTGGTATATATTTTACTTTACTGGACAACCCTAACGTTCGAATTATGTTCTCTGTAAACAAAAGAATGTGCTTTAATTAACGTCGGAGTGCAAGTTCTGTATTTAAGTACTATTCCCTATTCTGTGCCTGTACGCAGCATATATCTGCTAAAAGCTAGACAATACTCTGGCAAATATTACCAAAGTTTCCCGAAAATAGCAATACTCTCACGTTCTGTGGCTCTACATGGTGCACCTCTATAAAACCTAAATTCCAACAGCCAAAACTACGACCAGTCCGAATAACACAACCCACATTAAATGCACAGTCATTTTAAGTCACTCTAGGTAGTAATGGTACCTCATTAGTACCTGTGTTGCAATTTACTATATAAGTACCTGTAAGTGCAATTTTGAAAATTTTCTGACTTACCAGTCGAATAGGAAGTCCCAGCTGTGAAACAACGAAAACTGCAGTTAGGTATATCTAGGCTATCATTTGACAAGGTTTTATTCAAGACAGAAATAATAGCTTCAAGGGTAAGACAGGAGGCGCGGGTCGTGGGTCGCGGGCGACACGAGGGCGGCCGCCTGGCGCCTAACAGCCGAGACTCCCCCACGACAACTACATGTTAAGGACTAATGAATTGGTTTAAGTATGTTTTTCATTACACTAACCTCGAGTTATACGATTATTAAATAGTAGCTGTTGCCTGCAGCTCCGCCTGTGTGTTACTTTAGATCGACATAACTTTTTTATTTATGAACCGAATGAAATAAAACCATAAATAAAACAATGGTAAGTAAAATGTTTTAAGAAAAAACTTTTTAAAATTATATAATAGCATTAATTTTTCGCAGAATTAAAAAGACAACAAAACGTCGACAATTGTTTCGCCTCTAAACGAGGCATTATCAAGACTGTCTCAGAGAGAACAGCCAGTCAGACACAACAGTGAGACAGTCTTGATAATGCCTCGTTTAGAGGCGAAACAATTGTCGACGTTTTGTTGTCTTTTTAATTCTGCGAAAAATTAATGCTATTATATAATTTTAAAAAGTTTTTTCTTAAAACATTTTACTTACCATTGTTTTGTCATGGATTTTCGCCAAGTAACGCCTGTTTCTATCCAATATTTGAAAACCATAAATGTTAAGTTGAATAAACCACAACGCATTACTGAAAACTGCATTCAAATCGGTTAAGCCGTTTCTGAGATTAGAGTGTTCAAACATTCAGACAATCAGACAATCAGACAATCAGATAAACAGACAAAAATTCTAAAAACCATTGTTTCTATTGCGTTCATGAAGCCCCCTACAACACCTTCTCTATTATATCTTTAATGTACAGACATCGACCATTAAGTACAATTTTATTATATGTATTGATCTACCTACCTAGCATAAGAAGGAACTTTAACTGCATTCTGTTAAATTGCCAGAACGCAAAAATATAGTGAAAAACAAACATCTAGAAACTGCCACTTAAATCCATCATTCAGTTCTATGTTATGTCGTAGTGTGTCAAGAAATTGATAAGTACCTAGCTAATTAAATACCTTTAGGTAGAGTGCGAATTTATTAATAATCAAACACAATAGAAAAATGTAGAGATAAGTATTTTGGTTGAATAAAAATTTTGCAAATTTAATAGTAACTAACCAAAAAAAAATTAGTTACATCGTCGCAGTCCATCAATAATTGGCCATATAAAATAGTATAATATATAATAAAAATAGTATATATGTAACATAACATAACATAGCATCACGCCTTTTTCCCCGAAGGGGTAGGCAGAGGTGTGCAAACACACCCACATCTCGCCAGCTATGTTAGGTCCCATGTAATAGGGGGCGAGCCTATTGCCATTTACCGGGCACAAGTTCCAGACTCTGGGATAATTATCTGGGTAAAATTCTAAAGAGAATTATACATTATCCACCAGACCCGGGAATCGAACCCGAGACCTCGAGCGTGGCAGTCCGTACATAGTACCATTGTGCCACCGAGGTAGTCGTAGTATATATGTAGTGTAAACAATATATATTATTTATATAATTCAATGCTACTTACCTTCTATTATTTTTTTTCTGTATAGCTATTATTTATAAGTATTTTGTTTAAAAAACCTAACTATAACATTTCATTTTCATCAATCAAGATCCTAGTACATAAGATCCTCTCTTTCCATCAAATGTGGCACCAAAATGAAAGTTACTCAGACAGACATGGTGGCGCTATTACCTATTCATCTGTCTAGTACTAGCCGTTTGAAAGAAGAGCCAAGGAAGGACGGACAGACGGATGAATGGACACTTGAAGAAGGGTTCCGAGACTTGAACTATGGAAACCTAAAAAACTTCCGATGATGAAATAAATTTGAGTCTGTGTATTCAGTGAGGCCACACATTTTTGAGCTGAAGCGAGCCGAAGGCGAGCGAAGCTACTATTACTCCACTCGAGGGTTTTCACTTGACGGAATATTCCTCCTGAACGGATGAACCGATCTTCCTCAAATTTTGCATGGTGGCCGTGACCATGCTCGTGAGTACATATATCTGAAATCAGAAACATCAGGTCAAATAGACCATCAGTTCAAAAAAAGAAATCTGACATTAAAAAAAAAAAAAAAAAAATTATATAATAAAAAGAAAATTCAGAAATCGGACATAGAATAATCACCAAAAAAAACTATGCTGACTATAGAAAGTCTCGCTTCAGCTCAATTTTGCACCGCGACGCGCCGTGCACACCAAGTAACAAGATGCTTATTGCTTGCTAGTTATTCAAACGAAATGAACACGTGATAGAATAGTGGACCGAGAGATTATACTCGTAGCAAGCAGCTTAAATGCATTGCATGGTTTGAAAGACTTATGGTATAACAATGTCGCAATGAATCTAGCTTAGTATACGTCTCTATTATAGTCTCCCATTGGTAGCAATTTGTTAAGGGTAAACGGTTTGGCAGGTAAACGGAAAGTTATGTCTCTCTGTCCAAGTAGGGTTTTTAAAGTAATTACGATGTTAAAACCATCAAACGCCGCATCTCGTAAACTCACATCAAGTTGGATACATAATGTACACCGATCTACTTACAACTGTTAGTACGTCGTAGATGTCTAGTCAATTTAAAAAAAAAACAATCTATTTGGCAGGGGACATCTCTAGTTACTTTAAAAAAAGAATGTGAAACAAAAACATACATACTCATATCTGTGCTCATGTTTCGCAAACATTCAACAACATCAATGCGATGCGATGAAATAAATTAATGACGCTGGCATATGCAATTATTGAAAACAATCCATTGATTTGTATTTTTTTTGAAGGGCCATAATGTTGTTCCTGTGCAAATAATTATGAATGTACTGTTACGTGTATGATTTCACCTACGATTCGTGTAAATATGCTAACCTAGCAGGTGATTACATATTTGAGCCGTTCGGGGTTGAGACACGGGGGTCATGGGTTCCGAGTGCTCGCCGCCTTTATAGAGACATTGCTAAACGCTTAATCGATGCTTTTAAGACCAGAAGGCGGGCTATTTTCTGGCCCAAAGAATAAGTATCCTTCCCAGTCGGCAATGAAGCGGAGGATTTTTTAACGATATTTTGTAATGTAAATATTTTTAGTAGGTAAGTACATAATTATGTATATTGTAATTCTATAAATAAATAAATCGTGTGAGAATGTCCAAAAACATTTTTTTGGCATTCTCACACGATTCACGTGTTTTCAATGTGATTTTTAACATAATATGTATTGTGTATTTCGATATTTACTGGCACATTAAAATACATAATTATATTGTATAACGCGTAAAAATTTGTTTAACGTTTATTGCCTTTACCATTGTATGAAATACACAATTAAAACGATATCGCATTTATTTCGAATATACAGATTGTTAGATTTGAAACTACTCTTACTATTACTATACTAAGGTAGAAGTGCGAATAGAAAATTTATTTTTCTCATACATGCATGAAAATAAGAATACGAGAAGTAGGTATGTACCTATCTTCCTGTTATTTTTTTAAGTCCGCATCTGAGGCGCGGGTCGGTATAGGTCCGCATCTGAGGCGCGGGTCGGAATAAGTCTGCATCTGGGCGCGGGTCGGAAGAATTCCCAGTGGCGCTACGGGAAGTATTCTACCTATCGAATTTTACATAAAACGAAAATCAAATCCATTGAAGGCCTGCTTTTGGAATTTAGAACAACACAACTGACCAGCACCGTTGTATGGAAATCCAGCAAAGCAGCAAATAATTACCTCAAAATATATAAATTTTAGCAGCAATTTAAGTTTGTGACGCATTGCTATTTATTTAAAAATTCTAAGCTAATGTAACCTATCCAAGTCGGATTGATCTAAGAGCATTTCTAGGTATTAAAAAAAATTACCACGAAGTCTTTGGTTTTCCTATGTATTTCCTATCATAACTATATAATCAGTATATTTTGATGTGCAAATCATATTTTTTTTACGTTAAATATCTTTTTTTGACGCATTTGAAGAAAAAATACAATACACTATTGATGTAACTGCTTTGGGCGCTTTTACATTACACGATATCGTGGATTTTATCGAATTTTATCGTGGCGATATCGCGACGATATCGTGACGATATCGTCACGATATCGTAGTAGCAGCAGTAACATAACTTAATAAATTGAATTTACTATCACTTTAATGCAAACCCAGCTCAATTCTGAGCAAATTTTTGTTCCCCTGCACCTCGACCGAGACTTATTCTATTAGCTTGCAAAAAAAAATCCCGTGAATTCCCATCCCACCAAAATTCCCAGTACCTGATGTCTCGGAAAGTAAGCATCTCAGGTCAATTTTGACTTCTTTTTCGGACCCCCATTGAAACCCCTTCAAGCAACAAAACTCCATCTCTTCCTATAAAAAAAATCCCAATTCCTATCCCACTTCCCAAAAACTATGATATTACCGGTAACAGGTATGGACGTGTTTCTATGTTCCCCTACATATCTAGGTTCTATGAGTAGGTCTGGGGGCTATATCCTGGTAATACAACATCAATCATCCCCCCCCACAGGTTTCTATGTTGCAGTTTAAATATGTAAAATATTAGTAGACTAGGTACACTAAATTGAGCGAGATAACAGATGCGAACAGTGACGAATTATATGCTCATATGCTGTGATTAATCACAAGTGAAATCACAGTGACTCCTTGTGTAGTTACGATATCGTGACGATATCGTGACGATATATATATATCGTCACCATATCGCCACGATAAAATGCACGATATCGCGGCAGTGTGAAAGCGCCCTTTGGTGGCGTGGTCGGTAGTGCATCGACATTCTACTCCGGAGTCTCGCATTCGATTCCTGGGTCCAATCAAATATTTGTGTGATCCACAAATGTTTGTTTCGGAGTTTGGGTGTTTTCTATGTATATTATGTATATATTTAGAAATATATAAGTATGTTTATTGGTTGTCTAAATCCCATTAGTTGGGGCTAGATCACGTTGTTGTGTGAGAATTATTGTCTGAGAAATTTTGAATTGTTTCTATTTAACAATTGGTTTATTTGCAGGCGATAAAAAATTCTGAAAACATGTTTATCCGATGCTTATATAATTTGAGGGGCGATAAGTTATTTGCTGCGTATTTAAATTTATCCCTTTATTTATTAGTCTATGCATTACAACTGTCCAGCAATGTTGTATAAAAATTTATTGCACGCGTGCTGGGGTTATTAAATACTCTTTTATTGGGTCGCTTTTTTTTAGTCCGTAGTCTTTTTATAGTCCTAGACGCCCAGGATAGACCGAGACGCCCAGACCTTAATTGGCTGTGCCATAGCGGCTGGCATGTAAGATTTTGTTGCCTTCTATCAACATTTCATCGCAGGGCAACGGGTTTCAATTCTTTTTCAAAATTTATTTGGCCATTTTGGACATAACCCATTATATGTGTGCCCAGGGACGGCAGTGACCCAAATACCCCTCCTACCCCTACTACCTCCTACACCTCTGCCTACCCCTACGGGGATATAGGCGTGATAGGTGTCTGTCTGTGTCTCTTTTTTTAGGGTTCTGTACCCAAAGGGTAACCGGGAACCCTATTACTTAGACTCCGCTATCCGTCCGTCTGTCACCAGGCTGTATCTCAAGAACCGTGATAGTTAAAAATTTGGAATTTTCACAGATGATGGTTTACTTCTGGTGCCTCTATAACAACAAATAAAAACAGAATATAAGTAATAAATATTTAAGGCGGCTCCCATATCGCCAATGGGTTGTGGAGGTCAGATCGCAGTCGCTTCACGGAAAATATCTAAGTTTAGCCGCTTCGAAGTTACACAGGAAGCCAACCCCCAATGGGTTGGGAAAAGTCCCAGTGGATGGTTATTGAACAATACGTATCAAAGTCTATCAAAGTAAAAATCCGTAGTTAGGAATTCTTTACACTACATGATGCATACATACATATACATATCACGCCTATATCCCCGAAGGGGTAGGCAGAGGTGCATTACACACCCACAATTTGCCAGTATTTTTAATCCCACGTAATAGGGGGCAAGCCTATTGCCGTCACCGGGCACATTTATACTGGGTTATGTCTAAAGTGGCCGAATGAATTTAATAAAAAGTAGCAGCTACATTGTAATTTTGAAAAAAATTTGAGGCCGTTGCCTGCGATGACATGTTGATAAAAGACAACAAAATCTTACGTGTCAGACGCTGTGTCACAGCCAATTAAAGTCCTGGGCGTCACGGACTATAAATATACATGTACTAAATATAATGATGCAATGTACCTGTAATTCTTTTATTAAGCAAATCCGACAGTACTGTCTATCATACTAGGAATTGTCGTCCATCACTCTAAACACTTCCCTTCTATGGCCTTTTGAAATACTTTGAATAGACTCTGTTAACAATAGACATGCAAACTTATTGTTATTGTATTACAAAGATTTTAATATTTTATGTTTTTTTAGAAACATCGTATAGATCTGTAAGTAGGTAGGTATACACACCAACATTAGAACAAAGTAGGTAATATTCCTATTTCTACACTATTATGCCTTTCCGATAGGGTCCAGCCACCGACAGACAAATGGGTAAGTAACTAATGTGGTCCCGACCGCGTAAAATAGGATAGGTACAGAATGCAGTTGCAACTTTGTTTGAGATTTGAGTCTTTTTGCTAAGAACAAACCGTCCTTAATTCGCTTCAGTTATACATGTCAATTTAATATGCAAAAATACACGTCAAAAATTTACACAACAGCCGACTTCAAATTACCGAAATGGGATCAAATAATTGTTGGAATGGAACCGAATTGAAATGACCACAAAGGACCACTTGGTAAGTAGTAGTTTTCAATAAAAAAAACTAAAATCAGTTCACCCAGTCTAAAGATATGAGGTAGGTAACAATCATAAAAAAAATGAAGAAAACAAAGTCGAATTGAGAATCTCCTGCTTTTTTGAAAGTCGGATGAAAATGCCACAGACTGAAATAAAACATGCTGATGGCAGATGTGCCTACTTATTACATATTTGAGCCGTTTGGGGTTGAGACACTGGGGTCATGGGGTCCGAGTGCTCGCCGCCTTTATAGAGACATTGCTAAACGCTTAATCGATGCTTCTTAGGACCAGAAGGCTGGATATTTTCTGGCCCAAAGAATAAGTATCGCCATCCAACGTGGCAACACAGCCAGCATTCTGGGAACATTCCCAGTCGGCAATGACGCGGAGGATTTTTTAAACGATGTTTTGTAATGTAAATGTTTTTAGTGTATAATTATGTATATTGTAATTATTATTGTAAATAAAAATACCTACCTACATACAATCAAATCGGAGATGAAATGTCATAAGGTCAGGTTCAGAGTACCTACCCATAGCCCTGGGAATTCTCTCAGTGCTTACCGAAGGCGCTCAGCAATGGACGAAGGTGCGATGGCCGCGGATTTAAAAAAAAAAGGATGTAGCATGTGGAAACTTATAGTCTTTACCTACCCCAACGGCAAAGAGGCTTATTTATCCTATCTACTGAGAGAGTCACTGAAAATTCCTGGAGTGTTCACCAGAGGCGCTCAGCAAAGGACGTGGGAACGGCCGTGGCTTTGGGCCGCGGAATAAAAAAAATATCTACTGAGAGACGACGATATTGAAGCATTTATACCTACTTATTTTAATAAGTTGTGAAGTGGACGTTATCCTACTGACTGGTTTACTCCCACATTTAAAACACAAAATTAAATCTTAGATAGGTAAATAGGTACCTATTATAATTGAAAATAAAACTTAATATTTTTAAATCAAGCTTTTATAATCATAATATTGCATTGTAATGCGATTTACATACGCGGGCAAGGTTTCAGTTCAATAGGGAACCGGGAAGTGTGTTAAATTATACTTGCAAGATTTGATTACACACGGACATTGGGACAGGTGAAAGTAAATTAAAGCTTGTAAAAAAACTTCATTTAGACAGGTTTTATGGTTTCCTATCATTGAGCGGAGTTTACGAAGCTCTTTCTTAGACGACTCGTGTATTTCGTTCGTGATCGAACTACTCCTAAACGACTGGACCGATCTTTTTGAAATTTAGCACGGTCATAGTGACCATCACCGTGAGTGCATATATCTGAATTCATAAAGATCGGTCCAGTCGTTTAGGAGTTCGACCCGGATCGACAAACTCAGCTCAATTATTGCAACAGCAAAATGCATTGCATACCTAGTAAATATTGTGATATCGAAGAATTTTAATTACAAATAAGTTAAAGTCGTCCTGTCTCCGAAGGGTAGTTTTTTGGCATATAAAAAACACCAACTTGCGGTAAGTACAATATTGGTCACGTGACCACATAAAACAACTTTTTAGACCATCCTGAGCATTTTGGTTTCACATGTACCGTTAGTAAGTTAAATATGATTTAGACCCATTTACGAACACAATAAGTTGATCTTGTACCTATTTTAATCAATCTTGACAATATGCAAAAATAATTATCTAAATCGCATGTGCCCTTTTCGAGATGTGGGTGTTCGGACGGACAGACAGCAAGAAATGATAGCCTTCGGAGACAAAAGTGGTTGCCATCCTAGTACCTGTCTTCTATCAAGAACTGAAAACGACAGTTAAGAAAGTAGGTAACATAATTTTCTTCCAATCTACGATATTAACAAGTTATACCCGGAGCAACAGAGAAATTTAACACTCGGAATAACCCGTAAGTGCCATAAGTAAGTAGCAAGGGTTGGTGACAGTGACGGAACCGGCGCGGCGTGGTAATAGCGCTTTGCGCATGTGTACCAGTGACTGGTGCGCGACTGCCGGGTTGCGAGGCCAGTGCGAGCACATGCAGGGCGAGCTACAGTGCTATACGAGTCATCACAGTCGCGGTCAGGCGCGTCTGCGACCACACGGCTTTCTAAACAAACCCATGCATAATATTTATCGTAAATAAACAACCAATTGTATTGAAATTAAATAAATAAATAAAACACTATTGACACTTAATAATAATAATATATTAACATTATATTCACGTCGAACGTAGCTACTTAATAAATAATATAAAAATGTGCAAAAATGTTGTTATGGTTCCCATGAAGAAGAGCGTGGATACAGGTGAGTACATTGATGTTTTGTTTATTTTATGGCGTACATACGTTCTTACCTATCTAATAACAGTTCCATTAAAAGAAAATATAGTATTATTTTGGTGTTTTATTATGATTGCATACAGAGTACTTACTTACTCATTAATCGTGTTTCGAACCATTCTCATTTAGTTGACCGCCTGTAGTTACCGGCTAGCATTGTGATTACAAAACTTCCTATTTGAAAACATTCAATGGAGAAAACTTCTATCGTTTACTTTTACCTGTTAGGGGTCGTTCTACTTTACCTCGTAATTGGAGCGAAATGTGAGTATCATTATTGCCAAAATGTTGCTTACTTTTTCATTTATAACAAGACCGATCTATATCGAAACGTTTTACTTGAGAACAATAACAGAGAATAACAATAAATTTAAAATTCCTTCATTTTAGTTCATCGTATAGTTTCGTAGTTCGTCTAATTGTCTTAAATTAGGAACCCATTTGTCCGTATTAAGTGTCGTGTACGGCTATTAATCGATGTTGTGTCGATTTCTATTGATATGCACCGATATACGCAACCGTACATTGTACTTCTGTATAACGTAGGTACTTATATCGACATTGGTCCGCTGTGATTGAGCCCACTGCCATAGCAAGGAGCGGTGCGGAACATCCACTTAACCTACGAATTAATTCTAATCGAGATCGTATAAGTTCAGTACAGTGACATTCCGCCGGGCGCCACTGGGAATTGCCTGGGAGGTTACCAGAGGCAATCGGCAATCGGCAATGGACGTAAGAGCGGCCGCGGCTATGGGCCGTGGAACTTAAAAAAATATAGTGATATTACCAATATTTATATGGTTAGAGATATATACCTAATTGCTACTTCATTTATGCATACTATCGCACATTCTTATGTGAGGGCGATAGTGTTTTGCCTTTTAAAAACATCGCGATGTACGATTCGCATTCAAGCTGCAATGTTCAAAAACAATGTAATGTGAACTTGTAAACAATTAAATATCGTGGTGTTGCGCACTGCAGTTGCTGAGTTATAAGCGTTAAATTATAAAACATGAATCATTATTACAGGTGACATAATAGGTACCTGTCTGATATATTATATATAAGTATCTAGATAGGTAGGTATATATTTTAAAGATGTCCTTCCTTCCTGTGATGAAAAAATCACAATTGCAAGGTTTAAGGACATGCGTAGAGGACGAATTGAATTGAACTCCCTGCGATCCCCAAGCAAGCACTTTTAGCTTGCTGGATGCTGTAAGTAGGATATAACACAAGAGACCAATATAAGACACCAATGACGTGTCCCTTCGTCCAGCATACTCACCATGGAATCCTGATATTTCATGAATGCCAAAAAATTGTGCTGAAATAGTGCTAATTAGTGCCCAAAGGACAAAAATAGTGCTCTTATACTTAAGAAATTACAGCCATAGTTCGATGAGTATGCTGGACGAAGGTATCGCCCAGCCTCCGTTTGTGGAATCTGTGTATGCTTCAACCATAATTCATACTTAAAAAAATTGTGCCTAAATAGTGCCAATAGGTGCCTAAAAAGAAAAAACGGTGCTCTAATAGCTCCGGAGTTACAGGCTTCGTTCAGTGAGTATGCTGAGCGTAGGTTTTACGCCCAGCATACTCACTTCACTACGCGAATACCGAACGAGCTATAGGTACAATTTACGGCTTAAAAAATTGTGCTTAAAATAGTGCCCAATATCAGTCCAATTTTCGCTTGACTTTTGACCTAGAAAACCATTATATTTAATTGTAAACTTTTACATAACAAATAATCAAAGAATCAATTTCATTTATTCAGTTTAGGCACATAAAGAGCACATATGAATGTCAAAATTTTACAATTTTGTCAAGTAATATTATAAAAATACTAAATTAAGTAAGTACATAAATAACCATTAGAAAATGATTCTTTCGCTGGTTCGGTAAGTTGGTTCTCCTGAGAAGAGACCAGCAAGAAACTCAAGTAGATTATCCATATTATTTTTTAATATTGTTTTGTTTACATTGTTACAATTAGTTTATATTGTATTATACGAGTGGCCAACAACAGAAGATTAGGGTGACCATGCATTTTTATCATTAAGATATTCGTCTACATTATAGTAGCCTTTCATCATCAAACATTTTTAACTACTATTTTAAACTTATTAAGAGGCATGTCAACCAAATCCTGAGGAATTTTATTATAATTTTTTATACATTTGCCTACAAACGAATTACCAACTTTATGAAGTCTAATTTTTGTCATTATTTTTATTTCTTGTATTAAAATTATGGTTATCGAAATTTTTTTTGAAGAGATCTATGTTCTTCCGTACATATAAGATGTTGTCGTAAACATATTGAGAAGCAACTGTTAAAATATTAATTTCTTTAAATAGTTCTTTCAGCGAGTCACGGGGTCCGAGTCTGTAGATTGCTCGTATAGCTCGTTTCTGTAATATGAATATTGTCTCAATATCGGCAGCTGAGCCCCACAGCAGCAGACCATATGACATAACGCTATGAAAGTAGCTAAAATAAACTAATCGTGCCGTTTTTTCGTCAGTCAGTGACCTTATCTTTCTAACCGCATAGGCAGCTGAGCTAAGTCTTCCTGCCAAGGCTGTGATATGAGGACCCCATTGTAGTTTACTATCTAGAATTATCCCAAGAAAAACTGTGGTATTGACTATTTGAACTAATTCATTATTCATAGTAATATCAGTATCCACCTGTCTAACATTGGGCATAGTAAATTTTACACATTTTGTTTTCTTCGCATTGAGCAGCAAGTTGTTACTTGTGAACCAATGCAATATTTCCGAAAGGGTATTATTTACATCGTCAAGTGCTACTTTTTGTCTATCACTTTTAAAAATTAATGATGTATCATCAGCAAATAATACTATCTCACAAAGATTTTTAGTGAAATAAGCAAGATCGTTTACGTATATTAAGAATAAAAGGGGTCGTAATATCGAGCCCTGGGGTACTCCCATGACTAATGAGGCGCCAGAAGAGTCGGTGCCATTAATGTTTACTTTTTGTACTCTACCAGTGAGGTAAGACTCGAGTAAGCCAAGTGAGCTGTTCGAAACACCATAATAACCTAATTTCAGTAGCAAAGTCTGATGATCAACACAATCAAAAGCTTTTGATAGATCACAAAATATACCAATGGCATCCTGCTTTTCCTCCCAAGCATTAAATATATGTTTCACAAGTGCAACTCCTGCATCCGTTGTATTCCTGCCTTTAGTGAAACCAAACTGTTTGTTATGAAGTAACTTATTGTCTGTAAAATGTGAAAGCAATTGATTAAATATTATTTTTTCAAAAAATTTACTGAGGGTTGGTATGGAAATAGGTCGAAAATTTGAAGGATCACTTTTGTCTCCTGCTTTAAATAAAGGAATGATTTTACTGTACTTCATAAGATTAGGAAACTGATTTTCATCTAAACATTTATTGAATATGAATGCAAGGTGAGGTGCTATAGCGGGCACTATTGATTTTATTATATTATATTTTTGTATTTCAAAGCAATGAGTTTGCTTTAACTATTCTTAAAATATTAAGAAAGAAATTATAAATAGACCACAAAAACTGATGTCATCGGTGGGATTTTTTATATTAGTTGAAATGCCCTAAAGATCCTTGGTATTTTTTATATTTAGTTGTTTAAAAGTTTTAAGTATAGTGACAGAGTCAATATACTGAAAATCAAAGTTAATTCTACATTTATCAACACTAGATTTAAGAAGAGAATTGGCTACGTTTTTTGACGAATTTAACTTATTTGTAGTGGTGATTGGAACATTTGTAAAAAAAGATTCAAATTCATTGGCCACTTCAGAATCAGTTTTAATATGTTTATCATCTATTATTAACTCGAAGGATCGATCACGTGACTTTGCTTTACAAGTTTCTTTGTTAATAACATTCCATATTGCCTTCGTTTTATTATCAGATTTTTCAATTTTAGCCATATAGTATATAATTAGATTTAGCTGTTGAACATACTTTTTTGAATAGTTTGGAGTACTTTTTAATCTGTTCAATTACTTGTGGCTCATTAGTAGATGCCTTTGTCTCGTATAATTCATATAATTTCCTTCTACTTTTATAGATTCCAGGCGTAGCCCAATCACTAAATTTAATTTTGAATTGATTTACATTTTTTGTTTTTTTTTGTGAAAATGTTATCACATTCGTATTTGATTACTCCGAACAAATCTCCGTAATGATCATTCGGGTTTTTATCATTATTCAACTCCAAAAGAGGTACTTTATTCTTAATGTTTTCTTTAAATTTTTCTAATCTATAAGTTGTGATTGGTCTACAAACAATATTTTTTGATAATGGAACATGTTGGTACTTAAATCTAGCTAACTGACCTGCATGATCTGAATTTATAAAATGTATTATAGATTTCTCATCTACATCGCTGTTAGAAAAAATATTATCTAAGCAGGTAGCTGATGTGGCTGTGGTGCGTGTTGGTTCACAAAAAAGATTTTGTAAGTTAAAAGATTTAAAAAGGTTGAGGAACCTTAGCGCGTTCTGAGAGTTTTCTAAAATATTAATATTAAAATCGCCACATACAACTATAGTCTTCTTACATTTACATACCTTTTTTAAGGCTTCCTCCATAATGGACTCAAACAGGTAGTAATCTCCAGAAGGAGGTCTATAGACGCTAATAATAATATATTGTTCTAGCTCTGCACATGATAGTTCAATATTTCGCTCACTTGTGAGTGCTACTACGTCTTTTCGGTCTTTTGATTTTAATTTGTCATTAATTAAAATGAGAGACGCACCTCTTATAGCGGAATCTCTAGTAAACGCACTAATGATTTTATAGTTATCAATATTAACTAAGAGTTCATGTCTTTTTAACCAGTGTTCAGTTAAAGTACATGGATACGTTTTTCATTTAAAAATAATTCTAATTCTAACTCTTTGCCTGAAAAGCCTTCAATATTTTGATGAATAATATTCATGAACATAGACTTTTCCTTTGTCATTAAATTGAATTTGCTAGGGATTTTCTCTATTATCCTACAACTAAGTTTAAATTATTGTCACTCTTTTATGGAACAGATTCCAAGGTCACAAGACAAACATTGTCACTTTTCTGCTCAATAAAAGCAGATTGTTTAGCCAAGTTTTTGGCTGAATAACTAATAAAATATGATAGCGAAGATGCTATCTGTCTCCTAAAATATCTATTCAAATAGAATTTATCTTCCGTCAATAACAATTTATTTTCTAAATACATGTTAATGTCAATCAGATGGAATTTATTTGGATTATGAAATGTCAATGTATGTATTGTTTGATTTAGCTTATATCTAAGATTGTTTTCGGCCTGTGACAAGCCACGGCTATAAGGAAGTGTGAATAAAATAATGTTTTTAACATCTAATAAGCTCAGTAATTCTAAATTTACAATTGCATTTCTGTCTGCATTTCCCCTATCTCCCACCAAAATTAAAAGTGTACAGTTGCTGTTTAAATTACAATTTTTTTTTTTTTTATAATGTTACAGTAAGTTAATCCCGGCATACAATAGTTAGTAACATTTTGTTATAAATATGAACTAAGTAACTGGCCCATTGATTTCCCTAATTCATCACAAAACATCACTATTTCAGATTTAATCATATTTTGTTTGGTGAAGGAACTACTGGGTTTCTTGTTTGACTCAAGTGAAGGGCTTTTTTTTTTTTTTTTTTTTTTTTTTTTTTTTTTTTTTTTTTTTTTAATCCCGCGGCCCAAGGCCGCGGCCGCTCTAACGTCCGTTGCCGGGCGTCCCTGGTTACTAGCAGAGGGTATGTCCAGTGGCGCCCGGCGGACTTTGACCACCCCTGTGGTCTCTGCGGGTGTTTGGTCGGGACGAGAATCCCGCGTCATTGGGGTCGGGTTTTATCCCGCGTCAGTGAGTGAATCTGGTTGCGTGCTATGGGGCAAAGGCCCCGCAGCACGCAACCCTTCTAGCCTGCTTCTGTAAGGACGGTGGGTGGCGATCCCGCCGTCCTCAGGCCCCGATCATGGAGGACGATAGTCTTGGGCGTAGTCGCGTAGTCTGGGGCGGCCTGGCCGCCGACTACGGAACTCGGCGGGGAGGGTACGCTCCCTCTCCCTCCCGGCCGCCTCCTTCGCGAGCATGACTTGCTCGCAGAAGGACACGGCCGCGTTCCACCTACTCCCGCTGGATACCATGGCTTGAAGCATGGTCCCCAGCGAGAGGGTATCCACGCCCAGACCCACTACGAGGTCCCGGCGCTGACTCGCCCACGCTGAGCACTCCACCAACGTGTGGAGTGCGGTGTCGTCGTCGGAAACCTCGCAGTGTTGACACCGGGGTGTGACCTCACGATGCATGCGAAACAGATAGCTACCGAAGCATCCATGCCCGGCAACCATCTGCGTCGCACGGTACGTGAGGTCACCATGCTGCCTCTGCAGCCAATCGTCCATGATCGGTCTCACCGCCGCGATGAAGATGGCACCCCCCTTGGGTTGCTCAAGTCGCACCCTCCATGACTCCATGAGATCCTGGCGGAGTTGGGACCGCTGGTCCTCGATTTCTCGAGACGCAGGCCTGTGGTCCCGCTCCAGCGCCTCCTTGCGCCATTGGAACAATGACGCAAGGGCTCTCGCTTCCAGGTCCCATGGAGGGGTCCCGGCTAGGAGACATGCAGCCTCTCCGGAGATCGTGCGGTACCCCCGTACGGTTCTGACGGCCAAGGTTCTAAGTGGTCTGTTTAACAGAGTCACGTTCCCCTTGACCGCCAACCTATCCGCCCATACGGGAGCCCCGTATAGGGCCATACTCCGCACGATCCCCAGGTACAGTCTCCTGCAGGAGGCGTTGGGTCCCTTTAGGTTGGGCATCAGTCGCGAAAGCGCGACCGATGCCTGCGTCACCTTGGGGACCAAACTTCGGAAATGTGGTCCGAAGTTCCATCGGCTATCAAGTACGATCCCTAGGTACTTCATCGAGGGCTTGATGCCGATGCTAACGCCTCCCACATTTATGCTGGAACCTTCTGGTGGACCGTTCCGAGGTCTGTGAAAACACAGAACCTCGGACTTGTGCAAGGCCACCTCCAGTCCCAGCTGCCGTATCCGACCCACGACTCGAGCAACACCCGTCGTGACCTTGAGTGCTGCCTCCTGGTACGTTGCACCCCGCGCCGTGACGAGGGTATCGTCGGCGTAGCACGTTACGCCGACACCCCTAGGCAACGCACCCCGCAGCACCCAGTCGTAGCCGATGTTCCACAGAAGCGGCCCCAGGACCGACCCCTGCGGAACACCGCACGACACATCTCGCCGAGCTGGCCCGAGCCAGCTGGGGAAAGCTATGGCCCTCTCCGAGAGATAGGCCCCGACAATACGACGGAGGTAGAGAGGCGTTTCGTGATACACGAGCGCCTCCCTAACGCAGCTCCATGGCAAGGTGTTGAACGCGTTGGCGATGTCAAGAGACACCGCCACCACCACCTTGCCCTGCGAGACTGCTTCCTCCGTCAGGCTCTTCACGCGCATGATCGCGCTCACGGTGGAGCGTCCCCGACGGAAACCGAACTGGTTATCCGCCAGGTCTGGCCCCACACTCGTGAGATGCTCGACGAGGCGTTCCGCGATAATTCGCTCAAAGAGCTTACACACCTCGTCGAGCAACACGATCGGCCGGTATCCGGACGGTGAGTCCACCGGCCGCCCCGCCTTACGGATCAGGACCAGTTTCCCCGTCCTCCACACCTTGGGAAACTGGCCCCTTTCGAGGCATGCGCTAAAGAGCCCCATCAGTCGAGGCCCGAGTTCTTCGAGGGCCAGGACCCATGCACGGCCAGGAATGCCGTCGGGTCCGGGGGCAGTGATTTTCCGGCGTTTAAGCCGGAGTACTGCCGCACCTAGCTCCCCCACCCTGACTTCAGGTACGTCGTCTTCGCTGGTGCTATCCGCGTCGGGCAGAGACGGAGCCATGCGCGGAGGGACGTGCTCCTCCGCGCTCGTCGGAAACAGGGAGCCCATGACCCGCTCCAGCTGCTGCGGCTGGAGACTCTGGGTCAGTGGGGGCGCCCTAGGTCGGAGTTTCTCCCTGACCTGTAGGTACGGGCGCCCCCATGGGTTCTGCTGCAGGGTCTCCAGGAGCTCCTCGCGGGCCGCCGTCTTGGCCCGCTTTATCGTCTCCTGGAGATTACCTTTAGCCTCCCTGTATGCCTGAAAAAGCTCCGCCTCTCGGGCTGCCGCGTCGTCTGGGCGGCGACGCCTCCGGCGAAACCTGGTGTACCGGCGGCGGGCGGAGATGCATGTTGCGCGCAGCTCTGCAATCTCCGGCGACCACCAGTACACCTGCTTCCTGGCCGGTCTGGGTGTAACCCTAGGCATCGCCGCATCACAGATTTGCGACATGGCTCTCCTGAACCACTCCGCCTCGGCATCCACATCGGCAGGCCGGTCCGGCGCTGGAATCCAGGCCTGCACGATGGATGCCTCCAGGAGAGCCTCCCGATCCAGATGGTGAAGTGCCCAACGCGGATCCGGGGGATTTGCCATCAAGTGAAGGGCTTATGTTTGAAGTCAGCGAGGACTTACACACCGGCTCAGGACTAATTAAATGGTTGTTTGATGTCAATGTGGAATTTGGACTCATAAGATCCTTCATGGCCAGAATGTATTCCTGATACTCACTTTTAACATTACAATACCTGTCAGTCATTATGTCTAGTGATTTTTTTAAATTATTAATTTCTGATTCTAACTTTAAAATATTGCTATTATGATCAGAGATATTATTTTCAATTAATAATGAATACATGTCAAGTTCATCGCCTAGTTGCCTTCTCTCATTAATATACTTGACTTTTTTGCACATACTTTTTTGTCTTTAAATAAGTTTTTGTGTTTTTCTTATTTATTTATTAATTTTCACATATTTCTTAATTTTGTTTCTACTGCACTCAACTATGCCCATCTTGTGATTGGAACAATGAGCTGTTAAGGTATAATCCTTTGTTAAATCCATAGTAATTGTGGGTTTTAAGCTGGGTTCAGTAGCAACAAGGCTGGGCACACTACCAACTAACTCCTCAAACAAGTTATGGGTATGGGATACTATGGTGTCACGTTTCTCAGCCTCAAGGTGGGAAATGAGGTGGTGGGCTTCGTGCAGTTCCTGTTCCAAGACTGACATGCGCTTAAGACCCTGTTCATACTCGTCACTACACTCTCTGAACCCAGTCACAATATTTTGTAATCTGTCCCGCTCATCTAACACTAATCTATTCTCTGTGTGCATCTCAGCCATCTGCTTTTTTATGAAGTCGTATTTATTTAGGCTATCTAATAGTTCCTTTTCATTTTCATCTCTTTCCCTATGCAACTGTTTAATCAACGTTTTGGATACCTCTAATTCCTTCAATGTCAGGTCAAGTTTTCTCAAGATATCTTCTTGTTTAGCCTCATCACGAGCAGAATACATGCTACGTGTGACTGGCATTACGATATTATAAATTTATACTGACTTAGATACTAAAAAGCTACCTGATGAATACACTAAGTACACAAATAAATACGTAAGTAATGTCAAAAAGAATCTGATTGAATACACTACAACTTCAAAAACTAACAGGTACGATAATAAGTAGTTATTTATTAGTACGATTACCTGTATAATCACATTAAAACCGAGTTGATAAAGTTTCACTTATAAAATTTTCAAACAGTCATTGACTTTTAGCCGGTAAAACAAAATCAGCAGTACGCAAATATCACTAATTTCTTATTTATTTTACACTGGTTTTTACCTAGATACACTTTGATAATGGTAAGATTGTGTTTTGTGATGAATTTTAGCCCTAATTATCGAAAATATTAATAATAAATTAAAATAAATACAAGACGAAATGCGAACAGATGTTAGCCGTAGTGTTCCCACAACCCAAAAAAGTTACATTAGATTTAGTACAGTCGAGTTCAAAACTTTCTAATAACTTACATTTTGTATAACAATTTTTTAACCCCCGACGCAAAAACGACGGAAATTTGACGTGTCTGTGTTTATGTGTGTGTGTCTGTGGCATCGTAGCTCCCGAAACGATGGTCCGATTTGGATTTTGTTTTTTTTAAGGTGAATTAGTCGGGAGTGTTCTTAGCTATATTTGATGAAAATCAGATTAGCTAGAAGTGCAAAACTTTTAGTCTGCCCCATACACTAAAAGTTTTGCACTTCTAGCTAATCGGAACTATTTCGAATGTTATATTTTTTTAAACGTTGCCACCTTTTTAGTAATAAAAAAATCAATTGGCGGGAAATCATTTATCAATTGTTTTATATCACACATCAAAGTTCTACGTATGCAACGAAAATGGGATTAAGTCGAAAAGATTTTAGAGCGATGATTTTTTATGATTTTAAAAGTTCTCTCTCTCCGCAAGACTAGGCAGAGAAGACAGACGAGACGCTCGTCATCAAAATGCTTTTGGGAGAGAAGCACCTTGTTTGAGCACAGTGAGGCGATGGTTTGCTGAATTTGAGAGAGGTCGAGTTTCTTTACATGGCGAATTTCGTGAAGTTAGGCGGTTAATTGAAACTGTTAAGCGGTTAATTAAAAAAAAACCTGCGGATTACCTATGAGACAATTCGAGGACTATTGGGAATTGGTATGAATCAAATCCAGAAAATTTTACACGAAGAATTGAAAGTTCGGAAACTTTGTTGTCGTTGGATCCCTCATGAACTGACAGCGGAGCAGAAGCGGGCTCGCGTGGAATGGTGCTCACAGATGCTAATGAAGTACGACCACGGACATTCTAATGCTGTTTATGACATTGTAACAGAAGACGAAACGTGGATTTATTGTTTTGAACCCGAAAAAAAACAGCAATCTTGTGAATGGGTGTTTGAAAATGAGAACAAGCCAATAAAAGTGAGGCAGGCGAGAAACGTTGGTAAAAAAATGATCGCGTTTTTTTTCTCAGCTACGGGTCCCATCTGTACAATTCCATTTGAAGATCAAAAGAGTGTAAATGCCGAGTGGTATTCTACCATTTGTTTACCCAGGGTGTTAGAAAAAGTTTGCGAAAGACGACCCAAAAGCCGCGTTCTCCTTGATGACAACGCTTGATGACACACGGCCAACAAAACAAAGTCATTTTTAGCTTCCGAAAAAGTACAACTCGTCACCCATCCTGCGCATAGCCCCGACCTAGCACCCTGTGATTTCTGTATTTTCCCCAAAATCAAAGATTTGATGAGAGGTTTCACTTTTACCAACTCTGAAGAGGCAGTGATAGCGTTCAATCAGCACGTAGAAAACATGCCTTCAGATCTGTGGCCCTCCTGTTTTAAAAAATGGTTCGATCGTATGAAATCTATTTAAAATGTAAAGGAGAGTATTTTGAAAATTAATAAACATAATATTTTGGTTTTAACATTATAAGTTAATAAGTTACGCAAAACTTATAGTGTGACCTACGTATTTCCTTTTTACAAATTTTCAAGATCTCAAATAGTAGTAATACTACCTATTTTATTAATTTTATTGGCTGCAATAGACTATTAGTGCCCAGACATTTTTTTTGGGAAATATTTCACCCTACAAGCAATGAAGTAATACGAGTAGATTTCATTTACGCTTACAATTTCATTTATTTATAAAAAAAAATATGAATAAAAATTAAAATAAATTATATTAACCACAATTATTCCCAATCACATAACCGCCCACAATTAGAAATTTTAATATTTTTATCCAAAAACATGTGTGAACGACTGTACCTCATTTAGTATGTAGAAGTTTGCAATTAAATTTATTGGTTTTCTAGGTCAAAAGTCAAGCGAATTGGACTGATATTGGGCACTATTTCAAGCACAATTTTTTAAGCCGTAAATTGTGCCTATAGCTCGTTCGGTATTCGCGTAGTGTAGTGAGTATGCTGGGCGTAAAGCCTACGCCTAGCATACTCACTGAACGAAGCCTATAACTTGGAGTTATTAGAGCACCGTTTTTTCTTTTTGGGCACCATTTGGCACTATTTGGGCACAATTTTTTTAAGTATGAATTATGGTTGAAGCGTACACAGATTCCACAAACGGAGGTGAGTATGCTGGGCGAAACCTTCGTCCAGCATACTCATCGAACTATGGCTGTAATTTCTTAAGTATAAGAGCACTATTTTTTTCCTTTGGGCACTAATTAGCACTATTTTTTGGCATTCATGAAATATCAGGATTCCATGGTGAGTATGCTGGACGAAGGGACACCCAATGGCTACCCACTTTCACATCTTATTTCTTACCATTTATGTCCATCCAAAGGTTGCTTGTAAGATATCGCTTTTAGTGATAAGGCCGCCATTTGTACATTTTCATACGATGTTTCTCATATTTATTTGTATTGGTGGTGGTGTACAATAAAGATTATTCTGTTCTATTCTATAATGCGCTTGGTTTCAGCATGAAATTCGGGAAATACCATTTTAGTTATGTACTGAGTTGTGCGTAAACCGTTGCACAGATTTGGCCAATACTTAGCCCCTCTTATTAATAAACAAAGAGTAAACTTTACATCGAATTTTAAGTTTGAAGTAACCAAATTCATTATTAATAAATGTCGGGCAGCAAGGAAGTAAGCTAGTTCGATTGTTGTTTCGCAGTAAAATTTAATCCCAACCGTCCCCTAGTATAACTTGTGCGTATGACTAAACTAAACATCTGATATTTTTCTCATTCATTTGTATTTTTATTTCTAGCCGATTTAATGCCTTTTTTATTTTGGTTTCGCTAAATTGACGTCGCCCGCCTGGTGGTAAGTCGTGACGACGTCTAGCGATTGTGGGCCACTCTTTATAGTATTGTGCCCTCAACTTGACGACCTACTTATGTGCCTCTTCACGCTCCGCTTAAAGAACCCAGGATTATATGTGGGAGGAAACACGTGCACAGGCAGGGCGTTCCAGGCCACTATCGTTCGGCAGAGAAACTAACGTTAAAACGTTCGGTTCTCGCGAACATGCTATCCACTGAGTGGGAGTGGCATCTCTGCCCGGCACGCGTTGTTCGGGATCGGAAGGGAGAGGGTGGGATCAGGTTGAAGAGCTCTTCAGAACACTCGCCGTGGTAAATACGGTAGAATGCGGCCAAGAAAGCGATTGTTCGGCGCTGGACTAGCAGCTCAAGGCTTCCTATTACCTCCGCACAATCTATAATACGGATGTCGTGATTACTTGTTCATTGACCGTAGAAAATGTAAATAATTTATTTAGTTGATCATTTGAGGGTAACGGATGAGTTAGAAGACTATTTTATTATCAGGATCAAGAAATGAAAAATTACTAATAAATTCCGTACGAGCAGCTTTTATTAATGAAAATTTTGTAATAATTAGGTAAGACTAAAAACAAATGTGCCTAGGAGAGCACGTTGTCGCGTCGGTCCCCGTTGTCATACGAACATCTATGGCATTCGTTACGGGTATTGGAGCCCTAAATCGAAATCCAACCAGTCTAACTGCAGAACTTCGATATAGCCCGTAGGTTGTGGAGGTGAGATGGCAGTCGCTCCAAGTAAAATATCGAAGTTCAGCCGCACCGCAGTTAGACTGGACAGCAACTGAGTTGGGAAAAGGCTCGGTGGATGATGAAGACATACTTACAAATAAATAAAATATCAAGCTTTACAACAAGGTTTTATTTTATAATCTAACTCTTTAAATTTCTATTTCTTTATTGAATCTTTTAATTTCTATTTCGATGGCATGGTTTTCTTCAGCTATCTCCATGCGTCTCTTGTGTTCCAATTCTTTTAATTGTTTTGACTGGGCCAAGTATTTTGAAAATCTACATCCTAGAAAAACAATGTACAATATTATTACCTACATATTTCCCATATTACACATATTTACTAAATAAATATGTATATTATTATCTATAATGTCACCATGGGCTAAGGTACAGGGCTTATTATGGTTTTTTGTACTGAGGTTTATTCCATCCTTGCCTGAATTTGTCTTGCACAGACAAATCTGGCTTACGACTTAAACAAAACTGTTTTCTCTACAATGAGCCAAACACAGTGGTCAAGTCACCATGTGCATAATAGACAGGTTTGTTGCAATGCGCATTTCCAATATACCAAATATATTTTAATGAACCGATAGTATGAGGGGCTCGTGGTCTAGTGGTAACCGACAATGTTAACACATTGCAAATGTTAAGCAACATCGAGTCAGGCTGGTCTTAGGATGGGTGACCATTTCTTAGACACTGACCATTCAGCCGAATCGCAGTTAGACTGGAAAGCCGACCCCAACTGAGTTGGGAAAAGGCTCGGTGAATGATGATGATGAATGAACCGATAGTATGTCTTTAGACTGTCGTATCATTTGTATGCGCTCACTAAATGTAGATAGATGACGTTCAAAACTCACCAGGCAAGGTCCATCGGAATCATATTTATTCTCATCACTAATTAACTCTGCTGGATTTCATAAGTTGGCTACCTCAACATCGGCTTGACTGGGACTTGAACATTAGATCCACCGCCAGTTTTAATAGTTTCCCTTTTGTAGCCACCAGATGCTTTCTTGCATTCATTATCATTCCCTTCCATTATCATTCCCTTCCATTATATCTGCAGCTGACTCAAGTCTCGGATTCTCCAATTCAGTTCTTTGAATCTGAAACAAAGTAGCATTATCATCAATACTTTAATTTGTGATAATTTCTATCACAATAACGGTCTTAAAATACATAATAATACTCTGTGACAAAAAATATTAAAAATCCTTTATGTTTATCCCACAATCCAGTTATTTTTTATCTCATGAAGTAAGTGTAATGTTGTAATGTTGTAATGAAGTAATCAGTAAAGTAAACTGACAAACTACACGCAACTACTATAATTGTGAGGTTAATTAGATACTTTCTTTTATGTACTTCAAACCATGCGTTGCCCTTCGCCTTATTGGGGTTCGCTTTTAAAGACTTATACGTATTTTGAGAATAATCTTTCAAAATAAGACGTACTTACCAATTTCTGTAATCTTGCTCTGTATCATTTCAAATTGAAAAAAATCTTCGTAGGTACACACTTTTCTTCATTCGTTTTTATTCCAGTGTACAAATATTTTACGTTTGTGAGCCATCTTGTAAAATAAATTATCTAAAATATGTAGATATTAACAATATCCCACGATTCATGGACAATGAAACAATAACAAATTTGAACAAAATAACAAAAATAAAAAGACAAGTACGAAACGATGACAGTTGAGTGACGTTTCATTTGACAGCTCCCGACTGATTACTTGTTATTTTAGCATACATTGCGTTTTTTTTCGACAATGTTGCCACAAGGAACGCGTAATCCGAGCTGTAAATAATGTATAGGTTCTTCAACGTTGCTTCGAGTTTATTAATAAGGTTGTTACGTCACACTTAAACACAATTACATTTAGAACCAACTATTTCGGTGTAAACATAAGAGTATCCATTGATTAGGTCTTTTTTATTAATAAGACTGAGCAGGTTTAATGTTAGCATTTTTAATGTTACTAAGTATTCACTCTCTTATAAACATTGTTTAATGTTAAACTGTGATAGATTGTGACGACTTTGTGTCTGGTGCGTAATGCCAATGCAATGCAAGCTCAATAGCTTCTGTTCAATATTTATTGTAAAAGCATTTTTTATTTCGATTTTATCCTTAATTATTTATTAAGATTATAACATAACAGTAAATTAAATTAAAGTTAGTGAACTATTTCATTTATTCAAAACATACCTAATTGAACTCGCCACCTTGGAATTACTTTGCTTGCATTGAGTTCAAAGTCTTTACTGTACCGTGTACCGTACAACAACCAGACCTACCTATTTTCGCATCTCTTAATTTTCAAGAAAGAAAAATGACCTCGCAGTATGTCTTGGGGTACGGGTTAAGGAGTCGGATTATGGCCCTATACGCCTTTGTATGGGCGACCAGACTGACGGCCAACAACGTGGTTGTTTTAAACAGACCGTGGAAAGGTCTTCAGCGGTCTGGCAATATATTAAGAGGGTAGCGCACGATCTTCTTAGAGGCTACGTGTCTCTTAACCGGAACCCCTCCATTGGAAGCAAGAGCCTTTGCATCATTGTTTTAATGGCTCAAGGGCGTTCTTAAGCGGAACGGTCGAAGGGGGTGCGTCTCGAGAAATCGAGGCTCAGCGCTCCCAACTCCGCCAAAATCTCATGGAGACATGGAAGGTGCGACTTTATCAATCACGGTGGGGAAGCATCACCATCGCAGCGGTAGGACCGATCATGGACGAGTGGCTGCACAGTCGACACGGTGACCGGATCCATCGTGAGTTCACGCTCCAGTGTGAGGGTTCCGGCGAAGGGACTGAACTCCACACGCTCAGCGAGGGCAAGTCAGCGCTGGGACCTCGTCGTGGGTCTAGGCGTGAATCTCAGTGGAGACCATGCTTTGAGCCATGGTCTCCAGCGGGAGTAGGTGGAACGTGGTCATGTCCTTCTTCGAGCACGTCATGCTCGCGAAGGTGGCGGCCGAGAGGGACAGGGAGCGTACCCTCCCTGCTGAGTTCCGAAGTCGGTGGCCAGGGCGCCGCAGACTCATCTACGATCAGCTTCAGTGCTGTAGCCCCGCAGAACGCACATTTACTCACCGACGCTGGATAAAAGCCGACCCCAATGATGCGGGATAAAACCCCACCCAACTCCAGACAGAGGCCACATAGTTGGCCAAAGTCCGCCGGCGCCACAGGGAATACTTCCAAGTGCGTACCTGGGGCAGCCGAGGCATTAGGCCGCGGTATAAAAAAAGGGCCTCGCAAAGACCTGCCGCCCGGAGCCTCGCAATGGGTAAGGCCGCCGCTGATTGTATATATTGTTGCTCAATTCGTTGTCAGCAGCCAGAACAAAAGGTTGGTAAGTCCCCTCGCTCGGTCCCAAACTTAAAATAACATCTCCAGAACGTTTTGTTACCCGGTTCTGCAACGATTTGTATTTTAGTAAGAATTTGAATTGATTACATGTTCCAAATAATTATTGAAATATCCTTGACACACAACAGAAGAACTCTCATTCATAACATACTACTGCAATCTATAATTGGCATTTAATTTCGCGGAGCGAACTATGCTCTCAGTTTTTTACAAGAAGCAATCATGATTTGCGAGTTAACAAAAATTACCTTGACCTCTAATTCTTAAAAATAATTTATGTCTGTTTGCATTTTGTGTAGATATTTATTTCTATTAAATTATAAAACACTACAATTGAAACTAACTACATATTTATGTACATTACCTATTCTAATTGATACCTACTAAGATTACATCAAAATTCTAACATGCGTCAAAGAATTCCTCCGCCTCGTCACCGACTGGCAATTGTCCGAGAAGGCTAGCAGCATTGCCTCGTTGTATGGCAAATCTTCTCAGGACCAGAAGGCTGGTTACTATTTGGCACAAATGGTGCCAAATAGTAACCAGCCTTCTGGTCTTGAGAAGTGTCGATCATGAGTTTAGATAAATTTTTGAATAGGCCGCGAGCACTCGGACCCCAAGGTTCAAGGTTCACCCAGCTTCTCTATTATTTGGTCTCATTTGGGTAATTTGAAGTCGGATTTTGTGTAAATTTTTGACGTGTTTTTTAGGGTGTCGTAGTTCAAGTTTATAGTTTCGTCATGTCTGTCCGTCCGTCTGTCGTCGGATTTCCTCCTAAACAGTGAGTGCTAGAAACATGTAACTTTGCATAGATCTGTGTATAGTTACTATTGACAGTGCTGCAATAAAATTATTAAAAATATTCTTGTGTTAACTCTGGAGTGTGGAGTATCATTAGATAGGTCTTTTAAAAACAGAGAGGTTGCTAAAATGATTTTTTGATTTAAGTATTCGTTTGCGAGATATTCAACTTTATAACTCATTTATTTGGTAAAACAAAGCCCCCCCCCCCCCCCTCTAAAATCTAAACAGTTGGTTCGAAAATCTGAAAATATTTGTGTTGGTATGCGCATGTAATGAACTTTAAAGGAAAACTATAACGGATCCGATAACTGTGTTAGTTCAGGAGTTATAGAGGTATTACGTTTGACTACGGAACTCTATTTTATGCGTGGCCTGGCACGCAATTGACCGGTTTTTTTATACGGGGCAGGATGCCTTTTAAACCCCCTTTAAACTTTTAACAGTATACCTACTACTTACATTCATAAAAATGATAGAGTAAAGGTTGCTACGAGTATGAATGGACCACCTCACTTTACGATCTAAAATCTATAATGTATATGACTGTTTTAAATTGAAATTAGTTTATTATTTTTATTTCGTAAAATTATTTATTACTATATTTGTAGTAACTAAACGTACAAACAACCCGGGCTAACACTATTTTTTATAAAAATTAAGAACACGAAATCTTACGTCGTTGCCTTCTTATTAAACATTAAACCACCAATAGATATAACTAATAATAAGTCCATATATGTATGTATATAATTATTATATGTACATGTAACATGTGTAATTTACTAATATACATTTATATTAGGTACCTACAAAATTATGAGATACAAATATAAATAATAATTAACAATAAATAAAACATACGTTCTTATGTATATTTTCTTCGTTAATTAAAATCCCAGTTGTCTATGGAAGCTATAGGTATAGAGATTTACAATAGGTATTACAATACACATTATTATGTACAAAAAATATTTACAATTTCATTTAAAAAATCCTTTTCGTCATTGCCGACTGGGAAGGTTCCTAGACTGGCCGCTTTGCTACGTTGTACGGTGATACTTATTCTTTAAAAAAGCCAGTCTTCTGCTCCTAAGAAGCTTCTAGTAGAACCGGGCAAGTGCGTGTTGAGCCACGCATAAGATAGGGTTCTCTAGTTCCCATAACTCTATTAGTTCAGGATTTATAGAGGCCTATAAATCCTGAACTAACCTCTGTTACCTGTTTACCTTCAAAGTTCATTATATGGACTACCATCATGATTTTTTTCAGGTTCTTCAAGCCAGATTTTAGAGGAGGGGTGGCTGTTTTCGCAAAAACATGCTCTTCAAAGCTAAAATCTCGCAAACGGATACCTTAATCAAAAAATCAGCCTAGTAATCTCAAAATGTTTTTAAAAGACCTATCTTATGATACCTCACACGATTAGGTAGACGCGAGAAAAAATATCATCACACTTTACGTGTAGGGGAGGTACCTGTACCCTAAGTTTCATGTTTCGTCCTCACTACTAAAGATAAACAATTCTATTAACAACATTAGACTTGGGTCATTTTGGCATAGTAAAATTAAACAAGTAGGGAAACTGGAGCCTTTGTCGTTGACAATTCTCGACACATACTTAAAAGTTAGTAATTTTACTATGATTTTGGTGACTCGAAACGCTATGTCCAATGATGTTAATCTGCAGAACATGACTGTATTGTCTTTAGTCTATTGACATATTTAATCATGTGCCATAGATTTTCTATTTATATTAGACCGGGCCGTGTACGGGCCGTGGTGCAGCCGGAGGGGATTTATATATGAATATTACGTTCAGTCTTAGTGCTTACTTGTATCTTGATTTTTAACATTTTTAATCATTAATAACTTTATTTACAATAAGAATTACAATATACATAATTATATACTAAAAATATTTACATTACAAAATATCGTCTAAAAAATCCTCCGCGTCATTGCCGACTGGGAAGGTTCCCAGAATGCTGGCTGTACTGCCACGTTGGATGGCGATACTTATTCTTTGGGCCAAAAATAGCCAGCCTTCTGGTCTTGAGAAGCATCGATTAAGCGTTTAGCAATGTCTTTATAAAGGCGGCGAGCACTCGGACCCCATGACCCCAGTGTCTCAACCCAAAACGGCTCAAATATGTAATCACCTGCTAGATTAGCATATTTACGCCGTTTGAGGCCTTCAGCCGATGCAGCAGCAGCGCCGGCACATCCGGAAGTGCTTGGAAGGTGTGAAGGTGCTAAGGTGTCAAAGCATGTAGCGTCCCACACCAAAGGCCTTCCCATCTTCCACGGTAGCAACGACATACCGTCCGGTCTCTTTCCATCGCTTCGTGCTAAACCATTTGGTTCACGCTACAAGAAAGGCCATGGTGTCCCAGATTATTGACGGCTACTGTACAGGTGCAATGATGCGGAGATACACAACTCGATGTACCCGGTGTACCCAGCCGAAGGCAAGTGGCAATGCGGAAGGTTGTGTCGTCCAACATTGTACCGATGTTGGGCGATGGGAGCGCCGGATCCATAACCGTGACTCCCATTCTCCAACAGCTAGTAAGCGTGCACGCTCTGAAATATTGACAGAAGTGTCAATTAGTGTATTAATTCTCAATTTACAGAGTGGCGAATTCCACAGTCGCTGTGAGCCTAGGCGTAAGGGCAGGTCAGTGTCGGGACAAGACATCCTCCAAGCATTTATGGCATAGGTCTTGCATCGCACCTCAGAATCAATTAGTGTATTTGACAAAATTTTCCTGACTAATTCTTCGGTGCTATGGACCGACGACGACAGAAATGCTGGCTGACTGACATCCGTGACTCTACGAATACCTAGCCCGCCCAAGCGAACTGGAAGAGACGCTTGGACCCAAGCTCGGTCATTATTATTTAAATTTAAAATTTTACACAAAGAATTTTGTATTAAGTTGTCGTCTGCCCAAAATTTCTATATTTTTCCAAAATTGTCCTGAACGGAGGGCATGTGTAAATTTGGGTACGAAAAGACAAAAACGAAGAATAGTGAAAGCTGAATGAATACTGATATTACATAGACTATCAATAACCTGATCAAAATTTTGAATTTTTTCCTCGATGAAAGGGGATAAGCCATCTTCTAAAATCGGGGACCCCAGGAGGCGTAGGGAAGTTTTGTCTAAAACTTTTATGTTGGGGACCAAACAGTTAAATTTAGATATTGTTCTTAATTTATCTGGGTTTTCAGATATAAAAATCTCACATTTATTCGGGTTCAGTTCTAAGCCAATTGACTGAAACTCGTTCTGTATGAGAGCTAAATTGAATCACTAATTCAATTTATGATTAAATATTATAGAAAGATCCAAAGATTCATTTTCGCGATTTATAACACTTACTTATAGTAAAAGTAGGTGATCACCGCGGCTCCATCCGCAAGATTTTCTCGTTCCCGATTCCCGTGGGAACACAGTTACTCAGGGATAATGTAGCCACACAACAGTGAAAGAATTTTCAAAACCGGTTTAGTAGGCACGGAGCCTATTCAATCCGAATAAAAATAAAATCTTTACTTTTTATTGGTAACTAGCTGACGCCCGCGACTTTTCTCGCTTAACAAATTTTATACAAAAACCTTCCTCGAGCACTGCTCTATCCATTGGTGAAAACCGCATAAAAATCTGCTGTGTAGTTTTAAAGATCTATGCATACATTGGGGACGGGACTGATTTTGTTTTATATAAATTATTATGATTATGCTATGGAATACATTTAAATGTGCAGAAAAAAACTTAACGCACCTCAATTTATAAGCATCAGATAAACTTTTTTACAACACATTTTTTTTTCCTGCAAGTAGACCAATTATTTAACAAAACTAGAAAAAAATACAAAAATATTTTAAATACTCATATTTAATAGTGTATTCTTCTTTTTTTGAAATGCGTCAAAAACAGATTTCAGACAAAAAATATGATTTGCATATCAAAATAAATTAAAGGTAAAAAAACCTTGTCTATAATAATATTATTTAGAGGAAAGATTTTATTGCTTGTTTGAATTGAATAGGTAACTACTTAACCGATAACAAGCTTTTATTTAAATGCCCAAAAATACAAAAATAAACTTTAACTTTAAAACTTTTAGTATCAACTAAAAATTGTTGTACTCGTATTTAAAATCAATCTCATGAATTTGTTTATCTACACAATAAAAGTCTCTCTTAAGGTTAAAGTTTACTTTTTAGCGCTTAAATTTATATTTAACTCAAATCTTGCGACAAGCTTTTATAACACATAAATTGTGTAATGACGTTATAAGTTGATACTCAAAGTTTTAAAGTTAAAGTTTAGAACAGTCTAGCCCTTCAATAAGGAGACCTTCCCATGATTTTACCTTTCTTAAGGCCACGTATATTTGTCCGGCAGCAAAGAGCTTCGAGCCTAAGTATACAACGGCATGGTCGACGGCTCTTCGTCAATTGCCGAGCGCCTCTGGGAAGCACTGAAAGAATTTCCAGTGGCGGACCTTGGCCACCCGTGTGGCCACGGGTTTTATCCCGCATCTTTGGGCTCGGATCTTATCCCGCGTCGGTGAGTGAAGGCCGCCTCCTGGAGTGACAGCCCTAGTGTCATTGTTCCAATGGCACAAGGGCTCTCACTTCCAGGTCTCATGGAGAGGTCGCGGCAACAAGAAATGAAGCCTCTATGGAGATCATGCCGTCAGAACAATAAGAGGGTACCCCTCTTATTGTTCTGACGGCCAAGGTCTTTAACGATCTGTGTAATATAGAAGCGTTGTAGGCAGTCAGTCTCGCCGTCCATATGGGAGCCCCGTACACGGCCATGCTCCGCACAATCTCCAGGTACAGTCTCCTGCAGGAAGCGTTGGGTCCCTTTTTTTCTTGCTTGAACCCCGAAGTGTAGGGTACCATTAATGAACTTTAAATCAAAACTATAACGGATCCGATAGCTCTGTTAGTTCAGGAGTTATATAGGTTATTATGTTTGACTACGGAACCCTATTCTATGAGTGGCCCGACACGCACTTGGCCGATTTTTATTTCTTGTACAATCTACTAGACTATCATGTGCTGTTATTTTGTTAATAGTAACAACACAAGCTCGGAAATGTTCGAGAACATTTTTGTTGTGATTGTGTACTTGTTGGTAAGTTGCATAAATTCGCAGATATTTTTCAATCGCAAACACACCAGTTTGTTCTTTGTGTAACATATTCATTAAAATAGCAAAATGTTCTGATTGAAGTTCACCAACTCGTAATGCATTCAAGAGATCTTTAAAAGTTGTGATTACTTGTTGTCTCATATTTTCTTTCAATTCAATTAACGAGAAAAAAAACGCCATAGGTGTGTTGCTGGGACAAATCTAGAGGGTTGTTCAAATACTTGATTTCCTCGCATAGGAGGTATTGTACATGCTAATTGAAAAACGAAGTTTATGTTTAGCATCTAATTTATACCTGGCATTCGTATTCTCTGTAAGCCCTTTCATTTGATACCCATATTGCAGGAGTGCATTGAACATAATTAGTCCGCCATCTTGTATGTGCCGCCATTTTGGATTTAGAAGGACGTCACAGTGTTAACCATTGTATCGTCATCCTCACCAAATGTGTATACATAATTTCTGCTCAATCGGCTAAGGAAATCTGTTTCAAAATTGAGTTTCAATTTAGAGTGACGTCACTTTATTTTTTTGAGTTACTCTAAGTAAGCCCTTTCATTTGATACCCATATTGTAGGAGTGCATTAACTATTATTAGTCCGCCATATTGTATCTGCCGCCATTTTGGATTTAGAAAGACGTCACAGTGTGAACCATAAATTGTCATCCAAACCGAACGTGTACCTATACAAAATTTCAGCTCAATCGGCAAAGGAAATCTGCTTCAAAATTGAGTAGCAAGATTTCACCCGAACAAACATACATACTTACAAACATTGCAACCTAATAAAAAGCTTGTAATAAACCTACAGATTGCACAGCAAAACCTACCTAAGTCTTAGGACAATCCGACTAAGACTAAGGCCCGCCTTCGTGGTTTTTATTAAATAAACAGCTATGCATCACGAACTTAAATTGCTCCTAAAATTAATAAATTTTGAGGTAATCATTTGCTACGAATCAGTATTTTTGCCTAGGAAACGGATTTTTTTGTACAAAACGAAGGTTTTTTGATTAGCAGTTAAATACTACTCTTATGATATTAGTATAGATGAAATAGTTAAGATACTGCATTAAACAATGTAGATACCTATCCATTATATTATCGACTGTTGCTAATGCAATCGTATACACGGTTGACGTCAAAGTTTCATACATTTATTTATGAAGGCGATTATTTTTAAATATTTTCAAAGGTGCTTTGACCCTTTAAAATCAAAACCATCAATCGCGTACCGAAGTCCAATATACTACCCAACTGTGTTTCTATAACTTTATTTATGAGCCATGAATTATTGGCCTTGTTGGACAATTGACAACCAGCCATTAGTTTGAATCCCTAATATCGTATCGAATCATCACGTGCGACGACTTGTTATAGCTGGTATTTTTTTTTTAATTCCGCGGCGTATTTCCAGTAGCGCCCGGCGGACTTTGAACACCTCTGTGGTCTCTGCGGGGGTTAGGTAGGGATGAGAATCCCACGTGGTTGGGGTAGGGTTTTATCCCGCGTCAGTGAGTGAATCTGGTTGCATGCTATGGGGCAAAGGCCCCACAACACGCAACCCTTCTAGCCTGCTTCTGTAAGGACGACGGGTGGCGATCCCGCCGTCCTCAGGCTCCGATCATGGAGGTCGATGGTCTTGGGCGTAGATGAGTCTGCGGCGCCCTCGCCGCTGACTACGGAACTCGGTGGGGAGGGTACGCTCCCTCTCCCTCTCGGCCGCCTCCTTCGCGAGCACGACTTGCTCGCAGAAGGACACGGCCGCGTTCCACCTACTCCCGCTGGAGACCATGGCTTGATGCATGGTCTCCAGCGAGAGGGTATCCACGCCCAGACCCACTACGAGGTCCCGGCGCTGACTTGCCCACGCTGAGCACTCCACCAACGTGTGAAGTGCGGTGTCGTCGTCGGAAACCTCGCAGTGTTGACACCGGGGTGTGACCTCACGATGCATGCGAAACAGATAGCTACCGAAGCATCCATGCCCGGCAACGATCTGCGTCGCACGGTACGTGAGGTCACCATGCTGCCTCTGCAGCCAATCGTCCATTATCGGTCTCACCGCCGCGAAGATGGTGGTACCCCACTTGGGTTGCTCAAGTCGCACCCTCCATGACTCCGACTGGCGGAGTTGGGACCGCTGGTCATCGATTTCTCGAGAGGCAGGCCTGTGGTCCCGCTCCAGCGCCTCCTTGCGCCATTGGAACAATGACGCAAGGGCGCTCGCTTCCAGGTCCTATGGAGGGGTCCCGGCTAGGAGACATGCAGCCTCTCCGGAGATCGTGCGGTAGCCCCTTATTGTTTTGACGGCCAAGGTCCTCAACGGTCTGTTAAGGAGCGTTGAGTTGTTGGCCGTCAACCTCGCCGCCCATACGGGAGCCCCGTATAGGGCCTTATAGCTGGTATAACCTAACCTCGATATCCTATAACTAGCAAACTCCCGCGGCTGTGTCGAGTATTCCTTCTCTAAATACTCGTATATACTTTGATAAACATACTAAATAAATACATAGAAAAATAAAAGAAACAAACTTTGGTGAATCGAACTTGAAACCTCAGGGACGGCAGTCGCATACAAATACACTACGCAACCAAGGCAGTTAGTGAAATTATCACGAGCTAAAACTGCTTGGGTACAAAATATATAAACAAAACGTAAGCTTTCAAAAGTAACTAGGTCGCCGCAGTCGCGAAACGTACCGTTACGCTGCAGCATATATTTGAGCGAAGCGAGTTTAAATTCAAAATTCTGGCTTCGTAAGAACCTGGGTAATTCTGTAAGCTTTCGATGAGTGCAAGAAAATCCGAAATCGGCCGAGTATTCGCCAAGAAACAATTTAACATAAATCGTAACAAAAATAATTTGAGTCACCCGTTGAGAGCTCCGCTCGCCTTCGGCTCGGTTCGCTCAACTATGTCGCCGCAGTCGCGAAACGTACCGTTACGCTGCAGCATATATTTGAGCGAAGCGAGTCGAAGTTCAAAATTCTGGCTTCGTAATAACCTGGGTAATTCTGTAAGCTTTTGATGAGTGCAAGAAAATCCGAAATCGGCCGAGTATTCGCCGAGAAACAATTTAACAGTAATCGTTTGAAAAATAATTTGAGTCACCCGTTGAGAGCTCAATAAATACTAAAGTACTAACTTGACTTTTTTGGATTCAAATTTTTTTGGGCATAAAAGTGGTCATAATTGGTCATAGACTATCATTTTACACAGTGTTAGGTATAACATGGGTTAGGTATCTAGAACCAAAAAAAGAGAGCAGATAATAGGCATCTGCAGTGAGTTAGTCAGTTCAAGATTCAGGAAGGCATCTACAGTGAGTTAGTCAGTTCAAGATTCAGGAAGGATATGTGTTATTCCACACCCGAAAATAGTTAAACATATTTGCATAGATAGATCATTAAGTAGGTAGGTACAAGGTGTGCACGGCGGGTCGCGGTGCAAAATTGGGCTGAAGCGAGTCTTTCCATCGCGGTATTCATGGGGCACACTAAATTTTTGCACTTCTAGCTAATCGGAACTATTTTAATTTCAAATGTTATGATTTTTTTAAACGTTGCAACCTTCTTAGTAATAAAAAAAC
This sequence comes from Nudaria mundana, assembly GCA_963556515.1. Classification (NCBI taxonomy): domain Eukaryota; kingdom Metazoa; phylum Arthropoda; class Insecta; order Lepidoptera; family Erebidae; genus Nudaria; species Nudaria mundana. Next base: position 7,497,392 of record OY748287.1, on the reverse strand, counting down.
AATTGTCGGGAAATCATTTGTCAATTGTTTTTTATCACACATCAAAGTTCTACGTATGCAACGAAAATGGAATTAAGTCGAAAAGATTTCAGAGCGATGATTTTTATGATTTTAAAAGCTCTCTCTCTCTTCGCAAGACTGTGCCGCTCGTCTTCAAAATGCTTTTGGGAGAGAAGCACCTTGTTTGAGCACCTTGAGGCGATGGTTTGCTGAATTTGAGAGAGGCCGAGTTTCTTTACATGACGAATTTCGTGAAGGGCGGCCTTCAACTGCCGTCAACGAAAATAATGTGGCTACTGTTAAGCGGTTAATTGAAGAAAACCCGCGGATTACCTATGAGACAATTCGAGGACTATTGGGGATTGGTATAAGTCAAATCCAGAAAATTTTACACGAAGAATTGAAAGTTCGGAAACTTTGTTGTCGTTGGATCTCTCATGAACTAACAGTGGAGCAGAAGCGACCTCGCGTGGAATGGTGCTCACAGATGCTACTGAAGTACGACCACGGACATTCAAATGCTGTTTATGACATTGTCACAGGAGACGAAACGGGGATTTATTGTTTTGACCCCAAAAAAAACAGCAATCTTGTGAATGGGTGTTTGAAAATGAGAACAAGCCAACAAAAGTGAGGCAGGCGAGAAACGTTGGTAAAAAATGATCGCGTTTTTTTCTCAGCTACTGGTCCCATCTGTACAATACCACTTGAAGATCAAAAGAGTGTTAATGCCGAGTGGTATTCTACCATTTGTTTACCCAGGGTGTTAGAAAAAGTTCGCGAAAGACGACCCAAAAACCGCGTTCTCCTACATCATGACAACGCTTACACACACGGCCAACAAAAAAAAGTAATTTTAGCTTCCGGAAAAAGTACAACTCGTCACCCATCCTGCGCATAGCCCCGACCTAGCACCCTGTGATTTCTGTATTTTCCCCAACATCAAAGATTTGATGAGAGGTTTCACTTATACCAACTCCGAAGAGAGAGACAGACATATCGACAGAGATACCGACAGAGATATCGACAATTACTGCAAGGCGCTTTAATCGATCCATTATCACTATATCAGGTATGTTAGCTATAACAGTCCTATCTGTGATAATAGATCGATCCCAATACAATGCGACATGACCGTTTTCAAGAACTGGGTCGGGCATATACTTGTAATAAGGTACCTCCACGTCGACAAAGTTATAATTTAGAGCAAGTCGGTGGTGGATAATCCTGGCTACATGGTTGTGTCTGCGCAAATACTCACCATTCGTAAGGCGGGAACAACCAGAGATAATATGCCTTAAAGATTCTCCGGGACGATGACATGCCCGACAGATGTCAATCGTACCATCTTTTACAATATATCTCCGATAGTTATTCGTCATCACGACTTCGTCAGTAGTTGCACAGATGAAACCCTCAGTTTCTCCGAAGAGATCACCAAATCGTAACCAGGATACCGATGCTGTTGAATCAACATCGGGCCCATTTAGAGCCCGATAAAATCGACCATGCATTATTATTCTCTTTATTACTTTGTTTAATAATTTATTATATAAAATATACTGAGTTCTTAAAAACTAATTGGCGCTAAGGGACTCTGTCAATATCTCCGTAGCCCAAGGCATCCTCACTAATAGACGGATTGGAATGGAAGACGGCATTAGACTCTGTCTACTCTTGCAGGATACACGATTTTCATTGTATACATGATTTTCTATGTATGTTCTATTTTAAAAATAATCAATAAGCTAGCCACACTGCAGTAGGTATGTCAAGTGTCACCAGAGTGCCTAGTACCAGTTTCTTACGTTAATTTGCTACACCAGCAGCGCCCCGTGTGGTAACGTCAGGGAACTGTGTGAAATGTATTGAGGAATACGAAAACGTATATTTCGAGCAAATTAACGTAAGGAACTGTTACTAGACACACATGTTGTCAAGTATGAGTTGGTGCTCCAATGGGGGCGCCATATCACATTGAAAAACGCCAACAAAATATTTTTGAATAATAACTTCATACAATTACATTAGTTCCAATTTTTGCCACACGCTAACTTATACTTGGCAAGCTGTAGCTGACGATGACTGAAATAAATCAAAGGTTTATAATTCGAATCGCGTAATATGTTACCAAGTTGGTTGTAAAACTTACATTGTTGTATGTTAATGACCTTACTTTGTTGAATACAATGTTGCACAGGAAGACTGACTGTCTCGCAAATGTCTAGTCGTCTGGACAGCTGTGGGAACTGTAAACAGTTGATTATAGAAGCTTTGTATTACTACATTAGCAATTTGTATTCGTCATTTTATGCTGTAGTAAATCACTCTGAGGATCGCGGTTGCGAACTACATCTATACTAGAATAAGTATCGCCATCCAACGTGGTAACACAGCCAGCATTCTGGGAACCTTCCCAGTCGGCAATGACGCGGAGGAATGATTAAACGATATTTTGTAGTTAAAGTATTTTTAGTATACAATTATGTATATTGTAATTCTTATTGTAAATAATCTATAGGTATATTATTTATATTAAGGTACATACTTACTTTTAAATTAATTTGTCAATTATATGTAGTCGAATTCTACCACACTTGCACAATTTAATATATTAATTTAAATTTGGTTTTTATTTGTAGGTATGTTTGTTTGTTTGTTTGTTTGCATTGGATAGGTGAATAGACTCTGACACCACTAAACCGATTTTGAAAATTATTTTACTGATATGTAGATTCATTATCCCTGAGTAACAGATTATGTTTTTATCCCGGTAATATGTTCCCACGGGAATTAGTAATCAGCTGTATTTAATAAGTTTTTCTAATTTTAAACTTTTACAGTCATGACAAGTATCTAATAAAAACCGACCAACTGCGTGTCGGGTTACGCATAGTATAGGGCGCTTTCACACTGCCACGATATCGTGTAATGTGAAAGCGCCCATAGGGTTACGTAGTCACCTTTTATAGTCTGTTTAACTCCTAAACTAACAAAGTTTCCTTCAAAGTTCATTATATCATTATTTTCGCTTTAAAGTTGAATCTCGCAAACTAATACCTAAAGCAATAAATTTCAAAATTTTTATTCGATAGAAGAAGATACATGTAAAAATAAACAACAAACTTAAACATAAAATAAAACTCTAGCAAACGTTTGGAAGACAAGCCGAGGGTGGACAAACGGACGAACGGTCGGACGGACATTACGAAACTACCTCTATAAGGGTTATAAAGGGACTTGAACTACGGAACCCTTCTTCTTCTTCTCCTTTTTCTAGGTACGTGGCTCCATCGTTCATCGATGAGTTTGCCAATGTCAAGGTAATCCTACTTAATATTATAAACGCGAAAGTTTGTGAGTATGTATGTATGGATGGATGGATGTTTGTTACTCTTTCACGTAAAAACTACTCACTGGATTTTGATGAAACTTTACAATAATATAGCTTATACATCAGAATAACACATAGGCTACAATTTATAAAGATATTGTGTGAATTGTTCAAAATATGACGCGGCGCGACGGGAACGGGAAACAAATTCAAATTACCACGCGGACGAAGTCGCAGGCGACCACTAGTGCTTGATATTTCCGCACAGTAGAACTAGTTACTCTGAACTAGTTCTACTAGTGGTGTGGCACATGGAAACGTTGTTCGGTATTGCAATTGAGCGTTTGGAGCTGAATTTTTACCCAGTGTCAGAGGTAACCTAAAAGGTTACCTACCAAGCGCTCGCCAAAAATCCAAGTCCTCGGAGCCCTAAAACTACTTCTTCTTCTTCCTTTAAAAACGTGACTCCATCGATGTATATCGATGATTTCGCCAATGTCAAGGTAATGCTTGATTAGTTGATAGTCCCGCACAGAAGAACTAGTTATTCCTAACTAGCTCCAGGTGCAGGACAAGAAACGTTGTTCGGTATGAATGTGTCAGGAAATCCGATTTTTGCGGAGCGCTAGAGGTAACTAGGCAAACGAAAACCCCCCAAAATGTGCTTAGAAATGAAAATGTCTGACCAATCAGTGAAAATGTGATTGCCCCTATACAAATTTGTACTTTTTGTAAACCTTGGACCAAAAGGAAAGAAAACAAAATTTGTGCGGTTGGGCTATTCATTGTTATAGACAAATTAATTTGTTAACTGATAAAACGTTGGTTTTTATATTGGAAAATGATTTCTAAGGGTAAAACGGGCAAAACAGAACACTTTTTTTGTGATTTTTTCGAAAAACTGCGTTTTAAAGAAGTAACAATAGTAAAACTTTATTAAATAAAAATGAATATGAACAACCATTTTAAAACGCTAAAACGGTCACATTCAACATTTTTATCTCGCCGAATTCAAAAAAATCCTGTGGCAGAATCCTTATCAGATCTTAAGCTTCAACTGGCTATTTTTCAAAATGAGAAAATATACATTTTTCAAAATCAAAATATCTTTATTCATGTAGGTCACAAAGTAACACTTCTGAACGTCAAAAAAAGAAAATGCTTCTACATTTACATTTACCGCCAGATTCGCAAGGCAATAAGTAGAGTCTGTGAGGAAAGAACCTGGCAAGAAAAACTCACGGCCACTCATTTTATTCGCCAGTAAATACAATGATTCTGTTACAACAATAAAAAGAGGGCAAGGGCAGTACGTGACCATGTGTGGAACAAGTGAACTTAAAAATTATGGATCTCTGTTATTCACAAAAAAAGTCAAATACTAGTTAAAGGTGCCACATAATCTCAAAGTACCCATACCTAACAATATCATAATAATAATAATTTAACAATAATAAGTGAGTTTCAGCAATAAAACAACATTTCAAACAGAAGTAGCCCCTTTGTAGCTCGAGTGATGAGCAAGCAACTCATTGCCATTTCTCTGTATCGTTTAGATAATCCTTAATAGTATAATATGCCTTTTTTAGGAGGTGTGTCTTAACAGCCACTTTGAATTTATTCAAAGGAAGGTTCATAATGTTTAGAGGAATTTTGTTATAAAAACGCACACCAAATCCTGCAAAGGAGTCATGTACCTTCTGTAAACGATAATACGTCCCAACCAATTTATGCTTATTTCTAGTATTTGTTGCATGTATTGTTTCATATCACTGTATGTTTGCTGTATGTTTGTTGCATATCACTGTTTATACTGTATAAATGTATATTCTGTTTAACGAACATAATATTCGCATAAATATATGGTGATGCAATTGTTAAAATGCCTATTTCTTTAAATCTTTCTCTAAGAGAAACTCGTGCATTCAGTTTATAAATCGCACGTATAGCTCGCTTTTGGAGTATAAAATTATATCTATATCAGCTGCCTTGCCCCACAGTAAAATTCCATACGACATGACACTGTGAAAATAGCTAAAATAAACCAGCCTGGCAGTTTCTACATCCGTGAGCTGTCTGACTTTCGGTCTTGCAGGGAAACTTAGCTCTGCGGCTTTTGCTATTAGTATAGCAAAAGCCGCAGGGCTAAGTTTCCCTGCAAGACCCGATATTTGGGCGTTCCACTGTAATTTACTGTCTAGAGTAATACCCAAAAATACGTTGACAAGATTAAGGGTATCACCGTTCAAAATAATATTAGTACCGTAGTTCTGAACATTAGGTATACTAAATCTAACACACTTCGTCTTTTTTGCGTTCAGAAGTAAATTGTTGGTTGTAAACCAATCCCGAACTAAGTGAACTATTTACTTCCATTCCGTCAAAATTCCTCAGCTTGCGATCAACTTTAAAAGTAAGTGATGTATCATCGGCGAATAGAACAATGTCGCACATAGAACGGTAGATCATTAATGTAAACTAAAAATAGAAACGGACCTAGAATTGAACCTTGGGGCACGCCCATAGCTATGGAAACCCCTAAAGACCGACTACCATTGATATCAACATGTTGTATTCTATCACTGATGTATGAGGCAACTAGGTCCAGTGCCGAATCTCTGATACCATAATAATTGAGTTTCCGTAATAGGGTATTATGTTCAACGCAATCAAAATTTGAAGAGATCGCAAAATATACCAATGGCATCTTGCTTATTCTCCTAGGCATTGAAAATATGCTTCAGAAGCGTTACCCCTGCGTGAATGGTAGAACGACCTCTTGTGAATCCATACTGCTCATTATGTAGTATCATATTTGAATTAAAATGTGATGGTAATTGCTGCAATATATTTTTTTCAAAAATTTTACTAATGGCAGGTAGTATTGAAATAGGTCTAAAATTACCAGGGTCGCTTTTTGATCCAGTTTTAAATAAAGGTATCACTTTACTGTATTTCATGAGATCAGGAAACACTCCACTATTGACACATTTATTAAATATTGCAGCTAGATGTGGAGATATATTCACAATAATGGACTGAAGCAATTTTACAGAAATACCCCACAAGTCAGCTGTCTTTTTTGAGTTAAGCGACTTGAATACTTTTATAATATCATTGGGTTTTACATACTCAAAGCTAAATGAGACATGACACTGATTCACGCCGCTTTCCAGCATACGTTGAGCTTTAACTGGGCAAGAATTCAAGGAGCTAGTTATATTCGCGGGTATGTCTATAAAAAAATTATTAAAAGGTATGTGCTACATCTGGTTCTTTGTTAATGACTTCATATCAATAATTAATTCAAAGTCATTGTCACGGGGCTTTAGGCGTCCGGTTTCAGCATTAATTATATTCCAAGTCGTTTTGACTTTATTGTTGGACTGTTTAATCTTACTACTCAAATAAAATGACTTGGCAGCAACATACGCTTTTCTGAAAGTTTTGGAATTATCTTTAACATACTGAATAAAATCAGGATTAAAATTATATTGCTTCATTCAATTTATACAACTTAGTTCTACTTTTGTAGATGCCAGTGGTTGCCCAGTCACAGAACTGGAGGTTTCCATTTATATAAAAGTTCTTGATAAACACATCGTAAAATAGCGTAGCGTTTTCCGAGTTAAGATACACTATTATACGCATGTAGAGTCGCGTCAGCTCGTATAAAGCGCGTGCAATTTGACAGGATTCAAACGGGCAATGAATAAGGAGCTCCGTACTTTAAAAAAAAAAATTTTTTTTTTAATTGAAAATCATTGAAAATTATCTAAGAACTTTTTGCTTTGGCTGATTTCTCACTGCCTCCGGATTGTGGAACGCTAAAAAAACGCTATGTGTATAAATAGATTTTACGATGTGAAAAATGTATATTTTCTCATTTTGAAAAATAGTCAGTTGAAGCTCAAGATTTGATAAGTATTCTGCCTCAAGATTTTTTTGAATTCGATCACAACTCGGCGAGACAAAAATGTTGAATGTGACCATTTTTGCGCTTTAAAATGGTTGTAACTTCTTTAAAACGCATTTTTTTCGTAAAAATCACACAGTAAAAAGTGTTCTATTTTGCCCGAAAAAAGTTGGAGAAATCATTTTCCAACTTTTTATCAGTTAACAAACTAATTTGCTTATAACAATAAATAGCCCAACCGCACAAATTTTGTTTTCTTACCAATCGACGTCTTTTGGTCCAAGGTTTACAAAAAGTACATATTTGTATAGCAATCACATTTTCAGTGATTGGTCAGTCATTTTAGTTTTTCAGGGGGTTTGCCGCTTCCAGTCCAGTCACGCGCTCAGCAAAAATCGAACTCCCTAAAAATGTGATTTTCTATTTGACAAAGACAATGGCATCTGAAACATCACAGTATGTATCCTAAACCTATTATTATTATCTATGCAAAAATAAAGTGACATTTGACTTTACATTCTTCATTTTATTGACAGTCTGAAATGTCTGAAATATTTAAATAACGATATAATTTAATGTGTATAATTATTTCCTGTTAGCCTAAATCTTCAGTGAAATGTATTAAAACTATATTTACGGAGGCAGCCAAGCCTCGTGCAGGTATGAATAATCTGCTACATCAAAAACCTGTACCTAACCAAGTCAAAACCAAGTGAAATAGTTTCTCTAAATTTATTAAAATTTCACGCTTCGAAGCAAAAATGAATTTTAGAAAAACGGTAATTAGGTATAATAGTGAAACATAACCGGATAAATTGTTTTGTTCCTGCAGTGGTCAACATGAATACATTATAATTTTTTATATTATTGTAAGTATTTCCAGTGCTATATTTTTCTTTTAATGTCACATGTTTTCTTTTTTTTTAATGTCTACATACCACCAACCTTATGTAGTCCATTGCGTCACTTCTTTCATAATCCAGATTCATGAAACCGACAAAATATCCTTTTGATTTTAAGATTTCATTATTTTTAGGAATCGCCAATTAAATTGATGTAGTAGAACTAATTACCTGACAATATACGCTATTCTTAGATGTCAAGAGCTGCAAGGTTCAATAGAAGAAGGAATTTTACTGACAATTTTATTCATAACTAGTGGACGCCTTTGGCTTCGCCCGCTATAAATTAATATACGGAAACCTTACTCGAGTGAATTTTTTTTCTAACCACTCTAGCCATCCATTAGTGGCAGCAGCATAAAAATCGGTGTACTAGTTTTTGAGTTTTTCGCAATCAGATAGACAGACAGATGCTGTGAAGGGCTTTGTTCTATAATATGTAGTGATTGGAGTGTCCACTCTGAAATTTTGTGCTGCAGAGTATTTGTGGACCTTTAACATTTATAAACAGATGGCGAAAATCTTAAAGTATATCTACCTACTTATTTTAATTGTTGAAATAGTAATTTTTTCTCGAAGAATTCAAAGCACACCTTGCCAAGGAAATCAATAGGCAAACTCATTTCATGGTGAATTCAACTATCAGAGCTGTGAATATAAATGTTTGCTACTTAGACAAAAGTGTTCTGCGAATTTCAATTGCTTAATATTAACATCTAGCTACTTTGGCACAAAAGTTGATCGACCACTAAAGAAACCTCTGGTCAACCACAACTCTTCAGATGTCTGGAAATTCCTTTAAGCTAATGGAATCGGCAAATCAGCAACTATTGATTGTCACAACGTTGATGTTCGAGCCCTCAACAAGCACTTCTCTCTCCCATCCACACTCGACCCGCTTGTTAGGGCCAACACTCATCCTAATCCATCTTGGACTAGGCTACGATGCTACAGAGGAGCTCTTAAACAAACTTCAGCGGTTGCAACTTAGGTATCCGATTTATTTTTAACTTGTGTAAATATGACCATATCTCACAATTTCGCAAGGAACTCAAGCGGCTCCCAATCCGCTTTCGTAGGAATACTCGGTTATTATGTATCCTCTTCAATGTCCTACACAATACCTCCCCTTCCTACCTGCGGGAGCGATTTACACTAATGCGCGCCTCGGATGAATCATGCCGGCTTCACCTTTCCTACCGCCTCAAATGTCTTTCTCACAAAACCAACTCCTTTTCCTACTCTTTTACCGTTCATGCTGTCAGACTGTGGAACGCTCTTCCTGACGATATAAGGAACTGCAAAAAAAATTAGAATGCATGCTGTATGATGAGCCGATTTGAAAAAAATCTAGTGGGAGCTGATGTTGATATGAGGTCAGATCATTATCACTAATGACGTCCGAGTTCACCAGAGCGTGACACATTCAACTGTTTTATGATAACTAGCCTGCAAAAAAGGCTTTAATAACAAAACATATTAAACAGATATCTACTTACGTGACAAGATTTGTCACTTTTCACACACTGATATTCGGGGTAGAGATTTCGGGACATGTAAATATTTTTAAGGTGGTGGGATTTTGAATGAGTACAGATCTTTATAAAACTCGGTAGCTATTTTATTATTTCTGACCTAGAGTAGGCATTTTTACCATTCATAGAGTTCTGCTGTAAACAGGGTTTCCATTTCTTATGTCGATCTCAGTTCTTTTAGGCCTTTTTTCATGCTTCTTGATCCATTTAAATGTCTCTCAATAGTCGATATTCTTTCTTAATAATTTTATGAACGTTTTTGTATAAGTAGGTTTTTTCATGCTTTTATTCATTTGTTAATTGTTTTTTATTTGTTAATTCACTTCTTCTCTTGATGAGTAATTTTGTCTATTTTGAAATAATAGGTTTTCTTTTTTCATTCTTGTAATTTTTCAACGTCGATTTTAAGCTACCTTCGATCGCTCTTTTAATTTTTCCATAACACAACTGTACATCATCTATGTCTTCTATTTGTATGCAGGAACATTGTATTTTTAGTAGTTCTTTATAGTGATGATCAATATCAACACTATAAAGAACTACTAAAATTATGACCAATGTCAGCAGTTATCAGGGTGTAGGTTTTGTTGTTATATTTGACTCTAGATTTTTTATGTGTTGTTAGTGTAATAGTGCTTCTCACAAATCTATGGTCACTCGGAAAGGTAAACCTACGATTCTACATCATACACAGCACACAACTCTTGCTATTCAATGCATGAAACAGTTTGTTTGAGTTTTCTAGAACAATATTACTTAAATAGTTATGGTGCACCTAAATATTGACCTGCTAACTACCAGACGTACATAACATTACTGCGCACGTTTATCGGGTCAATGTACCTACTCTGTAGAAATGGATTCCGTATAATAATGACCAGAAAAAACCTACAGGTTAATAACCTTAGCACCTATTCGTTTATGGTACTCTACACTATAATTTTGTGAGTGAATTTTTTTTTTGCGTCTTATTTGCTCTAGTTCGAAGTTGTCGAACTATAATTCGTAAATAATAGATAAGATAATATCTCTTAATTATGCACTTCATAAATTTTAATTGTGTCCAATTCTTAATAAAAGATAGGTACGAAGCTTTGGCTATACAATTAACTTAACCTTATTTATTGAATCTGGTGACAAATCCAGCATCAATAACTTAGTATTAGTAACTTAGTAGGTTTCAAATCGTTTAATAAATTTTATAACAGCATGCTTAAAATACAACGATATACTCGTAGTCTAGTCAATGAATGCTCACAAGGTGGGTGTGGATGGAAAAGTCGAAAGCAGAAACTTTGACTTAGGAACTTTGTTTGGACTAGTTAGGAGATAAACATACTAAAAGTCCTGACCCCTCCGATGTGAGCCCGAGGGGGGAGCACAAGGAAGGTCCCGTTTTTTTGGTTTTTCGAAAACGGTGCTTTGTACGAAATTGTTTTGTACCACATAATAAAAGCTAATTAAATTATCTTCAACTTTGTCTTTTGCACTTTGTATCTATCTCCAATCATTGCCTAGCTATGAGCTTCTAAAGGTGGTCGATTTTCAAAGCGCGCATTGTAATAGTAACAAATTTACCAAAATCGACGACGTTAGACAATACCTAGATTGTCTAACGTCGTAAGTTTCATATTTATTTAACATTCGTTGCCTCTCTTCTACATGCACTTACACAGGCAACTTTAGAGCAATATTGCTTAGCAACACGAATGGATAAGTATGAGCAATATAGTTGTAACTACAAATTGAGGCAATTGTTACGTTGCCGTAAACGAAGCTTAATTGCTCTATCTAGATGGATCTATTGATCCGAGCAATATTGCTCCACTAATTGCACATGTACGCGCAGCTCTATTAGTTATGGTTACTTAATCCTATGTCCGAGGTGTCCCAACGACATTCTCAGTCCTTGTACTAATTAGTGATTGTTCTGCGAACAGATGCTGCACCGAGCCGGCCGCTAGTATGTCTATTAATCAGAGCAGGTTAATATCAATATTATTTTATTGTTCATTGACCCCCCTAACTATGAACCCGTAAATGTAGATGTCATTTATTGATCTTTGATATACACTGCTATTTATGCATTCGAAAGTACTGAGAAGTAGGTAAAGTTAGTGTGAAAATTACTAAATCACCAGTTATGATTGCCGCTTTGGCACATTAAAATAGTGACTTGAAATATCGACATATTATCTAAAAAATATTGTCAAATGCGAGTCGCGTAGTTGCTCTTATATCTGATAATTGTATAATAAAGAGCCCTTTAAACAATCGACAATGATGGGCCATCATAGGCCATCACGAATGTGCAGAAGGCATTTTTAGGTCCAGGATCGGCGACCATAGTATGTTTTACGAGTACAACGATGATTGCAGATAATGTGCCGCTAGTGTAGCGTAGTTAATCAGTTATCACTTCATCACTGTTTTCATTTTTACTGTTGCCGATGTAACTATCAATCTAATTTATAACTCTCTCTTCAGTTATAAGGAAGTTATCAAACCTGATTGAATGTTAGTGAGCTAAAAGGATCGTTTGATTACGTGCAAGAGCTCCTCAGTCCCGTTGTTATCGCGACGACATATCGGACCACGTCAATGTTTTCTTAATTAATGCCTTTATTGATCGCGTGTAGAACTTCATTGACGGACTATTCTTACGTGACCTTACATACAGTCTTACCTACATGTTACTGAATTATTATTAAGTAAAAGTATAAAACCCTAATATTTATTTAAAAGTGGACTTGAGTATTTTGTAATAATGTCTTTTTATGTTCCTTTTCTTTCGCACTCGAGAGAATTCCCTGTGGCGCCGCGCGGTCTTTGGTCACCTGTGTGGTCTCTGTCGTAAAGTTGGGTCATTTGTTATTCCGCATCTTTGGGGTCGGGTTTTATTTGCACGTCTGTCGGTGAGTGAAGAGTGAAGAAGTGCGTGGGGTGCAGCTCCATAGCGCGCAGCCCTTCTGGCATGCTTCTGTTAGGACGATGGGTTGCTAGCCCGCCGTCCTTAGGCCTCGATCACGGAGGTTGATGGTCGTCCACATATTGAAATTTGCGGCGCCCTCGCAGCACTCTTTCAGGGGGGATGGTATGCTCCCTCTCCGTCCCGGCCGCCTCCTTCGCGAGCATAACCTGCTCGCAGATGGATAAGGGTGGCTATCTGGTTTTGGACATTATTTTCTTCAGTTTCGTTGTGGCGACCCAAGTCAGTCTCTCACATGCTAGCAGGTCTAACAGATCCTACTCCAAATTTTTGCATAAGTATAAAAGTTTTTCATACCTAGTGTCCATTTTTTATCTAACAATAACTAGCGTACGATAGTTATTGTTAAATAAATATTGTTGCTAGAGAGCTTTTATTCGCGTCTATACAGACGCCAATAAAAAATCTAGGTCTACGGTACAGACTAATGATGATGAGATGTGAGTGTTTGTGACATAGTTATTATCATTAATTAATAGCATTAATTTTTCACAGAATCAAAAGGACAACAAAACGTCGACAATTGTTTCGCCTCGTTTACAATTGTCGACGTTTTGTTGTCCTTTTGATTCTGCGAAAAATTAATGCTATTAATTAATGCTAAAAAGTTTTTTCTTAAAAAAATTTTTACTTACCATTGTTTTGTCATGGATTTTCGCCAAGTAACGCCTGTTTTCCCGTATGGGCGGATAGGTTGGCGGTCAAGGGGAACGTGACTCTGTTAAACAGACCACTTAGAACCTTGGCCGTCAGAACCGTACGGGGGTACCGCACGATCTCCGGAGAGGCTGCATGTCTCCTAGCCGGGACCCCTCCATGGGACCTGGAAGCGAGAGCCCTTGCGTCATTGTTCCAATGGCGCAAGGAGGCGCTGGAGCGGGACCACAGGCCTGCGTCTCGAGAAATCGAGGACCAGCGGTCCCAACTCCGCCAGGATCTCATGGAGTCATGGAGGGTGCGACTTGAGCAACCCAAGGGGGGTGCCATCTTCATCGCGGCGGTGAGACCGATCATGGACGATTGGCTGCAGAGGCAGCATGGTGACCTCACGTACCGTGCGACGCAGATGGTTGCCGGGCATGGATGCTTCGGTAGCTATCTGTTTCGCATGCATCGTGAGGTCACACCCCGGTGTCAACACTGCGAGGTTTCCGACGACGACACCGCACTCCACACGTTGGTGGAGTGCTCAGCGTGGGCGAGTCAGCGCCGGGACCTCGTAGTGGGTCTGGGCGTGGATACCCTCTCGCTGGGGACCATGCTTCAAGCCATGGTATCCAGCGGGAGTAGGTGGAACACGGCCGTGTCCTTCTGCGAGCAAGTTATGCTCGCGAAGGAGGCGGCCGGGAGGGAGAGGGAGCGTACCCTCCCCGCCGAGTTCCGTAGTCGGCGGCCAGGCCGCCCCAGACTACGCGACTACGCCCAAGACTATCGTCCTCCATGATCGGGGCCTGAGGACGGCGGGATCGCCACCCACCGTCCTTACAGAAGCAGGCTAGAAGGGTTGCGTGCTGCGGGGCCTTTGCCCCATAGCACGCAACCAGATTCACTCACTGACGCGGGATAAAACCCGACCCCAATGACGCGGGATTCTCGTCCCGACCAAACACCCGCAGAGACCACAGGGGTGGTCAAAGTCCGCCGGGCGCCACTGGACATACCCTCTGCTAGTAACCAGGGACGCCCGGCAACGGACGTTAGAGCGGCCGCGGCCTTGGGCCGCGGAATTAAAAAAAAAAAAAAAAAAAAAAAAAAGTAACGCCTGTTTCTATCCAATAGTTATTATATTTGGAACTAACAGAAAGTAGGGATTTAGTATATTATATATATATATTACCACTACTGCCGTGTTTAGCGCTTAAGCGGTATCCCAGTGAAAGTAAGTTTAGAGATTGGAGTTAACTTTTCGTTTTTTTTCTTGATATACAGATTTTGCGCTTAGTACGGCAGCCTACCTATGTTAACTATCTAATTTTGACATGTTAGGTTTATAACTAGATGCCAGAATTTACAAACACACAAAATGCCGCCTTTATCGTCAAAGGTGTATAAGTACAGCGACTCCAGTTACTTAGTTGGTCTTATTTTTGCCTAACAGCCTGTGACAATTCCGGGTACTTCGAATATAAGATATATATATACGATCCCCCCCCCCCCCCCCCACAGTACTCCAGGCTTTGAAGTCTCCCAGGAGCAGGACAGGGCGAGGACGGCACGTAGCGAAGACGATGTCGAGCTCAGTGAGCCATAGCTCAAACTGAGACTCGTCAATGTTCGGCGAGATGTGGGCCGACACAACCGCAAACCCTTCAAATTTCGCCGCAGCACACCCCCGGCCGCTTGCAATCAATGCAAGGCGCGAGGTGTCCGCGGCGGAACCCCCAAAAATGCAACAGGCCGAACCGTCCTGGTCCACCGGGCTTCCCGGGTGGACGTAATACGGCTCGGCGACCACGGCCAAGTTAATGGACCACTGCGCGATGCTCTGGTACAGAAGATTCTGAGCAGCGCGGCAGTGGTTCAGGTTCACTTGCAGGATGCGGACATGAGCGTACATTAATGGACGTCCATGTTAGATCCCGCCTCGAACTTGGCCGCGCGGAAGCGGCTCCCCCGCTGCCTACAGCGGACGGACGAGGTTTAGGCCTCGAGGCGGCGCAGGTACGGCTGCCGACCCGATGGTCCGCCGTTTTGCCCTCCGCCTCGCATCTAAAACAGCGAGGCGGGGCCTCACAGCCATTGGCCAGGCCGGCTGCAGCGGAAGCACCGAGCGCCCACGGTGTCTTCCGCTGTGCACTGCACTCCGACGTGCTCCACCACCATGCACCGGATACACCTGGTTTCCTGGGCACGAAGGAGGTGCACCTGCGCCTTTAGGAAGCCCCCTACGAGGAGGTTTCGTCCGTCCGCCACTTTCAGTGCCGCCGCGACGGGGCACTGGACGACTGTCATCCCATGACCGGTGGAGCCGAAGGAGATATCTCCAGCCTTCACCTGGTCATGGGGGCAGCCGCCCGCCTCCGTCGTGGCCGCGTCATCCATACCCGTGATGCGCAATGCGGCGCATTTGATGGGTCTGGTGATGCTTCTGCGTCCAGCGCATCCCTAAGTTGAGCCGCTAGGGCGTCTGCTTTGGGACCGCTGGAGGCGCCGGAGACCTCGAGGAGGCGAGCACCGGAGCCCCCCCTGAATATCGAGGGCCGAGAGGTTCACTGAGGCTTTAACCTGCCTCAGGACATCGGCGTACCCCAAACCCTTCTCCACACCTGCCGGCGTCACGGTCAGGACGACGGCGGTGGAGCGAGGAGGGCGGGGCCTCTTCGGCGCTTTCGCCGCGGCGGCTTTGGCCGCTTTCTTATTGGCCCTCTTGCGCTGCTTTTTGGCACCCACTACTTCCCATCCCTCCCGTCTGGAGGGATGTAAAGAGGTAGCAGGAGCAGCAGCGGGAGTGGCCCTGAAGGCTGCGGGGACGGCACTCTTCTTGCCCCCTTGCCCTTCCGCGAAATGGCCGCAGCCTCGGCTGGCGTCCGCCTTGCTGGGACAGCGGACGGGGGCAGAGCGGGGCGGCGGTTAGGAGACCTGCCTGGACGGGGCGCAACACTGGCGCCAGCAACAGCCACGTATGACAACGCGGGC
Source organism: Nudaria mundana (assembly GCA_963556515.1). NCBI lineage: Eukaryota > Metazoa > Arthropoda > Insecta > Lepidoptera > Erebidae > Nudaria > Nudaria mundana. The sequence goes on along the minus strand of OY748287.1, from coordinate 7,481,080 downwards.
TGCGTCAGTGCAGGGCGGTACGCCCGGTCCTCAAGAACGCCAAGGCGCCTCTCGATCGCCACCATGAGCTCGGTAAGAGTTGGTGGCACAGGATGTGGCGGCGATACTGGCGCCGCATTGGGCGCGGTCCTGGGTACCGTCCTTCCAACCGTCGGGGAAGGCGGCTTAGGTAGCCCAGTCTGGGTCCCGGAAGGCCCTTTGACCAAATTGGTCAGGTTCGCGACCTCCTGTCGCAAGGCCTCCATTTGTTGTCGGGACGCGGCTAGTTCCGCCTCCAGACTGGCCACCTGGCCTCGGAGCTTCTGCTCCTCCGCAGGGACGCTCCGCGCAAGGCGTTCATCTAGTGAAGACTGGGCAGCGGTCACGGCCGTCTTCACTACCTGCCTCTTACCCTGCCGTTCCTGCCACTTGGCAGGAACGGCACCGTAGGGGCGGGGGCCTTAAAACCGACGCCTTTTTGTGTTGGCCCCTTGTCGTCATAGCCAAATATTTTGGCGGCACCCCGTCTTCGGAACTCGTTTCACTGGCCCGCCCAGAGCAGCTGGTGCTCCGGTCGCGTGACGGTCCCGCCTCCTGCGCCCTCTTCTTTCTTGTGATGAATTAGGGAAATCAATGGGCCAGTTACTTAGTTCATATTTAGAACAAAATGTTACTAACTATTGTATGCCGGGATTAACTTACTGTAACATTATAAAAAAAATTAAAAATTGTAATTTAAACAGCAACTGTACACTTTTAATTTTGGTGGGAGATAGGGGAAATGCAGACAGAAATGCAATTGTAAACTGTTTAGAATTACTGAGCTTATTAGATGTTAAAAACATTATTTTATTCACACTTCCTTATAGCCGTGGCTTGTCACAGGCCGAAAACAATCTTAGATATAAGCTAAATCAAACAATACATACATTGACATTTCATAATCCAAATAAATTCCATCTGATTGACATTAACATGTATTTAGAAAATAAATTGTTATTGACGGAAGATAAATTCTATTTGAATAGATATTTTAGGAGACAGATAGCATCTTCGCTATCATATTTTATTAGTTATTCAGCCAAAAACTTGGCTAAACAATCTGCTTTTATTGAGCAGAAAAGTGACAATGTTTGTCTTGTGACCTTGGAATCTGTTCCTGAAAAGGGTGACAATAATTTAAACTTAGTTGTAGGACAATAGAGGAAATCCCTAGCAAATTAAATTTAAGGACAAAGGAAAAGTCTATGTTCATGAATATAATTCATCAAAATATTGAAGGCTTTTCTGGCAAAGAGTTAGAACTAGAATTATTTTTAAATGAAAAACGTATCCATGTACTTTGTTTAACTGAACACTGGTTAAAAAAACATGAACTCTTAGTTAATATTGATAATTATAAAATCATTAGTGCGTTTACTAGAGATTCCGCTATAAGAGGTGGGTCTCTCATTTTAATTAATGACAAATTAAAATCAAAAGACCGAAAAGACGTAGTAGCACTCACAAGTGAGCGAAATATTGAACTATCATGTGCAGAGCTAGAACAATATATTATTATTAGCGTCTATAGACCTCCTTCTGGAGATTACTACCTGTTTGAGTCCATTATGGAGGAAGCCTTAAAAAAGGTATGTAAATGTAAGAAGACTATAGTTGTATGTGGCGATTTTAATATTAATATTTTAGAAAACTCTCAGAACGCGCTAAGGTTCCTCAACCTTTTTAAATCTTTTAACTTACAAAATCTTTTTTGTGAACCAACACGCACCACAGCCACATCAGCTACCTGCTTAGATAATATTTTTTCTAACAGCGATGTAGATGAGAAATCTATAATACATTTTGTAAATTCAGATCATGCAGGTCAGTTAACTAGATTTAAGTTCCAACATGTTCCATTATCAAAAATTATTGTTTGTAGACCAATCACAACTTATAGATTAGAAAAATTTAAAGAAAACATTAAGAATAAAGTACCTCTTTTGGAGTTGGATAATGATAAACACCCGAATGATCATTACGGAGATTTGTTCGGAGTAATCAAATACGAATGTGATAACATTTTCACTAAAAAAACAATAAATGTAAATCAATTTAAAATAAAATTTAGTGATTGGGCTACGCCTGGAATCTATAAAAGTAGAAGGAAATTATATGAATTATACGAGACAAAGGCATCTACTAATGAGCCACAAGTAATTGAACAGATTAAAAAGTACTCCAAACTATTCAAAAAAGTATGTTCAACAGCTAAATCTAATTATATACGGGCTAAAATTGAAAAATCTGATAATAAAACGAAGGCAATATGGAATGTTATTAACAAAGAAACTTGTAAAGCAAAGTCACGTGATCGATCCTTCGAGTTAAAAATAGATGATAAACATATTAAAACTGATTCTGAAGTGGCCAATGCATTTGAATCTTTCTTCACAAATGTTCCAATCACCACTACAAATAAGTTAAATTCGTCAAAAAACGTAGCCAATTCTCTTCTTAAATCTAGTGTTGATAAATGTAGAATTAACTTTGATTTTCAGTATATTGACTCTGTCACTATACTTAAAACTTTTAAACAACTAAATATAAAAAATACCGAGGATCTTTGGGGCATTTCAACTAATATAATAAAATCAATAGTGCCCGCTATAGCACCTCACCTTGCATTCATATTCAATAAATGTATAGATGAAAATCAGTTTCCTCATCTTATGAAGTACAGTAAAATCAATCCTTTATTTAAAGCAGGAGACAAAAGTGATCCTTCAAATTTTCGACCTATTTCCATACTCCCATCCCTCAGTAAAATTTTTGAAAAAATAATATTTAATCAATTGCTTTAACATTTTACAGACAATAAGTTACTTCATAACAAACAGTTTGGTTTCACTAAAGGCAGGAACACAACGGATGCAGGAGTTGCACTTGTGAAACATATATTTGATGCTTGGGAGGAAAAGCAGGATGCTATTGGTATATTTTGTGATCTATCAAAAGCTTTTGATTGTGTTGATCATGGGACTTTGCTACTAAAATTAGGTTATTATGGTGTTTCGAACAGCTCACTTGGCTTACTCGAGTCTTACCTCACTGGTAGAGTACAAAAAGTAAACATTAATGGCACCGACTCTTCTGGCGCCTCATTAGTCATGGGAGTACCCCAGGGCTCTATATTAGGACCCCTTTTATTCTTAATATACGTAAACGATCTTCCTTATTTCACTAAAAATCTTTGTGAGATAGTATTATTTGCTGATGACACATCATTAATTTTTAAAAGTGATAGACAAAAAGTAGCACTTGACGATGTAAATAATACCCTTTCGGAAATATTGCATTGGTTCACAAGTAACAACTTGCTGCTCAATGCGAAGAAAACAAAATGTGTAAAATTTACTATGCCCAATGTTAGACAGGTGGATACTCATATTACTATGAATAATGAATTAGTTCAAATAGTCAATACCACAGTTTTTCTTGGGATAACTCTAGATAGTAAACTACAATGGGGTCTTCATATCACAGCCTTGGCAGGAAGACTTAGCTCAGCTGCCTATGCGGTTAGAAAGATAAGGTCTCTGACTGACGAAAAAACGGCACGATTAGTTTATTTTAGCTACTTTCATAGCGTTATGTCATATGGTCTGCTGCTGTGGGGCTCAGCTGCCGATATTGAGACAATATTCATATTACAGAAACGAGCTATACGAGCAATCTATAGACTCGGACCCCGTGACTCGCTGAAAGAATTATTTAAAGAAATTAATATTTTAACAGTTGCTTCTCAATATGTTTACGACAACATCTTATATGTACGGAAGAACATAGATCTATTCAAAAAAAATTCCGATAACCATAATTTTAATACAAGAAATAAAAATAAATTGGCAATGACAAAAATTAGACTTCATAAAGTTGGTAATTCGTTTGTTGGCAAATGTATAAAAATTTATAATAAAATTCCTCAGGATTTGGTTGACATGCCTCTTAATAAGTTTAAAATAGTAGTTAAAAAATGTTTGATGATGAAAGGCTACTATAATGTAGACGAATATCTTAATGATAAAAATGCATGGTCACCCTAATCTTCTGTTGTTGGCCACTCGTATAATACAATAGAAACTAATTGTAACAATGTAAACAAAACAATATTAAAAAAGAAAATGGATAATCTACCTGAGTTTCTTGCTGGTCTCTTCTCAGGAGAACCAAATTACCGAACCAGCGAAAGAATCATTTTCTAATGGTTACTTATGTACTTACTTAATTTAGTATTTTTATAATATTACTTGACAAAATTGTAAAATTTTGACATTCATATGTGCTCTTTATGTGCCTAAACTGAATAAATGAAATTGATTCTTTGATTCTTTGATTCTTCTCGAGGGTCCTCTTTCCTGGGGTCTTCCATAAGGAAGAACCTGCCGCCTCCGTGCTGCTGGGAACGACGTCAGCCCCAGCAGCGGTCGACGCCACCTCCGCGTCGGTTTGGGGTGGTTTTAAGGCACACCCCCTGGCCTATCGGGCTTTGGTGCCCCTCCCAAATACCACCCGGGGAGATCCCGGGCGGGGGTCGCCATGACTGGTGCCGGGCTCGAGCCCGACCCCAGTCACAGCAGGTCAGCATAGCTGCCGGTTCCCCCTTGGGTAATAAAAACGTTAGTTTCCTCAGCCATTTTTTGTGAGTTTTACGTCCTCCGACGATAGTGACACCCTAGGCGTGACAGCTCTCCTGCACGACTCATCCCCTCACCGGGTGTCAGAGCTTGGGATTGGGGTAATTTTTTATAGAGGTGTTCATACTCGCGGCCCCGAAGGTCACCGGTCCTGTCAGTTCAGGATTACGGCTGGGCCGGGCGGGTGTCTTTACAAGACTGTTCCGCCCGCCCCGTTGGTTTTTTAACGAGGTTTCCATCCTCGCGGTTCCGTAGAACCGCCTACCCGCCTGATGCCAAGCAGGGTTAGGCCGATCAGTGGTCTCTGTGAGACCTTGGCCGATGCCACTGATGAAGTCAGTGGTGCCGGACCCGTCGCCCTATCGGTTTCTCCGCACAGGAGCATTCTGCTCAGCAGAGTGTCGGCGGAGAGACCTGGGCCTCGAAAGGCCCCCACCGTGGTGGGTCTGTGCTCCTCACATTCTGAGGAGACAAGACCCCCACCTTGGCCAGAATTAGCCGTAGTAGCTCCAACTCTACGGTTTGTTGCCACAGAGTTGCAGCCACTGCCGTTGCCCGGGGTGCACCGCGTGGAGGATCTGACCCATGCACCCCATTATAAGTACCTAATTAAAATCCATCTAGACATCGCGTTCGAGTCCAGGCCAAGACTATCTATTTCGTACCTCGATAATTTACTCACACCGCTCCACTAAAACTCTTCACATCTGATGATTCTAATTAAATAAAACCACCAGAGGGCGTACTGTACCGTATACTGATGGGAACACTATCATTTTTGCGATTCATTTTATTAAATTATTTGAGAAAAACATGTTTACATGTTTTAAAATAGCTAGAGTAAAAAAATACTCAGTACGTTCTTCGCGAGGCTACAGCCGCTTAGTAACTAGGTGACACACTAGTCTATTATATAAAATCGATCGGCAAAACACACGCAATTTCATTGAACGGTGCTACAATTAGAATTGATGTAGCCATTCAAATGTGTTATATTGGAATCATTACATTAGGTCGTGTATTTGAAAAATAACGCCTAAATTGATAATAGCTAGCTAAAGTATTGCCATCCGTTGACCCATAAATTAGCAAAGACAATTTATGTAATAGAGTAAGAGTCTACGACGGCCTGACCTGGTACCTTAATTTATACCTAACTAGCCGACGCCCGCGGCTTCGTCCGCTTGACAAATTATATTCTTAAACCTTCCTCGAGAAGAACCTCACTCTATCCGTTGGTGAAAACCGCATCAAAATCCGTTGAGTAGTTTTAAAGATCTAACCATACATAGGAACGGACAGCCAGCGGAAGCGAATTTGTTTTATATAATGTTATGTCAGAGCATGTCCCCAACAAAGAGAAGATCGATCAGTTGGAATTCAGGAATCGTAACTTACATGTGATTTACTGGCAACATAACTGTAGTTAGAATTTCATTGTTTGTAAGCATTCGAACCAAGTCACAAAAGAGACTCATAATATTAGGCTTAGTATCAATCAATACTTATTGCCCGTTACTGCCAGAATTAAGGGGCCCTATAGACATCTCTAGGACCCAAGTTATCTTTACCTGCATGCTATGCACCTGCTGAAAGATAGACGAAAACTCAGGACGCGGACTGTCTGGCAAGAATTACTCTAAGTAATTCACTGTAAAGGTAATACGCTGGCCCACTATTACATGGTACTAACGGTAACTGGCGAAATGAGCGTCTCTAATCCCTTCAGGCATAATAACGTGAATTTGTGTGTGTTGCCAGAGTTTGGTGTCAATACAAAGACAGAATTTCTGTTTTCACAGCTATACAGAAGTCCTGTAAACCAGTGATGTTGGTACGAATATTGCATGCGACTCGGCGTTCTCTAAACTTGGAACACTCGCCTCCACATCAATTTGCCTGCAGCCAATGGCAGAAAAACATGCAGCGACCTTCCACAACGTACCTTCTATACCGGTAAGGTTAACTGTAACAGGTCACACATATTTAATTTGTTTAATATTAAATAAAACTTATCACTTTTCAGTAGGAACGTTCTGACAACTGACTAACTTCACTATCCTAAGATTTCGAAGCTTGCGATCATATTATAGATGTTATATGTGCGATTTACTGCTCACAACGTCGTCGTCAGTTAGCAGAACGGTTCTACTTGAAAGGGAATAGTCGCTTGTTCGAATCCAACCCAAAGACTATCGTTTTTGCAATTCATATTGCAAAATTATTAGCAAACTGCATTGCTTAGAAACATCATAAACTAAAAATTTTTACAATGTGAATCACAAAAGCTACCGTACCATAGTAGTTAGTTCTTCAACTACTAGAAGATGGCGCTCTGGCGATGCCGTAAATCGCGATATTAACACAATATGATCACAAAACTTGAGGTCTTTGTCAGTTGGAAATAAGCTCCTTCTGGAAAGCGAACAGTCGCTGGTTCGAGCCCAGCCCGTGGCCATAGTTTTTGTGATTCATATTGTAAAAATTATATGAGAAAAAGTTAGACATCATTGCTTATCAAATATATTCATCATAAACCTCACGTCAAATTCTTAGTAACTTGACTATTTACATATTTTCTTTCTGCAGATGGATATTGTTCTTATTTGTGGTATCAATAGGCATTGCCAGTTTTGCAAATCAACGCCTGCCGTATAGCTATGATGGGCCTAAAATAGAATTGAACTATTTCAAATGGTTCATCTATTTCACCAATTGGGGCTACTTGTTGATCGTGCTGCAGGCAGGACTAGCACTAGCTGTCGTTCATAGATACAGAAGAGAAAAATGTTTTACATGTAAGTTTCTATATACACCAAATTGTAATTCTACTTAATTTGAGAAACAAGGGGGAAGAACTTGCGCCCTCTCTCTAGAAAATGTTTTCAACTTCTAAACGACCAAGCACAGTACCACCTAACCTTATCAAATCTTACTTATTTCATAAATCTAGGACTATCCAGTTCGTCAGGTCGACCTTGATACAAATTCTTCCAAAATTATAGTACCTATGAGGAATCTAAAAAGTAGGTTATCTGACAGCGAACGCCAATACCCGCAAAAAGAAGTATAGTTGTATGATACGAGTAGTTTATCAAATAAACGGGCTCAATGAACGTATTGTCGTGTAGCGTTAGCGTGCTGAAGTTTCGCACTAAACAGTTTTAAGAGACTATACATATGAGCCAAAACTTACTCGGACTCCAGTGTAACAAATTCCAAGAAATATCAGTTATTAAGGAATAGTTGTAGGTATCAAAAAGTTAAGAAAGAAAGCTAGCATTATTTCTGATAAAGTCCACAATAGGTACCTACTTATTAATGTGAGTAAACTTCCAGGCAATTAATCATGTAGAAGTCTTTAGTTCCACAGTGCCAATGTCAAGTGGCCCGCGTGGGTACTTTTATTACACAAAATTTCCTTGAACGCAGTAACAACTCACGCGAATTAATTAATCTGTCTCATTGCGTCGTGTATCCGTTTCTCTGTCGTCATGAAAATAACGACCATTATAGTTTGATCGGTCACATATTTCAACTCTTTTTCTTTCATCCAACTTAAATTAAGATGTCTAGACAGGTCATTTGAGTAATAAATCATAATGTTATCAGTATTTGTCCCTACATTGTTTTCATTGACACATCAAGAGCGATATTAATGGGTTCGAGACATTTGTAAGTGTTTTTTGGTTTATATTATCAGCAATCGAACATCTAATAGGTAGGTACAGTTTATTGGGAACAATTTCGCGTCAATTAATGTCTGAACGAGCCAGTCCGGTATGTATTGTGCTTCAAATTGTCCTTATTGGTTGTTCCTCATTCCAACAGAATGGAGATCATTTCACGTGGTACCTATTATCTATTATATTGCAGTTATTATTGAAAAAGACGATAGGTCTTATTTATTTATTATTAATTTTATTTAAATAAATAAACTTTTAAATTATTTATTCTTACTTTCAACATGTTATTTTGTGAGGATTGATTGATCTTTATAATTGCGTTCTCTACGAGAAATTGGAACAAACTTCCACATTCATACAATTTAAATTAGAATTTAGATTTTTTTTGCTATAAGAATCAAAACTTATCTAAAAATAACATAATATTTTATTTATTTTCACAAATATTTTGTCAATATGATTTTTACATAATATTTTCTCAATATGAGTTCCACACGTGTCTGTACGCAGGACGCCACTGGGAATTCTTTCAGTGCTTACCGGAGGCGCTCGGCAATAGACGTAGGCGTGGCTGCGGCACAGGGCCACGGATTTAAAAAATAATAAAACATGTCTGTAGAACTATCAAAATGCTTTTGCGTCCCAGAATTCAGTTCTCTTACCAGAGTAAAACTATTCTAAGCCTCACGGCGCAATAAATACTCAATGACCTCTCAACCAAGTTGATCTGGTCCAGTCACGACAAGGATTTCCATAGCAACTATGTTCTCATCTGGTGGAAATCCAAGGTACCTGCATTCTCTCATATCGCATGACTTCTCCCAAGCTCGTCCATTCGGGAACCTAAGCCAGCCAACGATTTTTTTCCAGCATGTGAAGAAGATGATATATCAATGCCGATTGGTCGCAAATTACGCACCCCGCTCCTTTGTCGCGCCTACTGGTTGAGCCACAATATCGCTACCGATCTAGCTTTTGTCATCACGCTCGTGTACTGGACCCTTGTACATGATCCGAGTAAGTTTTAGTAATACAATTTTTCCAACAATTTCATTATTGAGTTCAGTTGGGTTTATACACGTGCCGGGCAGAGATGCCACCCGTATCCAGTAGATAGAATCTTCGCCAGAACTGAGCGTTTCAAGAGATCGTTCCTCTGTAGAATAATCGAGATCTGAAACGCCGTGCCTCCTCCTACTTACAACCCAGGGTTCTTCAAGCGGAGCGTGAAGAAGCATATCACTAGGTCGCTAACTTGAGGGCCACTCTTAACAGTACATATTGCGTACTATGAGAGTCGCCCACAATCGCCAGACGTCGCAACGGTTTTCCATCAAGCGGGTGGCGTCTAATTTGGCGACCTGATATTAAAAAAACCTCTGAAATAAGGAACTTTAAAATAAGGCCAGCGAACATACAGGCCTGCTGGAAAAGATTCATTTATGAATATGCAGTGTCCTTGTTAACTATGCTCACTCTATTCTTTGTACTATTGTAGCTGTGCTATTTTTTCCCTTGTGTGTTGTACAAAAATAATAAAATATGAAATAAATAAAATGCTGGAATAATTTCCATAAATTCTTGGATCAACGATAGCGCCTACTGTAATTATCTTAGCATGTAGTATAAACAGATGCTAGTGGACTATGTTTTGTATTAGGACCTTTTAATATTACTGGGCTTAACATAAATTGTTATTTATTCCAGCAATACACCAAGTAAATGCGCTGAACTTACTTGTTCACGGCTGCAACTCAGTAGTGATGCTCCTCGAGCTGGCTGTCACTGCGCATCCAGTTCGAGCTGCGCATGCGCTGTACAGTGCCGGTGCGGGCCTTGTGTATGGTGTGTTCAGTGCATTCTATTGGGTGGTTGGGGGGACAGACCGCATTGGAGACTCTGCCATATATCCAGCACTCGATTGGAATAAACCTGGTAAATACTCTGAGTATCATTGTATTAAGTACATATTTTTATGGTATCTACGATTATTTCTTAATCCTGGTTTATTCGCTTGGGATATTTCGATATACCTACAGTTCTGATTTCGTATACCTACACATGTCATGCATACCTATAAATAATCACAGCCTACTGCTATTATACGCCCTCTTTTCGCTAATAATTTTGTTAATCTCACGTAACTGTGTGGGGTGAGTCAATTGCCGCTAATCGGGTATTTTTTATTTTGCCACAGTCTCATCCGTTTTTCGTCAAGTGCATAATGGACATTTTGTTGGGATCCCGCTGCACAACTGTTTTGTATTCGCAACATAAGATTTAAATTAGTATTTTTTTAACAGGCTCAGCATTCGGATTTGTATCGCTGTGTGCAGTCGTGATGGTGTTTGCGCATGCCGTGGCTACATGCTGTGCAATAGCGCGACTCTACATCGCGCGCAATATTCGTGTTCGCCACCAGCGAATGGGAGATTGCCTCACACTTCCCACACACTGAACCTTCAGCCACCTCCTCAGGCATGGCATTGGCAATCTCATTATGTATTTCTCTATACCACTAGTAGATTTAAGGTTACAAGTATTAGGGCTACTTCTGATAGTGAAGAGTAGCCCACATTGCAAATACGTTAGAATCTGGGTTAACAACCCGTCTTACGTAAATAATTATTCCTAACATAATAAGTTCGATATATGAGTATAAATCGCAATTAATTTAATAGTAAGATTATTAGTTACATTTAATTGAAGAAAATACGTGAAGAGGAAAAATTTGGAATTGAAATGATCTGTTACGTGAAAAGGAAAACATACTGTAAAATTTAATTTATCAATAGTTTTTTAAACATGTTAGCTTGTAAGTTAGGCAATTTGTAATCAATATGTAACTTTATGGACTGTACGCAAGCAATATTTTATATTCCTGCGTCAAAGACGTTAAATATTTTATTTATTTAGTTATGTACATGATATAGAATTACTAAATACCTGTGTTTGTCTAGTTTGACATTTGTATGTGCCCTAGGGCGCTACCACCATATGTCAAGGCCAATTCGTCTACGCCGTATGCGATACTCCTTCTGACAGACAGTTGAGACTTTGGAAAGATCCTAACTTCCGTAAATGTCGATTCACACACATCCGACACAGTACCGGCACATTTAAAGGCACAGTGAGTTATCAGTACAAAACATTGTTTCATACATTTTCTATCAACACAGTGTCAAATACGGCTGAGCCGTATTCATATTCATAGAAAATGAATGAAATAATATCTTGCACTGATACTGAACTGTGTTGGAACTGAGGCTTCACTGATATGTGTGAATCGACCTTAAAAATCACAAAACGAATGTCGGAATAAACGTCATTTTATTACTCCAGCGTGATTGTGTATATGCGTTTACACACACCGCAGTACATTTGCGATTGTTGAAGTTAATTTTAACAATGACATTCCTATATATCCAAAGAAAGAATAGATATAAGATCATATTAATACCGAATGTTGATAATGCATATCATAGTACACATTAATTGTTATAATCTAATTATTATTTAACGAGATTGAAGTGGTTTATTATAATATTGTGTGTATTGTTATATTAAACTTTAATTATCTGCATGCATGCTAGGAGCTAAAATAGTACTTTAATACAAACTGTAGCATAAAGAAGGGTAGGTATTCGAGCACGAGTAGGTTTAAAGAAACGAGCCTCTGCGAGTTTCATTATAGTATCCAAGCTAAAGTAGCGCATGAAACTGCACAGATGTTGGAACACTCTTAGGATACAGTATACTACGAGTGTTCCAACTAATCTCATCCGTTGAAGTATTTAGAGAAACACAAATTTAAAAAGAAGTTATCTACAATATGGCGCCAAATCTCAACAAGGCGGAATGGTCGAAAGACTTGTGTATTACCTAAATTCCTTTACAGTATATGTGCGATACAAGTTTTATATTATCGCTGATGCTTATTTTATATATTTTAAATCAATAGGCATACCTACACACGGGTTTTTTCAGGGAACTTATTGACACTTGGACCCAAATACGTGCTGAAATACTCCTAACATAGTAAAAACCTTTGATACGTAAACTTGGACTCAAATACATTCTTAAAATACTCGTTAGGTATAAGTACTTTGTAATCTGACATTATCGATAACTTGAGTCCCAGTTCATGGCTTGAAATATTCTGTACAATGTACTTTGTAAAACTTCTGTTTTCAACGATATTTGGGTCAAAAGACGGTCTGGAATACTCCTTCCACAAGTACATGTAGCATTACATACTAAAAGCGCTTTAAGTTTTTGATTAGTTTTACCAGAAATTATAGTGATATTTGCCAGAAGAAGAAGAGATTTAGGTAAATTACGAAATAGTAGAGGATACGCTGAAGAACGACTTTCACCCATCTGTGTATATTATAAAAAGTATTTTTAATAAATTTTAGTATAATTAGAAATAATATCTCGAGTGGGTTGTCTAAAAAAATTCTGGCCAGATTATGATTAATTAAAAATTTAAAAATTAATACCTACCGAAGGTATGAAACCTATAGAATATGCAAAAGTTGGGTTGTCCTTTTTTCCTGTCCTGGAACTGAGCAGGCAGGTATAAACAGGTCAACCAATCATGTTAATTTCACCCATTTGTTTAATTAATAAATCTTTTTTGTATTTCAATGCAATGAGTTTTGCTAAAACTATTCTTAAAATATTAAGAAAGAAATTATAAATAGATCACAAAAACTGATGTCATCGGCGGGATTCGAACCCACGGCCTTTCCCTAACAGGGGGACTGCTCTGCCAACTGAGCTACGATGACCACTTTAATAAATCTTATATTAAAATGATCGCTATTTAATTGCAAATACGATGATCTAGGGTTGTCTGTACAAAATCGAACCAGAATAAGGGTTGTCGAGTATTGAAAGTTGTGTCCTCTTTTAGATTTTTAGCTAGAACCTCTTTGTCACAGTTTTCACACGCATAAAAGTTCACCTTTCAAATCTCGACAACCCTTATTCTGGCAAGATTTTGTACAGACAACGATAGATAGAGAAAATATAAAATTTATTAATTAAACAAATGGGTGAAATTAACATGATTGATTGACCTGTTTATACCTGCCTGCTCAGTTTCAGGACAGGAAAAAAAAAGAACAACCCAACTTTTGCATACTCTATAGGTTTCATACCTTCGGTAGGTATTAAACCTATTCGTTAAATATATGAGTACAATGGTAAATAAAAACAAATTTTTGAATTTTTAATTAATCATAATCTGGCCAGAATTTTTTTAGACAACCCACTCGAGATATTATTTCTAATATACTAAAATTGATAAAAAATACTTTTCATACATTAAACAGATGGGTGAAAGTCGTTCTTTAGCGTATCTTAGACTAAAGTACTGATTTGTGTGCATGTTCAAACTTACATTTCAATGTTTTTAGTGAAAAATAATAATAGGAAAAGAATTATGAATTCAATTGACACAGATAACTTGAGACAGATATTTTCTTTAAATATAATTAGGTTATTCAATTAGTATATGTTGTGAGATTTTGTTCCTAATGATATGAAATGTGTTCCTTTGATTTAGTGTGTAACGTTTCTAAGGTTCAATTTCTTTATATTTATTGCTTAAAAGCGAAAGTTTTCAAATGTAGCAACATTTTGGTGATGTGAAGGGTCTGCAATGCATTTACACAAAAATTTAATATTATACATATATAGGTATTATTAATTTTAGTGCCATGGTTTACACGTAACAAAAACTTTGAATGCGTACTTATTCAAAGTTTTTGACTCGGAAAGTACAATAATGAGATCACGGTTCGATACATTGGGTACTCTTATAAAACATTAACTTAAGTATGTGTATGTATAACAAAATAATAAATACCTACCTAAGTAGAAGAACCGTACACATTTCAATCGATACAAAATGAAAACATCAGAACTTCTGAAAACTTAATGACTCTATTTTACCTCCACAATAACCAATAAAACCACACTAATTTATTTTGTACTTTGTATACACACCATCTTTGCCTACTTATGATTATTTTAAAAACTTTAGACCTGAAAGTTGTGGTGGTGACTACGTTCATTGCGAGGTGGGGACAACTTTCCTAGCCATAAAAAAATTCAAAGAGTAGAAAACTGATGAATAAAATTTGAAAGACATATCCAATTTCATTGAATGTTTTCATTGAGGTTTTTAAGTGTTAACACGTTTAGTACGGCATCCTACTGCTCGTTCTTTCACGTGGTGCTAAGTAGGGTCTAGTAGACCTGTTGGTGAACTTTACTAATGTGCGTCATCTTCAAATGACCTGTTCCATATTTTATCTTTGAAGTTAAATATATCTGTAATTATTATAGCTGTAGTTTCTGTATTCTGTAGTTAAATATATCTGTAATTATTATTATATATATATTCAATATGAGCTTGAGTCGTGTCTATATTAAGTTACTACATACCATAGTGACTTTCGTCCTGAAATTCAGCGTTTACTTAATATACTACTATATATTTATGAATAATTAGTAGGTACTTATTTCAGATTTTACAAAAATAAATACACTAATATTATAACAACAACACAACGTGTGATAATTGGTACAAAGAGACACTCTCAAATGGGTTCTCCGAGTAGTACTTAACAACGGAAAACGTAATATGTCCTACATTAAATACATTCTCTTAACAAATTAACGCCTGATTAAACAATATTAGCAACTTATTAAACACGCTCTAACCTGGTTCGGTTACGGTTGGTAGACTTGTTTCTTTTGATGATTGATAACTCGCACAGTCCTCTAACATATGATTTAATATAGGTACCAGAAAATGGTCATTCCCCTTTCCTTGTAGGCCGTATCAGGATTTACAACCCGATACGTTTTTATTGTTTATATAGGTACTATTTTATGATGACACGAACACAGAAAAATTATTTGTCACTCTCCTACTGCCAAAAATCCTATATGTAAACAGTCTCGTGGAACCGTTGTAAATTTATGCGCCCGCACCGTATGAAAGTCAAACATCGGATACTTTCAACCCGATGCCGCACTGAACGTGTTAATATTCCAACCTCACGGGTGCACTCTCGAAATAAACAGGTTACTATGACATGTAAATTATTTGTATTATTTAGTCATCCTAGAATTGTGATATTTATGTATTTAGACTTAAATAATTATTTAATAAAATATTTATCAAATATATGGATTTGGTATTTTCATTGACTATAAGCAGCACGTTGAATGAATAATGTGAGCTTTGTGTATCTTTTACTTGTGTTGTGACATTATTTCCTTAACTCACTGCACGACGCACGGTGCTACGTTCAACGTGTTAAAATTCTGTAATAAGAGTGGACGGCGATCATAATAATGTGGGTGGTATGAATGATGCACCTCTGCCTACCCCATCGAAATGTAACCGTGATTATATGTACCTATGTTAAATTTTTTTTTTTTTTTTTTAATAGTACCTATATAATATTTATTTTTATTAATTTTTCAAACCATGTTTGGAGAGTTCTCTTCATGCTTGTTTCTAGTCGTTTTGGGAAGTTGTCCTTTTGGGAATGTGTCATTTTGGGAGTTGACGTTTTGGGAAAAGTGGTCGTCATGAGTCATTTGACAGTGTTGACGTTTCACCAGAGACGTGAAATGGTAATCGACGTATGGAGCGCGGACTTTAAAAAACACTTGACGTTTCAGCACAGTAGGCCTTCCTTATGACCACCTAGACCAGCGTTTCCCAAAGTGGACGATAACACCCCTTATGGGCTCTGCAGGCCTAAAGAGGGGCGGTAGGCCCAGAAAAACTTTGAAGTATTGTCAAAAGTCGACACTTTAGACAATAATCCAAAGTTTGGTTGCTTCTTGGTAATAAAATACACAACATACATCTCAAAAAATTGCAAATTCGTGTGTCTAGTATTCTTAAAGAGTTTTTTTTTTTCAATAATGTCTTGTATTATCCAAGATTAATAAAAATCGTCGGTGTCGCTAGTGGACGCCAGCGCACTCTTCATTTGAAGTTATAATGGTTTTTATAATTAATTTAAATAATTATATAAAATTTAAATAATTAATTATCAAAGTGGGCAGTAGACAAAATAAGTTTGGGAACCCCTGACATAATATTCGTTTGCTCTGTGTTATGAACCTAAACGGGAATGTACTAGACTTTTAGATTTTTGTTTTTATTGCTACTACAATAAAAGTAGTTTACATTTTTTTTTTATTTTAGTTTGAATAAAGTTATTATTATGTCCCATACAACATAATCTAATGTTGTTCATAGATACATGGGAATAAGTTAGTAGCAAAAAAATCTGCAGTCTGAATTGAATATTTGAAATTTGTATTTAAATAATATTTAAATCTGACGCTTTCGGCGCTCGACACGCTTCTCTGCATTACGTACCTACATTCTTAGAAAATATATTCTCAAGCTACGGTACCCGAATCTGATGTTACGCTAATACAAAGCCGGGTTAATAGAAAATATTGATGGGCGATACCAGCAGGGCTAGTATAGCCAGCGTCGACTTCAGTCGATGATATCATTAGGTACATACAACCCATTATAACATAAAAACCGATATTTTCTGCGATATCATTGGTTGAATAAGTCGATCAACTTGAACACGACACTGCCATACTCATCAAGTTACGAGAAGAATCAAGATCATGGAGGCCTTTACCACTTATACTATTTAACATATGGCTGGTGCCCAAGTTATTCAGGTCAAATTGACTACAACACATTATTATGCAGATGATATCACTCTACAGAGATTATATAATATACTAGGGTCGTTCTCCGACCTACCAGGCTAACATTGAAAGGAACCGAGGCAGTTAAACACGAAGGTTAACGAACAGTTGACTTGCATTCTTAACGAACCTAATACAAGATTCAATTCTCAGAAAACACACGCATGTGGCGTTTGTTATTTGATTTCCTTCCTTCCCCCGTCTACTTTTTGGGAACGTCATTTCATGATGTTGCCCGATATCTACCCGCGTGAAAATTTTAGTGCTATCCGTTGGGTGGTTGGGCTTTATGCGTTCGCGGCTGTGATCATCACTAGCTTGATTAGGATTTAAAAAGAACTGGTGTGTATCGCGTATAGCAGTAGGGATCTACTAGGTATATACGCACTATAACAATTGGTATAGCTCCAATATCATACACATTTTACAAAGCAACCACACTTCGCAATATCTAATATTAGTGCCAAACACAGACTACATTTTTATATGACGAAGGTCATTACTGACTTAGTTCTACACAAATCTTACCTACTTCAATATCTTATAATACCTAACTAATTAAAGTTGAAGGTCAGGGTATAAAAACTGGTATCGAAAGCTCAAAGCATGACTGGATAATGCGTGCTCACTGAACAACTGGGTTTAGAGCAGTAATGTAAGTAAATAGTATTTACATAATACGAGTGGTTACTCATCCAAATCACGATGTTAATTCAAATGGCTTTGTTTCTTTCAATGAAAAATCACACCTACTACCTACCAATTTATATCTTAACTAGCTGTTGCCCGCAGCTCCGCCTGCGTGTTACTTTAGATCTACATAACTATTTTATTTATGAAGCGATTGAAAACCGAACCGCAAGTTCAAATCAAAAATTCAGATAATTTCTGAGATTAGCGTGTTCAAACATTCAGACAAACAGACAAAAGTTCTAAAAACCAATAATAGTGAACTCCACTGCGGGTGACGTAACCTGTTCTGAAGAGCTCTTCAATCTGATCCCACCCTCTTCCTTCCGATCCCGAACAACGCGTGCCGGGCAGAGATCCCACACAGTGGATAGCATGTTCGCGAGAACCGAACGTTTTAACCGTTCGTTTTTCTGCCGAACGATAGTGCCAGGAACGCCCTGCCTGTGCACGTGTTTCCTCCCACATATAACCCTGGGTTCTTTAAGCGGAGCGTGAAGAGGTACATCAGTAGGTCGTCAAGTTGAGGGCCACTCTGTATCGTATGTGCTGTGAGAGTGGCCCACAATCGCTAGACGTCGTCACGACTTACCACCAGGCGGGCGGCGTCAATTTAAAAAATAACCGAATATAAAAAAATTAAAAAAACCTACGACAAACTTATTATTTGCGGTTGGTACAGTACTCAGGTCAAGGATCGAACCGCAAAATTAAGTTTGTTTTTTATTGTATATACTTTTCCGGGATAAAAAGTACCCAGTGTGGTGCCCAGGATATTAAAGAATAATTATACCAAGTTTCATCGCAATCGAACCAGTAGTTTTTGCGTGATGCCTGAACAGACAGACAGACAAAAAATTTTTTAATCACATTTTTGGGTTCGGTGTCGGTCTAGTAACAACCCCTTTTTTTTTTTTTTAATTCCGCGGCCCAAGGCCGCGGCCGTTCTAAGGTCCGTTGCCGGGCGTCTCTGGTTACTATCAGAGGGTATGTCCAGTGGCGCCCGGCGGACTTTGACCACCTCTGTGGTCTATTCGGGTGTTGGGTCGGGACGAGAATCCCGCGTCGTTGGGGGAAGGGTTTTATCCCGCGTCAGTGAGTGAATCTGGTTGCGTGCTATGGGGCAAAGGCCCCGCAGCACGCAACCCTTCTAGCCTGCTTCTGTAAGGACGGCGGATGGCGATCCCGCCGTCCTCAGGCCCCGATCATGGAGGTCGATAGTCTTGGGCGTAGTCGCGGAGTCTGGGGCGCCCTGGCCGCCGACTACGGAACTCGGCGGGGAGGGTACGCTCCCTCTCCCTCCCGGCCGCCTCCTTCGCGAGCATGACTTGCTCGCAGAAGGACACGGCCGCGTTCCACCTACTCCGGCTGGAGACCATTGCTTGAACCATGGTCCCCTTGACCGCCAACCTAGCCGCCCATACGGGAGCCCCGTATAGGGCCATACTCCGCACGATCCCCAGGTACAGTCTCCTGCAGGAAGCGTTGGGTCCCTTTAGGTTGGGCATCAGTCGCGAAAGCGCGACCGATGCCTGCGTCACCTTGGGGACCAAACTTCGTAAATGTGGTCCGAAGTTCCATCGGCTATCAAGTACGATCCCTAGGTACTTCATCGAGGGCTTGATGCCGATGCTAACGCCTCCCACATTTATGCTGGAACCTTCGGGTGGACCGTTCCGAGGTCTGTGAAAACACAGAACCTCGGACTTGTGCAAGGCCACCTCCAGTCCCAGCTGCCGTATCCGACCCGAGCAACACCCGTCGTGACCTTGAGTGCTGCCTCCTGGTACGTTGCACCCCGCGCCGTGACGAAGGTATCGTCGGCGTAGCACGTTACGCCGACGCCCCTAGGCAACGCAGTAACACCCCCTGCCATTTATTTTTTTTGATATCTTCAATGTACAGAATTTTCACTTCTACAGATTTATTATAGGTATAGATAACTGACGGCTCTGACGCTGTTTTTCTGTTCCAATATTAATATGGGAGGGGAGTTCGATTATTGCTGAGCGCGTGGCTGGTGGTTTTTTAAGTTACCTCTGGCGCTCCGCAAAAATCGGGTTTTCAGACACTCCCATACCGAACAACGTTTCTTGTCCTGCACCTGGAGCTAGTTAGGAATAACTAGTTCTTCTGTGCGGGACTATCAACTAACCAAGCATTACCTTGACATTGGCGAAATCATCGATGAACATCGATGGAGCCACGCTTTTAAAAAAGAAGAAGGAGATTCATATGGGACAAGAAGTAGCTCAAGTTATTACTCATTCATAACATCAGTTATCTGCTAAAATTTTAAATCTCAGATTAGGTAAGTCCGTACACAGGTACTTTCAAATAGGTACATTTAGTAAAAAGCTGTTAATTAGAAATTACGAGATAAGAATACTTTTAAGTTATCGATCTGCCTAGTTGTTGCACCAACTGCAACGGCTATCGAATTCCGTACTAAACAATTTAGGTATTTTGTAGTTATTTAAAGGCGCTGGCATTTTGCTGGAATTTTTCTAGGAAGAAGAAGATACTCTGAAACAATCCTTAATGGTATTTTAAAGAAAACGCAATTTAAGGAAGCACATGAATTAAATGACAATAATTTTGTTGGTCCCGCGTAATAGGGGGGAACTATAGAAAATTCATATCATATCAGCCCATTTGACGCCCACTGCATAGGTCTCCCCCAAAGAGGGGGGAATTCAGCCTACATATACCACGCTGGCCGGACGGGTTGGTTTAGGGTTTTGTGTCGAGGTTTCCTTCTCTAACAAAAGTCCGAGCGTAAATAGTAGGTAGGTATCTAATAGTAGTAAAAAAATGGTTTAATTTATTACTCACAAAAACTATGCTCTTAACCTAGATTCCATTCTCCCAACTTGAACTAAGTTTGTAATTTATGCATTGAGCATTAATTATAATCTCAGTTTAAGCACGTTCAAGTGAGTAATTTGTCATAGTCGTAGACTACATAACTTGCAAGTCGACTTGAGTATAGGTAGGTACATTTATATTAGGTTAATTCGAAAACCTTCATCGTTAGCCGTGACCATCAACTTGTTTGGTTAGTGACGGTGACCTACGAACGCTTGCAACACACACCAAGTACATTTTATGGATATAAGCATTAGATTACTGCTACGCTCGGTACTTCCAAATTCAAGAAATTGCGTCTAAGGTTTACCATACAATAAATGAAATGAAAATATATACGTAAATAAGTTCATTAGCACACCTAATTGCGGGTAGTCAGAGGTAGGTACTTTACGCCGACTTTTCGGCTTTAAATGTGCTAGTCCCACGTAGTGTGAGTACATTTGCCAGAGCCTCGTCAGCGGGGTATATAGCTGTAGTTGCATCGATAGAGTTTGGCGTCTCTAAGATTTAGGTGCTCCTCTATGAGAATGAACCTAGTAGTGTAATACAAGTTTAAAATTATTACAATTTGAACGTAGGATGTGTGAGTTTATAAACAGACACTTAAATATAACATTGCTAATGACCCTTAATTTGAGAAGGGTTAAAACGTACCTTACTATGTTTTTCTACTCAGGGTTAACCCTGGCAGAAAGGTAGACGACTTCATGACCATGGTCATTGTACAGCATCCAGCTGAGGGCGCCTAGAGCAGTAGTTGCGCAGCACTCGCGCGCTAACACACGCGTACGCGACTTTGAACATTACAAAAAAATATTACAATTGAAATAGAACAGTAAACACATTTTCTCATAACATTATTATTATTCGGAATAACGCTACTCTGAAAATTGTTTCAATGGTGCAATGTGTGTGTATAAATAGATATAATTAGATGAGATTGGTATGTATTTTTTAATACAGATTTTTTTAATTTTTAATATATTTAATATTACTATTAGCGAATTTTTTATGTGCGTATAAGAAGTAAATTTTAAGTAAGCGTTAATATCCCGTTCCTGCGAGGATTTCTCCTTTTAACTTGAGTTTTACTACTGTCAAAAACAGCCAAAGGCTCATCTGTGGGGGACTCTCTAAAGACATGCTTTTCTCGGCACCGTTTACCAGTTATTTTTTTTCCCAGGTATACTATACTACCAGTACTACCCTCTCACATGACACAGACAAATAGCTAATGTTGGGTTCACGTCGGAGTTTCGAAGGCCCGTACCCTTTCCAACCTCTCTCTATTTTTTCCCTAGTAGCGCGTAAATCGTAATACTTATCTACTACTATGTACGTGTGCCAACTAGTATCGGGCTAAAATGGAGATTCTTCACCGGGAAGTACGATGCGACGTCGAATGACTAGTGATTACAAAAATATGGTGTAAGTATGTTTTTTTTCGGGTAAATAATAATAATAATCCCCAGGAAAATATCCTTTGTTGTCTTCTATAATCAATATCATATAGGTACCAAAGTAAAATTAATTTTAGTGTTTCGAAACATCAACATCATCGCATAATATTTGTTGGATAATCGGATCTTATTATCCGCACAAAATTAAATATTTATTAGACCTACCTACATTCTCAACGCAATTTGTCATCCTTCATGTAAATATCAAGCCACTGAAGGTTGTGTTTATTTTTCATAATTCTGATACTTTATAGGTAACTTACTGCATTACGTTTTGATGTGATTTAAATAATAAGTTCATTCCTATATTTCGTAAACAAATAAAACAAGTATGTACCCAAATTTATTTTTCTGGTAACTTTTTTTACCTACCCTAGATATACTACTAGCGGACGCACGCGGCTTCGCCGGCAAAAAATGTGTACTAAAGGGTATCGATCTCCGCAAAACACATTCCCGGGAAAAACAAATGAATTGTACTTAAAGCGTTTTTAATTCCATAATTTACACATGGAAGTACCACGTCATATTCTTAAAACATACAATTTTAAATTTGTATAAACACTGACAATGATAGCAAAGAAATACTTATTGTTTTAATTATGCTTCATTTTCTGCTATTAGTCACGCTCTAGCGAAGTTATCCTGTATTCTACGCAGAAAAATCTAATTAACAAGATATGAATTATGGAGGCCTTTGATATAATTGATCTATAGTTAGCAGTCATGCTTCATTGATAAATAAACGCTACCAACCTTCTGAGAATCTTACCAGTCGGCAGTGATGATGTGGAATTCTTCGATAATATGCCTTACTACGTGTAAATATTGTACACATTTTCGATTTGAGTTGTAAGCTATTTTCTCTGGTAATAAACACTATTCATTATTTAGGTCTTTCTAAATCAATAATTTTGCTATAATATTCTTTCGTACTATAGTTTTCTGTAATCTCGGCAACTTTTCAAATGGCTTGTACATTTCTAGATAAACAACAGCTAAAATAAAACAAACATGACATGCGTAATTAAATTCCTAATTATCAATATTGCTAAAATCAACACTGACAGAACCGACTTGAAGTATTACTTTGCAAAAACAAACATTTATTTTAACAAAAATCTTAAAATTTATGCTTTATTTATTTATGTAGTACACTTATCCTTACGCTATCATTATAGAGTTGCTAAACCTAATTTCCTGCAAGAATTATAGGCTCTTTGTCTGTAGTCGTAAGTTCGTACACCATCCTATCTTTGTTGGCACATAAATAAACCTATCTCGGAAGAATTGTGAATACATGTCATACAATGTTATGAGCTATCCCAAAAGAAACCAGGTCAGCTATATTTATTATTTGTACGTAAACGAAAGAGGCCATAATAGTGTCTATTTATAATAAATACTAAAACTAATAGTTATTTTAGTACTTATGTTCTTTTTCAAATGTAAATAGGCCAGCACCCGCTGGTTTCCTGCAGGAGACTGTACCTGGGGATCGTGCGGAGTATGGCCCTATACGGGGCTCCCGTATGGGCGGATAGGTTGGCGGTCAAGGGGAACGTGACTCTGTTAAACAGACCACTTAGAACCTTGGCCGTCAGAACCGTACGGGGGTACCGCACGATCTCCGGAGAGGCTGCATGTCTCCTAGCCGGGACCCCTCCATGGGACCTGGAAGCGAGAGCCCTTGCGTCATTGTTCCAATGGCGCAAGGAGGCGCTGGAGCGGGACCACAGGCCTGCGTCTCGAGAAATCGAGGACCAGCGGTCCCAACTCCGCCAGGATCTCCTGGAGTCATGGAGGGTGCGACTTGAGCAACCCAAGGGGGGTGCCATCTTCATCGCGGCGGTGAGACCGATCATGGACGATTGGCTGCAGAGGCAGCATGGTGACCTCACGTACCGTGCGAAGCAGATGGTTGCCGGGCATGGATGCTTCGGTAGCTATCTGTTTCGCATGCATCGTGAGGTCACACCCCGGTGTCAACACTGCGAGGTTTCCGACGACGACACCGCACTCCACACGTTGGTGGAGTGCTCAGCGTGGGCGAGTCAGCGCCGGGATCTCGTAGTGGGTCTGGGCGTGGATACCCTCTCGCTGGGGACCATGCTTCAAGCCATGGTATCCAGCGGGAGTAGGTGGAACGCGGCCGTGTCCTTCTGCGAGCAAGTCATGCTCGCGAAGGAGGCGGCCGGGAGGGAGAGGGAGCGTACCCTCCCCGCCGAGTTCCGTAGTCGGCGGCCAGGCCGCCCCAGACTACGCGACTACACCCAAGACTATCGTCCTCCATGATCGGGGCCTGAGGACGGCGGGATCGCCACCCACCGTCCTTACAGAAGCAGGCTAGAAGGGTTGCGTGCTGCGGGGCCTTTGCCCCATAGCACGCAACCAGATTCACTCACTGACGCGGGATAAAACCCGACCCCAATTGACGCGGGATTCTCGTCCCGACCAAACACCCGCAGAGACCACAGGGGTGGTCAAAGTCCGCCGGGCGCCACTGGACATACCCTCTGCTAGTTAGCTAACCAGGGACGCCCGGCAACGGACGTTAGAGCGGCCGCGGCCTTGGGCCGCGGAATTTAAAAAAAAAAAAAAAAAAAAAGCACCCGCTGGTTATTAATAGTTTTGTCTTTCTCAATTCCGATGAAGTTGGATCATATCTGCCCACTACTCTATCTCAATGAAATTTCAATCAATTCGTAAATTTCATAAAGACCGATCAACATGATAGAACGCGATACTATAATAAACAAATTAGGTAGTTATATAAACAGAGAATTTTATATTTTTATATTATATACGATATTAATTTTAACGAAATTAATTATTATGATAATATATCCATAAATTATAGTAACACATACCTTTACAAAAGTTCTTGATCCATAACTGCAGTGCATTTTAAGGTCAAGATAATGAATGTACGTTTTCCTCAGTTTCTAAGCCCTTGGGATGATTTTCCATACATTAACAGTAGTATTATATATAGGATGTTGTGCTAACTAAAGATATATTATGAGGGTTCTCCCCGTTTAAACGGTTTCAAAAAAAGGAGGTGTGAGTTCGTCGGAATCTAGGTACCTAGTTAACATATTGGCCACTCGCAAAACTACTGAAATGATCTTAATATAGAACTGGCAACTGCATCTGTTTGCAATAGCTACATAGATTCTATAAACTGAGTTGAAAATTCTGTGACAAAAGAATACGTTCCACGGTACACGCACGACATGTGGGTTAAGGTTGCGCCTGCGCAATAGTGTCTTTTTACTTTGAACTTGAACTTGTAACTTTTGTTTACTGTTTAATTAAACTAGTTGTATTAATTGTGTAGTTTGTACCGAGAATTAATTAGCTTACTCGCTCTTTGTGCATAAATCTTATAAACTTAGTTCTCTTACGTAAAATCATATAGATAATTTTGATTATCTATAAGATTTACGCAAGAGTTATATATATCTAATATAGTTTATAATTTTAGAATACTCGTATCTTCACATCCGGCACCGCTGTTAGTAGGTATTTATTTAGTTTTAATGTTCCTTCGTAAAAGGACATCACCCAGGTCCCATACATTTTAGGGCTATTTTTGATCCGCCGGGCGCCACTGGAAATACGTTCTGCTTGTAACCAGAGACGCCCGGCAACGGACGTTAGAGCGGCCGCGGCCTTGGTCGCGGAACTAAAAAAAAAAAAAAAAAAAAAAAAAAAAAAAAAAAAAAAAAAAAAAAAAAAAAAGGGCTATTTTTGATAGTGTCGTAAAATAAATTCACTAATATTAATAATTCACAGATTACACTGAGAACTTTAGTATACCTAGTACTTCCGTCGTGAGGTCACACCCCGGTGTCAACACTGCGAGGTTTCCGACGACGACACCGCACTCCACACGTTGGTGGAGTGCTCAGCATGGGCGAGTCAGCGCCGGGACCTCGTAGTGGGTCTGGGCGTGGATACCCTCTCGCTGGAGGCCATGCTTCAAGCCATGGTCTCCAGCGGGAGTAGGTGGAACGCGGCCGTGTCCTTCTGCGAGCAAGTCGTGCTCGCGAAGGAGGCGGCCGAGAGGGAGAGGGAGCGTACCCTCCCCGCCGAGTTCCGTAGTCAGCGGCGAGTGCGCCGCAGACTCATCTACGCCCAAGACCATCGACCTCCATGATCGGGGCCTGAGGACGGCGGGATCGCCACCCGTCGTCCTTACAGAAGCAGGCTAGAAGGGTTGCGTGCTGCGAGGCCTTTGCTCCATAGCACGCAACCAGATTCACTCACTGACGCGGGATAAAACCCTACCCCAACGACGCGGGATTCTCATCCCGACCCAACCCCCGCAGAGACCACAGAGGTGGTCAAAGTTTTTGTGATTTACTTATAACTAGCTCCAGCTCCGCCTGCGTGTTACTTTAGATCTACATAACTTTTTTATTTATGACCCGATTGAAATAAAACAAAAATTTAATTGATAATTAAATGTTAAGTTGAATAAACCACAGCGCATTACTGAAAATCGCATTCAAATCGGTTAAGCCGTTTCTGAGATTAGCGTGTTCAAACATTCAGACAAACAGACATAAATTCTAAAAACCATTGTTTTGGGTTCTATTGCGTTCATAAAGCCAGTTCAGATCAAACAGTTTCTCTATTATATCTTCGATGTACAGACATCGACCAAATAATATAATAATATACCAAATAATCGATTTTATTATTTGTATTGAGAGTGATATCAATCTTAATATTTAAGAATAGTTTAAGCAAACTCATTGCTTTGAAATACAAAAATATACTGTGCCTAGTGAATTTATTTTAATAGGCCGTTATTTTTTCAAAATTAGTACTATTTGAGTAATGTCGTTTTTATGTGAGGCTATAGATATGGACCGAAAAAAAAATTATTTCTTGTGTATATTTCTTCTGCTGTTTCGAAGGCTAAGAATATCTCCGTGGTACAAGTCATACTCGCTTGCACGTGGTGCACCTGCTCTCAAACAAACGAGGCTCGAAATTCTAATTTAGTCTAACCCTGCCTCGAACAAGAGCGTCGTATTGTAGCGGCTTAAAATAATTCAACAGTCATGCACCTGTGACTTTTTGAACTAACGTTTTATAACTAATGTTCACTTTAACCGTGAAAATACCGTTCTAATTTAGCCAGAAAATCAACAAATGTTGAAATACTTAATATTTATAACGGCTTAACGTTAATTATGGGCTGAGCCCCGCCCTATTAGAGGAACAATATGTATAATCAATTAATGTTGAATTTTGCAATAGTTGCTTCACTATTGGCTCGCGACAACAGACTGGTTACCATACAATGCATGCTGACGTTCCTGTACATACATGCCATTTCACACGGAAAAAAATGGGTTAGGCCATTAGGGTTCCATTCGGGTTAGCTCCCGGCCGGTGTACCACCACATTGAGAAAAATGCTATTCTATTGTACAATTTTTTTGCGAAGGATTGTAGAATGAAGTCTTCCTCAGGTGTTACTCAATGGCAATTTTATTATTCAATTCAATTCAAATGCAACGGCAGAACCGACAAACTGTTACACAGTTAATGTACATATTTGAAATAAAAGTTTTTAACGTGAATCAATTTTATTTCATTTCATTTTTTAAAAACGTTTGTTAATTAACTTCAACTGCAGATCTTATATGTGTGTCAAACATGAGTCCATTCAGCAGGAGATTAGTGCAAGTGCCGAAATCAGAACAGATAAATAATATGGCACTAGTAGCCGCTATAAAATTTTCATATATTACAATTTATTAGACAAAGTTAAATCTACTTGGAAAATTATAAACGCGGAAAGAGGTCAACAAAAATTAAATGATAATCATTTTAAACTTAATATAAATGGTAAAATAACTACATCAGACTTCGAGGTCGCTAACGAATTTGAAAATTTTTTCCCCCGAATTCCTGTAGATTTGACAAAAACCCTAGGCTCTTCAACCCCCATTGCAGAATCTTTGTTAAAAGCAAACGTTCCTTGTTGTAACGTTATATTTAAATTCAGTAAAGTTAACATAAACACTATCTTAAAAACTTTTAAATCTTTAAATATCAAGAAAACAGCTGACCTCTGGGGCATCTCTGTGTATTTAGTAAATTCTTTTATTGAAATGGTTGCTCCTGAACTAGTAATAATATTTAATAATTGTGTTGATAGTGGTGTGTTCCCTGATTTAATGAAATCTAGTAAATTAATTCCCCTGTTTAAATCGGGTAGTACTTCAGATCCGTCCAATTTCCGTCCCATTTCTGTACTACCTACATTTAGTAAAATTTTTGAAAAAATTATGCTTAATCAAATGCAAAATCACTTTAACGTTAATAAACTATTACATACAAAACAATTCGGTTTCACTCGTGGTCGGTCCACCACTGATGCCGGTATTAAATTATTAGAGTGTATATACAGGGCCTGGGATGAGTCATATGATGCTTATGGTGTATTCTGTGACTTATCTAAGGCCTTCGATTGCGTTCAGCACCAGACTTTAATTAAGAAACTTGATCATTACGGAATCCGGGGGACGGCCTTGAATTTCGTCAATTCTTACTTAAGTGATAGGGTCCAGAAAGTAGTGATCAATGGTAAACAGTCACCTGGTTCTCCTGTAGCAATGGGGGTACCGCAGGGTTCAATTTTGGGACCTTTTCTTTTTCTAGTATATATTAATGATCTCCCTCACCTCATAAGAGACGACCACGAGGTAGTTTTGTTTGCTGATGACACTTCTTTAATATTTAAAGTTAAACGTGGACAGCGCGAACTTGACGATGTAAACATTGCCCTCTCTAGGATAGTCCACTGGTTTTGTGCTAATAATTTATTATTAAATGAAAATAAAACTAAATGTGTAAGATTCACCTTACCTAATGTAAGACTTGTTAAAACCAGTGTTAAGGTTAGGGATGATATAATAGAATTGGTCGATGACACTGTCTTTCTGGGCATAACGTTAGACTCCAAATTGCAATGGGGGCCTCATATCGGGAAAATTTCGGCCAGGCTTAGTTCAGCAGCCTATGCTGTCAAAAAGATCCGACAACTTACAGACATTAAAACGGCGCGTCTTGTCTACTTCAGCTACTTCCACAGTATCATGACATATGGCATACTACTGTGGGGTAACGCTGCCGATATTGAATGCATCTTTGTGTTGCAGAAGAGGGCTATCCGGACTATCTATGGAATGGGGTCTCGGGAGTCATTAAGAGATAAGTTTAAGCATATTAACATCCTTACAGTGTATTCACAGTATATTTATGAAATTTTATTGTATACCCACAAGAACAAAAGTAAATTTGTGAAAAATAGTGATAATCATAATCTAAACTTAAGAAATAAGGATAAACTGGCTGTTCCTAAATTTAGGCTTCATAAAGTGAGTAATTCTTTTGCGGGGAACTTTATTCGAATGTACAATACATTGCCAACCGAAATAGCAAATTTATCTGTCAATAAATTTAAAAAACTAATAAAAAGTAAATTGTGCCATAAAGCTTATTATAGTATTAATGATTTCTTAGATGACAAGGCGGCCTGGTTGTAACAACGTAACGAATTGCTCCTTTCTAAATAACTCTGTATTAGATTTAAGATGAAATATTTTGAAAAAAGCCGAGCTGAGTTTCTTGAGGGCTCTTCTCAGTCTCGTTGCATTTTGGAACCCTCGGTAGAGTCACACCAACTTCTGACGAATCTAAATAATTTTCTGAAAATTTCAAAGATAATAAACGTTATTTTATTTTATTTTATTTTATAAAAATATTAATACTTTTACAGTATGCTCAGTAAGTAAAATACCAAAACATAAAACTAATTCGGTGATGATTTATAAAAACTGATAGATATATATATAATATAGAATAATATTCCGCAATTTTTTTTTTCAATGTCACGCATAAAACACGCGTCATGGTGTACTGCACATCTAACATTCGGATATAATAATTGGGTTATTTTCCCTTAATTTTTTCGAGGCTATTGTCCTAAATAAACAATGTCAGTCTCATCAAAAACTTAAACAACACATTGCAAAAATTCAGGATACTTATAATCATTTACTGAGCCTTTTTTCAACCCAGGCTGTGGTTGGCTTTACTGCTAGTATGTAACTACTAAACGGCTGAACTTCTATATTTTCCACGAAGCCACTGACATCTGACCTCTACAACCTTTTTGCGATATCAAAGTTCTGAACATACTGAATATAATATTTATTTACTGACTATGAATATGATTGTTATATTTATAAGCAAATGAGAATGATATTCAGGACGGTGTTGTTACACTTGAACTCAATATAGTGAATTATATTTTATTACACTTTATATACATACATACTTATTTACAATAAGAATTACAATATACATAATTATTACTAATAAATATTTACATTACAAAATATCGTTTAAAAAATCCTCCGCGTCATTGCCGACTGGGAAGGTTCCCAGATTGCTGGCTGTGTTGCCACGTTGGATGGCGATACTTATTCTTTGGGCCAGAAAATAGCCAGCCTTCTGGTTCTGAGAAGCATCGATTAAGCGTTTAGCAATGTCGCTATATACGGCGAGCACTCGGACCCCATGACCCCAGTGTCTCAACCCCAAACGGCTCAAATATTTAATCACCTTCTAGGTTAGCATATTTACGCCGTTTGAGGCCTTCAGCCGATGCAGCAGCAGCGCCGGCACATCCGGATGTGCTTGGAAGGTGTGAAGGTGCTAAGGTGTCAACGCATGTAGCGTCTCACACCAAAGGCCTTCCAATCGGAGTACGAGTGGTCTGCCTACTTCTTTAGTTTCGCAAACAGGCGCGATTCGCCAACTTTAGGAGAGTTTTGCCTACTTCTATGGTTAGCAAACAAGCGCGGTTCGCCAACTTAAATTCGCCCACTAATGCATTTTACCAATGGTAGATATTTGTGAACAGCGCAATACGTTGACTGTCATGATGTACAATTACAAGCAAAATTAGAAACTATTTATATAGGTCATACTAGAGGAAAAGTGACTTGTGTCATGTCCTATTTGTCATTAGGTTTTGTCAATTTTATTGTAATTTTTGAGACAATATGGATTCTGCCGGGTCAAGTAATTCGCTTCCAGATATTACATTTGTAAAAAGCAAAAGAGGCAAGGACGTGCTTCTCCGCGCTGGACACCGTTACCTTTTGTCAAAGCGTAATTTAAACGCGAAAAAAGCGCGCTTGTTAAAAGTTGGTGTAACGAGAGATACTACTAGATACCTATATTTCAAAGTGTGTTGCACTCGCACATCTTCCTGTAAAAATTATTCCCGAGGCTTAGAATCATATCCAAAGATATTCCCCTAGTGGAATTGAAAGTTTCAACCAATATTTCGAGGCCCAGTGGATAACTTCCATAAATGTTACTGTTATCAGCAATGATATTTTATGTATAGATGCGTTGTTCGTGCCTAGGCATGGCACATGAAAATGAAGGTAATTACCTACATTTATGTTTAGTTACCTCGGAACCAAAGTGGTGACAGGTCGCTTTAAAATTTCGCTTTACAATCATTTACAATTTAATTATTTACTCACGATAAATGCTGTGGAAAATGCCTTCATGCGTTTTCAGACGTTGTGTAAATTACACCGCATCCGTGAAAAATAAAAATGTGTCATTTTATGCGTAAGTTTTAACAGAAATGTATTTTATTTGATTTTTATGTGGCTGGCAAACGATGTTTGTCACATGATGTTAGGGGAGGTTAGGCATTATGGTACCTACCTATGTTTTTCTAGTGATGGTATTAATTTTATATAAACATCGGCAAATTGTACATGTGTTCTTTATTAATTATCGTATTAAACAACATCCCACATTTGACCAAAGATTTTATCTTATCCGTATTATTGAAAAATTCATCAACTTTAGGATATGTTTTGCACACAAAAGCTCAGAAACAACGAGAAGACAAAAAAGAAACAAACTAAGTATGTTTGAAGGAATTTATCATGTATAAATATAATCATTTTATATTTTTAAAGGATAAAAATGTGATTTTATGTTATATTTTATATTTTAAAATTTTAAGTTGAGTTTTTGGCTAACTATTATTTTCTAGCTTTTGGCTCGCTATGTAACGACATGGAAGTGTTAAAGTTACAGACGAAATGCGGATGAAATTTTCGGGGCTTTCCCCGAAAATGAGAGGATTACATGATTTTTTTTATTATGTTTTATTTAGTGATTATTTTGTTAATATGTATTGTTAAAATTATATTTCTTCTAATATATTCTTATCTTGAATAAAGATGATAATATTTAGATTAGTTTTGTTTTATTTAACTACTAGATATAACTACGTGAAATTCATGTATCCTTTTCTCCCCCACATGCCTCAAAACCAATATGTCAGTTGCGCAGAATCACAGCGCAACTAATGACAGTAGTATTGTCTCGCCGTTTTTAAAAGCCGCAATATACGTGCATCCCGTGTCTAAATGTAAATTATAAAACCGTCATTGGTTATCAGTTGTTACAGAGAGCGAAACCGAGAGAAAATTAACAGTTTGGAAGGTTGGCACTTTAAAGTGAATAATAAATGCCACCGAAAGAGAACCACTCTTATTGAGTTCATTGATGTTCTTCGTAGTGAGGCTATCAATAGTATTTTTGAGTTAATAATTTTATTTTTTTTACTTTTTGTCAAATTTCTAATCTTATCGCACCACTTGAGACCACGACCTTTCCAACAGTGTGCCACACTTGACTGTGCGACTCTTAGTTTAGGAGGAGAAGCGGCTTCACGGGCGTATTATATATATAGATAATAAAGTTATATTCTCATTTTTGTTGTTAACTGTACGTAATTTTCTATTAAACGCAGTTGTATACAAATAGCATTGTTCACAAATATCTACTATTGGTAAAATGCATTAGTGGGCTAATTTAAGCGCGGCTTGTTTGCTAACCATAGAATTAGGCAAAACTCTCCTAAAGTTGGCGAATCGCGCCTGTTTGCGAAACTAAAGAAGTAGGCAGACCACTCGTACTCCTTCCAATCTTCCACGGTAGCAACGACATATTATTCCTGACTAATTCTTCGGTACACTTGAACAGATCTGAAAACAAAATTGTAATATGGAAACGGGGAATCTTCACCACGAAAGGTTATGTTGTTAGAAAGGTAGGTATTCACATCAGTATTGTGGTAGCCGGAGACTCAACTCACGTCGTTAAAACGCAATGTCACGGACACAACAATGTTTTATTTGTGTTTTATTTGTTGGATTAAGCGTTGGTAGCTGGCAACGCTTAATCCAACAAATAAAACACAAGTAATAATACACTAATTCTTTGTCCAATTTGGCAATGGAAAAAACCAAACAGCCAGCACTACTAAGACGGACCATGTAACAAATATTACCTTGGCTTTTACATCGTCGATAATTAACTTATTGAGAAAATAACCTTTGTATTTTTAATTTAATTTATCAGCCTAACTAATTTTATCGGTGCTTTATTAGTTTTCGCCCGCGGTTTACATATAAATTACAATTTACCGTACAACAACTGAAAATTATGACGGTAGGTATCGTTTTTCCTGTCATCGATTTTGATGAAGCGAACCCTAAATTGTACCCCTAGTTACGAGTATTATAACGTCAATAAAAACCGCAGGACAACCTGTTTAGTAACTCTTCAGAGCATAACCTGTACATAAACAGACACTTATTCTTATTTCTAAGCATACATAGAAATATGGAGTTATTTAAAAGATATAAAATTAAGTAATTATTGAATTAAATGAAATAGTAACTGTGTGTTACTTCCAAATATTTATATAATCGCAAAAATTCAATGTCATCCGGCCATTATTCTTTGTTACTTAGGTATATTACTTATCTTGTAATCATTTAAAAAGAAATAACAAAACCGTGAATTAAATTGCTTCGATGAGCTATTTATGACAAACCTGAACTCAGCTTTACATGCCTTCGAAGCCCTTTCATGGATCTTTCAGCAATAAGTCAAACCGTCAAACATTTTAATCCACACAACCCCGAATTCCCGCTTCACAACAGCTTGCAGAGTCTATGAGGACCTTAAAAAAAGACTGCTAAATACTTAGTGCACAGAACTTATCTTATTTTTCTTTTCTGGTGCTTGATATGTATTAAATTTATTAGTTGAATTTATTTAATTTTCTGTTTCTATCATTTAATATTATATTCACAAAATCATGTTGTATGTAATATATACGTATATCCTGTTTCTATTTAAGAAAACACTGTTAAACTTTCCTCTTCTCTCTTCAGTATTATCTATATCCTCTGTATCTCGAAGGTCTGCTGGAAGAAAAGCCATTACTGGCTTAAGCACGCCTTTATACATATTGTTATTGTTTGTTATGTCTTTTGTAAGTTTGTACAATAAAGAATAAAAAATATCTAATCTTTTGACATAATTGTTTGTTTGTTCCCAGATCTAAAACTTCCACGAAGATTGTGTTAAAGATGTTATAAAACCACTTTTATTTTAACATTGATGAACTGCAATAATCATGAGAAAAATGGAGTGCTCCTGGAGGCGAGGTTTTAATTGCTTCACTGGTATATTTGCCGAGGACGAGAATGTTCTACGCGAGCCCTTTACAAGACCATGCATCGGCAGAATATCCCCTTTATACTGGAGGGTGCCTATCCTTCTATGGGCATCAGCGATTTTGTTGTGGTCATTGATAAGTTTCTGGGGGCCTCTAGAAATGTTTTTTCTTTATATGACGCATTGGGGACTAGCT
The DNA here is from genome assembly GCA_963556515.1 of Nudaria mundana. Lineage (NCBI taxonomy): Eukaryota > Metazoa > Arthropoda > Insecta > Lepidoptera > Erebidae > Nudaria > Nudaria mundana. Next base: position 7,446,151 of record OY748287.1, on the reverse strand, counting down.
TTTATTGTTTTAGAATCAACATTTGGTATATACGTAGTAATACAACGTAGAGGATACTCAGGTGACTATATTTAATGTTTTTTTTTATGTCAAATATTTCAGTTGGAATAATAGTTTTTACGCAAAATCATCGTTTCTGGCGGTCACAGTTTTAACCTAACCTAACCTCATTTTGTTTAAAGAAGAAATTAACCTAACCTAAATAGTTCAGTTTCGGATAACCTACTAAAAACAATCTCTTTTTTTCTATTAATGCAAGTCGTTTCTGGCACTGGCCGGCCGCTACCGCTCGCTTCGCTCGCTCGCCTCGTGCATAGGAGGTCACAGTTTTAACCTAACCTAACCTACCCATTTTGTTTAAAGAAGAAATTAACCTAATGTACATAGTTCAGTTCCGGGTAACCTACTGAAAACAAATTACAATTAATATTTTTTGTCTTAACAAATCATTTCACCAAACGTTTATTGTCTGAAGATTGTTTGCTGTAATAAATCATATGATTAAAGACCAAATGCCATAATGACATTATACTTGGTAATATTTTGCCAAGTAAAAATTTGACCAAATAAAAATATGCGTACTAAAATCATTCGAAATATTGCAAATGGTATAAAAAAAGGTTGCTTAAATTTGTTTGGGTAATGAAATTTTGTCAAAATCTTTTCGGCAAAACGGCAGGCACCCGAGAAATACACTGTTTTGATCAGAGACTTAGGATGGCGCTCGCTTCGCTCCCTTAAGAGACCAACAAAGCGTGGGAAAGAGAAGTCCGGAGAAGTAATCATATTTCGAACATTGCCTATGAGTAATAAAGATAGACGATGACGTTCTTTTATCTATGTGTGTCAGTGCCAAAAATTTTCCGTAGTTTTCCAAATAACATTTCCAAATAAAAAAAAAAGCATTTATCTTGTTAACTGGCGAATATTAGATTTATAAAATATAAGGCAATCCTTGTGTTGTTTTCAATAAAACTGTATTTAAGAGCCATGGTGTCTTGTTGTTTAAGTAATTGTAATGTGAATAACACCGACAATCCAAATAATTACACGTTTCACAGGTAAATACAAAATTTTCCAGTAATTCTTAAATAACAGATATTTGTTTATGTCTTATGTTTATGAAATAAGTAAAAAGTTCTAATCATAGTACATTGACTACCCTTGATGACGTCACAAAATTGAATTAGAAAACAAGAATATAACCTCTCCGAAAGATATTGTAAATGCATTTGAAGATTATTTTACCAACATTCCATTTAAAGTCACTTCTTCTGTTAATTCATGTGCCCATAGTGCGGTGGCCCTTCTTGAAAGTAATATTGGTTCTTCATCTAAATTTAACTTCAAACATATCGACCCCAGTGACATCTGAGCATTTAAAAATCTCAAAATTAAAAAGTCGGAAGATGTTTGGGGCATATCAGTTAGCTTAATCAGTAATGTAATTGATATCATTGCACCTGACTTGGCATTAATTTTTAATGAATGTGTAGATGAAGGCATATTCCCTAACCTAATGAAAAATAGTAGACTAATACCATTATTTAAGAAGGGATCTAAGTCGGAACTTGGTAACTACCGCCCCATTTCTATTTTGCCAGCTCTGAGTAAGGTGTTTGAGAGAGTGATGCTAAATCAAATGCAAGTCCACTTCACGACCAACAATCTTTTCCACAGCCAACAATTTGGCTTTACTCGCGGAAAATCTACCACCGATGCGGGATTAACCCTTGTTAGCTTGATTTACAATGCATGGGAGGGATCGCAGGATGCCATTGGGGTATTCTGCGATCTGTCTAAAGCATTTGATTGTGTTGACCATCAGACACTTTTGCTTAAGTTACGTCGGTATGGTTTTGACAAAAAATCCTTAGAACTATTAGGATCTTACCTGACAGATAGGCTGCAGACTGTTCATGTGAACAACGTTAAGTCAAACGGAACTAACGTCAAAATAGGCGTGCATCAGGGATCAATTCTGGGACCTTTTCTCTTCTTGGTTTATGTTAATGACTTGCCTTGCATGATTGAGGCACAAGCTGGCATAGTAATGTTCGCGGATGATACATCACTTATATTCAAAGTAAATTGGCATAGTACAGATGCGAATAATGTTAATAATATTTTAAATGATATTTCAAATTAGTTTTCTACAAATAACCTATTGGTCAATGCAGAAAAGACCAAATGCGTTAAATTTGCAATGCCCAATGTCAGACAAGCAAACGTCCATGTCGTGCTGGGTAGCCAAAGGTTAGAATTTGTAAATAACACTACCTTTTTAGGAATAACAATAGATTCTAAATTACAATGGGGTGACCATATCACTATTTTAGCTAATAAGCTTAGCTCTGCTGCATATGCTGTGAGACAGATTAGGCAGTTGACAGATGTAGCTACTGCTAGGCTAGTTTGCTTTGGTTACTTCCATAGCTTGATGTCCTATGGAATAGTACATTGGGGAAATGCGGCAGATATAGAAACAATTTTTATATTACAAAAGAGGGCAGTCCGTGCCATTTATTGTTTAGGTAAGAGAGATTCTCTTAGGGAGCGATTTAAAGATATTAATATTTTAACTGTAGCTTCCCAATATATATTTGATAACATACTGTATGTCAGGAAAAATATATCTAGCCATACTAAAGTAAGTGACGTTACAGACAGAAATCTACGTAATAAAAATAAACTACTGCCTTCGTGTTATCGGCTTAGCAAGGTTAGTCATTCTTTCAAGGGGGAAGGTATACGCTTTCATAATAAATTGCCCGAATCGGTCCTTTGTATGCCCGACAATAAATTTAAAACCTTTATAAAGACCACTTTATGTCATAAAGCATATTATAAGACAATTGATTACCTAAACGATAAGAGTGTCTGGCTTGAGAGTGCAGGCGCCTCCTAAAATGCCGTAATTGTAGCATATTTTGTACTTTGGTGACTGTATACATTTTTTTTGTGATGCATTATACACGCCCTTTTTGATTTTGACACGAGATCAATGTACATTCGTGCACATTTAGTCTTAAGAAAAAGTATAAATGAGTTAATTATTGAAAAAGAGTGACCGAGAGTTTTATTGTCAGGTTCTTTTTCTCGGTTCTACTTGTTGCTTTGCGAATCTGGCAGTATATGTAAATATAGAAGCAATGACATTTTTTTTATTTTTAGTACCTACTCGTCAGTAGGTACTAAAAATAAAAAAAAATGTCATAAGTAAGAGCCATTTAGTGACCTATACAAATAAATAAATCATTTCATTTCATTTCATTTCACGATTATCGATGTACCGATAAACCATGTTAAAATGAAGTATAATGTTATACTTTCCCGCCTGTTTTTCGGAATGATTATTTTAGATTAGATTAGACAAATTTTTATTTCGATTTCATAAAATCATAACATAGTTTATAACAAAGTCTGTACGTCTCTGCCTATGTAAGCATAGATCTTTAAAACTACGCAACGGATTTTGATGCGGTTTTCACCAATGCATAAGGTGGTTCTGAGGAAGGTATATAATTTGTCAAGCAGGCGGATCCGCGGGCGTCTGCTGTTAAACAAATTTGCGTACAGGTAATGATTCTAACAAATTTTTGGTTTAAGAATCCTTTTTTAGACATTCTACTTTAAAGCCCATATTTCCGTTAAAACAAAGCTTCCCTAAGCAAAGTTTAATCTAAAAGCTAAACGGCTGGCTCAAAAAATCTTAAAAAATCATGATTCTATGTAATTAAACTTTCAAGAAAAACTATAACAGATCAGATAACTTTGTTAGTTCAGGAGTTGGCTAATAACATGACTACGGAACCCTATTCTTTGCGTTGCGGTTTTTTTTAACTAATGCCAGTGCGAGGTAAGCGAAAAGTATAACAGATTAGTGAGATTCTATGGTATTACTTAGAAATAACACTCAATTTTTTATCGATATTTTGCGTATTCCATAGTGTACACAACACTATTACACACACACATTTGCATTTTGTTTTTGGGATCGCCTCTGAAATGTCTTTGTGTATATTTCTACATACTATATCTATGGTTTTGACGTTATTTTTCAGATGTTATAAATCATCAAATTTTGGAAGATGGTCCATGTCCATGGTCCATGTCCGAAATGGGTCATTTCTTCAGTGATCATCAATCATATTTACATGCGTCCGCTATTTAGTATGTATATCACTGATTTAATGAGTAACTTCTGGATGCTGATTAAACAATAATTGTCGTTTTCCGAAAGGAGCGATGCATAGCTAATAGACTTTGTTGCTTCACCTTGTATTTCACATAGCATCCCGACAATTTGAAGGTCCAAGTTAATTATAAAGTTGCTTGCACATCAGACGCATTTCCGCCAGATCTATTATTGAACCCTTTTACTATACCTACTAAATTATATACCTACTAAATTATTTGCTACGAACATAAAGGTATACCAAGATATTTACTTATATCTTGTAATACGTTTGTATAATATACAATTTCCATTAGAGGGTTAATTCTCGTATATTGTTCTGGTATGGTAGTTCGTCGCCCTCTCTCTTATTTTGTTTCGAAAACCTTTAAGTAGGTAACTGAATATGGTATTTTTCACCGAAGGTTAGTTAGGAACGTGAAGGTTCTTCTAATTAAGATGTTAACAACATTCTTTAAAATGCATACCTATAACGTTACGCTTACTTGATTGTTATGCAAAAACAACTCAAACTAACAGTTTTAATGCACCGAAGAACGAGTACAAACAGCTAAGCCTAAGTACAGTTAAACTATAGTAATTTATGATGCTCGAGGCCGTCAGTCAGTAGAAACTTCTCGTGTCAGACCTGCCCTATGTGCATGACAGTCTCGACTAAAGTGGATCAACTTATTCTACCAAGGATATCGCAGCAAATGACAGACACATGACCTGATACGCCCAGTTTTTGAATTTTCCTGCGACATCATTGGTTATCGACTGAAGTTGTCGCTGGCTGTGCTGCAGTAGAATATGTGACACACACAAATCGGCGCAGAACTGATCATTATTATCAGTTGCGTTCGTCAGTCAGTCGCTTTCGCGAGAACCTTATTTACCTGATGACAAATATTCGTGGAAAAAATCACACACACACACACATCATACCTATATCCCCGAAGAGGTAGGCAGAGGTGCATTACACACCCACAATTTGCCAGTATTTTTGGTCCCACGTAATAGGGGGCAAGCCTATTGCCTTCACCGGGCACATTTACGATACCTGTAAATAGGCGGCGAGCTCTCGACCCGATGACCCTAGTGTCACAACTCGCAGCGTGTCTAACACGCTGGATTGGCGTATTGAAAAGCCGTCAAAGGTTAAAACAGTTGCTACGTAATATCCAAACAAAGTGAAAATAAGAAGCTACCGCCAACAATTCCTTATTATTTTATTTTCGAAATATGGCTTAGATATGCGTAGTAGGTAGCTAGTTTCATATTTTATATTGAAATTACCACTAAAATGGAGAAGTGGTTTCATAATGAGTCTATGTCGGCTTACATTATTATCTAAGTACGAAAAATCTTTTTAAATTACAATTTAGTCCGACCCGATTTGCAAACATACGAGTACCTTAGACAAAACATATACGTTAGTTACCTGTATCTTCAGTATAGCAATAATATTATAAGATAGCCTGCTGATAATATTGTGCCTATCCATACATCCAGTGCCAACAGTAGGTACATATAAATAAAATTGAAGTGTCTGTGTACAATTTTTATTTAACAGCTTTTCACTAAACGAATATATGTAAGGTACTACAACTGTTTTAACAGGACTTTCACTGGCGAATAGCATAAGGTATAAATAAGCTACTATTTATCCCGTGAACTTGTTCCCGCGGGAATCGAAATAGATTTTTGAAATATAAGTACCGTTGAACATTGTGGTAATTTTGACTTCTGCTGTAGCAGTTATTTTCCTGTTTTTCAAAATAAAAGAAAATTAAGTTGTAAACATGAAGAAGTCATAGCACAGAAAAGGGTATAATAGTATAATATAGGTATAATATAATAATATAGGTATAATAGTATGTAAGTAGTCATAATAATAAAAATAAAAAATTGGTAAGTACTAATACCACAGAATATATACTAGTACAATCTAATACTTTAACTTCGAATTATAATTCTGGCTCAAAGAATTACCTCTAGTATTGCCATTCAAAATTTGGTGCAGTCAGTCGGAAGTTATGCGCGTAAATGCAATTCAGCGATTCATTTTTATTTAAACTAGCTGTCCCGGCGAACTTCGTTCCGCCACAAATTAACCTTTTCAACCTTCCCTGAAGTTGTACGAATAGTTCATGCCCAAAATTAGCTAAATCGGTCCAGCCGTTGCAGAGTTTTAGCGAGACAAACGAATGGCGATTCATTCAGTGATTAGTTCATGGTCACTTATACCTATACGATTTCTGCCATTAACATCCAAATACAGTACCTACTTTGGTTATAAATAAACTAGGTAATAAATAATACGAGTATAACATACGTAATCGGTTCACAAAATACTAATTAGAATTTTCGAAATTAAAACAATAAAACGGAAACCAAGTTCCGTTATAGACAATTAAATATGAATTATAAACGGTTATTAGGTTATTACGAAAGGTTGTCCTAAGGCCTTGTTGATTGAATAACGAACAAGTTCATTGCAAGCGGAGCCCAGTTAGATCAAACCTACGCTTCACTGCTCATGACTCAATTTCCATTTTCTTTACTTAGTTTCTAACTAACTATTTACCCAGGTGGTCATATTTAGCACTGATATTGCACAGATAACAATATATAGCTTATCATATCTTTACACAATTACAATATTGATCTAACAAACACGCGTCGTAATGCTACAATCAAGTGATTACATTACCGAAGAGTTTATAATTTCAAAATGCTTTGGAATAACTGTGTGAAAATTGACTATCAAAAGTGGCAGTTAGAACATCCGTTTTCTACGGACTTCTACGTGAGTTGTTGGCAGAGTAACCGTTCGGGTCTATACTTGTTGTGTATAAGAACTTTACTTTTCCTATTCTCAACGTGTGTCCTTCTCGTATCAGTGTGCATGGTGCCATTGACATTGGACATTCACTTCGGCTATTGGTTCATACTTGTGACGCACTGGGGCTTCCTTCTAATCGTACTCACGACAGCTTTTGGGGCTGCAGTTTCGGGTTACGCATATTTCAAACGGCCTATTGGTATGGTGTTATTTTTATTATAATTTATATTCTTTAGTTTAACTTGCTTTTTAAATACTAGCGGACGCCCGCGGCTTTGCCCACTTGACAAATTTTATACTAAAAACCTTCCTCGAGAACCACTCTATTTATTGGTGAAAACCGCATCAAAATCCGTTGTGTAGTTTAAAAGATCTAAGCATACATACGACATTGTTTTATAAAATTTGTTTTTAAACTTAATTTTTCATGCAACTAATACCATTGATAAAACAAAACGGTATTATACTGTGTATGCAACATTGGGATTAGGAACCTGCTAGCTACACAGTCGAAAGATTTAGGTTTCGGTTTAGGTTTCGGTTTTCTTTATACTGTGCTAGCACAGAGCAGTTAAAATCCCTTTTTTTACTGTTCTGTACCAAATAGGGTGTAATTATTCAGCAGAAAGGAAGATTTATTGTTTAATTTCCCAGTGCATTTCGATTATTTATAAGTACGAATATTTTATTCAATTAATTAAGTAGTAAAGGATAAACCGCAACTCCAGCCGCTTGAAATTGTTTTCTGGTCCAATTCCCAACACATTACTTATTTATTGATGTTACTATTTCTCCAATATAAGGTCCATATACGGCCCGTTTTCCTCCAAATCTGTTCAAAACTTTGAGTGTGAGTAACATAATATTTACCCAAACATGTGCTTACACATTTTATTATTAGTAGTATTGTTTTAACTACCACTAAGTTACTAGAATTAATTATGTAATATTTTTCATTGAAGGCCCTTAAGCTATGTTATTTAAATTCAGCCTAGCGGCTCATAAATATAAGGATTAATGTGCTCATTACCAAATTAGGTATAATATATGATGTCTGATGTGAAGATTGGACGAACATCACATTCGTTTATGGTCACGTGACCTTACTGTGTTAAGGTCTTACTGATACTCTTATTTGTGTTTCGTTCTTGATACAAGTTCATAAATTGCAAACAGTTTAGTTACAACGAATAAAAGAATAACATTAGTAAAACACACGAAACAGTGAAACAGAACAGCTGTTCTCTCTGAGACAGTCTTGAGAATGCCTCGTGAGTAGGTGAAACATATGTCGACGTTTATAATGTCTTCTATTTAGCGAAATTAGTGCAATTATATAAAAAAATTCAACATCTTACCCCATTGTTTTATCATGGATTTTCGCCAGGTAACGCCTGATTCCGTTCAATAATAACATTAGTACCACAGTCAAAAGATAATGATCTTTTGGGACTAGCACAGTATAAAGAAAACCTAAACCTACCTGTGGGGAAGTTTAGGTTGCTACCGTTAGTACTGTGCTAGTACCTTACTCCTTACTTCCATATTCTGTGATTCTGAGAACAAATGACTATTTCCACTGTAATTTACTTGAAATTCCCATAAGATGTATGTAAGTAGTTTAAATTAACAATCTTTTGAGACATTAGGTAGGTATATATGTATACTTCACCATTCATTCGAACACATTACCTACAGTAACTGATATTTAATAATACAAAAGCGGTTTTCAGACGCAACATTCGGTCTACCATGGTACGTGAAGACTTATTGGTTCCTGTACAACATCGCGATACCTGTCGCCTTCCTCATAACTATCTTCTATTGGGCTGTTTTGAGAACTGGTAAGATTACTCTTATTTATAATACCACTTAAAAACTAAACTAAAAGCAGAAGGTTTCAGATAGAAGAAGAACTAACTTATATAATGTACACTCTATATTAATTTCAAACAAAGTGAAGAAATCTTATGGCTTTTTTTATTTATTTATTTTTTATTCCGCGAGACCGCGGCCTCTCCCATGTCCATTGCTGCGGGCGTCTCTGGTGACACTGAAGGCATTTCCAGTGGCGCTTTGGCCACCGGTGTGGCCTCTTTTTTATTTTTTATTTATCCCGCGTCGGTGAGTAAATCTGGTTGCATGCTGTGAGGCAAAGGCCCCGCAGCACGCAACCCTTCTAGCCTACTTCTGTAAGGACGGTGGGTGGCTATCCCGCCGTCCTCAGGCCCCGATCATGGAGGTCGATGGTCCTGGGCGTAGATGAGTCTGCGGCGCCCTGGTCGCTGACTGCGAAACTCAGCGGGGAGGGTACGCTCCCTCTCCCTCTCGGCCGCCTCCTTCGCGAGCATGACTTGCTCGCAGAAGGACAAGGCTGCGTTCCACCTACTCGCACTGGAGACCATGGCTTGGAGGATGGTTTCCAGCGAGAGGATATCCACGCCCAGACCCACTACGAGGTCCCGGCGCTGACTCGCCCACGCTGAGCACTCCACCAACGTGTGGAGTGCGGTATCGTCGTCGGAAACCTCGCAGTGTTGACACCAGGGTGTGACCTCACGATGGATGCGAAACAGATAGCTACCGAAACATCCATGCCCGGTAACGATCTGCGTCGCACGATACGTGAGGTCACCATGCCACCTCTGCAGCCACTCGTCCATGATCGGTCTCACCGCCGCGATGACGGTAGTTCCCCACTTTGGTTGCGCAGGTTGCACCCTCCAAGTCTCCATGAGATGAGCTGGCGTAGTTGGGACCGCTGGTCCTCGATTTCTCGAGACGCAGGCCTGTAGTCCCTCTCCAGCGCCTCCTACGCAAGGGCTCTCGCTTCCAGGTCACATGGAGGGGTCCCGACTAAGAGACATGCAGCCTCTCCGGAGATCGTGCGGTACCCCCGTATTGTTTTGCCAAGGTTGGCAGTGGTCTGTTAGAAATCTTATGGCTGTCAGATTTAAGTTGTCATACTATCGTACATATTTTGTCTTATCAGAAAATAATTTGGCTCTGACGGCCGTGAGATCCGTTGATATTAATATACCGACAATTTAATTTATTATTAAAGAATAAAGTTGTATATTTAATATTTAGTTGTATATTATTTTATAATTATTTATTTATTTTAGCTCAAAGAATAAGCATTGCCATACTTGCCAGTCTTCTGGGAACATTGCCAGTCGGTGACGAGGCGGAGGAGTTTTTTGACTCCTGTATATAGTGTAGATTTTAGTGTGTATTTATTTATAGTATAGTTTTTAGTAAGTGTAAATAGTATTTTCTTTTAATGTTATTTCTTGTGTACATAAATATACAACTTTATAATATTTAATAATATGTAGAGTAAGGAAACATAATGTCCCATGAATCGGTCCTCTCATTTATATACTTACTTAAGTACTTAAAAACTAAACAAAAATACGAGGTCGAAGATTGCAGAAAAACTAGATCAAGTACCCGCTCCTAATAGCTTTGCCTTTGGTCTGCTCAGTTTCGTATCAATTTTCAGAGAGGTTAATGACAATACTAATGAACAGCCTGGTATTTGGTTGTTAGTACATACTTGCTATTTGTATTGATTAATAGTTGACGCCTGCGTCTTCGTTCGCGATCCAATATTCAACATAAAATATTTATTTCACGCAGGCAACCAAACCAATTCTTCAGCGTTATTGTACATAGTAGTGTAATTGTGATGTACAAAAATATAATTATAGTAAAGTTTCATAGTATGAGGCTGTCATGACTGGGGGTAGACTAGTCAAAGCCTGCTTAAAAATATATATTTAAATTCGATCAGTTGTTTTGGCGCGAACAGTAATCATTCAAACATCAATATCCTATCCACAACAACTTTCGTGTTTATAATAATAGGGTATGACAACGGAGCTGTTATCATTTAGGGACGACATACAGTGCGATACAGAATATTCATTCCATACACTGACTCAAACAATATCTATTTCAGCCGAAAAAAAAGTAAACTACGCCCCCGACCCAATTCTGGACGTAATGCTCCATGGAGTGAACTCCGTCGTGATGTTTATAGAACTGATGTGTTCAGCTCACCCGAGCCGTCTCATGCACATAATGCAACCGCTCTGGTTCGCCGGCGCCTACATGCTGTTCAGTGTCATATACTACTTCGCTGGTGGTCAAGACCCGTAAGTACTTCTTTACTCTTTTCTCTACTTAGACTAGGTAGGTATAGCAAGTCTCGGGTGCTATAGGAACATCTACGGCAGTCCTTATAGGTAGTTAGGGCTCTAAAAAAGTACTGGTCTACAGAACTTCGACATCGCCAATGTGTATTGGATTGATTTAACAACACTGTGTAGGTCAAATCGCTTCACGGAAATTATCGAAGCCCAGTCGCTTCGCAGTTAGACTGGGATACTGATCCCAACTGAATTGGTAAAATGCTGAGTGTATTGATATAGGTACGGTACAGTTTATCCAATTTTATTGGTGCTGCATACTTAGGTATGCTTGTATAGCCAGTGAACTTGAAGCTCATTGATGCAACTAAAACAAACTTTTTTATCGTCGATTTAATAACTGACGTCACCGTAGTGTCGTATTCAGGCAGATGGAAATACATCACGGCTGTAGGCAGAGGTGTATTACCTACACACCTACTCTTAATATTTAGTCCCACGTAATAGGGGGCAAGCCTTCTGCCGTTACAGGGCACTATAGAAATTCATATCCACTCTGTAAGTCAAACCAAATTTCCAACAGCCAGAATAAGTGTTACATCCCACCAAGTAGAATCTCGTATTCAGGCCACTACATAATCAGCCATCCTTAGATCAACAAATACTTACTTGTGTGTACCTGATTCAACTGCACTTTAATGTCTAGCACTATATAGATAATTGGAAGTATAATAGACGTAACTAGAAAACTCAACGCTTGAATAAATAACTTAAATAATAATGCAGCAAACCATTCAAAGATTACAGGCGACTCTAAACCAAAGCAAATATAGGTAAACTTATGAAGATACGGTTGCTTGTACAAATAGTCTTTATTACACATAACACTATAAATTATTTGTGTTTCCATAAATAAATAAATTGGTGTTCGTTAATGTCACTAAAACTCGATAACGAGTGGACCAATTTTGTGTAGTTTTAATGGTTTTATGGATTTTGAAACAAAATCATAAAAAGTCTTACTCATACGACAAATCTATCCGGGTTTTGCAATACACGTCATGACGAAGAAGTTTCGCACTCAAATTTTTAGTCATATTGACTTAGTTTTTTGTCTATCAATTCTCTTTATATAATTTGTAGAGACAAACTTAACAGTGGCACGAAGATCACCGCCTACCTGGTCGTTTAATTATTTCACAACTACATAACATTTCAAAGAGAATCTTGCAACAGCAAAAAGTTCAAGATCAATATCTATTAAGTTCCAATCAATTGTTCTTATGAAGATTTATGTCGCAAGACTTTCGACATCTAGACATGCGACGTACAATTAGTTTAAGAGGACATTAGTTGTTGAATAAACTGAAGGTAAAACATGTAAGTCTTGTAAAAATGACAGTATAATACGTGTTAACAATTTAATAATCTTTGACTGAGGTTACACAAAACGTGGACAACACAATACAGAATAACAAAACAAGGTCAACTTAAGGTTCATGCAAAATAATGTCTGTGTTTTCTATATTTATTATTAGTATATAGTATTAGTATAATTGCAGGATATTGATCAGTTACTTATACAATCAAATAGGTAAAAATTAAACATGCATAATATACACCACGACTTTTGCTCCGACGAGGCAGGCATAGGCTTATTTTTATGGTCAAATTTCACTTGTTATTAAATAATTGGTCCCACATAATACACGTAGTAAACTCACGACGAGTTTTTATTGCCAGGTTCTTTGCTCACAGGCTTTACCTTTTGCCTTGCGAATCTGGCTTTACTAATGTTAGGGTGATTAATTTAAGAATGTGAATTCGTTTGTATGTTTGTATATTCGGACATTACATTAAATGGGGTGGATAGATTATTATTATTTTTTAAAGAAAATGGCTTGAAATTCCCGTGTCCCGCGTCCCGAAGAATGTGCCTACCTATATACTTTAAAACGCTTGAACCAACTTTGACAAAGTTAAGCCCGCAGATTGTCGGAGACGGATCCAAATTTTAGTCTACTTTTTTGTAAATTAAATAAATCTAACTACTTTTCAATATTCCGCCACATGCAAATTACCCAGCTTACGAAAGCTGGGTAATTTATTCATGCACAAGACCCTCCAAACCCACTTAAAATTAGGCCGAAAGAATAGAGAAATAATTTTGAAAATAGAACAAATATGAGAGTTGTGTTATCGTGCAATAAATAATAAAAAAATAAAAAACCTCGACTCTGTTTCGCCCCGAACCAGGGGCATCATCAGGAGATGGCTCGGCGCACGGCGCCCGAAATTTCTGTAATTATATTTTGGTAAGAGAAGCAACTAAATGCCTATTAAGAAAACAATTGGTATAAATAAGTAGTACCTACGCGAAAACGCGAAGACGCCCAGAACTTTAATTGGCTGTGCCACAGCGACTGGCACGTAATATTTTGTGTGAACATTTCATCGCAAGTCAACGGGTTTTTCAAAATTATAATATAGTCGCTTATTTTATAAAATTAATGCGGCCATTTTGGACACTTTCTAGAGTGCCTGGTGACGGCAATAGGCTTGCTGTCACCGGGCACTGTAGACTTATGTGGGACTAAAAATACTGGCAAATTGTGGGTGTGTATTGCACCTCTGCCTACCCCTTCGGAGATATAGGCGTGATATGTGTGTGTGTGTGTGTGTGCTAAGCGAAAATCGTACCTACCGGTAGCTACCGTATTACGGCAAAATTAGAATAACCCTTTTACATAGGTACAAAATAGCTTGCTTAGAAAACTAAAAAAATACAAAATGACGCGGATGGAACCTTTATCGTCCGCCAGTACCTAATTTATATCTTTGTTAAACATATTGCACGGAATTACGAGTAGATGGGATATTATGAAACCAAAGTGTGTAAACCGTTGACTGAACAATGGACTAAACAATTGGTCACACTTACGCCATCTGTAACCTATTCTAATACACTTTTGCTTTTTTATAAGAATTTCATAGGAATTTACTTTACAAATAACATTATAATATAAATCACAATCAAGTCCACCCTAAGATTATTCTTAGGGTGGACCTGAACCACGGCCTACTAATGAACAGCTTAAAATATTAAAAACCATTCAATGAAAAGTGTAACGACAAGCTGAAGGCCACTTTATAATGACATATAATTCATAGTTTTGATTAAATAAAAACGCAGTTTCTGTATTCAGAGGTTACAAAAATTGTCATAGTTGTGAGAAACCTTTGAAAGTTAGATATTTAGTAATAGTTTATGCAGTGCAATTATTTTAAGTATTTTGCATTCAATTCAATATTTCATTTTATATCCTTTAAACAACCGTAGATTTCTGATTATACTTTTAAATGTATTCTGAAATAGCAAAGTTTATTGTTAGAAACATATTTTATTGCTAAATTTTAGTAGAAGGTAACACATTGTCCATAGTATTTGTTGAAATGTGTAAGACGACCAGCGGCCATAGGCATTGTCTCACCAAGTCGTAAACCTTGAAAATACTATATAACTCAAATATGTACTGAATTCGGAGGAGCACATAAACTTAACAGTGTTTGCTAAACATAAATATTACTCCTTGCAACTAGTAGGTACTTAAAGTCGGATTCACTTAACTCGATAAAGTCTGCAATATGTCAAATATTTATTTCTGTTAATCAATACATTCACAACTAAGTACCTTCTATAATTTTTCGTGTCCGATCTCCACGATAATCTCTCCAATATTGTTAATGGAATGAAAACAAAAAACCCCGAAAATCCATTACAAAATCAATTTCTAGAGTTTACATTAACCAAAAATAGACTAGCACACACACATATCACGCCTATATTCCCGAAGGGGTAGGCAGAAGTGCATTACAGACCCACAATTTGCCAGTACTTTTAGTCCCGTAGTAGTAATAAAAGGCAAGCCGTCCCCGGGCACACATAACGGGTTATGTCCAAAATGGCCGAATGAATTTAATAAAAAGTAGCAGCTACATTGTAATTTTGAAAAAAAAATTGAAACCCGTTGCCTTGCGATGAAATGATGATTAAAGGCAACATAATCTTACGTGCCAGCCGCTATGGCACAGCCAATTAAAGTCCTGGGCGTCTCGGACTATTCCTGGGCGTCTCGGAATAAAAATAGACTAGGATCTATTAATATTACAAAACCATTTGTGTTTCAGATGGGGCAACCCCTTTATTTATCCAGTAGTGGACTGGAGGAAACCTGAAAAGACGATGGTGGTCATAACTCTGACCGCATTGTTCCTGGCGCTCATGCACTTGTTAGTAGTTGGCCTTGCGACAGTACGCGATGCAATAGCCAAGCGAAGACGCACGGAAACCACAGGAATATACAATGAAGCCTTTGCTCCTTAAAGTGACTCAAAGTATGACAAATTTTGTGAACTATGTATCTATAGACTTTAATGTATAGTGAAAGAAAAATCGCCACTCAGTGTTGATTTAGGAGTTTATGAAACGGGCGTTAAGAGAGGCTTACAAGAAATCTGCGCAAGTTCGTCATTCTAAAGCCCCCCATATACGAGACGATTCATCGTTACGATCCATCGCTTAGTGCTGACGCGCTATGGTCTGACCAATTAATATTCCCGGAGATGGTAAAAGATCACCGTTAGTATTATAGGAGAAATGTGGCTTATAAATAAACCGCCTCGGTAACTCGTTCGGGAATAAACGTGATTTTATGATATAATTAGAGATGTGGACTGTGGCTCACTCTGATTTGTATTTAGTTAATTTAAGGTATTTTGTTGCAAGTTACTATTGCAATACTATTTTAAATAATACTTTGTACTTACTTAAAACAGTTTTTGAATGTTTTTATAACTATCAAAACAAAGTGTTCAAAATAATCGCACATAGGTATATGTAGGTACTAGGTACATAAAATATTATGTACCTTTAGGTACCACTAAGAAATCACCCTTATTTATTAGATCACTTTGAAATTGATTACCGCTCTAGGCATAGAAAATTTATCAATTCCAATTAGGTACGAACAGTTCGCGAGGGATAAACGGTGCTTTACATTTGTGTGAGTGCAGTGTACGTGACGACGTATATGACCTCTTTTACACACACATGTGTTGTACACATAGCTACAAAAAGAGTTTTTACTCTACTTTTCGTGGTCACTCACACACATGCGAAGCTCCGCTTATCCCTCGTGAACTGTACCTACACAACTATAAAATAATGTAATTAGAGAAACAAAAAAATACTTAAGTAGTAAGTACAGTATTTGCAGAAGTTCGTGTAAAAATCCACCGCATCATTACCGACTGGCAAGGGTCTTAAAATACTGGTTGCGTTTACCCCTATAAAATAATTATAATGTATAATTGAGTGTCTACAACATTTTTAGATATATAGGTATCTCTGGATCAAACAATTTTCAAAGCGGTTATAAATTGTATCATAAGTAATAATCATACGAGTAATAATATCAAAGTAAAGTTAAAAGAGTGAAAATAGGTTTAATGAAAACGCACTGTGATCTTAGTTTCGTAAGATTTCATTGGGTTCCATATCAAATATTTATAAGACTTTACGTATATTCATTTGTATGTAAAAATAAATTTCGTTTGTTTAAATAAATTATGAAATTTGTGCAATATTATTATTGTTATTTTTTAAACCTCACCTGCCCTATGAGCATGGAATCGGAAGAGTTTGTCTAGAAAATGACAATCACGTGACTCAGTTAATACATTTTTATTTTTCCTGCGATATCATTGGTTATCGAGAGACTCTTCCGAGCGCTATGGCAAGGAGGCTGCACATGGTGCACCTGACAGGCAGTCGAGGCTTTGACAAATATATTTAAAGTGTCGGAACACAGCAATAGGCTCGCCCTTTATTACATACAAAGTAACTAGCAAAATACATACCAATTTGTGTAATCAACGCCGGTCACAAAATCACGTCATTACACCCTTCGCTTCGGAGATATACCTATTATTACCCGGACTGTGTGTGTTTTTATCAATAATCAATGGCAACGCAATGCTACAGATGCCAGAACAGAAGTAATTTAAAAGGATATATTAAGATGAACCTGGACTGCAGAGATTATAGATAATAACATCGCTCCTGGTTGTTGGAATTGAAGTTCGGACCACATAATGATTATTTTTTAATATATACGAGTATTGTCCATAAAATTCATTGTGAGGCTAACACAGACCTGTATACTTATGAATTAAATAAATTAAATTAATACAATTAATTTAATGGATTTATATCTGAAAAAACAGATAAATTAACAACAATATCCAAATTCAACTGTTTGGCCCCCAATTTAAAAGTTTTGCACAAAACTTCTTTACGCCTCCTAGGGTCCCCGATTTTAGAAGATGGCTTTTCCACTTTTATCGAGGAAAAAAATTCAAAATTTTGATCAGGTTATTGATAGTCTATGTAATATCAGTATTCATTCAGCTTTCACTATTCTTCGTTTTTGTCTTTTCGTACCCAAATTTACACATGCCCAGGACAGTTTTGGAAAAATGTAGAAATTTTGGGCAGACTATACGACAACTTAATACAAAATTCTTTGTGTAAAATTTTAAATGTAAATATTAATGACCGGGCCTAGGTCCAAGCGTCTCATCCAGTTCGCTTGGGCGGGCTAGGTATTCGTAGAGTCACAGATGTCAGTCTGCAAGCATTTCTGTCGTCGGTCCATAGCACCGAAGAATTAGTCAGGAAAATTTTGTCAAATGCACTGATTGATTCCGAGGTGCGACGCAAGACCGATGCCATAAATGCTTGGAATGTCTTGCCCCGACACTGATCTGCCCTCACGCCTAGGCTCACAGTGACTGTGGGATTCGTCGCTCTGAAAATTGAGAATTAATACACTAATTGACACTTCTGTCAATATTTCAGAGCGTTCACGCCTACTAGCTGTTGGAGAATGGGAGTCAGGGTTATGGATCCAGGCGCTCCCATCGCCCAACATCGGTACAATGTTGGACGACACAACCTTGCGCATTGCCACTTGCCTTCGGCTGGGTACACCTTGTGTATCCCCGCATCATTGCACCTGTGGAGTAGCCGTCGATAATATGGGACACCATGGTCGCTCTTGTAGCAGAAGCGTAGGTCGTATACCTCGGCACACTATTCTAAACGACATAATTCGTAGGGCTCTTTCCACCGCAGGTCTTCCGGCCGTACGTGAACCAAATGGTTTAGCACGAAGCGATGGAAAGAGACCGGACGGTATGTCGTTGATACCGTGGAAGATAGGATAGCTAACACCTTCACACTTCCAAGCACATCCGGATGTGCCGGCGCTGCTGCTGCATCGGCTGAAGGCCTTAAACGGCGTAAATATGCTAACCTAGCAGATGATTACATATTTGAGCCGTTTGGGGTTGAGACACTGGGGTCATGGGGTCCGAGTGCTCGCCGCCTTTATAAAGACATTGCTAAACGCCTAATCGATGCTTCTCAGGACCAGAAGGCTGGCTATTTTCTGGCCTAAAGAATAAGTATCGCCATCCAACGTGGCAACACAGCCAGCTAATACGGCCCCTGCTTGGAAGTTACAATTAAACAACGTAAAACAATTAACGTACTTTTATTCGCAGGAACCTAGGGTTTATATAATGCAATTAGCTATGAGTGTGTCGATAGTATAGGATCACAATACTGTTTACGGAAGTGCCCGGTGCACTTAACTGGGGGTCCACAGGCGACGGGCGGCCGTCGGCAGAATCCGCTGGTGTCCTCCAATGATTTCAATTTGCTAACGAGTTGCTCCGGGTCGAATACCACAGGAGCGACGGCGCAGGCGTCTGTTTGTTCAGCAATTGTACTCTTCTCAAATATGGCTTATACTAAGCCCCAAGGTAATTCTGGAAAGGACACAAGCAACGGATTAGATTCCGGCTCGGCACCGCTTGCCGTAGGCCCCACAAATCGCCGTACAGGTTCCCTAATTGTTGGATGCGCTGCACAATTATTTACATGAGGGTACATGACAAGGTTACACATAACACAGGATTATACAAACATGGGAACAGGGAAAACACAGACAGGTAGTTGGCTCATCCCTATATATCGGTCTCCGATCGGCGGCAGAAAATCTCAAAGAAAGAATTAACTAATAATCAAATGATAAAATATAGTCATAGGCCCAACACAAATGTGGCTTCATTTCAAAAGATTATTTTTCTACCTATTACGTATCGGAGACGAAGTTCCTAAAGAGTCTGCGTTATGCGTATTTCCTATCTAACAATTAAAACTTTATAATGGTTCACTAATTTAGGGAACCCTAAAATGACGGTCCCTAAATGGCAGTCTAGATAATAAAATGTTACTGAAAAGTATCTCACAATGGTTCACTAATCTAGGGAACCCCAATATGACAGTCCTTCTATGGCTGTCTCGATAATAAAATATTAAATAATAGTGAATATTCCAGATAGGTGGAATATGATCTAGGTATTTGAATTTACGTTAAACACAATATAAATTTAGAAAAATAACGGTTTCCTGCTTAAGGCCGCGCCCCAAATGGTACGGCTTCACAATAAAATATGTCGGGTAGGTGAATTATCAACCCTATACTTGGCAAACATTTTTTTTTAGAAATTTTTACATAAATGTATATAAGACATGTTATTAGTTATTGAAGGGGTAAAAATAAAAAATAAAAAATTATATAAGTTTTAAAAAGCAATGGTAAGTAAAATGTTTTAAGAAAAACTTTTTAAATTTATAATTGCATTAATTTTTCGCAGAATTAAAACGACAACAAAACGTCGACAATTGTTCAGCAGAAACAGCAAAAATGTTCTCTCTGAGACAGTCTTGATAATGCCTCGTTTAGAGGCGAAACAATTGTCGACGTTTTGTTGTCTTTTTAATTCTGCGAAAAATTTATGCTATTATAAATTTAAGAAGTTTTTCTTAAAACATTTTACTTACCATTGCTTTGTCATGGATTTTCGCCAAGTAACGCCTGTTTCCATCCAATATTTTATATAAGTTTTTTTTTTTTACAAATAAAGTACCGTAGTACTTTATTTAGATTACAATCTAGCCAAATAGACTAATAAGTAAATACATTTCACCGAATTTACTACGTCAACATAACACTAAGCATGCGTCCATTAACACTTACTCAGTTTTTTATTAAGGCGAAGACACTTTGTTCATGTGTTCTTTGTACGCAGCACTTATCACTACATTTATTTATTTGTCACTAAAAACACTACACTAACTCGAACGGTTTCGTTCGTTTCAGTCTTCTTACTATATTAGTGATGTCAAGAAGCTGGATTGCCTCAACATTCACATGGTTATGAAGTCTGTTTTCGTGAGCTTCTGCATATTTTTGTATGACTCGATCAACGTCGTCCATGTCTAGGTCTCGGTGTAGATCGCAGTTGCGAATGTACCAAGGTGCATTAACTATGTCCCTGAGCACTATATTTTGGAATCATTGGATGATTTGACGATTGCTCTTACTGGTACAGCCCCAAAGCTGGATACCATAAGTCCATACTGGCATCAATACCTGTTTGTATAATAGGACTTTGTTGTGTACTGATAGGGGAGAGTGTCTTCCAAGCAGCCAGTACATTTTCTGGTAGCGTATTTTCAATTCTGTTCTTTTTTTCTTGACGTGGGCTTTCCAGCGCAGCTTAGCGTCAAGTGTCATACCCAGATATTTAGCTGTATTTGCGTATGGGACTTGTTGGCCATTAATATATACAGGAAAATATTGTGCTCTTTTATTTGTGAAGTCAACGTGAATTGACTTGCTTTCATTTAGCTTAATCCTCCATTTTTTAGTCCAGTTAAGAACTTGATTAACTGCTATTTGGACTTTTTCTACAGCCTCTTCATGATTATTACCTATCGCCATAATAGCCGTATCATCGGCGAAAGTGGCAATACGATGATTTTCGCTAACTGGGATATCACTGGTGTAGAGTAGGTACAGGATAGGTCCTAATACGCTTCCCTGTGGTACCCCAGCTTTGATAGGCCTTATTTCTGAGAAGGAGTCTTCGTGTCGAATGCGAAATGCTCTGTTGGTAATGTATGACTCGAGAATGTCTGCTAACTGCCTCGGTAACATAAGATTTAGTTTGTGTATGAGGCCGTCGTGCCATACTTTATCGAATGCTTGTGCTACATCAAGGAATATGGTAGAACACACTTTCTTGTCTTCTAACGCTGTTTCGATTATATTAGATATCCTGTGTACCTGGTCAATAGTTGAATGTGATTCTCTAAAGCATAATATAAGTAAATAAAGATTTATTAACCGTTTCATATTAGATACATTGCCGGACTTCTAAAAATCAACAATATAAATACTATGTATATAATTTGCTACACTGCTAGTTGCTGAGTGATGCTTATTTAAAAGTTAAAGAAACAAATTATTAACAAAACAATAACTAAAATGTCAACATTGTCTTTTAACTAACTTAAAAAACATAAATAAATAAAGTATTAACTTCAAAATTATTGCTGAGATCAATCACATCAGTCTAAAATTAGTTCTTATCTCAGGTATATTACTCGTATTTCCACTGGAAATACGTTCTACTTGTTATTCCGCGGCCCAAGGCCGCGGCCGCTCTTACGTCCGTTGCCGGGCGTCTCTGGTTACTAGCAGAGGGTATGTCCAGTGGCGCCCGGCGGACTTTGACCACCTCTGTGGTCTCTTCGGGTGTTGGGTCGGGACGAGAATCCCGCGTCGTTGGGAAAGGGTTTTATCCCGCGTCAGTGAGTGAATCTGGTTGCGTGCTATGGGGCAAAGGCCCCGCAGCACGCAACCCTTCTAGCCTGCTTCTGTAAGGACGGCGGATGGCGATCCCGCCGTCCTCAGGCCCCGATCATGGAGGTCGATAGTCTTGGGCGTAGTCGCGGAGTCTGGGGCGCCCTGGCCGCCGACTACGGAACTCGGCGGGGAGGGTACGCTCCCTCTCCCTCCCGGCCGCCTCCTTCGCGAGCATGACTTGCTCGCAGAAGGACACGGCCGCGTTCCACCTACTCCGGCTGGAGACCATGGCTTGAAGCATGGTCTCCAGCGAGAGGGTATCCACGCCCAGACCCACTACGAGGTCCCGGCGCTGGCTCGCCCACGCTGAGCACTCCACCAAGGTGTGGAGTGCTGTGTCGTCGTCGGAAACCTCGCAGTGTTGACACCGGGGTGTGACCTCACGATGCATGCGAAACAGATAGCTACCGAAGCATCCATGCCCGGCAACGATCTGCGTCGCACGGGACGTGAGGTCACCATGCTGCCTCTGCAGCCAATCGTCCATGATCGGTCTCACCGCCGCGATGATGGTGGTACCCCACTTGGGTTGCTCAAGTCGCACCCTCCATGACTCCATGAGATCCTGGCGGAGTTGGGACCGCTGGTCCTCGATTTCTCGAGACGCAGGCCTGTGGTCCCGCTCCAGCGCCTCCTTGCGCCATTGGAACAATGACGCAAGGGCTCTCGCTTCCAGGTCCCATGGAGGGGTCCCGGCTAGGAGACATGCAGCCTCTCCGTGAGCTCTATCGTGCGGTACCCCCGTATGGTTCTGACGGCCAAGGTTCGAAGTGATCTGTTTAACAGAGTCACGTTCCCCTTGACCGCCAACTTATCCGCCCATACGGGAGCCCCGTATAGGGCCATACTCCGCACGATCCCCAGGTACAGTCTCCTGCAGGAAGCGTTGGGTCCCTTTAGGTTGGGCATCAGTCGCGAAAGCGCGGTCGATGCCTGCGTCACCTTGGGGACCAAACTTCGGAAATGTGGTCCGAAGTTCCATCGGCTATCAAGTACGATCCCTAGGTCCCATCGAGGGCTTGATGCCGATGCTAACGCCTCCCACATTTATGCTGGAACCTTCGGGTGGACCGTTCCGAGGTCTGTAAAAACACAGAACCTCGGACTTGTGCAAGGCCACCGCCAGTCCCAGCTGCCATATCCGACCCACGCCTAGGATCTGGGACAGCGGACGGGGGCAGGGTGGGGCGGCGGCTAGGAATCCGGCCTCTCGGACTGGGCGCAACGCTAGCGCCAGCAACAGCCGCGTAGGATAACGCGGGCTGCGTCAGCGCAGGGCGGTACGCCCGGTCCTCAAGGACGCCAAGGCGCCTCTCGATCGCCGCCATGAGCTCAGTAAGAGTAGGCGGCACCGGCTGTGGCGGCGATATGGGCGCCGCATTGGGCGCGGTCCTGGGTGCCGTCCTTGATGACCCAGCCTTCGGGGAAGGCGGCGTGGGTTGCTCCGTCTGGGTCCCGGTAGGCCCCTTGACCAGATTGGTCAGGTTCGCGACCTCCTGTCGCAGGGCCTCCATCTGTAGCCGGGACGCGGCAAGTTCCGCCTCCAGGCTGGCCACCTGGCCCCGGAGCTTCTGCTCCTCTGCGGGGACGCTCCGCGCTAGGAGCTCATCCAGGGAAGACTGGGCGTGAGTCACTGCCGTCTTCACCACCTGCCTCTTACCCTGCAGATTTTTGGTGCCACCCTTCATGGCTTCTGCAATTCGGGTAAGAGCCAGCATGAGCTCCCGCGCGGCTGGCACCTCCTTGTCCCTGCCACTGGGCAGGAACGGCACTGTAGGGGCGGGGGCTTTAAATACCGGCGACTTTCGGTATTTACCGGACGTCGTAATCGCCAGGTACTTCGTCGGAACCCCCTCCTCGGTCTCGCTGAATGCGGTCCCCCCAGAGCAACTGGTGTTCCTGTCACGCGACGACCCCGCCTTCGGGACCACCTTCTCCCGAGTCCTTTTGACTGGGGTCTTCCACAAGGAAGAACCCTCCGTCTTCATGCTGCTGGGAACGACGTCTGTCCCAGCAACGGTCGACGCGACCTCCGCGTCGGTTTGGGGGGTGGTTTTGAGGCACACCCCCTGGCCTGTCGGGCTTTGTTGACCCCTCCCAAATACCTGATGGGGGACGCTGTGACCGGTGGACTGAGCCCCGCATCAGTCACAGCCGGGTGTTCGTGGAGGGAGTTATCCTCTCCAGTTCCCAGTTGGGTAATATTATTCTTCGTATTTTGCAAAGCCATTTTGTTGTTGTTTAACGTCCGTCGACGGGTGACACCCTAGGCGTGACAGCTCCCCTGCACGATACATCCCCTCACCGGGTGTCAGAGCTTGGGATTGGGTTAATTTTTTATAGAGGTGTTCATCCTCGCGGCCCCGAGGGGCCACCGGTCCGGTCAATTCAGGATTACGGCTGGGCCGGGCGGGGGTCTTCACAAGACCGTTCCGCCCGCCCCGTTGGTGATTTTTTAACGAGGTTTTCTTCCTCGCGGTTCCGAAGAACCGGCTTTCCGCCTGCTGCCAGGCGGGGTTCGGCCGAACGGTGGTCTCTACGAGACCGTGTCCGACACCGCTGATGATCTCAGTGATGTCGGACCCGTCGCCCTGGTGGTTTCTCCGCACAGCAGCACTCTGCTCTGCAGAGTGTCGGCGGAGAGACCTGGGCCTCAAAAGGCCCCCACCGTGGTGGGTGTGTGCTCCTCACAGTCTGAGGAGACAAGACTCCCACCTTGGCCAGAATTTGCCGTAGTAGCTACAACTCTACGGTATGTTGCCGCAGAGTTGCAGCCACTGCCGTTGCCCGGGGTGCACCGCGTAGAGGATCTGACCCATGCACCCCTATTATCCACCCTAGCTTTTTTATCACGCCTGTAATGAAGCCAGGAATTGTTTATGCAGCATTTGAGAAAATATTGGCAAATACCAACGATGACCTCGGAATGGTGTACGATAAAGAGAGATCAACATGTCGGCGAGATCGACACCCCCCATATTACTAATTATACTCTTTTATAATGTTCGGACAAGGGACTGCCATTTTTCTACCTTGGTCTTTTTTGTAGCGGACCATAGTCTGGATAGGATCCGCCTCTACATAATTGCTTGCAGCACAGACACATTTGTTGTCGAACCATTTGACGACAGCAATCTTGTTTTTATTGCATGCAACTTGAGCATGAGAGCCTCTACCCTTTTTTTTGATGCAGGCCCATTTAGGTTGAAATCTTTTTGGTGGTATTACTCTGCGCTGCACGGTGACAAGTCTAGGCCTCTTTGAACGAGTAGCTGTTGACGCAGAAGGCACACATAGTGGTGATGGTGGCGATGACGGATAACCTCGCCTCAAGCTCCTAACCCGTATTAAAGGTACTTACAAGGTAGGTAGGTACTTGCAAGGGAACATCCAGTATAGATGGCGACAAGAGTGATGATACAGCCCCAAAAGGACTATTGTGATTAGTATTGAGTGATAAAATTGATCGCAAACAAGGGTTGATTGATGTTGACGCCTGCTCATATGCTACCATAGATGTTGAAGCAACCACGTGATTTACCTCGATGTCGTCATCTGATAGAAGATTAAGGTTTTCTAAGGAAGATGGCAAGGATGGAGCTGGTGAACTGTCAGAGTACGTAGGGCGGGTGTATTGTAACTCGTCCTCAGACGATTCACTTCCATCCACATCTTATACAGCTCCCCTCTTGGGGACAAGGGCTACAAGATGCCGAGCTCTTCTCTTTTGTTGCAAAGGGAGAAGAGGTATCTGCGAAGGAAAAGTAATTTTGGCCACATCAGACTATATTATTGTCGTTTAGTTCACCAAGTTAGCCTAGGAATTAATTGCGAGTAGTAACTATATAAATCAGGTGATGTAACTATTAGATACATAACAAAAAATATCTAAATTATTGGTCATTTGGCACTGTAACATATTTGATACACTTGAAAAACATCAACGATTACATGTACTTTGTATTCATTTAGGTACAATAAAATAACTGTTATTGTGTATGTATATTATATTTAATAAGCTACTCGAATTAGGTTACTTTTGAAAACAATTAGAACAAAATATAATAAATATTGATTATTTTTACCTTGCGATGCGTAGACGCTTTCACTCGGTCCGCCATCTATGTATGTTACATAATAAAAGTATGAAAAAATCCTTTTAATTACAGTCGAAATTTTTTCTAAGATGAACGTATCAAATTGTACACAGTACCAAGTATAGGGTTAACCTGGATTCTCCTTCTTGATATTCGCAATTTAAAATTATAAAACTATGGTTTATTGCTTAAGGCCGTAGGTGGTTAGCCTTTAAGAGAATTTTAGGTAGAAATATTTTTAACAATTTATCATTATATCCGATAGAGCAATGTTACTAGGTCCTAGCATTCCCTACGAGTTTATAAAATAGGTAATTACATAGACAACATATATAGATAGGTATTACATATATAATTATAGCATTTAGGGGTGGAGTAATTTAACCTCGCCGTCCTAAATGTTTTCTGGTATATTTTGTGGCAAGAAATTCAGCACCGCCTGATCTTGATATTTAATTCGATAAAATATTAATTACTTTATATACGATTAAAACTACAATAACCGTGGCTCGATTTCGCATACATCGTGAGGTCACACCCCGGTGTCAACACTGCGAGGTTTCCGACGACGACACCGCACTCCACACGTTGGTGGAGTGCTCAGCGTGGGCAAGTCAGCGCCGGGACCTCGTAGTGGGTCTGGGCGTGGATACCCTCTCGCTGGGGACCATGCTTTAAGCCATGGTATCCAGCGGGAGTAGGTGGAACGCGGCCGTGTCCTTCTGCGAGCAAGTCATGCTCGCAAAGGAGGCGGCCGGGAGGGAGAGGGAGCGTACCCTCCCCGCCGGGTTCCGTAGTCGGCGGCCAGGCCGCCCCAGACTACGCGACTACGCCCAAGACTATCGACCTCCATGATCGGGGCCTGAGGACGGCGGGATCGCCACCCGCCGTCCTTACAGAAGCAGGCTAGAAGGGTTGCGTGCTGCGGGGCCTTTGCCCCATAGCACACAAACAGATTCACTCACTGACGCGGGATAAAACCCGACCCCAACGACACGGGATTCTCGTCCCGACCAAACACCCGCAGAGACCACAGAGGTGGTCAAAGTCCGCCGGGCGCCACTGGACATACCCTCTGCTAGTAACCAGAGACGCCCGGCAACGGACGTTAGAGCGGCCGCGGCCTTGGGCCGCGGAATTAAAAAAAAAAAACCGTGGCTCGATTCACCTCGGAGTCTAAACAACTATATTATTATTATTATTATTTCCAACGGGGACGCCGGTGACCGGACGGACGATCCACCCGCGATGTTTGCGGGCCATTTCGTCCATTTCCCCAGTTCTCCCCTTGGGGAGAGTATGGTTGATCCAGCTTACGGCGCCGGCGCCCCGTCGAACCTTCCTGTGCCCTTTATGAATCTTATCATTTGTTCCACCTTCAGTTTACTTATATCTTCTTCGTTCAGTCTATCCGACCCCAGGATTTCCCATCTGATCAGTGAGTACATGGGGCATTCGGCCAGCAGGTGGAAGCTTGTTTCTTTGCTGTCCATGCACTCTGGGCATTTGGGGTCGCTTCTTGCTCCTATCACTGTCAGATGTCTGTTCAGTCGACAGTGTCCTGTTATCACTTCTATGGCGAGCCTCATGTTTCCTCTTGGGAGTTTCATGAAGTGACTCGTCCTTTTCTTGTCTATTCCCTTGATGAAGATCTTCGACTGTCTTATTCCAGTCGAGGTTCTCCATCGTTGATTGGTTTCTACTTTAATTCTGTGGCTGATTACTCCTTTGGTGATTTTGTGCGCTATGGGCAGCCGGGGCTCCGGTCCCACCAAGTTTTCGTCAGCACCTTCTCTGACTAGTTCGTTGGCCCACTCGTTGCCCGTGTTACCCTCGTGTCCGGGGACCCAGGCAATCGTTAGGTCGATGTTCTTGGCCAGCCTATCCAATGATTTCTTACATTCCTTGACTATTGCTGATGTTGTCTCCACTTTGTCAAGTGCTTTCAGTGCAGCCTGGCTATCCCTGTAGATGGTCACCTTACCCGTTGTGGTTAGGTGTTCCACTATTTCCACGCATTCCTTTATGGCATATATCTCTGCCTGAAAGACGCTTGCAAATCTTCCTAGGGGTATTGACTTGTCTATTTCTCTCCCGTCCTTCAGTCCCGTCATCGCATTTTATATGCACTCCCGATCCAGATAGCTTAGTCAATTCCTTTCTTGAACCGTCTGTATAGCAGATAGTATCACTGGGATCTATCTGCCATTCATCTCGTGTCCCTATGTGTATTCTGTATTTCTTGTCAAAGGTTCTCTCCTTCCTGATAAGGTCATTATTGGAAAGGATCATTGACAATTTTTCTTCGTAGTTTTTGCTTATGCTTGCATGACCTTTGTCCATGAAGTTGCCGGTCCATAGGCTTCTGAGTTTGAACCATTGTTCGGTCGCTTTTCTTTTTATTTCTAAGTCCAAGGGGTTCAGCCCTAATATGATCTCTAGCGCGGCTGTTGGTGTGGACCTCATCGCGCCCGTGGTCATGAGGGCTGCTAACCTTTGGACTTTATCTAGTTCTCGCTTATTTCCTCCTGTGGCAGCCTTGTGCCACCATACCAGGGCTCCATGTAGGATTCTTGGCAAAATTATAGCCTTGTATATCCGTAACACTACCGCTGGTTTTATTCCCCAGGTTCTTCCTATTGTCCTTTTACACTGAATCATTGCCATTTTAGCCTTTTTGCATGTGTTACTGATATGAGTCTTGAAAGTTAGCTTGCTCTCCAGAGTTACGCCTAGATATTTCACCTCCCTAACTTTTTCTAGGTCGTGATTATCCAGTCTCACTGGTATAGCACCTTCTATTTTTCTCTTGTTGGTGAACAAAACTAGTTTAGTTTTGTCGGGGTTCAGGTCGAGACCTTTACTCCTGCACCATACTAACGCTTCTTTTAGCCCTCTGTTCATGATTTTACACATGACGCTGAGGACTTTTCCTGTAATCAGGAGCACGCCGTCATCAGAGTAGACTTGCGTATATATGTGCATCCCGTTAATTTTCTTTATTAGTTCATCTATTAGCAGGTGCCTGCTAATAGATGAACTAATAAAGAAAATTAACGGGAACCACAGTAGTGGGGATAGGCATCAACATCAACTAAACAACTATAGGTTTACTTTGACTTACTAATAATCTATGAAATAGCTATTTGGTAATATTCTGATTATAGATCGCGCGGTTGGCATTATAGAAGCTATTCTGTTCACAGCACTTACCCCGGGTACTCGGGAACACAAACACTGATTTTATTCTGAACTACTGTTGCAGATATTGATCTCACTAATTAATGGCAAGGGCAGCTTTTTTTAATTAAATTATTTAATTATAATTATTTATTGGGTAATTTGACAGGTACCAATTATGACGTAAGCTATGCCTTGACGAGAATTTAATTATGCGAATGTGCTTGCTCGCTGTCTGCACGGGTTTATCTATCCTCTGCCGCGGTAACGTGGTAGTGCCGTATCCCTCCTCGGTCGTCTAGTGACAAGACAAACTACACATCGATGTCCGCGCTCGGGCTACCATTGGCCGGCGGCTAATCCTTATCTGTTCGATCTCGACTACTTCACAGAACAATGAGCGAAGGAATTTATGTGTTGTTTAAACCCGTTCCCTGGCCTTCTAGTATGTTCCATTTAGTGATGTGAACACACGCAATATTTTTGATGTCGATGTTCACACATCAAACACAGCATTCTGGGAACCTTCCCAGTCGGCAATGACGCGGAGGATTTTTTAAACAATATTTTGTAATGTAAATATTTTTAGTCTATAATTATGTATATTTTGTAAATTGTAATTCTTATTGTAAATAAATGTACAATTAAATCAACAAATATTTTGCTGATATATTTAATGGATAAATATTATATTATAAATGTGAAGTGAATTAGTGAGTACCTTTGAAAATGCCATATGGCGAAACCGGTAAGGTCAATACAAATAAAGAATTTGTGGAATATCTGTACAAGTGAGTTATTTCATAATGTATTACTATATGTTCCACCAAGTGCCGACAATCGAAAGCATAAATTATACTAAATCCTTGTTAACAAGAAAAAATATTTTTGCAATTACTCGTATATATCAGTGTTTATACTCGTAATGTTACGTGAATCATTAAGAATTAAAATCCACCAGGTAATCGTATTTAGATATAGATAAGACAATTGAACGTGTGACAGTGTCGAACAGTCGTCCAAACGATAGGTAAATCAAAGTTTAAATAAAATGGGACGAATCATAAAATATTTTAAAAAAGAATTCACGAAGGACATGTTTTTCTTAACACACGAAAATGCATCAGATTTTTACTTGAGTTGTTTTCAAAGGAACAGGTCTGTTATACCTATGCTTCTTGTAAGGACAATTATATTTCTCGGTTGTGTTGGAATAATGACAGCATCAATGGTGACTATGACCCGACTTGTGAATTTCGGTACTTGGTTCATATTTCTAACTCATTGGGGATTACTTATGAATACAATGAACTCTATTTTCGCTTTAGTCATCTCTCTAAGAGTGCTATGTAAAGGACCTATTGGTAAGTGCTTATTGTATTGAATCTATTCTATTTAAATTTTAATTGTTCAAATTGAAAAGTTGAGAGAAAAAATTTTTATATTTTTTTTCCACTTACAAATTACAACCAAGTTATAATACTGTCAACAGACAACAAGAGAAAATTCAAGTTTTCAATTGGCACGCTTAATTAATATAAAATGTAAAATTTAAAAAAAATGTAAGCGTTGGCGGCAGTAATTTGGGTCTCGGTGTCGATCTCGCTGGTTTTCAAAAGTACTATTGGATTCTAATAGTACTTTTTACGCTTACATTTTCCAGCTCCGTGTCACGACTTTTTAGACAGGGTATATTTGTTGTACTTGACAAGTCCATCATTAGTGACACCCAAGTCTTCAATCCGATACGGGCTATCCGCGCTCTATGGTCGAGGTTGACACTTCGGACTCATACCGATTAAACATAAAAATTTATAAATCAGAAAAAATTAAATGTCATCGGTAGGACTCGAACCCACAGTCTTATCTTAATAAGGGGAATAATGCTCTGAGCTAATATTTTAAAGATAGTTTAAGCAAACTCATTGCTTTTAAATAAATACAGATATATGTATATTCCTCCACAATATTATAAACTATCTTTCATTTAATTATGATAAATTCTGTGACAATATTACAAAGTTTTCATAACATACGATACAGGAAATCAATTTTCGCGTACCGATGAATTAATTAGTTTTATCAAAGATTATTTTGTTATCTTGCTAGAAACACAGTTTATTATCCCTTATTATCTAATCACCAAGAACATCATATACACAATGAGACAAATCTCGCTTCGTAACGCCTTTAAATATAATGAGGGTCAATGTGCTCACTGTCCCTGTCGGGTATACTCGACTATTCACAATCGAATGCCAAATAATCGAATATCAATCAACTGACCACCACAAATAAAAAACATAAATATATCATTAAAAATCAAATATCAAAGTTCCCATCGATCCGACTTGTACTAAAAAAGTTATTCAAGGTTGAAAAGTTAAAAAGATGAAAATTTTCGGTTTTTAGGATTTTTCTCGTAAACTGTGAATTAAATCAAAAATTAGTTTGGTCCAAAATTGTAGATAATAAAATAACCTACAAATAAGACTGCAACTTTTTTCCTAGGAATTACCATTTCTGAGAGATTGCGGTTATTAACGTCCAACAAGCTATAGACTACACGCAATGCTGGTCCGCTCCTATTAACTCTGTCGTGATGTTATATAGCCTATGTTACTCGCTAAAAATGTAGCTTTAAATTACCGAAAGAAATTTTAAAATCGGTGCAGTAGTTTCTGAGGTGTCACGTTATCCCGTACAAACTATCCGTGATGACGCAGAACCCTGCGTCATCACGGACTGGAAAATTTCTGGAAATTTCCAAAAATGCTGGCAGCATTATCACGTTGTATGGCAAGCTCTCACTGGAATGGAATTCCTAACGATGAAATCCGACGAGGACCAGGGTCATTGACATAGCCCAAAGAGTCGCCAAGCTTATGTGGCAGTGGGCAAGACGCATCGTTCGTAGGACCGATGGCCGATGGGACCAAAAGGTTCTCGAGTGGCGATCGCGTATTGGGAGACGCAGCATGGGTAGGCCTGCCACAAGGGGGACTGACGACATCGTAACGTCGTGGGAAGTCACTGGATGCGGAAAGCGCAAGACCGCATGTTGTGGCGTTCGTTGGGGTTCAATTGGCTAAAATGAAATGATGATGACTCAAACGCCATGACCATAAGAATGCAATCACTAAGTGTAGTTAATTAATCTATATTTGTTTGTTTTCAGATGGAGTTCTAGGACTACCTTGGTATATAAAGAGTTACTGGGTGTTCTACAATATATCAGTACCTCTAGCGTTCTTCATTACTTTATTCTATTTTGCTTTACTCACTGAATTTAGTAAGTTATTATTGTCGATTCTTTCGTAAGTCATTTTTAAACTGTTTCGGTAGGAAATAAACATATATAGACCGCCTTATGGGAAGTCGTTTTACCGTGGTCAATCTTGACCATATGAATTTGGAGATGACGTTCACATTCCACATTTTGTCGTTGGGTTCAGGATAGTATGTAAGTACCCATTTGGGCTCTACCTTGTCAAGCTCTACCCAGTCATGCCCTTCCCAAGTCGACCAGTTTATTCTGGCAAATAAAACAAATGGATATCTACTAGACTGTAAACAGCTTTTCATGCGGATTTATCTGAAAACTAGATTAGTTTGTCCCTTTCAAATAATCATGCAACATTATGTTAACTACAGGGCTCTTAACCCCTATAGAAATAAAGAAAACATTATCGACTTTCAGGTGATACGTATGCAATAAATCTAGTACTGGACGTGTTTATACATGGGGTGAATTCAGTGCTAATGTTAGCACAGGTGGTGGTCTCAAAACACCCCACTCGGCTCCTACACTTCTACTGGACTCTCTGTTTGGGCCTTATCTATATGATTTTTACTGTGATCTTCCATTTCTCCGAAGCTAAGAGTCCGTAAGTCATAGTTTCATTTATGAATTCGTTAATACTCTCGTACATTGAAATACGAGTATGTACAAGCCTGAAATGTTAAGGACTTCCAAATTTTATTCATTTTATTTTCCTCTATTTGGTTTAGTAACTTTCTCTACCTGGTTTAGTAATATAGTGTGAGTTTTAAAAATGAATTTTGCATGACTTGTAAAAGTCCCAGTTTTAACAAACATAGAATGCAACTAAAATAAAAAAAACTTTGTTAAATGTAGAAACCGCGTAGTTAGTGATTTATTTTTGATTTTCTTGAGATCTACATAATTTATTAAATTCAATTACCGTAGATACCTGTCACAACCGTCCTATTTAAGTGAAATGGGTTTTAATATACTGTTTAATTTAAGACACATTTCGTTATTGCAGTTTTGGCACCGACTGGATATATCCAATGGTGGACTGGAGCGACCCAGGAATAACAATAGCCGTGGCGATTGGCTCAGCTGCGGGGTTGGTTATCATGCATTTAGTCGTAGTAGCTATCACAATCCTCAGAGACCGACTTACAAGGCGTTTTAAGGAGCCGAATAAGGTGTATGTCTCCAATGATCGCTACTATTAAGATCCTGTTCTAAGTTAACGGTGAATTCAGAAATTCAGCAATCAAAACTGATGTAAATACAAAATGCAAGAAAACATTTAACACAATAAAGAATTCGTTTTATTATTATAAGCTTCATAAACTTATGTTTTAAAACATATATGTAATCACGCGTCGAGGACGCAGGCAGAGAAATAATGTTCCTAGATGTTTTTAATCACTAATAATCTGATTACAAAAGGTGTTTCGTACAATGTATGTAAGTATCTTCAAAGCAATTGCAAGTGCTACGAAAACCTAACACAAAACAAATATAGGTACCTATAAATGTGTACACTTTAAAAATAAACCATCTCTGCATCGAATAGGGAAGAAGTATGTAGGGGAAGAAGTTGAAGATGTCGCAGCTAGATTTAGAAAAGATAACTGCTATGTAGACAGCGTACATTGGGTCCTAAATTCTAATGCCACCACAACCGTTTTTTTCATTGCTTTTCTTTAGCATAAAATCAATTCCTTACTGTACTTGTATCTTTGTAGTTGATTGTACTTTTACCCACTCTAAGTTTAGTATTACTGTAGGTACTTGTAATATATATTGTACAATTGTTTGCTTCCTGAATAAAATAAAATAAAAACATACCTCTCACGCTTTTACCATTAATGGTACTGAAATTTGAGATGAATATTTAAAGTTAAAGACTAAATAATAAAATATGTAAGTAGGTGAACCAACCTTAAACGCACCATTTATTGAGCGGAGCGAAGCGGAGCGAAGCGGAGCGAAGCGAAGCTCTATCTTAGACGGCAAGTTTAAATCGTTTGTGTGCCAACTCCTCCGAAACGGCTCGACCGATTTCGACCAAATTTGGCATGCTGGCCGATATCATACCCGGGAGTGCATATCTCTGAAATCATGAAAATAAAGCATAAAAAAATTAAGAAAATTTGCTCCGCTCAACATTTGCAATTAGTAGCATGCATTGCATACCTAGTATATTTATTATTAAGTAATCCTTTTTTTAAGTGTGTAGTATAAAAACGGAGTATTAAGTTTGTTACGGAAAAGTGTGTAATTTCCTAAACAGATGTTAACTATCCCATAGTTTTCATTAAATAGTGTCTACAGCGTATCTACAAAAAATAAAGATAGCACAGATCATTTCGATGATACATAAAAACCTGAGATAAGAGTTGTGTTGACTGTGGTCGTCAGACGTACACCGAATATAGGCAAAAAGATTAATTCAGAAAATAAAAAAACAGTAAAATGAGTGGAGTGAAAAAGTTTTTAAAAAGAGAATTCACATCGGACAATTTTTTTTTAGAACACGATGATGTATTGGATTTCTACTTAACTTGCTGGCAGCGTAGTCGTTCTGCCCTACCTCTATTATTACTCAGGATATTAATATTTGTGGGTTGTGTTTGTATAGTGATAACTTCTATGACACTTACGACTTTGGAGCTCAGTTTTGGAACTTGGTTTATATTTCTTACACACTGGGGTTTGTTATTGAACACTGTGGCCACAGGATTTGCTGTGGTTACCTCTTTGATGGCGTTCTGCCAGAAATCTGTTGGTAAATATACATACTTACATTATTACTTATTAACCTTTTGATTTAAATTACAAGTTACCCAAACCACAGAATAGGGAATAGTACTTACATATAGAACTTGCACTCTGACGTTAATTAAAGCACATTCTTTTGTTTACAGAAAACATAATTCAAACGTTAGGGTTGTCAGGAAAGTACCAGCATAATTTGACCAATAATTATGACGTTAATGCCTCAATATCAACTCTATGGTCAATGTCGTATCACAAACAAGAGACAACCTTTACTGACTTACAACTGCAAGTTGTCGCTGACGTCACGTATTTTTTGCGATTGTTAGGCGAGTGGCATAGGCCTGCCCAAACATAGATACAATTAGATTTAGACAGCACTTGTACATATCTTGTATTTTAGTATAATATATCATTACGAAGAAAAGTTACCTACCTTTTATGAACCTCTCTTTGCCTGGCCCTTTCCCATTTTATTTGGGGTCGGCCCTCCGTATCATGCGTCTCCAGGTAGCTCGGTCCCGGGTCGTCTCTTTGTTTACTTGGGCTTCTTTGAGGTTCTTATTTACTACGGACATCCATGTGATTCGGGGTCTTTCTCGTCCTCGGGGTTTAGTTTCGATATCCAGCACTTTTCTGGTCAAGTGGTCGGATGGTCGCCTCATAACGTGTCCGTACCACCGCAGCCGGCTCTCCTGCAGTTTATCTGGGATAGGTCTCACCTTGAAGCTGCCTCTTATGTGTGTGTTTCTAACATGATCCAGCCTAGTCACACCACCTGCCCACCTGAGCATCTTCATCTCTGTGCAGTGTAATTGATTTTCGTGCTGTTTTTTGAGTGGCCAGCATTCGGCTCCGTATGTCATGGCCAGTCGGACGGCTGCTCTGTATATTCGTCCCTTTATGCGCACGGGCATTCGGCTGTCGCATAGCACGCCAGATAGTTCTCTCCATTTCATCCACCTGGTATTTATGCGATGGGTGACATCAGTGTCTATTGACCCATCTTTACTGATGACTGACCCAAGGTACCTGAAATGGTCCACTTCTTTTAGGTGGGTGTTCTGCAGACAGAAGGTATGTTTACTGTCGACACCACTAAAGTTGCAATGCATGTACTCGGTCTTCTCTCTGCTTATTCGCAGACCTGATGTTTACAGAGCTTGCCTCCACTTCTCTAAAATCTGCTGTATTCTTATATAGTATCTTCACTGATGATGACGACGTCGTCCGCATATAGGATGTCCCATGGCGGCGCTCGTTGCAGATTTGAGGTGAGATGGTTCATTACAATATTAAATAGCAGAGGGCGGAGTGCGGAACCTTGGTGCACACCAACCTTTACATCAAACTCATCGCTTGTTCCGGCCGGACTTCGTACTTTGTTTGATACTTGGTGGTACATATCTTTGACAGTCATTATGTAATGCTCGGGGACACTCTGGGCCCTTAGAGCGTGCTAAATTAATTCTCTCAGTACCCGGTCGAAAGCTTTTTCTAGGTCGATGAATATCATGTGCAGGTCTATTTTGTTGTCTCTGTACTTCTCCATTAGTGTTCTGACCGAATGTATGGCATCAGTTGTGGATCTACCGGCGACGAAACCGCATTGGTTTTCAGTGATGCTAGTTATTTCAAGTAGCCTTTTGTTGATGACTCTTTCCCATATTTTGAAGGAATGTGAGATTAGCTTTATAGCTCTGTAGTTGCCGCAAACTCTTATATCACCTTTATTTTTATAGAAAGGGATGAGAAAGCTCTTTCGCCATTCATCGGGAATTCCATCAGCCAGGAACTTGTTGAAAAGTTTCGTCAGGAACAGTACGCCCGCATCACCCATTCGCTTCCAGAATTCAGCAGGAATATCATCAGGGCCAGAGGCTTTATTATTTGCCATTCGTTTGATTGCCAGGGTTATCTCTTCAGGCCTTATACATGGGATAGGGCCTTCTGTAGCAGGGATATCTTGTAGTGCCTCGCTAGGGAATACCTTATTTAGCAATTCTGTGTAGTATTCTTTCCAGCGGTATCTGATGTCTTCGTTTGATGTTAGTAGTTTTCCTTGGTCATTTTTGATAAATTTGTTTGTGGCAGTATCCCTACTACTTTGGTGTTTGCGTTTTGCCAACTTAAAGATTTCTTTATCGTTTGAAGCAGTTTCGAGTTTAGCATAGAAATCATCCTTGGCGGTTGCCCTGGCCTGTGCGACGGCTCGTTTTGCGATTTTCTTAGCAATTTTATAAGCCTGGTGGTCAGCATCGTCTTTCGTCTGTTGCCATAGTTTGAAGAGTGTTTTCTTAGTTTCCAATTTTTCTCGTACTTCTTCATTCCACCAGCTAGTATCCTTGTTATTATTGATGGTACCTTTAGATACTCCTAAATATTGTTTCGCTTTTTCATTGCAGTATAGTTGAAAATCTCTCCACATTGCATCGGCTGTATCATCCTGCTGCTCCTGAAGGTGTTCTGCGATGTCTTCACACAGTCTGAGACCTTCCTAGCCCTCCAATTTATGCCACCGTGTTCTTATGATTTTCTCCTTCTTGACTTTGTAAGTCTTTGGTATTTTGAACTCTGCCACTAGTATTCTATGCTGTGAGGTAAGAGGTTCCCCGGGTAAGACTTTGCAGTCTTTGCATGTCTTTAGCTGTTTTCTATCAGTTAGAATGTAGTCTATCTGAGTGCATGCCCCGCCGCTTTTATAGGTTACTAGATGTTCTACAGGTTTTGTGAAGAAAGTATTAACAATTGCTAGATCGTGTGCCTGTGCCATTTGAAGGATGCTCTCTCCCTCCGGGTTGATTTTACCATATCCGAAGTTACCATGTATATTCTGGTAAGTGGTAGTTTTCTCACCAACGTGACCGTTCAAGTCGCCACCGATGAACTTCGGCTCACAGTTTGGTATAGACTGCAGCAGATCGCTAATTTCATCCCAGAAAGATTCCTTTTCCGAACTTGGGGTTCCGTACTGGGGGGCGTATGCGCATATGATGTTCATGCACGGTTGATCGTCCAAGGCGAGCTTGATTGACATTAGTCTTTCGCTTACTCTGTTTACTTTAACTACGCGATCTTGAAAGTGTTTGTCTGCCGACTCCATTCTGTGCACTTGTTCCATGATAAATCAGCTTGTAGTTATACCCGATGTTACGCGATTTGGACCCCTTCCACTTCGTCTCCTGGATGCAACAAATGTTGACGCGTCTTCGATGTAATACTTCGCTCAGTTCTGAGCTGCGTCCTGTCATCGAGCCCACGTTCCAGCTCGCTATACGCATCGTGGGTGATATCCCGGGGGCTGTGATGACATTTGCGTCACTTTGGGGGTACGCCCTAGTATTTGTTGCATTTCCATCACTGTTATCGTCGCATGAGGGGGACGCCCTAGCATTTTTTTCCCTTTTCTTATCTGTACTTTTCATGATTTGGAGTTATGATGATTGACTTTGTTTTTACGGCCGGTTGCCACCTGACGCCAAGGCTATCACCCGCTGCGGGGTGTGAGCGCCGCCGTTAGCCCCGAAGGGTTCTTCCGCCGCCATCTCCTCTGTGAGCCCCAGCCCAGACTCACCGCACTGCTGCGGCCTCTGCTCCGAAGATGTCGAAGAAGCCCACAGCAGGGGTTTTATATCGCAGTGTCCTTCTGCGGCCTTTTGGTCCGCGGGAGCTATTTTATTTCGCTCCTACCCTCCTGGTT
Source organism: Nudaria mundana (assembly GCA_963556515.1). Taxonomy (NCBI): domain Eukaryota; kingdom Metazoa; phylum Arthropoda; class Insecta; order Lepidoptera; family Erebidae; genus Nudaria; species Nudaria mundana. The sequence continues at coordinate 7,407,117 of OY748287.1, read as the reverse complement.
CCACTTACGCAGAACCAGACGAGCACTCCCCTATCCACCACCTTGGGGACGCGTTCCCATAGGGGTTGAAGGCTCCCCCGGGAAACCTACCTTTTATGAACCGACTTCCAAAAAAGAGGAGGCTCTCAATTCGACTGTATTTTTTTTATATATTTGTTTCCTCATATATTTGAACTGGGTGAACCAATTTAAAAAAAAAGTTGCTAGTTTTTGAATAAAAGCTACTACATCCGAAGTGGTCCCATTTTAATTTGGTCCCATTCCGACAATTATTTGGTCCCATTTCGGTAATTCTGAAGTCGGTTGTTGTGTCAATTTTTGACGTGTATTTTTTATTGATCCTTGTGAGACCAACTGAGATCTGATGCCTAACAGAAGAAAAAGGGCACATGCACCAAATCGATATCCTCATTAATTTACTGCTCCATAAGCGCGGTTGCGTCAACTAGGAAGTAAAGAATAGCATCACAAATGATGATGAAGCCAACCCTATCTGTTAATAAGTAACATACTTCAATTTCATTGAGCCTAAATAACTTAGTGGATCCATCAGGTCGTAGAAGACTCGTGGACATGATGATCATGGAGCAAGAACCTGGTGGGAGTTTAGATGAAACACATGTTCTCAAAAGAAACCAAAATCAAAATGATTAGGTTAGGTAAGACAAGTACTTATTACGAGTTGGGTCAAGTCAAACAACCCGCGTTACGATAATAGTATCTTTGTTTCAGTTTGAATGATTAATCGGGTAACAACCCACATTTTTGTAATGGAAGAATCGTTGTTTAAGATATATTTTATTATACTTTAATAAAATTTAATAGATCCAAATAACTTGGATTCCAAATTATGTCGCTTTACGTCTCTTACGTACGTTAACAAATTATTTTCGGGAAAATAGGAACTTTTTGACGGTTTTGATCTAAATATCGGGTTGTAATATTATGCATAGGTACTAACTAAGACCTATGGGGCCCGTCTGCCGTGAGCTACTGATCAATGGACAGGTTAGCGGCAGACTCACATATATGAGACTAATAAATTTACCACCGAAAAGTAATCGTTTTATAGGTGTATCCTTTTCTTATCCCTACGGGGGAACAAAACAAACATCTGTTCCAATGTGTTTATGACTATAAATGTTGTAGAAGTTGCCATGTTATATTACATAAAAATATAGCCTCTTACATCCGGCTTTCCTACGAGTTTTAAACTGACGCATGTGCACGTAGCCAAGCAAGCTACGGTTGAGATATCCAGCACACTGATAATGTGCAGAAGAGGTATTTGACCCTTCGACAATCTTGGAGTAAGTAATAGATGATATAACAACAAAATCTCAATATTAACAACATATAACAACGGAACCTATAATTATATTTAATATAGCGATTAGTTAATATAATGAACGATTGATATAATTTTAAAAGTAACTGATTTTTATAAGCATAAACATACATTCCGCCGGGCGCCACTGGACATACCCTCTGCTAGTAACCAGGGACGCCCGGCAACGGACGTTAGAGCGGCCGCGGCCTTGGGCCGCGGAATTAAAAAAAAAAAAAAAAAAAAAAAAAAAAAAAAAAAAAAAAAGCATAACATACATTAAAAATAACATCGTTTGACATAACATACTTTAAATGTAAAATCGTTTGACATACCCATAGAGATATTATAAGAGTAGAGGTAGTGTAATACAATTTTTCTATTAGACAAAGTGTGACTCTTCGCGGGTGTGAAGGAGTGGTGAGGAGGGGTATAAGGAACCTTAGTCCCGCCCACTTCTTTATTTTCCATCTCGCGGTCAATAGCAAAACTACTTACTTCATTAAAATGTCAGTTTACTACGTAGTTTTAACTATCTCACACTCCTAACAGGGACGTAGTCAGATTTTTGGTACAAAGGAGTTTTATATTTTTTGAATTGCAAATATACCTATCTCAAACTGAACTGTCGAAATTTGCCGTAGGGGTTATATCCACGTCTAAAGTATAACGGGCTCCCGTATGGGCGGGTAGATTGACGGTCAACAACGTGTCTATTTTAAATAGACCGTTGATAACCTTGGCTTCATTAAGTATCTGTTTCGCATCCATCGTGAGGTAACACCCTAGTGTCAACACTGCGAGGCCTCTGACGAAGACACTGCACTCCACACGTTGGTGGAGTTCTACCGTGGGCGAGTTAGCGCCGGGACCTCATAGTGGGTCTGGGCGTGGATACCCTCTCGCTACAGTCCATGCCTCAAGCCATGGTCTACAGCAGGAGTAGGTAGAATGCGGCCGTGTCCTTCTGCGAGCAGGTCATGCTCGCGAAGGAGGCGGCCGAGAGAGTGAGGAAACGTACCCTCTCCACTGAGTTCCGTAGTCAACGGCCAGAGCGCCGCAGACTTATTTACGCCCAGGACCAACGATACCTCCATGATCGGGGCCTGAGGACGGCGGGATAGCCACCCACCGTCATAACACTTTTCCCTTAAGCGCTCGGCAATGGACGTATGAGAGGCTGCGGCTTTTGGTCGCGGAATTAAAAATGGATGGTCTCAAAATATACTATTTTCTCGTTTTTGTACATATTTCGTTGCTGCTCCGCTCCTATCATTTTTAGCGTGATGTTATATAGTCTATAACTTGGCTGACGTGGAGTTACCTTATTACAAGTATGTGCCTGACCAGTTCTTGAATTAAATTTAATATTAAGCCATACTTTGAATAATAATATTCAATTGTACAGCCCATTATGAAACAGTCGTAGGAAACTTGTCTTGTAAAATTATCAGTTTCTAATTGCGGCCCTGTATTTTTGAAGTTTTATGATTATTGTTGCCAGTTGTCAATAGATGGCGACTTAGACGCGGACGGCTCTATAAAAACTACAGAGAAATATTTTAGCAATTAAAAATCACTTACGAGTTAACGTTGAACGAATTCCTGTATATTTAATTAGTATAAAATGTTAATAGTAAAATATAAGTAGCTATTTAAATTACGTGTTCGTGAAACAAAACACTGCCATCTATCTTCGAGTAGTAATATATTTGAAGATGTCAAAAAGGTCAAAAGTGAGAGATTTTTCTAGAACAATTCTAAAAAAAATACAATTAAAATTACTTACGCATGAAATGTGATGCGATTCTTAGCATCAGAACGTCTATCTGAATATTTTTTACATGATAGAACACAACACTTCATTTTTATCTTCTTTTATCCTTTTATTTCCACAAAAATTACTGAACACTCACAGTATATACATGTACGAAAGCTGATAGTACACTGATAAGCCACGCCCACTTTTTGAAATCATGCGCAAATTTTATGACGTCAGTGCTCACTTAAAGATTGCACTGTGCACAGTTGCTTATGGCATGTCCTCTCTTATAATACGTCCATGGACATACCACTCAAAAGATATAAAACTTATTTGGTCTAACTACCACAACATAACTAGTAACTGATTACCACCTGCGCTAAGATAGGTCGATGGAGCCCCTCTTCGCGGGGCTCCTATTTCTGCGGTTAAGAAAAATCGGGGTGTTAACCATAATGACGTTTTTTATATATATAAACGTTAGACCTAATGATTTTCGATTAAATAAACAATATACATATTAAACGTTAGACCAAATGTTTTGCGATTACATAAACGTTATATCAAACAACGTTATAATAATTAAGTTTTTTTTTTTTTAATTCCGCGGCCCAAGGCCGCGTCCACTCTAACGTCCGTTGCCGGGCGTCTCTGGTTACTAGCAGATGGTATGTCCAGTGGCGCCCGGCGGTCCAGTGGCGCCCGGCGGAATAATTAAGTTTTAGAATAAATAAATGTTATATGTAAAGAAATTATATCAACAGTTGGTATATCTCACGTTGATTATATCTTATGAACGACAATAAAATGAAATTAGAGCAAATGAGTTTATAGGGTATGAGACGCACCCATAATCTTGACACCGACTTCTATAATGACCGGTAGCGCCATCTAGTTTCATCGTCGGTACTAACGCAGTAGTACAACACTACGACTAGTAAGGCGAGGGACAGTTTCTTCTTGTATTCCCGCTACAATGTTATTTTTGAGCAAATGGAATTCGTTAACTGTACTTGCTAACTTATTTCAAATAATATTGATGCATTATTCGCAAAATCCAAGGCACCAACTGGTGTTCTGGTCTGTTGGTTGAGCGTTTCCCCTGGAAGCGAGCAGCCACTGGTTCAAGTTCACCCTATGGACTATCGTTTTCGCGATTCGTATTATAATATTAGGTGTATTTATATTATTAGGTAATAATAATATTAAAGCTTTATTTATTCCATGCAAAATATTTGACTACAACACAAAAAATATTACAATCAAGAATCCGACTAAAATCAATCATAATATGCAATAAAAGAAAATAATCAAATTAAACAGCGAATACATTATAATAATTGGATAATAAATTACAGATCGATCGCAAAAATAACTGTGATTATGTAAAAAATATCTCTACATTTTTGCACGGACCCCTTTGGGTAAAACCCTCCTCCAAGGCATGCCACTTCTCTGTATCTTTAGCAGTGTTTAGCCACTCTCTGCCTGCTGTAGCTAATATTTCATCAGCCCACCTGGCGTGCGGGCGACCTCTCGCTCTTTTCCCATGCGGCCCTGGCCATGTCACCGATCGCCGAGTCCACCTGTTATCATCACACCTAGCCACTTGGCTTTCTTTGTAACGAATTTCCTAGCGCATCTATTACTTTGGTCTTCTTATGTATGGCCCTATCTTTGAGCTTTAAGCCCATGATGCTTCTTTCCATTTTCCTTTGGGTAGTTTTCATTGTGTTGCTAGTTTTGACATTAAAGGTCCATGTTTGGCGCCCGTAGGTCAGGCATGGAAGTATGGCTGTGTCCGTGACTAGTTTTTTAGTAGATAAAGGCAAATTAGACTTTAAAATTTGCTTTTGGGCCCAGAACTTTTTCCAGGTGATAGTGACTCTTCGGTCCACCTCGTCTGAATTTCTATCCTTATTAAAGGATATTTATTTTCCAAGGTAGATGTACTTGTTAACAAATTCAAGAGGTACGTTGTTGATTGATATTGATGACGTACGATGGTTAGTCATGAACTTTGTTTTTTCTAGGTTCATTTCTAAACCAGCTTTTGAACCAGCTTGATGTAAATCGTTTATCATCGTGTTTTATTGTAAAGGACTTTCTGAGAACAACACTATATCGTCCGCGAATCTGAGGTGACTTAAATAATTTCCATTTATGTTAATACCTCGTTTGGACCACGCTAGATTTCCCATTCCATGTTGTAGAACAGCGATAAACAGTTCCAACTCCTCTCTCTATGTAAATTGGGACACCAATTCTATCCACCCTGACTCTACTCGTACAGCTATCGTAAATGTTCTTAAAAGATGTTGACGTAGTTTAGTTTTATGTCAGGTGATTTTCTTTCGAGTAAACAGGTAGCGAATAATTTGTAGAGACAGGACATGAGGCTGATGGGGCGGTAGTTCCCTATATCTGCGGGATCACCCTTTTTGTACAACAATATAATTTCAGATTCTCTTCATTGGCTTGGTACAATTTCTTCTTCGAGTATCTTGTTCCACAAACTAGTGATTGGTGCAAGCAATAGAGTACGTGCCTGTTTGATATATTCATTTGTTATTCCATCTGGGCCCGTGCTTTTTTCTGGCTTAAGCGTTGATATTTGTTTCCACACTTCCTGTTCAAAAAAATGTTGTATTGGGAAAGTATCAGTGTGGCAGTAAACCACTTTCCGTTTTGTTGTCATTGTGACAGGATGACAGTTTGGTGTAAAAGTTCGTAGCTATGTCTATTATCTCGGTACGAGATTGACAGTTGGTGGTTGAAGTGATGGAATCATAGACCAACGCGGTCGTCGTATACGCTGTCGCCGTATACGACGGGACAAGGCATTATGCATTTTCCCGATACATAAAAGTCTAGCATGTTTGGTGCGGAGGGGTCATCGACACGCACACATTCTCAGACGCTCAAACCCAATCGGGTGCCACTACGAAACTCACACATGACAATAAGAATAACACATTAACATTTTCACAAACACATACATATACATTTTATATCATAACACTATAATGACACTACCAAAAGTTACCGCCCACTGTTGATGTAACAGTATCGATACATTTTATCGATAAATTTGACAAAATCGAGTATTAAAATCAGGTTTCAAAAATGATACCAAGGTGGATGTTGTTTATAAAAGTGTGACTTTATTTGCTATTTGTAACTTAGGGTAGGTATTATATCAAACCTATACATCATATAAATCTAAACAACTAAATAAAATCGAAGAGTCTGTATACAGGGTATATCTATAGCTGTATACAGTGGACTATGTATACAGTTTATTTTTAAATCATAATGTCATAATTCAGTTTTCTATTTTTACTACAATCGATTACATGGTTACTAAGAACAGATCTTTGTATGTCTTATAGTTTCAGACTTTTCCATGCTGCCCATATAAATATTACACTCTGTATGTATAATAAATACCTACCCCATAAAAATAAACATTTGAATTAACTTTCGTCACTTTCGTTAACACTAGTGATATAGTAGCATCAACTCGATGGAGAATAAAATGAGGGCAAGGGCACTACGAGTACAACACCGATTTTATAAAAATAAAATAGTAAAGTAATGAAATAATTAACTCAACTAAGTCTAAGTAACACTATAGTCTCCAAGTACCCGTACCTTACAATTGAATGAAAACGGTCTATATTATACAACAGTTAGAATGTGGCTGGGCCAAGTTTATACTATAGATCTAACGGCTCGCTTTTGTAAAACGAAAATGGGACATTTATATCAGCACATTTATCCCACAGCAGAATGCTGTAAGTTATTCAAATTGTACTGTGGAAGCCGGGAACAATAAAATATTTTAATGCCTAATTTTATTTACTTGCTATTTATTTTATGTAATGACTGACGTATTTGTAGCAGAACTGAAATTAATCGCTACAAATACGTCACTCAGTCAGTGAGGCTCTACTGTAGTTTAGACATCGATAACCAGACCTAGGAACGTCGCGTCGTAGATTCAATGAGTTGCAACATGTGCCCATTAAGTGGAACGTCAGTTTCTACCTATCTTACGTTTTGGACGGTAAATTCAACGTATCCAATTGATTTTTTTACCATTAAGGCAGATACATATAATTTTGTATAAAACAAGTAAACAACATCCAAGATTGATGTTAACATTGTCAAACGTCTGTTGTTACAAAACAATATCCATAATTCCCTTACTCTCGGATCTTTCGGAAACCTGTAATAAATAAATGAACAAAAATATCGTCGAAGTATTTATTAGGTAATGTAATTCGTAAGTATAATAAAAAAATTATACAACAAGACTCAATATTATACCTATTAAAGTTATCAAAACTCAAGATCATAATATACAGACCTACGTAATTTAAATAATATTCAAACCAGTAATTTATATTGCACCTCTTTGCATTTTCAAGGTATTTTATCGATACCTAACTTGGTACATCACTCCGATACAGACACTATAACTGTGTATTTGTTGCCATGGCAACACCCATGTCAGTCGTTTGACATGTTTGACTGATTTGCGAATTGTATGAAACGACCGACTTCGTGTTGATAGAAAAATCCGAAATAATGAGACTTTGATTATTATAAACAAAGAAATTTGTATTATTATTTGATTAAAAATACTTACCTATGGAAGGTAATACCATCTTTTTGTAAACTAGATGTGCCTGACCTTTTTTTGCAACAAAAAACTGAGCAGGTTGGCATTTTTGGGGATGACAATGGCCGCGCAACTAGATCTAGTCTAGTAAGTTGTCAAGACGCCAATTTGTTTTATTTCTAACTTATGACCTATAGGTCATAATCATGTGAGCGAGGGGAACGCCTGCTAAGGCGGCGGTGTGGATGGAATCCGTAACTTTTCTTTATTTAGTTCTTCATGAGCTTTTTTAGTAGACCTAGATTGTTCAAGATGTTTTTGTATTTTTTTTTGTCTGTAGGTCTCATAACAATTTCTAATTTCTTTGTTTGCGAGTTTGTACAGGTTTTTTAATTTTTCCTTGTCAGATTGATTCAATTTAAAGTAATGGTAAGTAAGATGTTAAAAACTTTTAAAATTTAATAGCATTATTTTTCGCAGGGTTAAAAGGACAACAAAACGTCGACAATTGTTTCGCCTCTAAACGAGGCATTATCAAGACTGTCTCAAAGAGAACAGCAAAATTTGTAGCTTGAACATATTTTCTTATAAGTAAGAGCGTGCAAATAACGTTAGCGCGATGTAGGATTTCTCACAATAACCAACGCGGGTAGAAACAACAAATCATACCAACGAAGTTCAAAATAGGTATTCACCAATGCAAGACATTATCTTTTTAAATATGTTGTATAGAAACCCAAGTGACACATACAAACCAACAAACAACTAATGTGTCTGTCTAAGCAGCTTGTTGGTTTTGTCGACGTTTTGTTGTCCTTTTAACCCTGCGAAAAATAATGCTATTAAATTTTAAAAGTTTTTAACATCTTACTTACCATTACTTTGTCATGGATTTTGGCCAAGTAACGCCTGTTTCTATCCAATATTTGATTCAATTTAGATTTGTTTTGTAGTTTGCTCCTTTCTTGCATGAGTTCTAGTGCTTTAGAAGACAGGATTTTGCTCTTCCTTGGACCTTTAATGTCTTTTAAACTTTCCCTTATGTACTGGATAATTTTTTGGCTATAGTATTCTGAATTGTAATTGTCATGAGTCGTTGTGAGTACAGATATATGTTTTTTGAGGTTTTTAAGGTACATTTCTTGCTCTACTATAGTTCCCAGTCTGGTTGATGTGTTAGAAAAATCGCGTCGTCTTTTTCTGGTAGTTTTTAGGTGAATTGTGGCTCTTTCTAACCTGTGGTCTGATCCAAAAGAGTATGATGTCAATACTTCGTACTTAGAAATTATATGAGGATTCGTGGTCATAATGTTATCTATTTCATTCCTTGTGTTTTTGTCAGGAGATATCCATGTCCATCGATTCTTGGGTTTTAACTTGAAGATTTAATTGACAATTTTTAGGTTTTATTCCTGTGCGTATTGAATGAGTCTCTCCCCACGTTTACTCCTTCTACCATAGCCATAGCCACCGGCAACTGAGCTTTAATAACTCCCGGGAACTCTTATTTGGGCATTAAAATGTCCCATGGCAATTACGTGATTCGTGAGCTCTATCTAGATCCTTGTAAAAGTTGTCTATGCCTTCTTGCGATGAATTTTCAGTTGGTGCATACGCTTGAATAATTGAGAAACGCTCGGTATCCACTTTAATCTCTAGTACGCACACTCTCTCGGATATTCCGGTGAATGATGTGATTATTCATTGAATTTTTTCTTGACTAGGAAGCCTACTCCGTATAATCCTTTTGTTTGACCTATGTGATAATCGTCATTTTCGATTATTCGTTCTCCTAGGCGGCGTACCTCGCATAATCCTACCACGTCGTGGTTTATATCTTCTAGCGCTGCCTTGAGCTCTATAAGTTTTGGTTCAGAAGATAATGTATTCACGTTGAAGGAACAAATATAGAAGGTGCTTTTCATTAGAGTGGTATTTCTTGGAGTGTTTTGGTCGATCTCTCCCGCGGTGACCAGCCGTACTGGGAGATTAGGGGTGAGTAGAGGAGCCGCTTTCCATTGCTATGCTGCGTGATGCTGTAATGTATTTGTTTGGATTTGGGGTGTTTCATTCGGGGTGAGTATTAGTTTAGGCTATTGTATTATGTAGACTTTCATGTTTACTTTCTTGTTTTTCTTTGGGGGTTGTTTAGTAGACTGAGACGCTTCATGATCATATTAGGTATTGTACCTTATACATATAAAATAATGCCTGTTTCTCCGAAGAAGCAGGTACAGATAATTGGTCCGCCCACATTTCGTCAGTAGTTTTGCTGGTCCCACGTAATTAGGCGGTAAACCTATTGCCGCTAATCGGGTACTTTTATGTTTGCCAGTGTCACATCAGTTGATCGACAGGTGCACCACTTGCCAGTGAAGTTGACTTGGGCCTAAAAAACCTTGATAAGACCACTATGCAACCTATTGTAGTGTGTAATATTATGACAAGTTTTCATCGACAACAGCACAATTTCCCGAAGCGATACCTTCAGGAAACAGCTCAAAACATGTATCAGAACTGCCGGTGTTTTTTTTTAAATAAAAGGCAAATAATTAATGATAGATATTATTTGAATTGACATAGATTTTATCAAAGAAAATCTTATTGTAGAATTTGAAACCCTGTAACCCTTTAATTGTATAATTTCAGATGGAACCTTAAAAATGCGATGGTACGTAAAGACGTACTGGGTATTCTATAATATCGCAGTTCCTATTGCGCTTTTCATTACGTTATTTTACTGGGCTTTACTAACTGGAACCGGTGAGTTTGTCATTATTGTACAATTTGAACAGAAACATAAGAATACCTCTCATAATTTCAGCAACATTGCACAGTAATGCCCATCACGTTGGAGGAATATCGTCACGTGCCATGTGACGCATCGATAGATCTTAGGGCCCTTATTGCTGTCTGGCGACTAGTCTAAAATGAAGAAAAAACTAACAATTTACAAAGATTAGTAGAAAAAAATCCTCCTCGTCATCCTTGACTGGAATGATTCCTAGAACTAGCATTCTAGGAATCTGTCCAGTCAAGTTGCCACGTCGAATCCTATCGACCCCACCGAACCGTATGAATTCATTTGGGTATAATGTTTCTTCGTATGTCTATGTCCAAAAACTTACATGTGCTGTACTGAAGGAAATCCACAGACAAGAGTCACCTTATACATCATACTTAATAATATTTCTTATTATAAAGCTCTAGCGCATTCGGCCTATTCGATGCTCGGGAGACAGATGCATATCGTTCTTACAATGATTTCTCATAAGAATCCTAACCTAATATAATATGCTGTTTCAGATAGTGAATATGCTGTAAGTATAGTGCTGGATATTTTCATCCATGGCGTGAACACGATTCTAATGCTAGCGCTAGTGTTAGTATCGCGGCATCCCACACGCCTGATCCACTGCTACTGGTCCATCAGTGTTGCACTCATCTACATGGCCTTCACAATAGTCTTCCACTTTTCTGGGGCAATGAGTCCGTAAGTAACACTAAATGTTATAAAAGTTCCACGCCGCGTGTGTAAACTAAAAGTCTATAAAAGTGTGTAATGAGAGTATTCTTGCCAAAACGTCGTCTATCTGTCCGGCATTTTCACAGCGTGCAGGTGAGGCCCTGTAGATGTTAGTAGGGCCTCTGAAACCCTGAATTGGACTGTATCAAGTACAATCTATATGACACATTTTTACTAGTTACTGCTAATTGCCTTACAGAATTGCATTGTCATAGAATAGCTATAATTTATAATAGTAAGTAGTTATTTCTGAAGGTTAATTATTTTACACAATTATACAAAAAAGAGAAGAAATGTGATTCAAATACTTGGTATCGATGGAAATTTTTTTTAGTCGATGACCCAAGGCCGTGGTTTCCCCTACGTCCATTGCCGGGTGCCCCAGGTACCTACGTACCTATGGACTAGATTGCTATATATTAATATTTACACTATCACATAATGTAGGTAATCGTATTAATTTAAAATAGAATAAGGCTTCAATTTAAACTTATATTCCGTTTGAGTAAAATAGAAAATCGAATTAATCCGTCGAATATGTGTGATTTCAACGACAGAAATCTTTGAGTTTGTTTAGTAGGTACTATATCAGTCGGGTATATTCCTATCAGTTTATCAAATAACGATTTTATCTTGTTGTGTGATGTGATTCATTTTTATCGTTTTATGTATTTTGTTATGAGAAGTGCAATCGAAATTCCAAGTAGGTAGTTTATTTATGCAATTATTCGTTACAGGTTTTGCACATCTTGGATATATCCAATGATGGACTGGAATAACACTGGGACCACGGTCGGGGTAGTGTTCGGCTCCGCAGCATGTCTGATCGCTCTTCACGTCATCGTAGTGATGATCACACTAGTCAGAGACAAACTCACGCGGCGATTCAGAGACACTAATTCTTTTTCTATATCTGACACCCAGTGTTGCTAGATCTTAGTTTATATTATTGGTTTTAATAATTGAAAAATTACCGCGTATTCGCTCCATGTTCACCAATAAACTGAGGAGTAGGTACCTACATAATGTGAACATGGCATCCATGGCAGTACCGAAATATCGGACTCTCGATATAATAAACTATTGAAAATATCACACACGTATACAAACCAGTATTTATACCCGAAGAGGTTGGCAGAGGGGTATGTATACTAGTAGTTCTGCGAACAGTAGACCTCGCGTTATTTTCGGGTCCCTAACATCATTTTGGGACGTGGTCTGGTGGCTGACTTTCCATGCGCACCAACAGAGGTACCAGCAAAAAAGAAAATAAGAAATGATCATTTTCTCCGCATTTCTTCCCCATTTTCCCCCCATTTCTCCCCCATTTTCCCCCCAATCGAAAAATCCCTTCGACAAAAGTTGCGCCTTGCAACAAAGAACACTTGTGCCAATTTCATGAAAATCGGCTGAAAAATGCGGCCTGCAGACCGGAACTGACACACATACATACATACATACAGACAAACAACGCCAAATCGGCCAGTCCTCGAGTTGAAACTGAGACGCTTCGCTCGCTCGGTCAATTACGCTCAAGTTTCATCAGTCTCTTGGAAATCGTACACGTAATGGGGAGCGTGGGAGGCATTTCTGGGTTCTTTGAGTATATTTGCACGATCCTCATTCGTTTGTCAGCAAATACTTACAACAAAGTGTTGTACCTGTGTAATCTGTGGGATCTATGTAGTGTGTATTTAATAAGTACCTACATTTAAACAATTGACTTTAGTTGTAAGCAACTGCCTAATTGTAATCGAAATCTCTACGCTAATTTAAGTTAGCGATGTTGTATTTCTATTTTGTGTCTGAAAGTCAATCTACCGTAACTGTCGAACTAACTTTTACTGTGATTAATTGTAATTATAATAAAAAGTTCTGTTTACGGTGATTATCTTTTTCTGCCTTTTTATCACAAGCTTACAGGTAAACTGTACTGAGTTCTTGATCGAATGGTCAAAGTCTATTCAACTTTAAATATTATTGACGAAGCAGCAGCCCTGAATGCGAAACCTGTCCCCCAAATACCGTATGGTGTCTCTTTTTGATAATTTTAAATACGAATCGCAAGAAGGATAGTTCTTAAGCCGGACTTCATTAAAAAATATTTGATGAATAATAGTTTACAAACTTCATTGTTTAAAAAAATATTCTTGTACACATAATTCTATGACTATAAATTTTACAATATGAATCGCAAATACTATATCTTGGGCTGAACTCGAACCAGCAACTGATAACTTTCCAGGAGGTACTTTCTACCAACTGACCAAGACACCACTAGCCTAAGACATCTAATTTTGTGATCACATTGTGTTAATATCGTGACTTACGGCGTCTCCAGAGCGCCATCTACCGGTAGCTGAGGAACTAACTACTATGGTAGGCTGTGCGTAATGTTGCAATTACGTTTAAAGTTTATGTGATTCATATTGTAAAATTATATAAGAAAAAGTTAGCATACTTCAACTACTTATAAAATATATTAATTCTATGACAATAATATTTATTACGTGAAAGAAACATAAGAAGAAAGCTCAAACATAAACTACAAACTAGACTATCTAAAACTAAAATAAATGTGTAAAACAATGTCCCCATAACACAGGCAGTATTCCTGCGCTGGATTGCTAATGAGATTCTTTGCACGAGAAAGCTGTCTGCGCGGGATCACCAGTTTACACCAGTTATCACCAGGTACCTCAGACGCTTCTGAGTTCCGTGAAGAGCTGATGCGCACCGTGGCTTCTGAACCTAGTATCTCGACACCAACTGTGACAAATTGATATTTTGTACCGAGACCACTATACTATTTATTTGCCATTATTTAGTCACGTTTATCAGCCGCCGCACCGGCTATTTAACTGGTAGCCTGGAAGAAGGAGCTCGTCCCATCATCCAGGGTACAAGATACATTCCACTGGATTGCTTGCCATCGTCACACATGATACTGGGATCCAGGACTGCGGGAACGCTAGCGCTAACAAGATCCCGCCACAGGATGTCCAGACTATGACTGTAATTTTTTTTAAGCAACGAAGTTTTCAGTGTTCCTACATCGGTCTTCATTGAATAAAAGTATATTCTTCTAGAAAACAGATATTAGTGGCAGCACTGTTAGTTCAATGGGAACTAGCACAAATTAAGTGCATGTAGCTACAATAGTACATAGTTTGCCGATTATCTGTTATCACTTAGTGTAAAGAGTGTGTTGAAATCTGTTACACACCTTTGAGATTAATTTTGGCACCACGTTTAGATAACGTTTAGTCAGACGATAACAATAACACGAAATAGATTGTCAGTTACCAGTGATCGATATTTATTAATAGTTGTGTATGTGTGTCAATCAAAATGAATGCATTAAAGTCATATTATAAACAACAAAGTGAATTATCAATGTTCAAATTACAACATGATAAACCACCAGACTTCTATCTTAGTAAATTTCAAGCAACGCGTTCAGTTGTGCCACTTCTGATCTTGCGAGTATTACTCCTCTTGGCCTCGTTAATTATACTTCTATCTTCAGTTATAACTCACATCGTGTGCGGCAAATTTCAGTTTTGGTTTATTTATTTAACTCACTGGGGTTTGTGCAGTGTACTACTCACGACTGTGTTCGCAGTTGTGGTGTCTACGCGCGTCTACTTATACGGACCAATAAGTGAGTACCTACTAACTAACTTTTAATATAATCTGTAGAATATGAAAAATGCGGCCTTTTTATTAATTTTTTTTTAACAATACTAGCAGTCGTAAATACGATTTACTAGCATTACCGGTAAAAGCTACTAATACGTGGGCCGTAGAACATTGAAAAATATTGATTAACAGCAAGCTCATTTTCAGTAACTAGCTTTATTTTACCGAGTCCTACCCCAATATCTCAAAAAGAAATCTCAAATGAGGTAGCTAACAGTTATCCAGTTAAAATAATCGGAAAAGTTTTGACCTTGCAAATTTCCTAGGAATTACCATTTCTGAGAGATTGCGGTTATTAACGTCCAACAAGCTATAGTCTACACGCAATGCTGGTCCGCTCCTATTACCTCTGTCGTGATGTTATATAGCCTATGTTACACGCTAAAAATGTAGCTTTATATTACCGAAAGAAATTTTATAATCGGTGTAGTAGTTTCTGAGGTGTCACGTTGTCCCGTACAAACTTTGTCCCCCCTTTTACCCCTTTAGGAGTAGAATTTTGGAAAATCCTTGTTTATCAGAAGTACACGCCATATAAAAAACACGTCTTCTAAGTTTTAGGTTTCTACGATCAGCGGTTTAATTATCTTATTCTGACAATTATTTAGTCCCATTTCGGTAATTTGAAGTCGATTGTTTTGTCAATTTTTGACGTGTATTTTGCATTAAATGTAGAATCATTGACGTGACATAAGTGTAACTTTGTAAATTACATAAATATATTACATAGGTACCTAAATACCGTAGTATATTTACAACGTCCTTGTACTCGTACCTAGAATAAATTAATTTGACTATTGGCTATTGACAGTACTATTTTTTATGCCCGTGGTTACGGAAGGAAAAGGGTAAAGCGAAGAGGACCTTATAGATGGAAAATAGTTCGGTCATGTTGACAACCTTTACAAATACGGCATACGTGTTCTTGTTTCCAGACTATTTATACTGTCGATTGACGGCACTTGGTGGAATCTGCTACACATATTGCACAAAAATACATATACTTTTCCACTGTTATAATTTTACTTTCATTGACCGGTTTCACCTCACGGCATCATCAGAAATTTATACAAAATATATTTTAAATTCACTTAAAAATATCGTAAGTACTACATATTCCGCCGGGCGCCACTGGACATACCCTCTGCTAGTAACCAGAGACGCCCGGCAACGGACGTTAGAGCGGCCTTGGGCCGCGGAATTTTTTTTTAAAAAAAAAAGGTACTACATATTCATATTGACATCAAAACACTAGTATCATAAATAATTTTATGGGGGTATATGAAAATAAATTTAAATCACTGGGGTGGGACTAGAAATGTAAGTTTTGACATTTAATAATTTTGACAATTTAGCAGTTGACATTTAATGTAATTTTTTTGACTTGTAACAAATATTTTTTAAAACATCTAAGTAGACATTTTCTTAGGACTTATTCTCCCACTTTTCGGGGTAAATTTAGAAGTGGTGGTGTTATCATTCAAATTTATTTTCATATACCCCCATAAAATTATGATACATGGGGCACACTAAAAGTTTTGCACTTCTAGCTAATCGGAACTATTTGAATTTCTTAGAATCTTAGTAATAAATAAAAACAATTGGCGGGAAATCATTTGTCAATTGTTTTTTATCACACATCAAAGTTCTACGTATGCAACGAAAATGGAATTAAGTCGAAAAGATTTTAGAGCGATGATTTTTATGATGTTAAAAGTTCTCTCTCCCCGCAAGACTGTGCCGCTCGTCTTCAAAATGCTTTTGAGAGAGAAGCACCTTGTTTGAGCACCGTGAGGCGATGGTTTGCTGAATTTTAGAGAGGTCGAGTTTCTTTACATGACAAATTTCGTGAAAGGCGGCCTTCAACTGCCGTCAACGAAAATAATGTGGCTACTGTTAAGCGGTTAATTGAAGAAAACCCGCGGATTACCTATGAGACAATTCGAGGACTATTGGGGATTGGTATGAGAAACTTTGTAGTCGTTGGATCCCTCATGAACTGACAGCGGAGCAGAAGCGGGCTCGCGTGGAATGGTGCTCACAGATGCTACTGAAGTACGACCACGGACATTCTAATGCTGTTTATGACATTGTCACAGGAGACGAAACGGAGACGAAACGACGAAACGAAAAAACAGCAATCTTGTGAACGGGTGTTTGAAAATGAGAACAAGCCAACAAAAGTGAGGCAGGCGAGAAACATTGGTAAAAAAATAATCGCGTTTTTTTCTCAGCTACGGGTCCCATCTGTACAATTCCACTTGAAGATCAAAAGAGTGTTAATGCCGAGTGGTATTCTACCATTTGTTTACCCAGGGTGTTAGAAAAAGTTCGCGAAAGACGACCCAAAAGCCGCGATCTCCTACTTCATGACAACGCTTCTTCACACACGGCCAACAAAACAAAGTCATTTTTAGCTTCCGAAAAAGTACAACTCGTCACCCATCCTGCGCATAGCGCCGACCTAGCACCCTGTGATTTCTGTATTTTCCCCAAAATCAAAGATTTGATGAGAGGTTTCACTTTTACCAACTCCGAAGAGGCAGTGATAGCGTTCAATCAGCACGTAGAAAACATGCCTTCAGATCTGTGGTCCTCCTGTTTTAAAAAATGGTTCGATCGCATGAAAAAATGTTTAAAATGTAAAGGAGAGTATTTTGAAAAGCAATAAACATAATATTTTGGTTTTAACATATTGTTTTATTAAGTTACGCAAAACTTATAGTGAGACCTACGTACTAGTGTTTTGATGTCAGTATGAATATGTAGTACTTACGATATTTTTAAGTGAATTTAAAATATATTTTGTATAAATCAAAGTGAAAGTAAAATTATAACAGTGGAAAAGTATATGTGTTTTTGTGCAATACGTGTTCTTGTTTATTGAATATTTACGTTATTTTGCTTTTAAATTATTTCAGGCGCTGACTTCAATCTACCATGGTTTATGAAGACATTTTGGGTTCTTTACAATATTACGACGCCTGGGGCTTTCTTAATCACCGTGTTCTACTGGACAATATTATACTCCAGTAAGTAAATTTACTTCGTCTACGAGACTCTTATTGTTTTCTATATAACTCGTCAATGTTACCAAATAACAATACTTATGTGCTTAATTACAGTGATCCATCCTTAGTTTATAGTGTTGTGTACAGTAAATAGTTTTTATCTACCTACAAATCTCATATGGTTTTAGAATGGAATTCGGGAAGGACACACACCCAACCACGTCTATATCTCTGAACGAGGTCCTGTACCGGCCAGCTTATTGGTTGGTTGGGTGGTTGGTTCCAGGCATATTGCATACTTAATTGTGCCTCGTTCCGTTGGTCAGCAGCAGCGGCCAAAATGTTCTCTTAATACCTCTTACATTGGTATCATGTAATAGAAGGCAAGCACTACTACCAACCAGGAACTCTTTAAATGTTTGCCTGAGTTTTGTATGTTGTTCTACAGGTGCATCACTTCCAGGTGAGGATGCGCTTGAGATGCTAAGATCTTGGTGAAACTCAGTTCAGTGAACCGTTTAATTTAATTCATGTGTGAATACCCATCCTCGCATTGCTATTTGATTTGTTGTGTATTTTATTCTGTTTTATTTTTGTTTATTTATAATTTTAGTTATTTTAAATATTTCTTGTTTGTTTCATTTTTTTCCGTATTTTGTGTTTTCTGATTATATACCCTAAATTGACAGATATGTTCATCTTTTTATAGGTAGGTATTAATGTTTTTTTTTCTTATAAATTTCTAGCTGATGAAACAGTAGAAGAAGAGGGATTAGCTCTGGACGTGGCTGTACACGGATTAAACTCAATAATAATGTTAGCACTGCTGTTAAGCAGTTCAGTGCCATCGCGTATACTGCACATATATCAGCCTGGACTCTTTGGTATTGTTTATATGCTATTTGGAGTATTTTATTACATTGGAGGTGGCAAAGACAAGTAAGTTTCCTAATAGAATATTTACAAAAGCACGTAATTATCCCAGAAGAAGTTAACAGAGTCGTTATTTACGTTTACCTTTCGAAAACTATTGGTCCTGCATAATAAAGGACGAGGAGCGAAGCTAGTCTCTGGATGCAACTTAAACATTCCTGTCATAATAAAGAACCTTTTTTTACAGATTTGGCAATCCATACATCTATGTTGTGGTGGATTGGGCTAACCCAGGCCCTACTACGTTAGTGGTCATATTAGCCATGGTGTTTCTCATATTTGTTCATCTTCTGACGGTGGTATTAACTTTAGCACGTGACTGGATTTCAGTAAGAGTCATAAAGACATTGGAAACTGTTCCTATAGAAGAAGGATTACCGCTCAGATCAGGTCCTAAAGTGGATACGTAATAACTGTGAAAGAAATGAGGATGTAATAAAACCAGAGGCACTCCGGGAGTGATGACAGAAGTGAAAACTTATTTCGATCTCATCTGCCACCAAAATTTTTTGTATCACTATTTAGTAAGGGACGTTAGTAACGGAGAAAGTTTGTAGTGAAGTAAAGCAACAGCAAATTACTAGATGACATTTCTATCAGCATGCTTACAAAGGTAACGGTAACTTCACCTTTTTAATTGTGTTTCCCAACTCAAAACATGCCCAACGCGCCTCAAAATGGTATGCGCGTAAGTGGCTCAAGTCTATATTGATCACATACATCTTCAGAACGTTACACATGGTTGCTAGGTTGTAATGAAACTCAAAGTCGAATGGCATTCGGAGCTCAAGATTCATTTCTTTTCAAGCGGGACCTTATCCGCTTGAAAGGTATATATAAAGGTTAGGTAGAAAAGTTTTCTTTCTATAAGTACAGCCAGGTCCACCCCGAGAAAAACCGAAGCGTATATTACAACGCTATCATTTTCATCAGCTATTTCGTCCGTTCTACGTAATAGATACATTATTTAACAAATAATTAGGTTAAACAATTTGATAAGTACATTTAAGCCATTTAGGTTATTTAGTTAAAAGCAACTTCTCTTTTGTAATCGAAATCTCTACGCTAATTTAATTTAGCGATGTTGTATTTCTATTTCGTGCTTAACTTTTACTGTGAATAATTGTAGGTAATTGTAATAAAAAATATGTTTACGGTAAAAAGACTTTATTTCTGCAACTTTGCCACAAGCTTAAAAGTACTTAGGTAATCTGTACAGACTTCTTGGTTGAATGGCAAAGTCTATTCAGTTTTCAGTATTATTGACGAATGCAGCTCTTCTGGAATGCGAAACCTGTTCCTCAAAAATCGTATCACTTTTTCCATGTCATTTCCACATAGCTGTGTCAACGTTTACGTTCATCCCTTTGCGTAATTGTCGAATAAAGTTGTATATATGCGTTTGATTTTCGCAATTGACGTGCCATTGATACTAGATTATAAATTTCAGCATGACAGTGCATCGTATTCCATAATGTTATCGGTTACCTATGAGATATCAATTATTATAAATTTTCAATAAGTTTCAACATATTGCAAAACGAGCAACCAACTGTAAGCAATCGAAACCCAATAATAAGATCAGGATATTAAATCTTATCAAAACCCGCTTTTTATAGTCCCGGTAAAACTTTCTTTCTTTTATACACTTTTTTTGGCACTCGGGAGAGATAATGTTTAGTCACACGGAAACAGTAAGAACCAGACAGTACCCTGTGATCCATATTTATTAATAGTTGAGTATGTGTATCAATCAAAATGAATGCATTAAAGTCGTATTATAAACAACAAAGTGAATTATCGATGTTCAAATTACAACATGATAAACCACCAGACTTCTATCTTAGTAAATTTCAAGCAACGCGTTCAGTTGTGCCACTTCTGATCTTGCGAGTATCACTCCTCTTGGCCTCGTTAATTATACTTCTATCTTCAGTTATAACTCACATCGTGTGCGGCAAATTTCAGTTTTGGTTTATTTATTTAACTCACTGGGGTTTGTGCAGTGTACTTCTCACGACTGTGTTCGCAGTTGTGGTGTCTACGCGCGTCTACTTATACGGACCAATAAGTGAGTACCTACTAACTTTTAATATTATCTGTAGAATATGAAAAATGCGGCCTTTTTATTATTTTTAACAATACTAGCAGTCTAAATACGATTTACTTGCATTACCGATAACCCTCTCCAGCTAAGCTTAAAGGAGTTCACGTCAGTGGTTGGTTATTTTCTAAGGTGCATTACGTTAAACATTATATCGCCAAAATAATAATATTTAAAAGGAACAGTGTCATGAGACTGATAGATTCGAAAACAGCAAATCTTTTAATCAACTGCTACAACCGAAACACAGCATAAGCTTACAAAGCACACAATCGTGCTGGGAAAAGTATGATTCTACCACCAAGAATATGTTTTAAATGTTTAACTTAAGCAAGTAAAATGAAATTCAAATTATCGACTTCGCCTGGAGGAGGAGGAGGTTCTTAATGCGCCTGTAGGTTCGTTTTTTTATTTTAGACTGGGTTATCCGATTTTGAATATTAATTAATTGAAAGATACTACTTCCCAAGTACAATAAAATTTGGCCTTATTCTGACAATTATTTGATCCCATTTCGGTAATTTGAAGTCGATTGTTTTGTCAATTTCTGACATGTATTAGGCATTAAATGTAGAATCATTGACGTGACATAAGTGTAACTTCTACGGTAAGTGTAACTTCTAAATACCGTAGTATATTTACAACGTCCTTGTACCTAAAATAAATTTATTTTACTATTGGCTATTGACAGTACTATTTTTATGTCCGTGGTCACGGAAGGAAAAGGGTAAGCGAAGAGGAAAAGGGTGGAGAGGGAACGAGATACGGGAGCTTTTTGACGTCGGTTTTAAATGCACCGCTTCACTGGACTTAATACTTACCTTGTTCAGCCCAAACTTTCTGATGCGGGAACGAAATACAGTAATCTTTCTCATAAAGTTTGAAGAGGACCTTATAGATGGAAAATAGTTTGCTCATCACCTCTACAAATACGGCATGGCATACGTGTTCTTGTTTATTGAAATTTACGTTATTTTGCTTTTAAATTATTTCAGGCGCCAACTTCAATCTACCATGGTTTATGAAGACATTTTGGGTTCTTTACAATATTTCGACGCCTGTGGCTTTCTTAATCACCGTGTTCTACTGGACAATATTATACTCCAGTAAGTAAATTTACTTCGTCTACGAGACTCTTATTGTTTTCTATATAACTCGTCAATGTTACCAAATAACAATACTTATGTGCTTAATTACAGTGATCCATCCTTAGTTTATAGTGTTGTGTACAGTAAATAGTTTTTATCTACCTACAAATCTCATATGGTTTTAGAATGGAATTCGGGAAGGACACACACCCAACCACGTCTATATCTCTGAACGAGGTCCTGTACCGGCCAGCTTATTGGTTGGTTGGGTGGTTGGTTCCAGGCATATTGCATACTTAATTGTGCCTCGTTCCGTTGGTCAGCAGCAGCGGCCAAAATGTTCTCTTAATACCTCTTACATTGGTATCATGTAATAGAAGGCAAGCACTACTACCAACCAGGAACTCTTTAAATGTTTGCCTGAGTTTTGTATGTTGTTCTACAGGTGCATCACTTCTAGGTGAGGATGCGCTTGAGATGCTAAGATCTTGGTGAAACTCAGTGCAGTGAACCGTTTAATTTAATTCATGTGTGAATACCCATCCTCGCATTGCTATTTGATTTGTTGTGTATTTTATTCTCTGTTTTATTTTTGTTTATTTATAATTTTAGTTATTTTAAATATTTCTTGTTTGTTTCATTTTTTCCGTATTTTGTGTTTTCTGATTATATACCCTAAATTGACAGATATGTTCATCTTTTTATAGGTAGGTATTAATTTTTTTTTTCTTATAAATTTCTAGCTGATGAAACAGTAGAAGAAGAGGGATTAGCTCTAGACGTGGCTGTACACGGATTAAACTCAATAATAATATTAGCACTGCTGTTAAGCAGTTCAGTGCCATCGCGTATACTGCACATATATCAGCCTGGACTCTTTGGTATTGTTTATATGCTATTTGGAGTATTTTATTACATTGGAGGTGGCAAAGACAAGTAAGTTTCCTAATAGAATATTTACAAAAGCACGTAATTATCCCAGAAGAAGTTAACAGAGTCGTTATTTACGTTTACCTTTCGAAAACTATTGGTCCTGCATAATAAAGGACGAGGAGCGAAGCTAGTCTCTGGATGCAACTTAAACATTCCTGTCATAATAAAGAACCTTTTTTTACAGATTTGGCAATCCATACATCTATGTTGTGGTGGATTGGGCTAACCCAGGCCCTACTACGTTAGTGGTCATATTAGCCATGGTGTTTCTCATATTTGTTCATCTTCTGACGGTGGTATTAACTTTAGCACGTGACTGGATTTCAGTAAGAGTCATAAAGACATTGGAAACTGTTCCTATAGAAGAAGGATTACCGCTCAGATCAGGTCCTAAAGTGGATACGTAATAACTGTGAAAGAAATGAGGATGTAATAAAACCAGAGGCACTCCGGGAGTGATGACAGAAGTGAAAACTTATTTCGATCTCATCTGCCACCAAAATTTTTTGTATCACTATTTAGTAAGGGACGTTAGTAACGGAGAAAGTTTGTAGTGAAGTAAAGCAACAGCAAATTACTAGATGACATTTCTATCAGCATGCTTACAAAGGTAACGGTAACTTCACCTTTTTAATTGTGTTTCCCAACTCAAAACATGCCCAACGCGCCTCAAAATGGTATGCGCGTAAGTGGCTCAAGTCTATATTGATCACATACATCTTCAGAACGTTACACATGGTTGCTAGGTTGTAATGAAACTCAAAGTCGAATGGCATTCGGAGCTCAAGATTCATTTCTTTTCAAGCGGGACCTTATCCGCTTGAAAGGTATATATAAAGGTTAGGTAGAAAAGTTTTCTTTCTATAAGTACAGCCAGGTCCACCCCGAGAAAAACCGAAGCGTATATTACAACGCTATCATTTTCATCAGCTATTTCGTCCGTTCTACGTAATAGATACATTATTTAACAAATAATTAGGTTAAACAATTTGATAAGTACATTTAAGCCATTTAGGTTATTTAGTTAAAAGCAACTTCTCTTTTGTAATCGAAATCTCTACGCTAATTTAATTTAGCGATGTTGTATTTCTATTTCGTGCTTAACTTTTACTGTGAATAATTGTAGGTAATTGTAATAAAAAATATGTTTACGGTAAAAAGACTTTATTTCTGCAACTTTGCCACAAGCTTAAAAGTACTTAGGTAATCTGTACAGACTTCTTGGTTGAATGGCAAAGTCTATTCAGTTTTAAGTATTATTGACAAATGCAGCTCTTCCGGAATGCGAAACCTGTTCCTCAAAAATCGTATCACTTTTTCCATGTCATTTCCACATAGCTGTGTCAAGGTTTACGTTCATCCCTTTGCGTAATTGTCGAATAAAGTTTTATATATGCGTTTGATTTTCGCAATTGACGTGACATTGCTACTAGATTATAAATTTCAGCATGACAGTGCATTGTATTCCATAATGTTATTGTTTACCTATGAGATATCAATTATTATAAATTTTCAATAAGTTTCAACATATTGCAAAACGAGCAACCAAATGTAAGCAATTGAAACCCAATAATATGATCAGGATATTAAATCTTATCAAAACCCGCTTTTTATAGTCCCGGTAAAACTTTCTTTCCTTTATACACTTTTTTTGGCACTCGGGAGAGATAATGTTTAGTCACACGAAAACAGTAAGAACCAGACAGTACCCTGTGATCCATATTTATTAATAGTTGAGTATGTGTATCAATCAAAATGAATGCATTAAAGTCGTATTATAAACAACAAAGTGAATTATCGATGTTCAAATTACAACATGATAAACCACCAGACTTCTATCTTAGTAAATTTCAAGCAACGCCTTCAGTTGTGCCACTTCTGATCTTGCGAGTATTACTCCTCTTGGCCTCGTTAATTATACTTCTATCTTCAGTTATAACTCACATCGTGTGCGGCAAATTTCAGTTTTGGTTTATTTATTTAACTCACTGGGGTTTGTGCAGTGTACTTCTCACGACTGTGTTCGCAGTTGTGGTGTCTACGCGCGTCTACTTATACGGACCAATAAGTGAGTACCTACTAACTGTTAATATTATCTGTAGAATATGAAAAATGCGGCCTTTTTATTATTTTTAACAATACTAGCAGTCTAAATACGATTTACTTGCATTACCGATAACCCTCTCCAGCTAAGCTTAAAGGAGTTCACGTCAGTGGTTGGTTATTTTCTAAGGTGCATTACGTTAAACATTATATCGCCAAAATAATAATATTTAAAAGGAACAGTGTCATGAGACTGATAGATTCGAAAACAGCAAATCTTTTAATCAACTGCTACAACCGAAACACAGCATAAGCTTACAAAGCACACAATCGTGCTGGGAAAAGTATGATTCTACCACCAAGAATATGTTTTAAATGTTTAACTTAAGCAAGTAAAATGAAATTCAAATTATCGACTTCGCCTTCAACCAAACTCTCTAAACGGATGTCATTATAGCCATAACGTTCATAAGTTTTGTCAATTATTATTTTCAACCGACTTCCAAAATAGGAGGAGGTTCTTAATGCACCTGTAGGTTCGTTTTTTTATTTTAGACTGGGTTATCCGATTTTGAAAATTAATTAATTGAAAGATACTACTTCCCAAGTACAATAAAATTTGGCCTTATTCTGACAATTATTTGATCCCATTTCGGTAATTTGAAGTCGATTGTTTTGTTAATTTCTGACATGTATTGGGCATTAAATGTAGAATCATTGACGTGACATAAGTGTAACTTCTACGGTAAGTGTAACTTCTAAATACCGTAGGATATTTACAACGTCCTTGTACCTAAAATAAATTTATTTTACTATTGGCTATTGACAGTACTATTTTTATGTCCGTGGTCACGGAAGGAAAAGGGTAAGCGAAGAGGAAAAGGGTGGAGAGGGAACGAGATACGGGAGGTTTTTAACGTCGGTTTTAAATGCACCGCTTCACTGGACTTAATACTTACCTTGTTCAGCCCAAACTTTCTGATGCGGGAACGAAATACAGTAATCTTTCTCATAAAGTTTGAAGAGGACCTTATAAATGGAAAATAGTTTGCTCATCACCTCTACAAATACGGCATGGCATACGTGTTCTTGTTTATTGAAATTTTCGTTTTTTTGCTTTTAAATTATTTCAGGCGCCAACTTCAATCTACCATGGTTTATGAAGACATTTTGGGTTCTTTACAATATTACGACGCCTGTGGCTTTCTTAATCACCGTGTTCTACTGGACAATATTATACTCCAGTAAGTAAATTTACTTCGTCTACGAGACTCTAATTCTTTTCTATGTAACTCAAAGTTACAATAATTATGTGCTTAATTACAATAATCCGTCCTTAGTTTATAGTATTGTGTACAGTAAATAGTTTTTATCCACCTACAAATCTCACAAGGTTTTAGAATGAAATTCGGGAAGGACACGCACCCAAACCACTTCTTTATCTTTGAACTTTAGTGGTCCCGGCCAGCTTATTGCTCTTTCCACATTGGATACTTACCTGAGCCTCGGATGTTGGTCAGCAGCAGCGGCCTGCGCACCGCGTGCAAAAAAATATTTAATTATGTTCTCTTACTACCTTTATATTGGTATCATATGTATCAGCAAGCACTACTACTAACCAGGTACTCTTTAAATGTTTGCCTGGGTTTTGTATGTTGTTCTACAGGTGCATCACTTCCAGGTGAGGATGCGCTTGAGATGCTAAGCTCTTGGTGAAACTCAGTTTAGTGAATCGTTTAATTTAATTATTAATGTGTGAATACCCTCACATTGCTGTTTGATTTGTTATGTATTTTTCTTCTATTTTATTTTTGTTTATTTATACTTTAGTTTTTTAAATATTTCTTGTTTGTTTCATCTTTTTTGTGTTTTTTTATTATATGGGTACCCTAAATTGACAGATATGTTCATCTTTTTGTAGGTATTAATTTATTTTTTCTTATAAATTTCAAGCTGATGAAATAGAAAAAGAAGAGGGATTAGCTCTGGACGTGGCTGTACACGGATTAAACTCAATAATAATGTTAACACTGCTGCTAAGCAGTTCAGTGCCGTCAAGTGTACTGCACATATACCAGCCTGTACTCTTTGGCATTGTTTATATGATATTTGGAGTATTTTATTACATTGGAGGTGGCAAAGACAGGTAAGTTTCCTAATAGAATATTTACAAAAGCTCCTAATTATCGCAAAAGAAGTTATTTACGTTTGCCTTTGGTTGGTCCTGCATAATAAAGGACGAGGAGCGAAGCTGGATTCTGAGTCTCTGGATGCAACTTAAACATTCCTGTCATAAAAAATAACCTTTTTTACAGATTTGGCAACCCATACGTCTATATTGTGGTGGATTGGGCTAACCCAGGCCCTACTACGTTAGTGGTCATATTAGCCATGGTGTTTCTCATATTTGTTCATCTTCTGACGGTGGTATTAACTTTAGCACGTGACTGGATTTTAGTAAGAGTCATAAAGACATTGGAAACTGTTCCTATAGAAGAAGGATTACCGCTCAGATCAGGTCCTAAAGTGGATACGTAATAACTGTGAAAGAAATGAGGATCTAATAAAACCAATGGCACTCCGGGAGTGATGAAAGAAGTGAAAACTTATTTCGATCTCATCTGCCACCAATTTTTTTTGTATGACCATTTAGTTAGGAACGTTAGAAACGGAGAAAGTTCGTATTGAAGTAAAGCAACAGCAAAATACTAGATGACATTTCTATCAGCATGCTTATAAAGGTGTCGGTAACGGTAATTTCACCTTTTTAATTGTGTTTCCCAACTCAAAACATGCCCAACGCGCCTCAAAATGGTATGCGCGTATGTGGCTCAAGTCTATATTTGATCACATGTATCTTCAGAACGTTACACATGGTTGCTAGGTTGTAATGAAACTCAAAGTCGAATGGCATTCGGAGCTCAAGATTTATTTCTTTCGAGCGGGTAAAGACCCGCTCGAAAGGTTTTCTTTCTATAAGTTCTATAAGTTTTCTTTCTATAAGTACAGCCAGGTCCACCCCAAGAAGAACCGAAGCGTTTATTACAACGCTATCATTTTCATCAGCTATTTGGTCGGTTCTACGTAATAGATACATTATTTAACAAATAAGTAGATTAAACAATTTGATAAGTACATTTAAGCCATTTAGGTTCTTTAGTTATAAGCACCTTCTCTATTGTAATCTAAATCTCTACGCTAATTTAATTTAGCGATGTTGTATTTCTATTTTGTGCCTAACTTTTACCATGATTAATTGTAATTGTAATAAAAAAAATTGTAAAAAGAAAAAGGTAAAAAGATTCTTATCTGCAACTATGCCACAAGTTTAAAGGTACTTAGGTAATCTGTACAGACTTTTTAGTTGAATGCCAAAGTCTATTCAGTTTTGACGAATGACGAATGCAGCTCTTCTGGAATGTTCCTGTTCCTCAAAAATCGTATCACTTTTTCCATGTCATTTCCACATCCGGACCAGAGGTGTCTGTTGTACAAGACGCAGATTAGACCCTGCGTCGAATACTGCTCTCACCTCTGGGACGGCTCCGCGAAGTATCTGCTGGACGCTCTCGACGCTATGCAGCGACGGGCTATCCGTATTATAGATTGTCCGGAGGTAACGGGAAGCCTTGAGCCGCTAGTTCAGCGCCGAACAATAGCTTCCTTGGCCGCATTCTACCGTATTTACCACGGCGAGTGTTCTGAAGAGCTCTTCAATCTGATCCCACCCTCTTCCTTCCGATCCCGAACGACTCGTGCCGGGCAGAGATGCCAACCCCACACAGTGGATAGCATGTTCGCGAGAACCGAACGTCTGCTAATTTCCGTTTGATTCTCGCAATTGACGTGTCATTGCTACTGCAGCGGCGGCCTTACCTATTGCGAGGCTCCGGGCGGCAGGTCTTCGCGAAGCCCCGTTTTTATACCGCGACCCAATGCCTCGGCCGCCCCTTCGTCCATTGCTGGGCGCTCCAGATACGCACTCGGAAGTATTCCCTGTGGCGCCGGCGGACTTTGGCTAACTATATGCCCTCTGTCTGGGGTTTTATCCCGCATTATTGGGGTCGGGTTTTATCTAGCGTCGGTGAGTAAATGTGCGTTCTGCGGGGTTTCAGCACTGTAGCTGATGTAGATGAGTCAGCGATGCCCTGGCTACAGACTTTGGTACTCAGCAGGGAAGGTACGCTCCTTCTCCCTCTCGGCCGCCACCTTCTCGAGCATGACGTGCTTGGAGAAGTAAATGGCCACGTTCCACCTACTCCTGCTGAAGACCATGGCTCAAAGCATGGTTTCCACTGAGAGGTATTCACGCCTTAACACCACGACGAGGTCCCAGCGTGTGGAGTGTGGGAGAACCCCCGTGAGCCATTAAAACAATGACGCAAAGGCTCTTACTTCCAGGTCCCATGGAGGGGTTCCGGCTAAGAGACATGCATCTAAGGAGATCGTGCGTTACTCCTTAATATTTTGCCAGACCGCTGAAGACCTTTCAATGATCTGTTTAAAACTTGAGCAACCCAAGTGGGGTACCACCATCATCGCGGCGGTGAGACCGATCATGGATGACTGGCTGCAGAGGCAGCATGGTGGCCTCACGTATCGTGCGACCCAGATCGTTACCGGGCATGGATGCTTTGGTAGCTATCTGTTTCGCATCCATTGTGAGGTCACACCCCGGTGTTAACACAGTGAGGTTTCCGACGACGACACCACACTCCAAGCGTTGGTGGAGTGCTCAGCGTGGGCGAGTCAGAACCAGGACCTCGTAGTGGGTCTGGGCGTGGATACCCTCTCGCTGGAGAACATCCTTCAAGCCATAGTCTCCAGCGGGAGTAGGTGGAACGCGGCCGTGTCCTTCTGCGAGCAAGTCATGCTCGCGAAGGAGGCGGCCGAGAGGCAGAATGAGCGTACCGTTCCCGCCGAGTTCTGTAGTCAGCGACGAGGGCGCCGCAGACTCATCTACGCCCAAGACCATTGACCTCCATGATCGGGGCCTGAGGACAGTGGGATCGCCACCCGCCGTCCTTACAGAAGCAGGCTAGAAGGGTTGCGTGCTGTGGGGCAAAGGTCCCGCTTAAAGATTCACTCACCGACGCGGGATTTAAAAACAAAGCCACTTTTTTGGCTGTCAATCCGCCCATACGGGGGCGTATAAGGCCATAATCCGACTCCGTACCCCGTACCCGGAGACACGGCGAGGCCCTTTCTCTTTCTTGAAAATTAAGAGATGCGAAAATACACGGGTACAGTAAAGACTTTGAGCTCATTGCAAGCAAAATAATTCCAAGGTGGCAAGAGTTCAATTAGGTATGTTTTGAAAAATGAAATAGTTTACTAACTTTAGTTTAATTTACCGTTATGTTATAATTTTAATAAATAATTAAGGATAATATCAAAAATTAAAAAAATCGCGAGGCCCCGGGCGATTGCCCCGTTCGCCCCAAAACGTGCAACCAACCGTAAGCAATCGAAACAATAATATGATCAGGATATTAAATCTTATGAAAACTGGCTCTATTTGACGTCGGAATGGAATCTATTTGACGTCGGTCTTGAAGGTACCGTATCACTTGAAAGTTATTTGCCCTTTTGAGCCCAATCGTGCTGCTACCTGACTCTGGTCATGTTGACAACCTTATCAAATACGGCATTCGCGTTCTTGCCTATTAAATATCTAGGTTATTTCTATTCTAGGCCTGCGACTCGAGAAATCGAGGACCAGTAGTCCCAACTCCGCCAGGATCTCATGGAGACTTGGAGGGTGGAACTACCGTCATCGCGGCGGTGAGACCGATCATGGACGAGTGGCTGCAGAGGCGACATGGTGACCTCACGTATCGTGCGACGCAGATCGCTACCGCTTCGGTAGCTATCTGTTTCGCATCCATCGTGAGGTCACGCCCCGGTGTCAACACTGCGAGGTTTCTGAAGAAGACACCGCACTCCGCACGTTGGTGGAGTGCTCATCGTGGGCGATTCAGCGCCGGGACCTCGTAGTGGGTCTGGGCATGGATATCCTCTTGCTGGTAACCATGCTCCAAGCCATGGTCTCTAGCGCGAGTAGGTGGACCGCGGCCGTGTCCTTCTTGCGAGCAAGTCATGCTCGCGAAGGAGGTGGCCGAGAGGAAGAGGGAGCGTACCCTCCCAGCTGAGTTTCGCAGTCAGCAGCCAGGGCGCCGCAGACTCATCTACGCCCAGGACCATCGAACTTCATGATCGAGGCCTGAGGACGGCGGGATAGCCACCCGCCGTCCTTACAGAAGCAGGCTAGAAGAGTTGCGTGCTGCGGGGTCTTTGCCCCACAGAAAGCAAACAGATTCACTCACCGACGCGGGATAGAACCTACCCCAACGACGCGGGATTTTCATTACGACCAAACCCCCGAAGAGGCCACACAGCTGGCCAAAGTCCGCCGGGCGCCACTGGAAGTACTTTCTGGGGTCACCGGAGACGCCAGCAGCAATGGACATGGGAGCGGTATATAGTAAATGGCACGTTCATGATAAGATAAGCGTACTTGACAAGTAAAACTTTATTATTTATGATTAAAAAATTAACCTACTTATATATTTCATTTTCTTAGCAAAATACCCATTTTATAAGTTCTTTTTGTATTAAGTTTGGAACACCCCTACAAAAGTTACGAAAGTCTTTTGTGACACACGAAAACCAAGATGATATGACTAGATTGTTCTACAGAGCCACGCGGCCCACTTCGTTAACATTTTTGTGTGATATCTGTGCTCTGTGGCCTGTGAAACCAATTTGAATCGAAGCCTTGATCTGGCTCACCGGTGACCACAGTAGCTCCAACGGTTCAATATGGGTCGGCCCACCGGTATCCTCCGTGGCGCCTATGAAATAACCGATTTTTACGTGGCGTTGAACGCCACGTAAAAATCGGTTATTTCATGGTGTTAAGTTGTTGCGTGGCAAAAAATCGAACTAATTATTGTTTGTAGTTATTGTTCTGAGATCTTGATGTTGATGTGTTTCAATGTAATCTGGTGCCCCTAGTGGAACGCAAACATATACTGGGCAACCTCTATCAGAGCTACTAAATAGTCGCCACGAAGAAAACCTGTGACATTCGTTATCTATTTATAGATGGTTGATCTGAGGTTCCCCTTAAATTAAATATCAACATCTGTCACAACATTACCATAAATCATTGCTATTCAAGTCTTCACAATTTCAGAATCGAAGAATCAGTCTAAATATGTAAATTGTTTTATTTTTTATTATATTTTACATTTAATAAGAACACGTTGGTACTTTAATTACAAAATACAACCGAAAAAATATTTTATGGATTATCAAATTCTCAGTGACTACCCGTAAGTATTACCTACAGAAAAAGAACACTTAAGAGGTTCTAGATTTGGATTTCCTTACTTTTTAGGGTTCCGTACCCAAAGGGTAACACGAACCCTATTACTGAAACTTCGCTGTCCGTCCGTCTGTCTCCAGGCTCTCATGAGCCGTGATAGTAAGAAAGTTGGAATTTTCACAGATGACGTATTTCTGTTGCCTCTGTAACAATAAATACTAAAAAAACAGAATATAACAAATATTTAAGGGGGCTCCCTCCCATACATCAAACGTGATTTTTTTGCCATTTTGGCACGGAACCTTTTGTACGCGAGTCCGAATCGCACTTGACCGGTTTTTGAATGCCTTTCTAAGATTCTGCAGCGACTTGCCAATATTCTGTTTTCCTGATTAACGAAGGACATTTAAAATGCCAGGGAGGTAGATATAATATTCTATAACTAGTTAGAAAAAATCACGCCTATATCCCCGAGGAGGCAGAAGTGAATTAAACACCCACATCTTGACAGTAATTTTGATAATCCTTAATGGCCGTTACCGGGCACCATCAATAGAAAATCAATCATTAATTTGTAATTCGTACCTAAAAAACCCAGAAGAGGTCGTTGTAGTTGGAATTTAGTTCAATTTAGGTTGAAGGTACAATATTTGCAGTTCGGGCGAAAATATCCTTGTTTTCAATTAACTCCATCCTTATACAATGATTTATTATCATAATAGTTGAACATACCCCCTCGTACCTACGCATATTATATTGATTGTGTAAAGTTGTTACGGATTACAGTGAACTTCCATAAAAAACATGACTAAGTTAGACAATGACGTATTATAAGAGTTTTAATATATTATTGAAGTTAGACTAGACTCTTAAACATTCATTATTACGAAAATATTTTAGTTATGCTATTACAGTAATACTAAGCGATACTGTCATCATTGGTATTCATATCTTTAACTTCAAACTAAAACATCTTCTTTACATTGAATAAAACAAATCATAATGTATTAGAACATTGAAATACCAAATACAACCAGTATGAATAGGGTCAAATATTTTATATTTAAAAAAATAACGTTTAAATATTAATGTGAAGAGCATTTTAAAGTTTAATGTATTTGTATAAGTAGGTACTAATATCAGATTACTGAGTGATAAACTGATAACTGCCTCGGTGGCGTGGATGTTTATGCGACTGCCGTCCCTGAGGACCCGGGTTCGATTCCGGGGTCTAATTAATAAAATATTATAATTAGCAAAAGGAATGTTGTCGACTGAGTTTAAACCAGCGGCCTTTCTCTAACAAGGAAAGTCCTTGTTAGAGAAAGGCCGCTGCGCTGGTTCGATCTCAGCCAACAATATTATTTGCCTTATTTAGATCTAACAAGGAAAAGTCCTTGTTAGAGAAAGGCCGCTGCGCTGGTTCGATCTCAGCCAACGATATTATTTGCCTTATTTAGATCCAACAAGGAAAAGTCCTTGTTAGAGAAAGCCCGCTGCGCTGGTTCAATCTCAGCCAACAATATTATTTGCCTTATTTAGATCTAACAGCAATATCTTCAGGGTGCCATTGAGGCTTCCTCCTTACTCCTCGGGAATTTATGCTAATGAATACACTGATGACTATTTCGCGATTATTGTATGAAATTGGTATCGATCATACGCAGAGTGAGGGGAAGTAGCCACAGCATCCTGAAGATGTTTTCTTAAAGGCTAAACAATGAATAGGTTTATTTATCATGCCACATGTCAGACGTGATAAATCCCCAAAAAATGGAGGAACATTACGTTTTTATTTTAATTTCAATAGGCAGGTTTTTTGCTGTTCTCCACTTTGCCACATATATTTTTCTGTTATACCTACGAAGAATACTAGGAATAAAATATTTGAGCCTAATACCAGCATAATATTAAATATAAACGTGTAAATATATCATCATTCACCGAGCCTTTTCCCAACTTAGTTGGGGTCGGCTTTCCAGTCTAACTGCGATTCGGCTGAACTTCGATATTTTCCGTGAAGCGACTGCCATCTGACCTTCACAACCCATGGGCGATATCGAGTTCTGCAGATAGACCGGTCGGATTTTTAAGGGCTCCAACTACCCCTAACGACTGATAGATGTTCGTATGACAACCGGGACCGACGGCTTAACGTGCTCTCTGTGGCACGGACGGGTCTCAGTGTCTTAAGAAATGGTCACCCATCGGTTAGATGTTGCTTAACCTTTGCAATGTATTAATATGGTCGGTTACCACTAGACCACAAGCCCCTCATGAAACGTGTAAATATATATATTTCTAAATTAAATGCTTACACATAGAGAAACACATGTTTATCTCCGAAAAAATCATAGTAGGTACCGCAACCGTAAAAAAAACTTTAAAACTAATTATGGGTCGTTTATTTAATAACTTATGATGATGTAATTTTATTTTCATATCTGTTTCCAATCATTCTGGGATTTAAGTCACGTAATACTACTGTTCACGTTTCAAACGTGCTACTTTAGAACTATTGTATGTAATAATAATGTAGAACTATTTTCTTATAAACCGTGTTATCAATATCAATCAGTTGGCTCTTGGCTCTCATCAGCCTACATGTGTAACACCGCGTTTCGTTATTCTTTTTATAAAATAAAATATAATAGGAGAAAAGTTCAAAAAATTAAAACATGGGAATGATTTCTGAATGTGATTTTTTATAATTATCTGAGCCAAAAAACCCTTTGTCCCGAGAATACAAAAAAATGGGATTAGTTTGAACTTTGTAGAACTTAAAAATCTAGAAATAGTGACAATGGTGAAATTTTGTAGGAGATCTGCGTCGTTTTTGGATGTTTTGGCATCGACGAACGACCGAGTGAGTAACTTCTACGCGTCGTCATGGCAAAGTGGAGATTCAGCGATACCGATGTTAGTAGTGAGGATAGTACTGGCTGTCATCGCGTTATCGATTCTGACGTGGTCTCTCATCGAGGGTGCCAACCCCTACTGGCTGATCTACCTCACCAGCTGGGGTGTAGCGCTGGTCGCAGCAACAATGGTCTTAGGCGTTGCCGTCTCAATTGCATGCCTGTCGACGAAACCTATGGGTACTCATTTTTTACACTTCTTAAAATCGAAACTAGTACAGTTTTAATCTATAGTGTAGTGTTGTTGTGTGTAGGTAAATAGTTAACAAACGATGTTTCGTTACTAAAGTAGAGAAGTTGTAGTTCTTTTAAATGGTTAGACATTAGACATTTATTTCTTAACAAATTTCAAATTACATTTGTGTCGAAATGGACTGTAAATAATAAACACAAGATAATAACAATAATAACAACTGTAATAAAAAAATATTACATTACAAACTATGACCATGGCTCTAAAAACTATGACCTTCATTTTATTACGTATAAATCCACAGAAGAATTACAATCAAATATTTGTACATTTGACAATTCTAATTCCATTAATAAACCAATAACACTGCATGAATAATTAACACAGGTCCTTTCTCAAATAGGAAATTCTAGTCCTGGGCCAGATAACATACCCAAAATTATAATTAAACATTTGCTATTCCAAAGGACTTGAATACCTTCTCCAAGTATATTACCATATATTTACAAAACAGTTGTTTCTAGGAAAATAGAGAGAGGCCTTAGTAATTCCAATATTAAAACCAAGTAAAATATCAAGTCTCTAAACCTGCTCCAAAACAGACCCATCTCATTAACTTTGCAACCTTTATAAAATATTAGAAAAATCTTAAGTCAAAGAATCAGATGGTACATAGAAACAAATAAAAAGCTGTCTCCTTTTCAATACGGATTTCGTCAGTTTCAATCCACAGTAGATCGTTTAATGAACATTGAAAGTTAAGTTTTCGATGGGTTGTAAATATCTCAATAATCGCTTAAAACCCGGTGTGAACTACACAAATATTTCAAACGCAAAATCAGAATTACATGGGATCAAAACTGGGAATAGGAAACACATCAAAACTATTCAGCGCTAGTAAATCTATTTTTTAAAAAACCTCCTACCCCGTTCACCTGTCGAAAAGATCAAGTGGTTATCATCAGATTACGTATTAGACACACAAACATGACACACATTCATTTAATAACTAAGAAAGATATAAATAAATGTAAATGTGGACAAGTTCTGACTGTAACACATCTGTTGGTGAAATGTCCAGATTTTGTAAATGAAATGCAATTAAGTAAAATTCCAGATAATTTATTTAATTGTTTGAACCAGAATAGATTTGTAGAGAAACCTTGAACTTCTTAAAAATGTGTAATTATTATAATCTAGTTTAAGTATAAATGATACCCATATAATGTCCACAGCGGTCGTTGGTGACCGTAGTTGTTAAAAAGCGACCTAAAATAAATAAATAAAATATTAAAAATACGGGTGAACTGGCTATTTGGCTAATTTTGGTCTTTAAATATTCGTAGAAGTTTAGGGAAGGTTTAAAAGTAAAATTTCAAGCGATACGAAGTTCGGAGGGACAGCTAGCATTTTTATAAAATTTGTAAAGATTAGTAAGTATAGAAGATCAGGAAGAGGTAGGTACCTAAAGTATTCTTTATCTATATGGTACCAATAAGGTATAAAATTCCAAATAAATTTCAAAGTATGAAATTAGGTGTTATGAGGTGAAGTCAAACCACCCTGTGCACGAAATTTAATTGGTCAAAAACTGTAAATAATTATTTTTCTTTATATAGTGTAGTATCTGTAGAGTTACTGTACAGTTTTAGGCGCGGCAAATGAATTCACCCCGATTCGAAATAAAGTAATCTTACAAATAACAATGATGAATACTAACTACTTCTGTACAAAAAGTAATAATACTTAAGTAGTACATTATTATAATTGGTTTCATAGTTACCTACGACATATTATAATTGGTTTCATAGTTACCTGTTTGGTCGCCGACAGCGTGTACGTTACGATGAATGCCTTTCCTCTTGGTGTGATACATCTGCTGGCGTACCACAGGGTGGCGTTCTCTCTCCTCTTCTTTTCGCAATTTTCATAAATTCCATAACTAAAACACTACTTTCTTCCTACCACCTTTATGCAGAACATCTACAAATTTACATGCAAGCTCCACCGGATAATTTGACTGAGGCTTTTAACATCATCAATAGGGACTTGGTTCAGATTTGTACATGGGGCATGCAATACGGACTTGATGTAAATCCCTCCAAAACCCAGGTATGTGTGATTGGCAGTCAAAGAAAATTGGCAGATATAGACTGGACGCAACTACCAAATATATTTTTTAATGGTGTAGTATTACCAGTTGCTACAAAGGTAAAGAATCTTGGCATTTTGATTGACAGTACCTTATCGTGGGATTCGCAAATCGTGGAAGTAAGTCGGAAATTGTACGCATCAGTGGGTTCTTTGCGCAGACTGCGGAACTTTCCCGCCACGGCCACCAAGGTTGCGCTTGCTCAATCCATCCTTCTTCCTATCGTGGACTATGCAGACGTCAGCTATCTCGATGTCACTGAGGAGCATCTTAATAAGCTTGAGCGCCTCCAAAATGTATGTATCAGATTTATATTTGGCTTACGCAAATATGATCATGTGTCCGAATACCGCAATTTGCTCAAGTGGCTCCCTATTCGCCTTCGACGGAATACTCATATTCTTTCTATCCTGTCCAATGTTTTGTTCAATCCCTGCACTCCTACTTATTTAAAAGAACGGTTCACGTTCCTTAATGACACACATGTGGGATCCTTAAGGTCGTTGAAATCCCTGGTGTTAGCAGTGCCAGAGCACTCAACTACCTTTTATGGCAAATCTTTCTCCGTCCAAGCTGTTGACTGTGGAATGATCCATCAGACGTACCCCAACATTGGCTACCTTCAAGCGAATGGTAAAAACTCATTACCTCGGCTCCTAAACTCTTTCATCTATTTATATGTATTTTTCTCTGTTTGTTCAATAGTATTTATGTTTATTTTATTTATTTAGGTATATCTCTATATTTCTCCATACTCAGTTCATTTCTGTACTTTTCCTTTCATAACTCTCTGTATCTTTCTTTAATCATACGCCAATAACTATCCACTTTTTATTTCACTTCTGTCTACTTGAGTCCATCCTAAGGTTGCCTGTAAGAGATCACTCTTGGTGATAAGGCCGCCATTTGTACATACCAAATTGATAACAAGTTTCTGTATATTTATTGTATTGTATACATATTCTATTCTATTCTATTCTACATACCAACTAAGATACTAATACCTAGATGAAGATGTATTTTTTAATTATACGGATAGAGTGTAAAAATCCGAAATTACCGCATGAAATTTATAATTATGCTCGGATTGCATAGATTCTATTTCAGTGGTAAGCATCTCTCCTGGCTGATGGCATTTTGGATTTTCTATATTGCCCGGCAACGGCAACAGGCTTGCCAATTACATAGGACCAACAAATTACTGGCAAAGTTTGAGTGTGTAATGAACCTCTGCCTACCTCCGCCATATTTATGACGGTTATTCTGCGCCATCTATTGGAGCATTTTGACATCTAAAAATCAAGGAATAAAGACCGTTTTTAAATGAGTTCAAAAAAAGAAGAGGTTTTGAATTTGTCGTCGGAATCTTTTTTGTTAATAATGTTCAGTTTAGGTGTTTTTCTATGTAAATAAAGTATTTGTCAGTACCTACAAACTCTGCTTTGTTTTAGGCTAGATAGCGTTATGCTCAATGGTCCTTATCTCATTTAGAAGTGTTAAATATGAATCGCCATTGTGGTTTCAGAAACAACAGTACTGCCGTGGTACGTGATTTGGTACTGGGTGACGTTTAACATAGCGGTCACCATATCGCTCACCATCACCGCTCTCTACTGGACTCTACTCTACGATCCTGGTATGTTCCTAACCACCTGATGTTTTTCAACCCGACAGACACAAAGGGACGCTCTCTTAACTGAAACTGCAAGTTATTTTTCTCCCGTTTGTTTTTCAGGATCTGTAAAGATTAGATACTGACACTGGTTTTCAGTGATCATAATTTAGTATAATATACATTACTTTACTTTGTGCAAGTAAAGTCTGTAACCTTAGGTTCTTTTGGAAGGACTGAGGTTGAAACAAATGTGAAACAAAAGACAAATGAAACTGTGATTCATAAATACATAGGTACATTATAATCAACCCAGTTACCATTACGCACTTTTCAGTTTGTCGGAGCTTCTTCCATTGATCGGCAGGTGTACCCCGTTTGCAGGTGAAGGTGGGATCCCAATGCACTCAGATTAAAAGACTATTCAAGATATTAATTAACAATGTTCTCATAGCTGATATTTGAACGGCTAATCGTGATAGTAATAAAGGATGGGAAAAATTTAAAAATAGTATATCTACTAATTATTTGTTTCAGAAACACACGATGAAATAGGGGTGCGTGGTTTTTGCCTTGAAGTATCTACACACGGCGTCACATCATGTATAATAGTTCTGGAGTTGTTGATCTCGAGGACACCTGTCAGACTTATACACAGTTATCAGCCTCTATGCCTCGGCCTCGCGTACACTGCGTTCACTATCATATATTACTTGGCAGATGGCAAAGACATGTAAGTTTTTATACAATTGACATCAAATACCTACTATTATGCCTCAGTGGCGTAGTGCCTTTCCTTAGTGACATAAAACCCTATACCTACCAACCCGTCCGGCCAGCATGGTATATTGAGACTGAATTCCCGCCATTCTTTGGGGAGACGTATGCCCACCAGTGGACGTCAAATGAGGCTGAGTGGATGATGACCCACGATTATGATTTAATAGTAGAGTTGCTTATTTTATATATTCCGAACAGATATGTCATTGCCGTTACAATAAAATGAAATTATTGTTTCATATTTTCAGAAATGGCTTCAACTTCATTTATGAGGTGCTGAACTGGCGATACCCGAAACGATCCAGCATTGTCATTATTTGTTCTGTGGTCGCATTGCTCGTCTTGTACATGATGGTATGGAGCGTGGCCTTCTTCAGAGACAAATTGTCCATCGGTTTTGTGAGAACCACGAGTCGTGATCTGCCAATGTTGTCAGCAGACCCGAAGATTCCATAAAATGCTTAGTGTATGAAATTGGGCAATGATTTTGCTACACGTTAGCAATGTTTAGGGGCATAAGTTTCAAACGAAAAATATTAGAATTATTGGAACGCGGTATTAAATACAATGAAAATAAGGACTTGTAAGATAAATAGATTGTTGTAGAAGTGATAAAGTTGAAATTCATTGCCAACCTTGACTCATTGATTACCAACAATTTATATGCGTTTTGGTTTAACTATTTTAATGCGCAATAGAGACGCATTATTGCATTGGACATAATGAATACGACAGATGAAAATTGATTAATTGGGGAGTCTGCGACCAACAGCTCCAGATGTTTGGTGGCAGGTGGCAAAACTGACATCATTATGATCATTTTAATTTGACCACTTTAACGTATTATTAAAACCAAAAAAAAATTGCCATGGATGTTTTGTCGTTTTCTATTTTAATTTACAGTTTTATACATAGATTTAGGTTATTTATATCCATAGCAGAGAACGCAGAGTCCCGAGGTTATCTAAGTGGTAGCTCTCGATGTATCGATGTTACTAACCTGAAGTTACATTAAGTACCTACTTCTATATCATAGCGTCCGTCTCTACCTGCTAAGAACTGACATTTAAATACTGATCAACATCATTTATTTTATTTTTTACATTACGGGTTTAAGCAATTGTACATTATAATAAAGTTCTCATATACTGGGAAAATGATTATTTTATTTAACTTGCGTTACAAGCTATATATCATGTGAGCACTTCTACTTCTAGTCTTATTACTTTTCCTAAAACTGTAGAATTTGTAGTCTTTTCTGCCTTTTTAGGGTTCCGTAGTTCAAGTTTCAGAACCCTTATAGTTTTGTCATGTCCGTCCGTCCATCTTCGGCTTTCCTCCCAAACGGTGAAAGCTATAAACTTGAAACTTTGCATGGCTATGTGTATTTACTACTTTGACAAAGTGCTAAAAGATTTTTTTATTTTTTGGCTACCTACCTCCCCTAAACATAACCAGAATTCGTTATAGTTCGTTTAGCTTAATAGCAATACGATTTTTTACTATACATTTCATTATTTTCCAAGCATATATTTTATATTTTCTGAAAGTAAATTTGGGTGGGTAGTCAATTATCGATGATAGTAAAATTATAGAGTCAACGCGTGGACACAGCTGTTGCTATCCTGTGCCATCTAATCCAGGATAGTTGGTTGGATCCGAATTGTAAGGTAAAAATAAAGTATTGTAGAAATAAAATCATCAAAAATAGAATAAAAATCGCGCACACAGACTTAATGAATACAGGAGTAATACAAATCACGATCCAATATCATCTAGCAAAAATATTGCCGCTACAATTTTCGTAGGAGCTCATCGATCATGTTATTTGTGAATTCCTGTGTTAATTGAATTGAATTGAATAAACTTAAATGTACACCAATTTAAAAAAACATAGGATACAAATGATACAGGATATACTAAGGGCGCCCTTATCGCTAAAAGCGATATCTTACAGGCAACCTTAGGATGGACAGGTATTTAAAGAGACAAGCTTTAAGGTGGGTAAAATATTGGTGCCAAATATTACAAATTAATAGTTAATCGCACGATGTCACCTTATTCTTGACGTCCAGGTTATTGACTTAAAGTAGGTCCCTACGGTTTGTATTGCTGCATCCAGACTTTCGCGAGGTGCCTCTTGAAGACTTTCGGCACGAGGGTTGGCGAGTGGGGGTGGCAGGACTGCAAAACATCTACCCTCTCGATTTATTCAATTGCCCTCTACGTCTACGAAAATATGACGTTAGAAGCTCATAAACCTCTCTCCGTCCCACCCTAGTTTGAACCTGCTTCTGCTGGGGCGAAGTTAGGGGATACGATCTACCCGGTCTGCGCTCATGGTATGGAAGACGTGACCCGTCTCGAATCGCCAGGTGCTCCTTCTGCAGCCCGGAAAGGAAATAGTCATTAGAAATTTTATGTCTATGAATTTTTATAGATGTCGGTAATTAGCCTACAAAAATAACTAGTCTATTAAAAAATCTATCAAATAGATAAGACATCAACGAATTCTAAATTCCAATGACGATTAATTCACATGCTATTATTAATTTCGGTATTTCTTGATGCTTATCCACGTATGTATGTGGTTCATAGGTTTTGTCCCAAGATCTTGCAGGCCCAGCCAACCTCACCTACAACTGGTCCTGCCTATCAGCCAACGAGACGGTGACAAATATAAAGGTAGAACAGGTAATTCGATATTCGCCCGTGATTACGTGACAGGAATGAAGTTAATAACAAAGCGTGGGCGTGTATATATGCCTCTGACTATTCTTTTAGGAGACAGATACGATTATTTGATATGATACATGGATTCACATTTATGTTTGAAGGTGGAGTACTGCTTCTCACTTGTAAACCACCCTTAGTGTATTCCACAACCCACTCTTCCTATAAATTAAGTACTCTAGTAAGTAGGGACAGCAAAAGCAGCTCTATAATACGTTCCTGGTTACGTTAAATACTGTTAGTATTTAACATGTCATTGAATACAGATTTTAAGGTATTTTAAGTCCTATGTAGGAAGTATAATAGATTTTTATTTGTATAATTTACTTTAT
Source organism: Nudaria mundana (assembly GCA_963556515.1). Classification (NCBI taxonomy): domain Eukaryota; kingdom Metazoa; phylum Arthropoda; class Insecta; order Lepidoptera; family Erebidae; genus Nudaria; species Nudaria mundana. Next base: position 7,364,011 of record OY748287.1, on the reverse strand, counting down.
CGCATTAGGTGTACACCTGTAAAGATAATAAGTAATAAGTAATAGTAAGTAAGAAAGAATAAATAAATAAATAAACCATAACATGTCACAAAATTAGTCATTATTGGTGTATCAATTTTCATACAATATTCGTGTGGATTTTTTTTTGTTAAAACTAGTGTTATTAACTTATTAATTACATTGTATTGTTAAAATTCGGAACTCTCACTCGCACAAATATCTTCGAGGTTTACGCAAGTGGATGTTATGCATGTCGACTGTACTATTATATAATGTTTTGGTATATGGATAGTAAATAAAAAAAAGTAGATTACCCGCCAACCAAATTCCCAACAAAACGTTTGCGTGAAATACAGCTCTACCTACACCTTCTGGGAAATGTCCCAGAAGTCTATGCCTAACCCGTAGAAGTTTAATACAATGGTAAACTTCTACGGGTTAGGCAAAGACAAGTTAAAGATTACTAGGTTGTTAGATACTCATTTAATGTACACAAAAAAGTGCCGATCAAATATGTATTTACTTTGACTATTACATCGATGTAAAAAGACATAAAAAATATGTCACGCTTCTCACATAACTTGAAAATATGTGGTTAAAAATGTAAAATAGGCGGTCTTATCGCTAAAGAGCAATTCCTTCAATGACCCTTATCTCATCAACTAATCTATAACACGAGTATAAAAATTAATCGCTAATTGTTAATTGTGCTGAGCGCAAATCTAGAGAGCAGCTGAACCCGTTTCGCTAATTCTTTTTTTGTTGTGATCGTTACTATCAGGAGAAGGTTCTTATGGAGAACGCCCTGCCTGTGCACGTGTTTCCTCCCACATATAATCCTGGGTTCTTTAAGCGGAGCGTGAAGAGGCACATCAGTAGGTCGTCAAGTTGAGGGCCACTCTCTATAGTATTGTGTGCTGTGAGAGTGGGCCACAATCGCTAGACGTCGTCACGACTTACCACCAGGAAGGCGGCGTCAATTTGGCGAACCGAATATTAAAAAAAAAAAAAAAAAAAAAAAAAAGTTATGCGGTATGAAGTTCGTCGAGACAAGCTAGTACAAGTATAAATAGGTGCGCAGGATTATAAAAAAATCGAGGTTCAAGTCAAAGTCGTATTAATTTATTGCAATGGGACTCGAACTTCCGACGTTCGGTTTCGTACTCATCGTCAGTCCGGTATCGTACCAAAACCAAAGCGCAAGCAATGCGTCACTGCAGACAGTAAAAAACGTACGATATGTTCGAGTATGTCCAAACATAACTGGTTTGCATTCCACGTGCCAAGGCTACGACACGATAACCCACAATGACGAAATACGCGGGTCACTCCATCACTCCACATATTGACTTGTCATGTCGGAGTTAAGGAAAACAACCGTATTAGCACACTATAAGTTTTGCACTTCTAGCTAATCGGAACTATTTGAATTTCAAATGTTATATTTTTTTAAACGTTGCAACCTTCTTAGTAATAAAAAAAACAATTCGCGGGAAATCATTTGTCAATTATTTTTTATCACACATCAAAGTTCTACGTAAATTACGTTCACGTAATACGTTCACGAAATTCGTCATGTAAAGAAACTCGACCTCTCTCAAATTCAGCAAACCATCGCCTCACGGTGCTTAAACAAGGTGCATCTCTCCCAAAAGCATTTTGAAGACGAGCGGCACAGTCTAGCGGAGAGAGAAAACTTTTAAAATCATAAAAAATCATCGCTCTAAAATCTTTTCTACTTAATTCCATTTTCGTTACATACGTAGAACTTTGATGTGTGATAAAAAACAATTGACAAATGATTTCCCGCCAATTGTTTTTTTTTATTACTATGAAGGTTGCAACGTTTAAAAAAATATAACATTCGAAATTCAAATAGTTCCGATTAGCTAGAAGTGCAAAACTTTTAGTTTGCCCCGTGTAGTATAATACATACATAATAAAGAAGCGTAAACTGCTCTCTGGGAGTTAACCCTATGTATACCTATACCTACTTGAGACTTATACTACAGAATAGGGAATAGTAATGTAAGTAATCAAAGAAGAGAATCAAGAATCAAGGAATCAATTTCGTTTATTCAGTTTAGGCACAAAAAGAGCACATATGAATGTCAAAATTTTACAATTTTATGTCAAGCAATATTATAAAAATACTAAATTAAGTAAATAAATAACCATTTGAAAAGGATTCTTTCGCTTGTTCGGTAAGTTGGTTCTCCTGAGAAGATACCAACAAGAAACTCAGGTAGATTATCAATTTTTGGAGTTTATTGGAGTTTACTCCTTAAGAATCGATTTTCATATATAAGGCGCCCGGTATGAGAAAAATCCGAGGGGTAAAACCTACTACTCATCGTCAGTCCGGTATCGTACCAAAACCAAAGCGCAAGCAATGCGTCACTGCAGACAGTAAAAAACGTACGATATGTTCGAGTATGTCCAAACATAACTGGTTTGCATTCCACGTGCCAAGGCTACGACACGATAACCCACAATGACGAAATACGCGGGTCACTCCATCACTCCACATATTGACTTGTCATGTCGGAGTTAAGGAAAACAACCGTATTAGCACACTATAAGTTTTGCACTTCTAGCTAATCGGAACTATTTGAATTTCAAATGTTATATTTTTTTAAACGTTGCAACCTTCTTAGTAATAAAAAAAACAATTCGCGGGAAATCATTTGTCAATTATTTTTTATCACACATCAAAGTTCTACGTAAATTACGTTCACGTAATACGTTCACGAAATTCGTCATGTAAAGAAACTCGACCTCTCTCAAATTCAGCAAACCATCGCCTCACGGTGCTTAAACAAGGTGCATCTCTCCCAAAAGCATTTTGAAGACGAGCGGCACAGTCTAGCGGAGAGAGAAAACTTTTAAAATCATAAAAAATCATCGCTCTAAAATCTTTTCTACTTAATTCCATTTTCGTTACATACGTAGAACTTTGATGTGTGATAAAAAACAATTGACAAATGATTTCCCGCCAATTGTTTTTTTTTATTACTATGAAGGTTGCAACGTTTAAAAAAATATAACATTCGAAATTCAAATAGTTCCGATTAGCTAGAAGTGCAAAACTTTTAGTTTGCCCCGTGTAGTATAATACATACATAATAAAGAAGCGTAAACTGCTCTCTGGGAGTTAACCCTATGTATACCTATACCTACTTGAGACTTATACTACAGAATAGGGAATAGTAATGTAAGTAATCAAAGAAGAGAATCAAGAATCAAGGAATCAATTTCGTTTATTCAGTTTAGGCACAAAAAGAGCACATATGAATGTCAAAATTTTACAATTTTATGTCAAGCAATATTATAAAAATACTAAATTAAGTAAATAAATAACCATTTGAAAAGGATTCTTTCGCTTGTTCGGTAAGTTGGTTCTCCTGAGAAGATACCAACAAGAAACTCAGGTAGATTATCAATTTTTGGAGTTTATTGGAGTTTACTCCTTAAGAATCGATTTTCATATATAAGGCGCCCGGTATGAGAAAAATCCGAGGGGTAAAACCTACTAACAAGTAACGAAAATCGTGTCACGTTTTTGGTGCGCACCTCTAGTGCGCAACTTTCTAATTTGTTATAGTTAGATACTCGTACTTAAGGAGTAAACTCCAGTCGTGCGTCGGAGCTGACACACACACTTTTTCTTTTTTAATATAGTTTTGTTTACATTGTGTTACAATTTATATTGTACGAGTGGCTAACAACAGCAGGTTAGGGTGACCATGTACTTCTTATGCTTGCTAAGTCTATTGCCGTTGCATCCGGCAACTTTGGTTGTATTTGCTATAGCCTTCGTCTGTCAGCAGGGGCACTGCGTGTAGATTAGGAAACCCTGGAGATGTATAAAAAACTGGTCAAGTGCGAGTCGGACTCGCACACAAATGGTTCCGTACCAAAACGGCAAAAAATACTTTTGTTGTATGGGAGCCTCCTTAAATATTTATTTACGTAAATAGTATTTGCTGTTACAGCAACAACAGAAATACATCATCTTTTTTTTAAATTCCGCGGCCCAAGGCCGCGGCCTCTCTTACGTCCGTTGCCGGGCGTCTCTGGTTCACACGCAGATGGTATTTCCAGTGTCGCCCGGCGGACTTTGACCACCTGTGTGGTCTCTCCGGGGGTTTGGTCGGGATGAGAATCCGGCGTCGTTGGGGTAGGGTTTTATCCCGCGTCGGTGAGTGAATCTGGTTACGTGCTGTGGGGCAAAGGCAGCACGCAACCCTTCTAACCTGCTTCTGTAAGGACGGCGGATGGCGATCCCGCCGTCCGCAGGCCCCGATCATGGAGGTCGATGATCTTGGGCGTAGATGAGTCTGCGGCGCCCTCGACGCTGACTACGGAACTCGGCGGGGAGGGTTCGCTCACTCTCCCTCTCGGCCGACTCCTTCGCGAGTATAACTTGCTCGCAGAAGGACACGGCCGCGTTCCACCCACTCCCGCTGGAGACCATGGGTTGAAGCATGGTCTCCAGCGAAAGGGTCTCCACGCCCAGACTTAATACGAGGTCCCGGTGCTGACTCGCCCACGCTGAGCACTCCACCAACGTGTGGAGTGCGGTGTCGTCGTCAAATATATCATCTGTGAAATTTTCAACTTTCTTACTATCACGGTTCACGAGATACCGCTTGGTGACAGACGGACGGACGGACAGTGGAGTCTTAGTAATTAGGGTCACCGTTTTACCCTTTGGGTACGCAACTTTAAAAAGGAATGGCACTAATAAAATTGCTGAAAAACAGGTAAGTATAGGGAACGGATAATAATATGTAGGTATAGTACCTACCTATACCTACTTTGTAGTTTTATTTTAGAGTAATAATAACCACACAAAGTCACACCATACCTTGTTTTTACATATTTTAATGAGGTTTTGGCTCGCTAAGGTTTATCCCCAATAATAAGTTCCTGTATGTAAGCTATTTTCCCGTAACGCAATTAATAATAGCCGTAACTAAATAATGAGGGTACACGCAAGGGTCAGCTAGTAAATACACACATACATATATACATACTCATCTAATTGTAATGACACTAACATAACCGGTATTTCCCCAAGATCATTTCATTATACACAATTAAAATAGTTATTTTTTCCTGTAAGCGACATACCCACTAACGTTATCACTAAACCACTTTTTACACGCAGAAAACCCCAATTAGTTTTTGCCATGCTCCGTTATTATTTTTAATTATATATATTAAGTACAGATTTGCTCTGCATAACTCTATGAACAGTTTATGAACAGTCAGAAGATTTCTCGGAGGGCTAGGCTGGCTGTTCATGGAGGAGTGCTGGTCCCTACACTTATGTATGGAAGTGAATATTGGGTTTGGCAGAATAGGCATGAAAGTAAAATAAATGCAGTTGAAATGAGAAGTTTGAGAAGTATGACTGGGGTGACATTGGTTGAGAAAGTGAGGAACAGAAGGTTAAGAGAACGTTGCGGTGTATCAGAAGATGTAGTGAGTAAGATAGAAAAAGGGATGCTTAGATGGTTCGGGCACGTAGAAAGGATGGATGAAAGAAGATTGACGAAACAGATACATAAGGCGGGCGTGAATGGACAGGCAGGTAAGGGTCGACCTAGGCGAACGTACTTCGACCAAAACGGAGATGTTTTGACTAAAGGCCAGGTCAAGAGTACCCAGAACCGGAGAGCGTGCATGAAGATAGTTATGAGGTTGCTTCCACTTTAAAAGAAGTATCCCAGGATCGTAGCAAGTGGAATTCCATAGTCTCTGCCTACCCCCATGGGAAAGAGGTGTGACCATATGTATGTATGTATTACATATTTGTGACCTGAGGGATCACAAATCTGTAATGTCGTTGGAAAACACATTATCAAAACAAAATAAGGAAAGTGTTCTTTGGGATAAGTACCTACCGCAGAGCACGTCATTGCCGCAGAGTAACTATCTATGTACCTACTACTACCATAGAATAAACAGGTAACACTACCTACTCTACTAAGTAGTAGACTTTTACTATTATATATTCTGTGTTAGTAACAGATACCATACCACTCTGAGTGTTGTTAACAAGCGCACGAGTTCTATGGAAATAGCCGTAAGGCCACTTTTCCTGTTATGCGATTTCCACCTGCGTACGGATATGGCCCGTGTGCGCGTCAATGGCAATGTCAAATACATACAATAATAGTCCATGCGTTTCATGTTGTGCAGGCCGCACGCATGCGGGTTGCTATGGCAACGGGACTGGTCGCGAACTAGTCCAGTCGGGACATAAAACTAGCCTGAAATAGAAATTTTATTTAAATTTGGGGTGTGGTTGGACGTATAAATCTCGATTTTATAACTAATCCCGGTAGAGGATTCACCGCCATCTTGTTTTAAAGATCAATTTTTTCGTTTTTCTGAAATATCACGTTAATTTTCTACTTTAGAGCAAAAATGACAGTATCCAAAGTAGTTGGAATTTAACTTCTCACAAGTTTGATCATTATCATTTTTACGCTAGAGTTATACTATCAAGTTTATCAAAAAAATCGTAATGGGTGGAATTTTATTTTCTTCAACTTTGGTTCTCGGCTATCTAAAAATAAAAATAAAAAAAAATAAAAAAAAACTAAAAATAAAACAATTTCACCTCCGATTTGAGTATAAATCCGAAAATATTGATCGTGAAGTAAAACAAGTGCGAAGACCAAAGTTGAAGAAAATAAAATTCCACCTATTACGATTTTTTTGATAAACTTGATAGTAGTTATAACTCTGCAAATATTGATCCTAGCGTAAAAATGATAATGACCAAACTTGTGAGAAATTAAATTTCCAACAACTTTGGATACTGTCATTTTTGCTCTAAAGTTGAAAATTAACGAGTTATTTCAGAAAAACGAAAAAAATGAACTTTAAAACAAGATGGCGGCGTATCCTCTACCGGGATTAGTTAGAAAATCGAGATTTATACTTCAAACCACCCGAGGTTTAAAAAACATCGCTCTCCGGAATTTTTTCTATTTAAATGTCTGCCCCGACTGGACTAAACTGATTTGACATTGACATTGATCCGCAGGCTGTGGATGTAAAAACGCATGACCGTGCCCTAAAACTAATACGTTTCTGAGTAAGAACTGCCCATTATTTTCACCTACTAATAATTGATGATGATTTCCTACGGACAATCTTTGGACTAACATTATATATAGGTCAAATTTAAACTGTAATATTCTGATTGGGTTGAAATAAAATTACCCAATCAACAAATCGATGTGTATCTCACATAATGATTTACTCCAATTATCATTATATTAACGACTAGGTAGAGTGCGAAACTCCGTTGGTTGACACATTGGTAACACGTTTCAGTTGAGATAACAAGTATTATATAGGTAAGGTTATGGTTTTCGCAAGTATAGTACTCACGCAATACGCGCTGGGCTTTGACCGCTTCTCCTGTGCCTGCGTGAATGTGGCTATCACCAGTCTGTGTCCTTGCCTCCGCAACTCCTAGCGTCTGCGCTCGCGCAGCTTAAGTTACTGTTTTATTTAATTTTGATACATCTTCTATCTTTTTAAAGACCTTCTAATTGGATTATTCAGAAAAATATATATTTCTGTAATCCTTTTCTCTTTTTATTGATTAATATAATTCAGAAGGACTGATTAATATTATTTATTTTAAAGTAAAGTGTTCGTATATTTTTTATCAATATCACCTGTGTAAATAGGTACATATATTATTTTCATTTTTTTTCATTTCATTTCATTCAACATTTCTTCAGAAGCCCTTTAAATATAATCGCAACTATTGCAACATTTATCTGATATCGTTACAAATAACACTCTTCACACAGTGAACGTGATGTGTTGGACCATCTTGGATCCATAAACGTAATTACAAAGGTGATAATAATAGTTCAGTGAAAAAAAAATGGTGAAGTTTAATAAAAAATGTATATACCTTTCGGCGTTGTGGGTGTCTGAACACGATAGAGTGAGTGACTTCTACGTGTCGTCATGGCAACAAGGGGAAAAAGCGATACCGATGCTTGTTGTGCGATTTTTGCTGTTTGCTTTCGCGCTCAGCATCTTCACGTGGTCCCTGGTTGAAGGTGGCACTCCCCATTGGCTGATCTACCTCACCAATTGGGGAGTAATGCTCGTCGTGTTTACTATGCTGATCGGCGTCGTCGTCTCATTTGTATCCCTATCTAAAAAGCAAAGTGATTATTCAAGTACGTATCCTACTATTATAACATTTAACTCTAAGCTTTTCTTTTTTTTTAATCTGAGTTTTCAAGCAAGTTCCAAATATCACGCGTATCTTTACTTCGAAACCCTGGCTGATGGTCGCTTCTTGCGAGTTCAAGTGCGGAATATGAATAATTTCTTGCGTCCCAGACATGGGACTATTTACCTCCTTGGGATCAGAGGAGATAATTAAAGCATACCTGACTCTTCTTTCATAAACATTGTTAACACAGTAGGTACACATGACTTGAAGTATGTATGAGCATAATTCAAAAAGAGGTTATAGCTTTTATCCTTGTAAAACCTAATTAAGAAGGTTCTAATAAAACAAACAATAGTTACCGAAATGATAAGAGATAACAAGCGTATAATTTCGTAAACAGACTAGATCATGACGTCCCTAATTAAATTCTGCTATGAAATGTCGCAAAACGTTGGCACATCCACGATTACACCAACACCAATGTTGGTTGCAAACAGCCACTGCTTTTACAACATTTATTAACTCATTACTTACTGTTAATTATTACGTAGAAAATTTTATAAATTCATACCGGTTCCTAGGCAATCCATCACAGACAATAATAATAGTTGTTATAATATTCGGTTATTACAAAATCAAGCGTCTCTGTGGCTCACCTGAAATCGAAATCCCCACGGCAATCTTCGTACCTTTCATTAAGATACTTCCACTCATTTTTAAAAAAATATTGTGCCAACAAAGTTTACCTATATTATTATTACCTACGTGCATAAATGGGTAGGTACTATCACTACATAATTATAAAACAAAGTCTTCCGCAGTCTCTGTCACGGCCGTGAGCGGCCGCTAGTAAATAATTGCAAAGAGTGTACTGACTTAAGTACCTAGTAACTATTATTATTTCTCCATCATAAAAAAAAACAAAACGCTAAGGCATTCGAAATAAATAAATCCTACGTCACTATAGATAGAGGTTTAAAGGCTAGTTTTGTTGTTTTCCCAAGAAATAGCATTATGCTCAACAGCATTCTTCCGTTTTAATTTTTATTAATTTTAGATTACATGGGTATGTTAATATTTATTTCGTTTGATTCATGATCCGGTTATTTATTGTTTGTTATATTTGATTTTACAAGTAAACTACGAGTAAAATGATAATATGGTTATGTATAAATAACTATAGGTACCTAAATGGTGAAAATCTAAAATGTCCATTTCAGATCAGAAATGATTAGAGAAATCTATAGGTATTAAGCAGTATAGTATACCTGGCCATTTCTATTTACATCTCTATATACCTACTACAATTTTAAAACACAAATCCTGGCAAATATATTTGATTTTACAAGTAAACTAAAATGATAATATGGTTATGTATAAATAACTATAAATGGTGAAAATCTAAAATGTCCATTTCAGATCGGAAATAAACTAAGCATCATAGTATACCTGGCCATCTCTATTTACATCTCTATATACCTACTACTTTTAAATCACAAATCCTGGCAAATAGATCCTACTGTAAAATACCTACTAAGTAGAAATTAACTTGTTTTGCTTTTCCGAATAATTGCGAATGATATTTAGGCATCAATTGTAACACAAAGGAAGTACCCACTCGCCCGCGGCTTTACCCGCTTGACAAATACACAAAAACCTTCCTCGAGAACCACTCTATCCATTGGTGAAGACCGCATCAAAATCCGTCGCGTAGTTTTAAAGATGGGGTAAGCAACTTTGTTTTATACTATGTTCTTCTTCTTCTTCTTTTTTAAAACCGTGGCTCCATCGATATTCATCGATGATTTCGCCATTGTCAAGGTAATGCTTGATTAGTTGATAGTCCCGCACAGAAGAACTAGTTATTCCTTACTATTTTTTTTTTTTATTTTTTTTATTTTTTTTATATTTGGTTCGCCAAATTGACGCCGCCCGCCTGGTGGTAAGTCGTGACGACGTCTAGCGATTGTGGGCCACTCTCACAGCACACATTACTATTGAGAGTGGCCCTCAACTTGACGACCTACTGATGTGCCTCTTCATGCTATCCACTGTGTGGGGGTGGCATCTCTGTCGAGTCGTTCGGGATCGGAATGAAGAGGGTGGGATCAGATTGAAGAACTCTTCAGAACACTCGCCGTGGTAAATACGGTAGAATGCAGCCAAGGAAGCTATTGTTCGGCGCTGAACTAGCGGCTCAAGGCTTCCCGTTACCTCCGGACAATCTATAATACGGATAGCCCGTCGCTGCATAGCGTCGAGAGCGTCCAGCAGTTACTTCGCGGAGCCGTCCCAGAGGTGAGAGCAGTATTCGACGCAGGGTCTAATCTGCGTCTTGTACAGCAGACACCTCTGGTCACCGGACCAGAGGTGTCTGCTGAATAAGGTAAAGAATCTCTTTACCTTATTCAGTATTCCTAGTTTCCGCGAAGCTAGCCCAATATATCTTTCGATGTAGTTTTTATTATTGAGCTCTCGACGAACGTCTATTCCAAGGATATCAAGGTTGTCCTTCATTGGTAATAATGCATTCTGAAGAGAGGGTAGGGGAAGGAAAGGGGATTTCTTCGCAGTAAATGCACACGCCTGTGTTTTGCGGGCATTGAACTCGAGCAGGTTCTCGGTACCCCATTGAGAGATACTGTCGACGTTACGGTCGAGATCAGCCACGAGTCGTCGTCTCTCCTCCTCAATCTCAGATCGCCCCGCCGTCGGACGAACCGAGTAACTCCCGTGCAGTGTGCTGTCATCTGCATAGCAATGAATGTTCCCGAGGGATAGCATATCATTGATATGCAGAAGAAAGAGAGTTTGGTGATAGTACGGACCCCTGCGGTACCCCGGCATTCACTTGCAAGAAGCGAGAAGCCTGGCCATCGCAGAGGACCCGCACTCGGCGCTCGTTTAAAAAGCTGGCTATCCACTGCACAGTTGAGGAGGTAGACCATATGCCGGAAGCTTGGAAAGGAGCGAAGCATGCCAGACCCTATCGAAGGCTTTGGCGATGTCCAGGCTAATAGCTAAGGACTCGCCGTACCTTTCCATAGCCCCACCCCAGACATGCGTTACGAATGCCAGAAGATCACCCGTTGATCGCTTTGGCCTGAAGCCGTATTGTCGATCATTGATTAGCGAGTGATCCTCTAGGAATTGCATGAGCTGCTTATTTACTAACTCCAGGTGCAGGACCAGAAACGTTGTTCGGTATGAGAGTGTCTGGAAACCCGATTTTTGAGGAGCGCCAGAGGTAACCTAAAAAGCCACCAGCCACCCGCGAACCAAAAATCGAACTCCCTTATACTACGTAATGATGATGCTTATGATAGTGAAGTAAAATACAAGAAACTAGTAGGTACTTAACTATTAATTTAAGTAGGTATCTACAAAAAAGTACGTGTTCATGTAATTACTGACATTATTTAAGTAATGTGTCTCTTCATAATAACGATGATACGCCTTCGACCACGACGCAACTTCAGTTCTAAATAAAAATCATAGATAACTCAGCCATTTTTCTTCTTTAAACAAGTTCTTGCTTATTCATGGTCATTTTTGACCGCACATTTTTTTATTCGTGGTATAATATAACGAAAACCTAAACATATTATGATCTGCCTGTGGTATAGTGCTCTGAGTGTAGCGATTCTATTTAGTTGTATGTAACATATATGTATATCCTGGCCGATGGAATTTTGGTGAGAATTACAGAGTGGTTATAGAATTTTTATAGTCCTATCTGATGGTAACGGTCTGGTAAAACCTAATCTTGGGTAAACCCAAGTACGTTAAGTGGAACTAAAAACACCAATCAACCAAATAACTGGCAAAAACGTAACCTACCTCTTTGGGAATATAGGCGTGATGTATAATGTAATATGGTAGGCAAAATCAAAGTTTAAATTGACAGATGGTTGAACTACTGATGACTTTGACTTAATAAAGTTTAACTTTGCACTTGCTTATGCAAGTTGTAAACTGAAGTCTAGGGCATTCCGAGATCCTTCTTTTTTAACTGTCCCAGTGTTAATCTCAGATTATAGATAACAATTCCTTACTAATCTGAAGTAATAACATTTTATCGCTGTATTAACATTTTATTATAGTTTATTGACCGAGCGAGCGAAGCGTCTACATTTCGAGATTAGACAATTTTGCTTGCGTCTCTCTGTCTGTCGATATGTGTGTTCCGGGCTGGCACCCACAGTTTTTATCCGATCTTCACGAAACCATACAATTTTTTAGAGTAGATTCATTGTACAACAAGTAGACGTCGTCCTTCGAACGAGTAGATTGGTTGTAGAACGGCGATGTCACTGTCGCGTGCCGCATGCTGCAAACATCCGACGCCCACCTATACGCACCCCTCCCTTCCCTTATTTACCCTTGTTTACAAATTATGTCCCCTTTTTTGGAGTTTTAAACATAAAATCACATCTTTATCCGTGAAGAGATAGTCAGAGGCATTCTTACGCTTTGATTTCGCCAGTCACAGTTGGTCTAGGTATAAGGGACCAGCCCATTGCCGTTTTACGGGTACACTTTGAGTAGTCTTCTCAGAGTTCTAATGTTACTTTTATTGTTCGAACTTAAACTAAGTATCATGAGCGTAATTCATAATTGCTTTAAACATTGTAATACACAATATAAGTACTCGTAAATAATGTGTCTGTCTGCATACGTGCCATTGTTTTGATGATGTTATTTTTAATATAATCTTAATCTAATTTGGTGCAAATTAAAAATCCTGTTTTCCTTCTAAAGTAGTAAAACTTCACGGTTGGTGGTTACCTTGACCTTTAAGACGTTTGTTACATCAGAAATACCTAAAAACAACTAACTGTGAAAGAGAAGGGGTAAGTATTTAGCCACCCAGTTGTCCATGGGACAAAAGCGTCCCAAAATAAAATTTATACATAATCCTCGGAGAAAGTTCTTCTTTTTTTTATTTCGGATTTCACTTCTACCTGACCTAAAAGTTTTATTGCTATCGAGTTTTGAAATAGGTATTAAGTTTCTTAAAATATTAAGAAAGAAATTATAAATATATCACAAAAACTGATGTCATCGATGGTCAAATTGGCGAGTCCCAGTCCAGTCAAGTTCTCGGACTCCCCCTGTTAGAAAGGCCGTGGGTTCGAGTCCCGTCGATGACATCAGTTTATGTGATCTATCTATAATTTCTTTCTTAATATTTTAAGAATAGTTTAAGCAAACTCATTGCTTTAAAATACAAAAATATAGGTAAGTTTCGTCTATACACACGCCCAGCTGTCTTTCAGTAGTTTGATTTTCGCTGTAGCTTTTACATTATATTTAAGCTGTTACAAAGATTTTTATCAATAAGCGCGGAAAGTACGTAGGTCACACTATAAGTTTTACGTAACTTAAAAAAACAACATGTTAAAACCAAAATATAATGTTTATTGCTTTTCAAAATACTCTCCTTTACATTTTAAAAATTTTTTCATACGATCGAAGCATTTTTTAAAACAGGAGGACCACAGATCTGAAGGCATGTTTTCTACGTGCTGATTGAACGTTATCACTGCCTCTTCGGAGTTGGTAAAAGTGAAACCTCTCATCAAATCTTTGATTTTGGGGAAAATACAGAAATCACAGGGTGCTAGGTCGGGGCTTTGCGCAGGATGGGTGACGAGTTGTACTTTTTCGGAAGCTAAAAATGACTTTGTTCTGTTGGCCGTGTGTGAAGAAGCGTTGTCATGATGTAGGAGAACGTGGCTTTTGGGTCGTCTTTCGCGAACTTTTTCTAACACCCTGGGTAAACTAATGGTAGAATACCACTCGGCATTAATCGGCTTTTGATCTTTAAGTGGAATTGTACAGATGGGACCTGTAGCTGAGAAAAAAAAACGGGATCATTTTTTTACTAATGTTTCTCGCCTGCCTCACTTTTGTAGGCTTGTTCTCATGTTCAAACACCCATTTACAAGATTGCTGTTTTTTTTTCGGGTTCAAAACAATAAATCCATGTTTCGTCTCCTGTGACAATGTCATAAACAGCATTAGAATGTCCGTGGTCGTACTTTAGTAGCATCTGTGAGCACCATTCCACGCGAGCCCGCTTCTGCTCCGCTGTCAGTTCATGAGGGATCCAACGACAACAAAGTTTCCGAACTTTCAATTCTTCGCGTAAAATTTTCTGGATTTGACTCATACCAATCCCCAATAGTCCTCGAATTGTCTCATAGGTAATCCGCGGGTTTTCTTCAATTAACCGCTTAACGGTAGCCACATTATTTTCGTTGACGACAGTTGAAGGCCGCCCTTCACGAAATTCGTCATGTAAAGAAACTCGACCTCTCTCAAATTCAGCAAACCATCGCCTCACGGTGCTCAAACAAGGTGCTTCTCTCCCAAAAGCATTTTGAAGACGAGCGGCACAGTCTTGCGGAGAGAGAGAACTTTTAAAATCATAAAAAATCATCGTTCTAAAATCTTTCCGACTTAATTCCATTTTCGTTGCTTACGTATAACTTTGATGTGTGATAAAAAACAATTGACAAATTATTTCCCGCCAATTGTTTTTTTTTATTACTAAGAAGGTTGCAACATTTAAAAAAATATAACATTCGAAATTCAAATAGTTCCGATTAGCTAGAAGTGCAAAACTTTTAGTGTGCCTTATGTATTACCGCCATTTCCCGCGCCAGTGGGGGGCTGACGTGTCACACTATAATAGCCATGGGAGCCCGGACTGCAGAGTGGAGGAATTAAGAGTATGACATAGGTATATGACGTCACTCTCAATCCGGTAGTAGTTTGTAGTCAGTATACCTATTTCGTTCTGGTAGATTTGTAGGGCACTTCCACTTATGTACTTACTTTTTTCATCATCATCATCATAACATCGGTTCTGTTCCCTTTGTATGCTTAGATCTTTAGAACTACACAACGGATTTTGGGGAGATATTCATGAATGGTTAGAGTGATTCTCGAGAAAGGTTCTCGTGTATATAATTTTGGCAAGCGGGCGAAGCCACGTGCGTCCGCTAGTTGAAACTAAGAACTGTTTAAAAATGATAACTGAGTGACACGTCGTGCTAAGAAAGAATTTTGGTTCAGATTACAGGATGGTTGGGTATTAATTTTCTATTGTACCTCCGTGCCCGGTAACGGCAATAGGCTTACCCCCCATTACGTGGGACCTACAAAACTATTTGACGAAAAGTGTGAGTCTCATCACTCAGTCCACTCTATATTACCTCTCTGCTCTACACCATTAACGTAGAGGTAATAGTGCTTCAAGCTCAACACCATTGATAATACACTATAGACTTTACTGTCACTACAATAGGTACCCGTTATAATAGACAGATTGTAGACATTTTTAAATAATCTTGCTTTTTTAAATAATTTTTTTTAATTAATTTTTGCATTTTTAAATAATTTTTAAATAAGCTTGTAAATAATCTTTTCTTTTATCTTTTGATGTCGCAAATTACAATGGGTTAGCTGATTCTGAATACCTACCTACAGTTTTAGTACCTACAGATAATATATTACCTATCTATAAAGATTAAGTTTATGACCAGATATTATTATTTATTAAACAAATATTATTGTGTCGATTATTTTCCGCGTTCCATCTAAAAAACTAGCTTTACGATCATAGGTGATATTGATGTAATAAATAGTATAAAACTACCTTTTAACTTATTGTCTGGTTAAATACCTAGTGCCGTGTATTATTTGTTACCATACTACCAAGGGACGAGAACCTGGTGATCTGTAATACAGGTTTACACCTACAACGGACACCATGTTCTCACATACAATTATTATACTCGTAGGTATTATACAACATTCCTAATTTTATGCTTTTTGATTGTATTGTGAGAAGATAATAAATATAATTTGAATTTGAATTTGAACCTACCTATAGTATCTCAAACAGAGTAATAATTAGGTAGTTTAGTTAATAGTATAATACATATTACTTAGACCTAGGTGTCCGAGATAGAGATTAGACTATTAGGATTAGACTTAATCCGATGTCTCTGATTAACAGTCGGTGTCTCTAATAAATAAAGACACCGATGTAGATAGGTACATACAAAACTCGTATTTTAATAAAATAAATATCTAATAACAGGGTTATTATTAAAAAAGATCTTATTTACGATTAACTAATAATTTTTATCGTAATTATTAGCTAATCCTAAATACGATCTTTTGTAGTACTTAATAAACCTGTCACTTATTAGGTTTTTAATTTATCAAAATACGAGGAGGTATTCACTTGACAGCTTCGGTGGCGTAGTCGGTAGTGCACCCGCTTTCGACGCCGGAGTCTCGGGTTCGATTCCCGGTCGAGACAAACTTTGTGATGACATATACGTTTGTACCGAAGTCTGGATGTTTCCTATGTATATATTTACAAAAAAATTGATCAGTTTATCTAGTACTCATATCACAAGCTCTGCTTAGTTTGAGACTAGATGGCGTTGTGTGAATTGTCCTAACATATTTATTTAAATTTCCCTAGAATAGCTGATTATTTACTTTGTAAAAAATCAGCAGGTTCACAATTTCTCGAAAAAATCCACACAAAAGAGCGCTTTAAAACACAAAGCAGATGTAAACATAATGGATTCTCATCGCTTTTATCGGTGTAGAACTGACTAACCCTGGTTCTGACGTTGTTTTTAGCTTGGTATAATAACGCATGATTTAAACAAAGTCCAATCACTTAATTTCCCTATTATCCTCCGCTATTGTTCTAACAATCACGCGATTATAATTCAAGACTTTTGATTTAATACATTCCGAGTACTAGTATCTGTACGAGATTTGATTTCCGATAACTGCATTTAAGTTTTAAACTCCGCCAATAATACATACTCTAATTACATAGGTAGGTCGGTGTTTTAAACGACTCATGCAGATTTTTTTTATTAATCATCATTCACCGAGCCTTTTCCCAACACAGTTGAGGTCGGCTTTCCAGTCTAACTACGATTCAACTGAACTTCGATATTTTCCGTGAAGCGACTGCCATCTGACCTCCACAACCCATGGGCAATATCGAAGTTCTGTAGTTAGACCGGGCGTTCGGATTTTTGATTTAGGGCTCCAACTACCCCATAACGACTGCCATAGGTGTTCGTATGACAACCGGGACCGACGGCTTAACGTGCTCTCCGAGGCACAGTGTAAGTCTCAGTGCCTTAAGAAATGGTCACCCATCCTAAGACTGGCAAGACTAGATGTTGCTTAATCTTTGCAATGTGTTAACATTGTCGGTTACCACTAGACCACGAGCCCCTCTTCTAATAACTACATCAAAACTTCCGAAGATAAGTATGTACTCCAAAGCTAAATAAAATATGTGTATGTTGAAATTGTATACAATAATTAAAAACGAAGTCCTATGGTTATTAACAATCGTTACAAGTGATGTAGTTATGAACCATCGAACGGGTAAGCAAAGTAGGGTAGATACGATAATAGGGTGCGAACCTGCTAAGCAGAAGTTTTCAGGTTTGCGGAGGTTCATCCAATGACTGCACCACTTACACGTGATGTTGGCTTCAAACTCTAATATCTTAGTGAGACACCTAAGTAGGCACCCTATGTGTGACATAGTGATGTTAATATCCTGTTGGGTATGAAAGTTACAGCTCGAATGATTAATTGTGTTAATGTCGTTTAAATAAAATATACCGAGGTGTACCTACATAGTTCAAAATCATATGAATCTCACTTTCTAAACTCTGTAGGGCTAGGCAGAGACGTTTATAAACCCACATTCTCTTTGTTAGCTCCAGGTAATTTCCGGGCACTTTGAAAACGATAAGTTTCGTGGAAATTTATGAAATACAAAACCATGACGTCACTTATTTGTAGGTACTGTGGAATCAGTAACTGTTAGTGATTCAATTGATGATGACTCCTTTCGTTTTGGATCAGCTGGTGGACTTGACGGTCTGACACCACAGCACCTTAAGGATCTGTTGTATCCGAGCGCTGGGGAAGCTGGTGATGCACTTCTGAGGGAGCTAACAACTCTAGTCAACCTCATGCTCTCAGGCAATGTGGACAGTGGCATCACAGATATTTTGTATGGGGCCAATTTATGTGCCCTTAACAAGAAGGATGGTGGCATTCGTCCCATTGCCGTAGGTAGCACTTTGCGGCGTTTGGCAGCCAAAATTTGTTGTCGTTTTTATAGTACGGAGCTTACTACCAAATTTCAGCCCTTTCAATTAGGTTTTGGTTCAAAAGGAGGTTGTGAGGCCGCAATCCATGCGCTTGCAACATACCTTGAGAGTAGCGAAGATGGAGAGGTCATCTTGAAAGTTGACCTGAAAAACGCCTTCAACTCTGTAAACAGGGACACCTTGCTGACACAGGCCAAATTAGAAACCCCCAAAATATTTAATTTTCTTTGGCAATGCTATAGTCAGCCAACAAAATTAATTTATAAAGACCACCTTTTGAATTCAGCCGTTGGATGTCAGCAAGGTGATCCGTTGGGACCAGTCATCTTCAGTTTGGCCATTAACCCAATAATTCAAAAAATAAAATCCAAATTTAACATTTGGTATCTAGACGACGGGACTTTAGGGGGAAAAGTAGAGATAGTTTTACAAGATTTAGCCCTAATAAAGAACGAGTTTCAGTCAATTGGCTTAGAACTGAACCCGAATAAATGTGAGATTTTTATATCTGAAAACACAGATAAATTAACAACAATCTCCAAATTCAACTGTCTGGCCCCCAACATAAAAGTTTTGGACAAAACTTCTTTACGCCTCCTAGGGTCCCCGATTTTAGAAGATGGCTTTTCCACTTTTATCGAGGAAAAAATTCAAAATTTTGATCAGGTTATTGATAGTCTATGTAATATGAGTATTCATTCAGCTTTCACTATTCTTCGTTTTTGTCTTTTCGTACCCAAATTTACACATGCCCTCATGTTCAGGACAATTTTGGAAAAATTTAGAAATTTTGGGCAGACTAGACAACTTAATACAAAATTCTTTGTGTAAAATTTTAAATGTAAATATTAATGACCGGGCCTGGGTCCGAGCGTCTCTTCCAGTTCGCTTGGGCGGGCTAGGTATTCGTAGAGTCACAGATGTCAGTCTGCCAGCATTTCTGTCGTCGGTCCATAGCACCGAAGAATTAGTCAGGAAAATTTTGTCAAATACACTGATTGATTCCGAGGTGCGATGCAAGACCGATGCCATAAATGCTTGGAGGATGTCTTGCCCCGACACTGACCTGCCCTCACGCCTAGGCTCACAGCGACTGTGGGATTCACCGCTCTGTAAATTGAGAATTAATACACTAATTGACACTTCTGTCAATATTTCAGAGCGTGCACGCCTACTAGCTGTTGGAGAATGGGAGTCAGGGTTATGGATCCAGGCGCTCCCATCGCCCAACATCGGTACAATGTTGGATGACACAACCTTCCGCATTGCCACTTGCCTTCGGCTGGGTACACCTTGTGTTTCCCCGCATCATTGCACCTGTGGAGTGGCCGTCGATAATCTGGGACACCATGGCCTTTCTTGTAGCAGAAGCGCAGGTCGTATACCTCGGCACGCTATTCTAAACGACATAATTCGTAGGGCTCTTTCCACCGCTGGTCTTCCGGCCGTACGTGAACCAAATGGTTTAGCACGAAGCGATGGAAAGAGACCGGACGGTATGTCGTTGCTACCGTGGAAGATGGGAAGGCCTTTGGTGTGGGACGCTACATGCGTTGACACCTTAGCACCTTCCAAGCACATCCGGATGTGCCGGCGCTGCTGCTGCATCGGCTGAAGGCTTTAAATGGCGTAAATATGCTAACCTAGCAGGTGATTACATATTTGAGCCGTTTGGGGTTGAGACACTGGGGTCATGGGGTCCGAGTGCTCGCCGCCTTTATAGAGACATTGCTAAACGCCTAATCGATGCTTCTCAGGACCAGAAGGCTAGCTATTTTCTGGCCCAAAGAATAAGTATCGCCATCCAACGTGGCAACACAGCCAGCATTCTGGGAACCTTCCCAGTCGGCAATGATGCGGAGGATTTTTTAAACGATATTTTGTAATGTAAATATTTTTAGTCTATAATTATGTATATTTTGTATATTGTAATTCTTATTGTAAATAAATATATATAAAAAATTACCTACCTACCTACAAGAGAGACAATGAGACTGAGTAGGATACTATTCGAAGCACTTTTGGAATTCTTTGTTTATAGTTGCTTAATAATTACTACATTTAAATTATTTAATACAAAGGAGGTACCTCCAAATACAGATACCTATTAGAAAATTAGGAAACCTATCACCTGGGTAGAGGATGCATAAGTATATTCACGCAAATTATACTTAAATCTAAAATTGTTAAGTCAGTATAATTTAGATTTCATTGTTTGTAAAATTCGCTGACACACACAAAATATTTAACTTAGTAATATTCAGAGAAAATAAATTATAGTGTGCTCGTAAGTTATAATGCGGCCCTTCTTGCGAGAGTTTCAAATCATTTCATATCACCTCAATTCTTAGGACAAGCAATTTCCTATGACTAGCTAGGTACCTATCTGCCCGAGTCACAAGCTAAAGTCATCCATACTTCGTAACCGTGCGTTATGGCGCAATGGATTACACCAATCACGACGTACCAACAGAACTGCCGTTCACGACATTATTTACATCAGTAATGCACGTCCTTCCTTGTAGGCGTCATCGCGTGATTT
This sequence comes from Nudaria mundana, assembly GCA_963556515.1. Taxonomy (NCBI): domain Eukaryota; kingdom Metazoa; phylum Arthropoda; class Insecta; order Lepidoptera; family Erebidae; genus Nudaria; species Nudaria mundana. The sequence continues at coordinate 7,343,064 of OY748287.1, read as the reverse complement.
ATAAGCCTCTAAAATTTTCATACCCTTGACTATTAGCGATTATAAACACAACTAACAAAGAAAATTTACGAACAAAAAAAAATAGTAATTACCGACTTACAATGTTTACAGGGAGAGGTATGTACCAAACTACATTGTTTACTATGTGTAATTAATTTACCTACCTACTTACTTAGAGACGACTAGCTTGGACCAATTAGCGTTGCATTTTCTTGCGTTACCTTAACGTCGGCGTCGAGTGAAATCAAAGTATGTTTTACTAGGATTTGCCCCACAGATTATATAACTAAACCGGTGCCTAGAAATATAGGTATAATCATACGTGGATCTAGGTGATCCACATAAAGGACACCACTCACAATTGTCAAAAATTGCATAGCTTATATAAAACGCCTCACGGTCCAATGTATCCCGCCGAGTGCTCACCTGAGACGCCGGCAATGGACGCAAGGAAGGACGCGGCACTGGGCCGCGGATTAAAAAAAAAAACAGTCCAACCTATCTGTCAATTATTTCCTTTCCAGGCTTTCCACTATTCCCGCTGGGCGCCACCGGCAATTCTCTCAGTCTCTACCGGAGGCGCTCGGCAATGGACGTAGGTGCGGCCGCGACAACGGGCCGCGGATCTAAAAAGCTTTCCACTATTCAGACTTTCAGACCTGTCAGACAGACAGAAGAATTTGTTGAAGATTGCAACTGCGTCATTTAGTATAATATCTTGCAAGACATGATAGGGGAGGAATCCGTTGTGTACGAATTCAATTCGCAATGAATGACACAATCTTTGTGAATTTTGCAATCTATGGATATTAGTTCGGGCACGGGATATACAACCTGCTTGTGTACAGACAGCGAATGGTCTCACTAATCACATTACCTAATTTTACCCTAATAATTCACAATGTAAGTCCCATTACTTAAAAAAAAAATGCCAAAAATTTGCCATATATTTTAGAGTTTTCGAAAGTTTTTTCATAAAATCTAAAAAATGTCACATGCCATGAAGTGCAACATCATTTTAGAGGTCTTTGACCATGCTGAGTTGATTGCAGCTGGTCTTGAGTCTCTATTACCGTTCTCGATTTGACCTCGTTTTGACCTTAACCTTGAGATCAGAGGTCAAAGGGCAAGTTCATTTTAGAGGTCTTTGACCATGCTGAGTTGATTGCAGCTTAAGGTTAAGTTCATTTTGGGTTTCGACTATGCTAAGTCGATTTGCGTTTACACTGAGTCTCTAGCTCTTACCGTTCACGAGTTAAAAGTTGTTCACGGACGGACGGACATTACTGTTGTTTAAGAGATTTTCGTTTCGAAAACTCTAAAAAGGAAGGTTCTTTATCTAGGCTTAAACCAATGCCAGTAGGTACTTTTACAGGGGGATGTTATGTCCAATTAAGCTACCTACTAAGACTCAGCCAAAGACTTCGATTTTTCCCGTTAAGAGTTTCATTCATCGAACTGTTTAGTATCGTTAGGCTAGACACTATGATTGTAAAATTATATAATAGACGATTATTGAAACCTAGTTGAATTGAAACGTTTATCAAACATTTCCTTCAAGGTGTTCAATATCTATGGTCAGTATGGTACCTACTCAGAAAATTATTATAATAGGTGTTCGGCATAGACCAACGCGGTCGTCGTATAGGCTGTCGCCCTATACGACGTGTTCGGTGTTGCGAGGAGATTTTAGTTTGGCGCTAGGACCGCTTGTTTCAAATTACCGTCCCAACGTCGATTGCCGGGGGACTCCTGAACGTTATGACTATGACCGCGGTGATGATTTACTCATCTTAATTCGGGGGTGGTTTAATATACTAAAAAATTAACACTTGTTTGTGGTCATCCTGTCATCAAATACTACACCCATAACTCAGGGTATACTACGGTGCACTAAGAAGTCCTTTCTCACTTGCAAGCAGTGCAATAGGTACCCAAACGCCTCATGCAATTTATGGACGACCCCTTTTTGGTACTTAATGTTCTTAAGCTCACCTTTAATTGAATTGAATTACATAATTTATTTCTAGAGCCAACAAGTCTGCCGTGGTACGTGAGCATGTATTGGTTGGTCTTCAACATAACTGTCACCTTGTCAATCATGATCACCGCCCTCTACTGGATACTGTTGTACGATCCTTGTAAGTAACCACCTATTTAGTTTTATTTACCTTGGTATTTTGTATATGTGCTCTACAGTTCCACCTTAGAAATTAGGGGCCCCTTTGAGAATAAGACTGTTTGGATTTATCCAAACATATTAGATACATAATCGTACTAATATATTTGGATAAATTATTACTATTAGGTACCACCTGCCTACGCCTGTCTAACGTCAACCATTTTTGAAAATACATTAGTAGTAGTCATGGAAATCATATTTTTAGTGGATCCAGTTATTGTATTAGCATAGCAGTATAGAATTTGCATAATCAAATTAAGTAGGCGAAATATAAAGTTTACAGAGAGTTTTAGGTAGGTAGGTTTTTATGTTGGTAGTTTAAATCCACGTAACAATTTCGGTAAATCCTTAGTCTGAGCACCGAGGTGAAATCATTACAACTGGGAGAACGTCCAGATAATTCACTACTAACAAAATACTAAAGAATACCACCTCTCATCTGTCTTCAGCTACCTTTGAAGAGGTGGGGCTACGTGGCCTTTGGCTGGACATATGTACCCATGGACTGACATCCTGTATAGCACTAGCAGATTTACTGATCTCACGGACCCCCGTAAAACTGGTACACGTATACCAGCCGCTCGGTCTCGGCCTCATCTATGCTGCCTTCAGCGCCATATATTACGCAGCCGGTGGCACCGATCGGTAAGTCCATTAAACCAAGTGACAACAAGTCAAAAATTAAATTTAAAATTTAAAAAACCCCCGACTCACAAAAAAGTGATGTATAAGTTATGACCTTTTATTTGAAACCCAACACGGGTATATTTGAACACATCAATTTTTCATCACCACTTTCACCCCTCATATCTTTGAAATGGCTTAACCGATTTTTATAAAACATAGCTATGAACACTCTTCCTTAACCTATCTTTCAAACAAAATAAACAGAATCAAAATCGGTTCATCCGTTTGGAAGCTACGATGCCACAGACAGACTTACAAACACACACACACACACACACACACACACACACACACGAACACGCACCCACACACACGTCAAACTTATAACACCCCGTTCGGGTTTCCGTCGGGGGTTAAAAAGAATGATAATATTTTTTGTAGATTAATATCACTGTACTTAGTGACAAAAATTTTACAGAAAAAAAGTGGAACTATGTAAGTAGGTACATAAGTAACCTATATAGTAAATACTTAAATTATCATAATGTCCACCAAGAATGTCGACCTACCTAATCACAAATTTATAATAGGCAAAAAGTACATAATATCTACAATACATAATACCTAATACATGATACCTTAATACATGATATTTGATTTAGTCAGCAGATTATTTGGCACTTGTCATAACAAGAATATTTTATAGTCAAGTAGGCCAAGGTCAAGTAGACATTAAGTCAATGGAATCGCCATTGACTTGTCGAAAAAACAGAACACGTTTTAATTTACACGAATTAGGGGTGACAAAAAAGGTCAACTCACATACCTCCCGCAGGTGCATTCTGGGTGCATGGCGGTCTTGGCAATATGAGGAGTCAGGAGCGTTCCCGTAGGAGTTACTGGGAATTAAGCACGAGTAGCCTATACCAAGAACATCCGCTAGGTATATTTTAAGTAAACCTATTTGTTTTTAAATGACACTTAATGATATTTCAGGAAAGGCAACTATTTCATCTATGCAGTTTTGGACTGGGCAAAGCCAAACACCGCCGGCGTCGTAGTAGCTGCTGCAGTGGCTGCTCTGGTTGTCTTGTACTTAGTGTTGTGGTGTATCGCGTTTATAAGAAACAAAATATCCTTAACTTTCATACAGACGAAAAGTCATGACCTCCCAATGACCCCACCTGACGTGACTTTAGGCCCTAAGACAGTATAATAATAGTATACCTAATTATAGTACCTACTTTGTGATATTAGTATTAAAGGTGTTTTGCAAAGCATGTACCTATAGGTAAGTACTTACATACTATTCCCTATTCTGTGCTATGTGCCTATGTAGGTACCTATAATTTTTAATTTTGTAAGGCCCACCATCATTTTTTGTATAGACTTGTGTCACTCTACGACCATCTTTCCTGCTAGAGTAGCGCACACTGACTGTAGAAGTCCAAGGCAACGTCATCTGCAAGAGTGGTGCACCTACCGACCTTTTATGAGAGGCCAACAAAAAATACATGTGAAAGATGGGTCAAATGACATGCCTCAATCCCCTTTGGAGAAACAGGTGTGTGATTATACCTACTTAAAACTTAACTAAGAAAAAGGATATTTACCATACATACGTATTATATTTGCTGAGTTTCTATTTTGGCAATGTTTCAAGCGCCATGATCACGGATTCGTGATCATAACTTGAAACAGGGCTGTAATAATACGTGGTAAATATTGTTTTTTTTTCATTTTATGTTAATAATATGTAGGATAGATGATAATACACGCCCACTGGCAATACCTTCTGCGTGTAACAGAGACGCCCCGGCAACGGACGTTAGAGCGGCCGCGGCCGTGGGCAACGGAATTAAAAAATAAATAAATAAAAAGATTATAATACAAATACCATGACATTTTGTATAAGGTGTGATTACATTTTTTATACCTACCTACCTACCTACCTAGTGTATTATGTATGTGTTTCTGAGATTTGGCATGTCGTTGCGACTATTTCATGACTATTTTTGGAACCTAAACCAATTCGATAGACTTTACCGTTTGCTTGCACCGAAATGACGATTACAGCTTGTCGTTCAAGCTATAATCCTCACTAACTTATAGCTATAACGCTGAAACTATAATGCGACTATTTTTTTTAAATGTATCACTATTTCACGACTATTTTTTGGCGTTGTCAAAATTCGTTTTTATTGAGATTTCAAATATGAGGATTACAGCTTGAAGCACACCACAGTTTGCCACTATTGGTCCCACATAATAGAGGGCAAGCCTAGTTTTCGGGTACTGATTATCGTTACCAGAGCCTCGTCGGTCTGACAACAGGTGCACCACGTGTGAGGATAATAGGGCACTTAGCACCGCTCCTATAACTAGATGGTCAATTAAGTAGGTACTTAGTTTACGAGTGTCTTTATAGATCAAAATTCCAATTTTGATTCAATAAACAACTTATAAAATTGTGAATAAAACTTTTTCTACAGCCTATCCAGTGTGTTTATTCTTTTAATCGAGAGTCTTGAGTCATAAACTTTTTAAAAACTGTAAAGGACATAAAAAAAACCAGCAAAATAGTCACAAAAAACATTTATTAGATACTATAGCAAAATCTACATTTAAACACAAAGCAACCAATTAAAACTATGATTAATATAACAAACTAAATATTTGATATGTGTGATTAATTTAAATTTGACTTAGTACTTGTTTACTGTGCCAACGTCAACTTTAATGTCTAAAGTCTCGATAAACATATTCTACCAATGGTATCGTATAAAATTATCAAAAATGTGCGAATTCGGTCACGTGATCGAAATTTTCAGCTATTTGATTGGTTGAATATGTCGATCGGCTACAATCAACGCTGCCATTCTCGAAGAGCTGTTCAAGACACACAATCTATCGTGGTAATCGAGACGACAGTAGGTACAGGAGTTAGTTTTAAATTCCAATCGTTTTCTCGCTTCGAAGTCCCATTTAACCAAGATAAAAACCCTATTTCAATACAAGTTTCAATTTACGAAATGGTATTTCTATGTGATGTTCATTTCATCCAAATTGGTTTTATAACGCGTGATGATTTTATTAGATTCGATCGATATTATTCTAAAACTTAACATATTCACAACACACTTAACATATTCAAAACAGTTTTCTTTGTTCTTGGTTTTAGCGGCACGATATCAAAATCAGTTATAAAAAATCGTGTAATCGTTTTTTACTGATAACTGATATCTAAATAGCACTTTACGTGATAGTAGTAAAGGTATGTCTAGATTCTTTATTGCTCCTCGACATTTTCCAGAAGTCAACCTGTTACCACGGTTGGTGCAATCCAACCGATTTTATTTAACCAACGATTAAGTCACGATTAGATATTAGTTAGGTAAGTCTAACTACCAATTCCAATATTCAATCTCGATCCATATTTTGCTATCCTGGATTGATAATTCCATCAATTCCTGTCAATGTCAAATAGCAAAATATGGATCGAGGTTGAATATTGGAATTGGTAGTTAAACGACTTACTGCTCTCTCGACTACCACGCTAGTATTAACTAAACAAATAGCAACAACCGAAATAAAACTAGCATATAAAAATAATTTTGAAAAATCATAACGTACACTCGAGTACATATTATACAATTTCAACAAAAGGCTATCATGATCATACTTGGACAAGAGTCTCAAAAAATATAATCAATCTCACAGATACCTTGTACTTACATCGAAAAATATAACTTTATTCTACAATACCACAAAGAGCGCGTACGTGTTAATTGATTGTTGAACAACTTAACAATACGGAGTCGTTTGGTCATACCCTCAGACTTTGTAACTGGCTCTTCACCTAACACTATACGACTGACCGACTCAAAAAGCATTATTAATGACCGAATACTGAAAGTCACTCAGATATTTAGGAACTGTTTAAATGCTTGAGCAGCCCTTAAACTTAAATGTTCATACCCAAACGTCACTTATGAGTATCTCAATATTTGAGTAACGTTTGAGGTACCTAAAACAGCCCGACATTCTGTTCTGTTCGGTCGACAATGACATGCTAAGCTAGTGGATACCATACCAGATAGGCCAGTTAAATTAACGAAAACCTCGGAATTCTTCCAACCTGGCTGGAAACTTGTAGACATCCTAAGAGTCGTGTCAAAAGTTACATATGATATGTTTTGAACCGCTTTCTCTCCGCCCTATATCTCGAAAACAGTTCAACTTATAAAAAAAGCTGGAAAATAAAAATTGTAGGGAATTAAATCCCCTACAATATTGTAGTACATACAAATAGCAAGAACCCTATAGAAACCGACACATGCTAAAAACGATTTGTGGTAACTTGTGACCTCAAATTGTAATAGACGCGGACACCCTACCAAATGTAAGTTTCAGCACGACTTTTAGGATGTCTAAATGTAATTTTATACAAGTTTCCAGCCCGGTTGGAAGAATATCGAGGTTTTCGTTAATTTAACTGGCCTAAGAGAGAATACTAGACTATAAGTGTGACATAGGGAATAATTTAGAACACACAGAGAAAATGCTGGTAAGTATAAAAATATTTAGTATTTTCGGACAAATTTCATGTATTAACTAAGTAACTCTAACCTTATGGTAACGACGACCATCTACAATAATAAAGAGCTGCCAATTTATTTACCTATTATAGGTGTATGTACCTGTTATTAATAAATATGATTAGGTAATTAATATTATAAGAACTGTGATTACGTAATTGATATTGTTTAATTATTAAGCCCGATTATACTCTTTAAACGGTAATTAGTAAGAACAAGGCGTAGATAATAATGTATAAGGACCTTTTACTTGCTGACGTTTCGAGTTGCTTACGTTAATTTGCTCGAAATACGTTTTCGTATTATACATTTCACACTAGCGCCCCTAGCGGTAACGACAGGGAACTGTGTGAAATTTATGGGGACTACGAAAACCTATTTCGAGTAAATTAACGTAAGGAACTGGTACTAGACACACAGGTTGCAAACGAAATCTAAGAGGATAATTATATAACGAAACTTGAACGTTTAGAAGTTAGGATTATGCTTGATGCACAACCTTTATCTAGTAGTTTTATATCGATAGTAGAGCCGCCTGATAAAAGCTTGACATTGATACTGAGATACAAAGATCACATTGAAAGATATCGATATTAGGTCATTAGTTTTGCGATTTGTATTATAAAACGATAATGTCACCATATCTCTTTAAAAATGGTATTAAATTTTACATCTAAACTAACTGATGCCGGCGGTTTCACCCGCGTATTGTTAACGGAAAAGCTAATGACACGCATTAGAGATTGATAGTATTATTGAAAAAATAAATTTTGGGACTAAAAATTACTTATTTAGTCACACTGGATTTCGTTTATTTAAAAAAAAAAAATGGTTGTATAAGACTACCCCGACAATCGACACCCACGCCTAGTAAGTACCCGCACTACCGTACTCAATACCGTACCTAGTGCTTGATATCGTACTAACCACACGGTTCTAGACGAAGCTAGCCTCTGCACTTTGTCACTTACTGCCGCACCAAATATCGCCCTGTCTTCACGCTTCCCCATATTTTACAATGACAGTGCAACAAGAGAATAGACGGTACACAACGGCCCCTAGAAACCCCACAAAGTTGACTTCGTTTGAGGTGGAGTTCGCGAATATCCGCGGACTCCATGCAAACCTCGATACCGTCCACCATCACCTAGAGTCGGCACGGCCTTCTGTGATGTTCCTAACGGAGACACAGATACGCCGCCCTGACGACACGTCGTACCTGTTACCCGGGCTATATCATTGAGGAACAATTCCGCGATAAAGCCGGGGTGTGCGTGTTCGTTAGGGCGGGGTCTGGAGAACCCCTCCTACTCCGTCCTTTGGCTGCACGTGGATCATGGCTCCATGAGCCAGATCTACGTGTGCGTCTACCGCTCCCACACAGGGGACACTGGAACAACAAGGCTTTTCGAATACCTCAGCGAGATGGCTGACGATGCGCAGGTGCGGTTCCCGAACGCTGACCTGGTTTTCCTGGGGGACTTTAACGGTCATCACGTTGAGTGGCAGGGGTCCCTTAGGACCGATCATGCGGGACGAACCGCCCATGCATTCGCTATCTCCCACGGGCTGACCCAGATGGTACGGGGGATCACCCGGATACCTGACAGGTCAGACCACACGCCCGCCTTGCTGGATCTACTGCTGACGAGTCGCCCAGCCGAGTACAGTGTGTCGATACGCGCCCCACTGGGCACATCCGACCACTGTGTGGTGCACGCCAGCTTCCAAGTGCCACCGCCTGCTCGTGCTGAACAAATGACTCGACGACTATGGCACTACTCGTCGGCAGACTGGGACGGTCTCCGCGATTACTTTGCGTCCGTCCCGTGGAGCCAGCGCTGCTTTGTAGGGAAGGCGCCTTCGGATAGCGCTGCTGCCATTGCTGGCGAGATCAGTCTAGGGATAGAATATTATATCCCTTTCACTGATGTCGCCAGCATCCGCAAAGCTCGCCCCTGGTTCGGGCGTGAATGTGCCGAGGCTGTCCAGAAAAAACAGTTGGCATATCGCGCCTGGGTCAGGGCTCGGGCGGCACGTGACCCGAACGTGAACCGCCTCAAAGCAGCGTACAATCGGGCCACTAGGTTCAGCAAGAGGGCCTTCAAGAGAGCGGATGCCCAGCGCGTCGCGCGGCTTAGTCAGGAGCTCACATCCCATCCCACGGGCAGCCGTGGATACTGGCAACTGGCCAAAGCCGTACAGTCAAATTTTTGTCAACCCTCGCTGCCACCACTGCGTTTTCCTGATGGATCACTGGCTCACAAAGCCCAAGAGAAGGCGGACATGCTCGCAGACCTCTTTGCGGCTAATTCCCGGGTCGATGACCGTGGCCTGCAGCCCCCCGCCATCGCCAACTGTGGCCACACTATGCCTGATATTGTTATCAGGCAATGTGATGTACGGGCAGTGCTGCGGTCACTCGACACGCGGAAAGCCAGTGGCCCTGACGGCATTCCGGCGGTGGTGCTACGAAAATGTGCTGCTGAGTTGTCTCCAGTATTAACGCGTCTGTACCCCCTGTCATACTCTACAGGCCTCGTGCCGGAGGCCTGGAAGGAGGCGAACGTACAACCGATCCCCAAGAAAGGGGATCGATCCGATCCAGGCAACTATCGACCCATAGCTGTCACCTCAGTCATTTGCAAGGTGCTCGAGCTTCTTATTAATAAGCAGCTCATGCGATACCTGGAGGATCACTCGCTAATCAATGATCGGCAATATGGCTTCAGGCCAAAACGATCAACGGCTGACCTCCTGGCATTCGTCACGCATGTATGGGATGAGGCTATGGAAAAGTTCGGCGAGTCCTTGGCTATTAGCCTGGACATCGCCAAAGCTTTCGATAGGGTCTGGCATGCTTCGCTCCTTTCCAAGCTTCCGGCATATGGTCTACTTCCTCAACTGTGCAGCTGGATTGCCAGTTTTTTAAACGAGCGCTGAGTGCGGGTCCTCTGCGATGGCCAGGCTTCTCGCTTTTTGCAAGTGAATGCCGGGGTACCGGGGTCCGTACTGTCACCAACTCTCTTTCTTCTGCATATCAATGATATGCTTTCCCTCGGGAACATTCATTGCTATGCAGATGACAGTACATTGCACGGGAGTTACTCGGTTCGTCCGACGGCGGGGCGATCTGTGATAGAGGAGGAGAGACGACATCTCGTGGGTGATCTCGATCAAAACCTCGACAGTATCTCCCAATGGGGTGCCGAGAACTTGGTCGAGTTCAATGCCCACAAAACACAGGCGTGTGCATTTACAGCGAAAAAATCCCCTTTCCTTCCCCTACCCACTCTTCAGAATGCAATATTACCAATGAAGGACAATCTAGACATCCTTGGCATAGACGTTCGTCGAGAGCTCAATAACACAAAATACATTGAGAGATGTATTGGGCTAGCTTCGCGGAAACTAGGAATACTGAACAAGGTAAAGCGATTCTTTACACCGCACCAGAGATGTCTGCTGTACAAAACGCAGATTAGACCCTGAGTTGAATACTGCTCTCACCTCTGGGACGGCTCCGCGAAGTATTTGCTGGACGCACTCGACGCTATGCAGCGACGCGCTGTTCGCATTATAGACTGTCCAGAGGTAACGGGAAGCCTTGAGCCGCTAGCCCAGCGCCGAACAATTGCTTCCTTGGCCGCGTTCTACCGTATTTACCACGGTGAGTGTTCTGAAGAGCTCTTCAACCTGATCCCACCCTCTCCCTTCCGATCCCGAACAACGCGTGCCGGGCAGAGATGTCACCCTCATACCTTGGAAACCGTCTTCGCGAGAACCGAGCGTTTTAAACGATCGTTTCTCTGCCGAACGATGGTGGCTTGGAACGCCCTGCCTGCGCACGTGTTTCCTCCAACATATAACCCTGGGCTCTTTAAGCGAAGCGTGAAGAGGCACATTACAGGGTCGTCAAGTTGAGGGCCACTCTCTATAGTATTCCTGTGTACTGTGAGAGTCGCCCTCAATTGCCAGGCGTCGCCTCAGCTTACCATCAGGCGAGTGGCGTCAATTTGTCGACCTAAATATAAAAATAAAAATAAATAAAAAAAATAAAAAAATAAGTACTATACAGGATTACTTTTTCAAGTGGGCTTGGATGGCCAAATCCGGAACTATAAGGAATAGCGAAAAATGCTCAAAGGAGTCACGAGCCCGATTTTGATGAAACTTAAAAGCTCATCATTAGATTTTTTAAAAACCTATAATCCTAGCTGGGAATCGAACCCATTGATTAAGAAAAAAAATCACACCCTTTATTATTACACAGTGTTGCTGTTAAGGATCAAATTCTGAGAAGTAATGATATACGGCAAATTTAAGAAAAACTTAGAATTTTCATAAAATTCATATTTTATGTCAATTTTGAGTCAATTTTGTTCGTAATCACAGAACTGACTATTTCGTCTTCTAAATGATGCTCGTGGGCAGGTAAAATTTGAAAGTAGAACACAATGCTGTATCTCGCGTATGGAATTAGTAAGTAGTACCGTAATCTCGCGCTTAATACACTATAAGAAACAAGCTGGCAAGTACATGTCTGTCTCTTATCACACTGGGGGGTGGTAGCGCGCGCGCCTCTGCCCAGTGTGATAAGAGACTAAGAGACAAACAAGAAATATGATTGTTATTAAAATTCTAAGTTTTCCTTAAATTTATATGTGTAGTATAGTACACTAGCAATAAATAAGTAACAAGAGTAAGCCAGTCGTATAGGGCATAAACATACACATATTTTCAACTTACCTACAATATATTAACAACTATTGCACTAACGGCCGGTTTCTGAATTGAGAATTTGAAGTTGAGTATCCACTGAGTACGCCAAATGTCAAAATTCAGGAACAAATTTTGACATTTGACGTGCTCAACGGATACTTAACTTAAAAATTCTCAATTCAGATACCGACCATAAGTTTATTATCTATAGCTAACATTTATAAACAAACACTTGATGTAAACTGACACACCTGACTATACATAAAGCGTATCACTAAGTTAATAAGTCCACTATAGATAAGTATTGTGTTTTCTTAAATACCTAAAACTTTAATATCTTAAGGCTAATGTTAAATTAAATTTAACTGGAAACGCCTAGAGGAGCGTTTACACTGCTGCGGATTGACAATTTAACTTGTAACCTTTCTTTTTTCATTTTATGTCCGTCTGTCCGTAGCAACTTTCAGCTCGAGAAAGGTAAGAGCTAGAGACTCAGTGTAAATGCCAATCGACTTAGCATAGTCGAAAACCCCCCAAAATTACCTACCTACCTTTGACCTCTGATCTCAATGTCAAGGTCAAAACGAGGTCAAATCGAGAACGGTAATAGTTAGAGACTCAAGACCAGCTGCAATCAACTCAGCATGGTCAAAGACCTCTAAAATGATGTTGAACATCATATCATGTGACATTTTTTAGATTTTATGAAAAAACATTCGAAAACTTTAAAATATATGGCAAATTTTTGCCATATTTTCAACTTGTTTAAATAAAGTAGGTAATGAAAAATATGGTTTCAGTGAAGGCAAGTGAAAAGCTGTCATATATTACTAAGAAATGCCACATTATCAAATGAATGTTTTAAACAACAACTATTTTGAGTGGCTCCACCTTTGTGGAATAGTTTCCTTGAGCCTACGGGAACACCGGGATAAAAATTAATACAATTTTTTTCAATAAATGTGCCAATTTCCATTCGTGTCTGTTGAATAATTAGGACGTGATTGAGTGACAAACATGTTAGCCCCTTACGTCCATTACTGGGCGCTCCAGGTTCACACTCCGAACACATTTATAAATGTCGTTGGATTTTCATGAAATATCACCCGAATACTCGCAATAAGCAAATTGAATTTCGAAATCCGCAGTAGTGTAAACACACCTTCATACAACAACTTTCTCACAAGAACATTCCATATCACAATCAATAACAATTCCTTCTACTCCACGTTAAAACAAAAAGGCATTTTAGAGATCACATCTTATTTCTATTAACTTTATTATAGTGAGCATGGTCACTTGAATTCTCACCTTGTGGTATCGCATTATATGCTCTCCTGATCTGTCACATGCGGTAAGTTCGTAATGTGTTAGTGCAAGAAAGATAACTGATTTTTTTTACATTCTGGTTGCCAGAAAAAGCCAAGGCGTCTAAGCGATTGGGGGCCACTTTCATATCGTGTACTAATACTATCGAAATTGGCCCTAAAGTTGGAGGCCCAGTGATATGACAAGTGTGTCTAGTACCAGTTCCTAACGTTAATTTGCTCGAAAAACGTTTTCGTATTCCTCCATACATTTCACACAGTCCCTAACGTTACCGCAAGGGGCGCTGGTGTGAAATGTATGGAGGAACACGAAAACGTATTTCGAGTTATTAACGTAAGGAACTGGTACTAGATCGACACACTGGGTAAAATTGCGGTATTATCTTTCTTGCTCTAGCAAATGACGTTGTCGAGCGACAGAAAGGGATAGAGAATAAACTGTCATATGAGAGAAACGAAACCTTTTATCAATGCTTTTAGCGATCCAACAAGACTCGTTGGTTTTGGTTTCTTTGATTCGATCCTTGTACACTTTCCTTCTTTTTAATAGGTACATAGCAAGTACTAAGGTGACCGAGCTTCGCTCTTCTTCACCAACCATATTATTCATTGCTCCATAACAAAAAATCAGTAAAGTTAGTTATGTTTTTAGTATTGCACCTTAAAACTAAATAAATGCTTACATATAAGTTTTAACCGACATTCGGTGTATTTAACTTACTGAGATCATCGAATTTGTTGACAAATACAATACTCAGTCTTTGCATAACGATATTGTCTAACTACTTGTTTAAAAGATATTATGTTTTTTCGTTTGTAATAGGAATATAGGAATGATATCCGGAATAAACCAGTTTATTCAGGCTACCTCGTGGCCTGCACAATTGTAACCACTAGCGATATACTGTACATACGCTAATCACTAACACAAACGCAATATAGTATGAATCGCCTTTATTTGTAGGATATAATCTATCCACTCATGTTTTTAAAGTTATGCAGGGTTGCAAAACGTCCGAACCCTTAAGTGGTAACAGTTGGGAACTAAATTGAACGAATGGAACGAATGAACAATTCCCTAATTATGCACCTATAAGACAGGGACTGTCAGTAGACTGCTCTGTAGATCGTGAAGATCTGCTCAATATTATAAGGCGGTGAATTGCTTGTCGAGAATAAGACTTGTACATATGTTACGGTTACACATAGATTTTTTAACTATTCAGAAATCAAGGAATTCGCTATTTGCTCTGAATGGGTATCAACAATATTTCTGTGAAAATTTTAGGATTATTTTTAGCGCCTCGTTTTAGCGGGCTTTAACCAGGTGAAGCCACACTTCTGGTTTCAGCCGTGGTTAAACTTTGTGAATACTGAATAGTTAAAATTACGATGAGTCTGTGTACCCCGTTTTTTTTCGAACAATTTGGTCCTTCGGTACGTCGTGAGGCTGTTGCAGTGATAGATGCAGATACCGTACGCTCTAACGAAGGGCCATTAAATGGTTCGAAGCTGGGTACATCAAGTCATTATAATTATAGCTCTAACATGAGACTTGTAACTCTAAAAACTCCTGAAACAAAGAACTGACTCAGTATTACTCCGATGAAATTCTTACTGAAATGTCTCTACCTTAACTAATAGACAAAAATACAAGTATTAAACTTTGCCAATACATATACATAGGTCAAGGTCTACATGTCCAACTACTAAAAATAAATATTTAGGTAAAAATAGATTTATTTGCGATCATTTCTCATCCTTTGTCTGGAAGAGACCACAATATAGTGATAAAGCCGTCCTTTGTACATTATTTTTAAGGCATAGTGTGATTAAATGTGAGCTTGAGCTTATAACTTAACTAACTTATTTATTTAACTGGATACAACATATTATAGCAGAATGTAAGAGGGGAAAGTAGTGAACATTATTAGACCACAACCGCAAACCATCAATATTCTAACCTAAATTCCATACATTTTTGTTTTTCCTATGTATTAATTTTCATGATAAATATATTATCATCTGTATAAGACCAATTTATACTTCTTTTAAAGTATTTCTACCATAATAATATTATTATTAAATTAAAGCGGATAAAAAGTCATATTATTATTAAATTTTTTTTTTGTGGATCTTAAAGGATCAACTTGTAAATTGTGTTTTGTAATATTAATCTTAGTAACTTTACAATACAGTTAAATTTCCATACAAGACGTTAGACTGACATTGTGGCATAAGATCTAGCAATAATAAACTCAATGTTACCATGACTTATTCATTATTCACAACCATGATATTTATAACCATGATTTGAAAAATAACATTCGCATCTGTGTACTACATTATCGCAAAATTGATAATAATAATTCGAACCTGCGTTATTATATTTACGCGAGTGATGCTGGCCGCTAAGCCATCGAGGCTTTGCCTGACAACGTCATAAATACGATCTAGGTTGTTATGTATCAATTATTTAATTTGGTCTGTGTGTTTGGACCTCAGAGCAGCCATCTATAGATAGAGGGTGAGTGACTACTAAGCAGCTCGGATATAAGTTGCCCAGTAGAAATATGTTTGCGTTCCAAGGGAGTCACATTACATTGAATCATCTCAAAAACAAGATTTCAGAACAATAACTACAAACAATAATTAGTTATATTTTTTGCCACACGACAATTTAAACTGGTAAGGCTATAATGACGTTACGTCATCATCGACTGTAGGACTGTTCTGACGTGCAGAGTGGTTGCTAGTGGTTCATACCTGTTATCAGCGCTCTATATATACGTAGTATAGACATAGTTAGCCCTGAGGTTTGGACCCGTTACAGTTTTGTGTCGGCTAAAAGATAATTTTTGTGCTTAACTTATTGTGCTAAGTATTTATCTGTCACTTGAGAACTTTGTGAACTATAAACTTGGTGTATTTTAAGTTTGTACGAGATGCTTCAATACTCTGTCCAATGTTCGTCTATAAAGGAATTCCTTACAAAGGTGTCGCAAACTCCTTAGAGCGCTCTTCCTGTCAAGCATTTTTTTCCACCAGCGTGCGGATCTCGCCTGCAATGCGTGTCGATGTCAATGTCAAATTTCATACAATAATGAAATGCGTTTCTTGTCGCGCGGTCCCGCACGCCGGTTTCTATGGTAACGGGGCTAGTCGCGAACTGATTTGGGCGAGATCTGTATGCTGCCCTGGTGAACCAACGCATGACAAGATAAGTGCCCTGACAATATTGTGTTGTAGGAATGAATTGTTTTTTTTAAATGAGCTCGAAAAAGGTTCTATATTCGTTTTGTTATACTCCTCAGTCAACTGTGGATAGAATTTATTGTTTTTTTGTTAATTCTGCTCATTTGGAAGTTTATAGGTGCCGACCTACTTGTCACAAAGTGAGTTCTTCACCGTTCATGAGGAAGACTCTGAATGCAGACTCATCTACTGCCGCATCTTCATACATTAACCCCTCCTGTGTATAGAAGAATTCGTATAAAATTGTTATAGCACAAAATCACATCACATGATCCAATCGCCATTTTCATCGCCATACCATGAAGGTATTCTCCCGGGGCGACTGGCAATGGATGGCTAAAAAAATTGTTCATGGTTCAGTTTAATATCATTACCACCATTTCGTAATTTGGCCGTTTATTTCATGATATTTCCAACATGAAATTTGCCAGGTGCTGATTAGAATAAAATTATAATCTGAATGATTTATTACTTTGGGTAGAAATGTATTATGGCTGCCCGTGACTAATTATTTTAATTTGCAATAATAAATAGAATATAGTGTTTTGGGCCAGGTACGGTTGGGCAAATCATCAAACGTAAAGTTTTGAACGATGTGGTGAGTGTTAGACAGGCAAATGAATCACGGTCTGCTAAATTCAACGATTTGCCTTCAGCATACATACCGGCATGAGATCGATAGTGGGATGTGAGTCGAGACACAAGTCCGTGTCTAGGGGAGTGGCCGCCTCGCTGCTGTCCGCTATTTCTGTTGACATGTTTCTAAGAAACAAACACAAATATATTAATTCTCAATAACCTATTAGCTATTTAAAGGAACCAGATATTATTTATCAGATATATAAATATCATATATATATCAGAAGCTCAATATTTCGTTTGTATGAGATAGGACGGTACTTTTGTCAATTTTAGGTATTGGATTACCTTGTTTTTTTTTGCTATTTTACTATTTCCGACAAAAATGAAGATATTTAACGTCTCACGGCAATTTATTTTACTATAAAGTTATAAATAATAGTTAGAGTAATAATGCTATACTCACTGGCTATCGTCGTCTACGGGTACGTTCCCGTGTAGGAACAGATCGCTGCGTACTGTGTACACGCTACTCGCTAAACCTTCTGCATTTTCCACCTAAAATTAACAAATAATAAGCACCTTTGCAGGCTTTACACATTCACGATATAGATAAAAAATAATCCCCACACTACAGTCAAACATTGACCGAGTGAGCAAAGCATTTGAGACTGGACTATTTTACTATCGTCCGTCTGTTATGTGTGTTCTGGGCTAGCGGCCACAATTTTTTTACCGATCACAACTTTACAAATGTACCTTGATAAATGTAACTATTAAAAAAAAAAAATTATTGTGAGATTATTTTTATTTGAGGGTAAAAAGCCCAAATAATGTTATTAATGTTGGCGAGGTCTACTGTTCAACCGTATGGGCGACCACTAATGTTTATGCATCACTGTTCAGTTCACCAACGTGAACAAGACGAGACAGTTATTGCACAGATACACTTTTCCACTGTTTCATTTTATTTACACTGACCGGTTATATACCGGTATAAACCGGTCAGCATAAAAGTATAAATAAAACAAACACAGTACCTTCACCAAGTGCCTTCAATCGACAGTATAAATAGTATTTACAAGACAGTCTCGTACCTGCACATCCTCCTCGAGTACGTAGTTCGCCTCGTCCGAGGCAGACAAGAGAGGCGGCGAGGCGGGCGAGGCGCGCGAGGCGAGCGGCCACGTGCAGTGCGTGCGAGCCGCGTGCCACTCCGCACTCGACTCCGACACTACGCTCACCTGCTGTTGGAAACATACTTTATTTATGTCATCGTAGAAAATAAATGGTCCTGAGAGTTTATTGCCAGGTTCTTCGTCCTAGAAACTCGCAATGTCATCGTGAAATTGTAAATACCGTCATTTTAGAGGTAGTCTTTAAAAGAAGAACCTGGCAATAAAATTCTTTCCGATCGCCAGTAATTACAATTATTCCATGAATCATGTGAGTGTGATTACAATCTTACGGTTTTAACAATACTACGGTAAAATTTTCAAGATAATAATGCGTGGTTTATTTTACCCTTTCTCGTTAAAAGAACTACGAATTTTAAGGACTCAAGCCAATCTGCAACCTGTCAAAATAACAGACTGCTTAAGTCTTTACGGAAACAGGCTGGTTTGTACGTGTTTTAAATAAGAAATGAATTTTGAAAGATATCGATACAGAGGGTGACTTTGAAAGTCATTGGTTACGAGAAATGGCACCGCCATTCAGTTAACGTTTCACATGTTTTTTTTGAGGCGATGGCAAATACCCCATTTACAGGCTTGACAAATTTCGCAAGCATTCACAAACACAAGTGTGTAATCGGGGAGTTTGGCTTGATTTGCGTGCGGTGGTGTGAGTTTGTATCGATCCGGGCGAGTGTCGGTTTTTGAACACAAACCAAAGGAAGATTGCGGCAGCGCTTGGGACTTGTGTTTATATGTTGGTGCGAATTTAAAGCAAAACGATTGGAGGTAATATTCAAACATAGGACACAGTAGGTAAGTACTATCGAAAGTGACCCACAAGTTGGTGGCCCAGTGATGTGCCTACTTATATACTTACCATGTATACATTTTCTGTAGTTTCAGTTTCGTCCAGAGTCAGTTCCGTGGTGGCGGGAGTTATTGTTATGCTATCAGTGTCCTGTTTTCTGTGCACTTTCTTCATGTGCATATATAGACTGCTCATATTTGTGAATGATTGTTCACAACCTGCAAGTCATAACCAAACTAAATATTATTAAATATTTTTGATAATGTTAAATCCATTTTACAACATACCGAATGGTTGGCATCATCGATACAATATTTGAAATGAGAGATCTACAACTATGTTTGACCTATCTCACAGTACATACGAGGGTGGATTGAAAAGTAGTCGGCCTAACACTGATCCATTTAGTTCTAAAAATCAAATCTACCCACATTATTTAGTTCAGTTCAGACCTGTTAATTGTGTGAAGTTTGAAACGTATACAAACTAATTATCAGTTTTAATTTTATAAATTTATTAACAAAGCAATCTGACATCATTTTCGCAAAGAGCAAATCGAGCAGCGTGCCGTCATTAAGTGCCTCCATAAGAAGGGGCTGTCATCAAAAGCCATCCATGTTGATATGGTCAGTACATTAGGGGATTGCGCTCTTTCATATTTATCCGTCAAAAAATGGATAGCAGAATTCAAGTGTGGTAGAGAGTGTGAAAGACGAACCTCGCTCTGGAAGGCCTTCGCCGTCCACTACTAACGAAAATGTAAAAAAAATACTCGACTTAATTATAGGAGACCGCAGATTGAAAATTAGAGAGATAGCCGAGATTATAGGCATCTCTTATGAACGTACTCAAAACATAATAGTCAACGTGTGGAAACCCATCCACAAGGTGTCTGCGAGGTTGATTGGAGTTATTTGAAGCTGATGTTTTGAATCGTTTTGTTACTATGGACGAAACATGGGTTCATTACTGTACACCGGAAACAAAACAACAATCAAAACAGTGGAAAAGACCTGGGTTACCACCCCCCAAAAAGGCTAAGTCGATTTTGTCGGCAAGTAAGGTGATGGCTTCAGTATTCTGGGACTCGAAGGGTGTGATTATGGTTGATTATCTTGAAAGGGGTCAGACTATAAACTCTGATTATTACTGCACCTTACTACGTCGTTTACGAGAGGAAATAAAAGAAAAACGTCCAGGAATGATCAGAAGAAAAGTCATGTTTCATTAAGATAACGCTCGTGTTCACACGTCTGTCCAATCAATGGCAGAAATTCACAACTGTGGCTTTGAATTGTTACCGCATTCACCTTATTCACCTGATCTGACACTGTCAGACTTTTTTCTGTTCCCTAACGACGACCTAAATGACGAGGTCAAAGCAGCAGTAGACGCATATTTTGACTCTAACGAAGAATCGTTTTTTTTCAACGGGCTAAATGCTTGAAAGGGAAGATGGCAAAAGTCCATTGAACTTGATGGTGATTACATTGAAAAATAAAAAAATATTTCATTTATTATGTATTTATTTTCTTGGTTAGGCCGATTACTTTTTAATCCACACTCGTAAACTATTTTGATCAACTTTGGGATTTTGGTTCATAATTTTTCGACATTGTCCTTTAAATCAAATAATTTAGTTAGAACGGAACACGCGTTAGTTACGCACACAAAGTAACGTGCGACTGTACCTGCATGGTCGCAGCGGTGCGTGGGGCGCGCGGCGGCCACGTGGTAGCGCGCCACGTGGTCCCTGAGGTGCTCCCGCCGCAGGAAGGCGCGGCCGCACGTGGCGCACGCGTGGCGCCGCTCGTCCGTGTGGCGCCGCGCGTGGCGCACCAGCTTGCTGGCCGAGCGGAACGCCCATCCGCACTCCTGTCATACGTTACCCGTCACTCATATCATATACCAACCTAAAGCTATGATTTCCCAGGACCGACGGATAAGTGACACCATTGGTTACATTTCCTATGTAAACAATGGTGTCAATCACCGCTTCTCAAACGTAACACGTCGATAGGGACATCATCCACTTAAGCTTTATTATTCATTTATTTAATTATTTGCGTCAATAGTTCTCATAGCACACTTTGTATATTTTTCAATTGTATATCGAATATGTATCTATTTAATGTGTTGACTGCGTTGTCATTATGTTTAGATTCTAGTGGGGCTGACTGTACAGTCAAGGTTCAGAAGTGCTTTGCCATTATTACAATGCAATACCTCGATGCGTGCACTTTTGAAAGTTGAGTGTACACAGACTGGTGGACGTACGGGGAAGCGGCACAGGTAGGGTCGGTCGCCGGTGTGCGCGCGCGCGTGCTCGCGCAGGCGGCACGGCAGACGGAACACGCGCTGGCAGCCCGGCCACGCGCACGCCAGCCCGCCCGGCGCGCACGCCGACTGCGCGTGCAGCCGCAGCCCCGCCGCCCAGAAGAAGTGCCGCCCGCACACACCGCACCTGCCGCCACAATACCCGCTCACTACCCACAATACCACTCCACCGAAAAAACTGTCTCGGCGAACTTCATGCAGACTCAAATTTAGACCCAAAACCTTTAAACCTCCCCAAAAATGTTGCTAAGCACATAACTCGAGACAAGCTCGATCGGTATTTTTTTTATGAATGTTCCATAGGGCCCACAGGGACCCCACGGGGGCGAAACCGCGGGCAGAAGATAGATTGGTAGTACATAGATTATATGAGTTATCATTGTCAAATTAGCATTTATTACATTAATACTGAATAAAAAAGCTACCCAACTCCTTTACTACTAGTACGGTGTCTCGCGCGATGCTTCACGCCGCACCACGCCATAGGTTTTGGCCTATAACTTTTGACCCCTTAGGGCTAGGTCAAATTTTCGATTTTTTGGCTTGCCTCCAGATCGAGGGCTATCCATACAGAGGTCAACCATCATTGGAGCATAAGCAGTTCTCGAGAGCTAAGGGGGGACAAAAATTACATTCACCATTTCTGTATATAGATGTTACGTAACAATCGGTTTTAATCATCGACATTGAACTCTACACCTTAAATAGGTACTTCGAAATTTTTGTAATTTTAAACAACACTCAACTGTGCTATTTGTCTAACTAATCAACATTACCGAGTTGACTTTTCTGCTATATATTTTTTTTATTGGTTTTACCTATAAAGGGCATCTGCAGGTGTGTGATCTGTGTTCAGATGTTCAAGAAGATCTCGTCTCACTTGGAATGTCCGTGGACATTGTTCTTCTAATCCATCATCAAGAACCTTCTTTACTGGACACTCTATGGTAATGTAACTTGGAGGCCGACTTGAAGTTTGTCTGTTGTGTGAATTTTTGTGCTTTCTCAGTCTTTCCTCACTCCAAAAACCTTTATTGCAATCACCTTCATCACACTAAAATAAATAAAAAATTTAATCATGTTAACCATAACAATATTTGAATAGATGGCACTGTAACCTCTGTTGACACGACATCATATTTTGCTTTATTTTAACACTAGCGAACGCCCCCTTCTTCACTCGTGACAAATTGTATTTAAAAACCTTCCTCGAGAAGCACTCTATCCATTAGTGAAAGCAACATGAAAATCGAAGCAATAGTTTGGAGTTTATCGCGTACAGGCAGACAGATGCGGCGGCGGACATTCTTATATAATTCGTTTGTTTTTTTGAAAATTTGTATCGTTACTATGTTTTTATGTATACAGTTTACTGTGGATTCCTCGTTCTTAATATTATGGAGGCCCCTAGGGCCTACTCCAATGATTGCCATTTGTCATGTAGATCACAAAGTCAATGTCTGGATCATGCTCCTCAATAGTCTAGCTGTTAAGATATTTTCCCTTGCCAGGAAACGCATATAACAGCAATAGGTTAAAATCTTTTAATAAATATATAATTCTGACCTTAAATTTAACAGCTTTATTCGAAATGAGTTCCACTGACACCATTCGATTTGGTGCCGCTGTGATAGCTGTGTGGTTTACTGGAGTTAGAATTGCAGTTGGTATCTGTTCAACTATCATGTCAGTACTTTTATTGTGGTCAGCCAATTGGGGTATATCATCTGAAAAACCATCAATCACAAATGTTAAAGTCCATGAGATGTTATAGATCTATTTTGAGGAGTTTTTAAACAAAAATTATAACATTGCTTTGCATGCATTGTACCGCCCATCCCACTTAAAATAATAATTGACAAACTTTGTTAAGGTCATCGCACACTATGCTGCAACTGCATTGCTTCAATCCAGCAGATAATATGTTTTCAAGAATCTAATCATTTTAATCACACAGGATACTTATGGAATCATTAAGAGTGGTTTTACATGTACATATTATTATTTACTGCCAGATTCACAAAGCAACAGGTAGAGTGACTAAGAATCTAGCAAAGAAATCTCACAGATTATTCAAATATGAGACTTAAAATTTCAAAGGAACAACTTCAAATTGTTTTATTACTTACAACTGTGAATTATATCAATAGAAGCACTATTAATTGAGTCAAAACACCACTTGGTTTTACACGGTATTGCTTCCTTTTCAACAGACACAATCATCTCAGTGCTGGATATAGACATACACTGCAAAAATATTATAACCCAACGTTGGTATCAACACCACAGACAAAAGTATTCTAGACAGACAGACACAAAACACGTCTTTAAACCCGAAGGGACAGACAGAGGGGCATATTACGCTCACATTTCGCCAGTTACTTCGTTAGACTCGCCACCTATTGAGTTGCAGTTTCCGTGGAGAATTAGTATTCTAGTCTCTAACCTTATCTTCCCCAACCCAGTTAGGTTTGGCTAACTGCGAAGCATGCTACTAACATAGCATGTAAAAATAATAAACTACCTGCACTAATCTTCAATAAAACTATGTGTAATACAAAACTTTAAAACCAGCCAAGTGCGAGTTGGCCTCGCGCACAAAGGGTTCTAAAACAGTACCAAAAGGGCAAAAAAACACGTTTGTTGTATTGGAGCCCCCAATATTTATTATATTCGATTTTTTAGTATTTGTTGTTATAGTAGCAACAGATACATCATGTGTGATAATTTCAACTATCTAATTCTCAACTATCACGGTTCATGAGATACAGCCCAAGTCAGACGGATGTACAGACAGCAAAGTCTCGGTAATAGGGTTCCCGTGGTATGGGTAACCCTGAAAATGGAAATAAAGGCTATAATAAAATATAACTGCAAAGTAAAAAATGTGAACTTTAGTAGTGTATTTTATGTATTTCGTAAATAAAATGCTAGTTATATTATGTATAAATAAGCAAGACGATTTTAGATTTAGTGTACAGTATTAGGTGAAAAACAAATTGGTAAAATAAATTCAATATTCAATTCCTTACCATCTCATTAACTTCTGACTCTGTATTGGATGATAGTTGTCTATCGCTATCAGCATCTAAAAAAACATGAATTAATACATTACTTTAATTAAAATTTGAGATGATCTTTTATTTAATAATAACATCATCTAAGATCTATTTATCATCATTCTCCGTGCCTTTTCCCAACTTAGTTGGGGTCGGCTTTCCAGTCTGTGATTCGGCTGAACTTCGATATTTTCCGTGAAGCGACTGCCATCTGACCTTCACAACCCATGGGCGATATCGAAGTTCTGTAGTTAGACCAGTCGGATATTTAAGGGCTCCAACTACCCCTAACGACTGCCATAGATGTTCGTATGACACCACAGTATGACCGGGACCGACGGCTTCACATTCTCTCTGAGGCACGGCTATCTAAGATCTATTTATATGACCTATTATTATTAAAGAGATTTACCTTCTTCTATTGGTATATCATTGCATATAGTAAAACATTGATTTAATTCAAATTCAGTCTCTTGAACAACATCACTGTTTGCTACATTATTATTTGCCACAGATAAATTGAGCTTTGAGTTTTTTGTGAGTGGTGACAAATAATTCTCCATTATTGTACTAGTCTCCAAAGCCGACCTGCTTAGCTCCCTGCTGTGTGTGACTAGTGGTTTTGAACCCTGAGATTCATTGATGTTTGGTATGTTTAGTGATGTCCGTAAAGCCTTGGATTTTCTCCTGAGAATATTTGGCTTCTGGAAAGATTTCTTTCCCACATTTTTTTCTTGTGATATAAACATATTTTTTATTCCTTTTCCTTCATTGATACCTCAAATTGTAATATTTACTATTATTAATAAATAGAGTACCAATCTAAGAATTTAGAGAGGGAAAAGAGGACTCAAAGATATTAAACTTTTGGCATTAAGGTAGGAAAAATAATTAACCCAGTTGTGTTTACCTACTTTTGTTCAACTTTTGGCCGAGTAAAAGGAAATTTACAACTTCACCTCACCACTACAGTTTGTACAAATAAATATTAGAAACGATTTCGGCTAGTGAAATATTATTATACATACCACAGCAATTTATAGGCTAAAATTAGGCTAAACGAACAACATTTCCATCAAGACAGTACATAGCGCAGAGATATAAAATTAAGTCAAATCGAAAAAAACCATGGATCTATCAAACACACACAACACAACTCACTTAGTTTACTTTCCCCGACTTCTTAATAACATACTAAACAGTGTCTTATTCCTTCCATTTTTTTTTAGAATAATTGATTAAACTTGATTGAAAGTGGTCAAACCTAGGTACGTACCTACTCAAAAAAATCTCCAAAAAAATCTCTAAATTATTGACTTATTGTTGTTGCTGTTTTAAAATTCATCCATTGAGACAGGCGAAGGTCAGTTAACCATACTGCCAAACTCTACATAATAATATTTACTTTTCTTTTGTGTCAAACTGACACAAGCTGCGATTTATCGATCTATTTATTTTGGAACTAACAGCTATAATAGGTAACGAGAACAGATTACCAATGCGCAAACACACCCCCCCATTCTCTTCTAGCATAGCGGTAGGAAGAGTTTGTCTAAAACCAATGATATTGTAGGAAATGTATTACGATCACGAAATGGAGATAATATCTCTATTCTCACTAACATGAGGCACTCCGCGTATCTGCCATCAAATCGGCAAGACAAAGACTTTCGTAGATAAACTCTTCTCACTTCTCACTCATTGCCAAGCTAGTCCAGCAGTGCGAGGTGTGTCGACATATTGTCGGTCCACCTGTTTGCACCAATGATATCGCAGAAAATGACAAAGATGTGTGTTTGTTAAGTGTAGCTCGCACTGCTGCGGATGGCGGATATACTATTGCAGTCTACTCTATGCTTTATTGTCTTGGGCTGGCTATATTCACTATAATACCCAAAGAGTATTATAAACACTACGTTTACAAAACATATAGGCTACGACTCGAACTCACAGCCTTTCCCTAACAGGGGGAGTGCTCTGGAGCTACGATGACCACTACCGACAACATCGAATTTTTGCGTCATATCGTATTCATAATTTCTACATCGCGGGTTCGTAGCTCAGTTGGTCAGAGCACTCCCCCTGTTAGAGAAAGGCCGTGGGATCGAGTCCCGCCGATGACATCAGTTTTTGTGATCTGTTTATAATTTATATTATTTTATTTTTCTGAATACTAAATAAATAAATAAATAAATAAATAAATACATTAATAATTAATAGTACATATTGGAAAAATTCATAAAGTACAAAATGTATCTTCAAGCGCGTCTACGATATCCTAATTTTTTCCATATCAACAAGAAATTTCTGATAATATAGAAATTCCCTTTTGGCAATGGTTAAGTACCATGAAAAATTCTATTCCGGTTTTAAAAAGAATCCCCCTCTGTGGCTCAATGTTTAGCCTCCTGCATTGGTCAAGTAGTCCAAGAAAATACGTTTAGCGCTTGGGAACAAATGTTAACCTTCCCTTATAGAATCCTACATGTAGAGAATATTCATAAAGTACAAAATGTATCTTCAAGCGCGTCTACGATATCCCAAATTTTTCCATATCAGCAAGAAATTTCTAATAATATCGAAATTCCCTTTTGGCAAAGGTTAAGTACCATGAAAAATTCTATTCCGGTTTTAAAAAGAATCCCCCTCTGTGGCTCAATGTTTAGCCTCCTGCATTGGTCAAGTAGTCCAGGAAAATACGTTTAGCGCTTGGGAACAAATGTTAACCTTCCCTTATAGAATCCTACACGTAAAGAAAAGGCCGTTGACATCTTTGACGGTCCAAATCAAAGAAAATTGTATAAACAATTTTAACATTATTCTCAGGCCAAGAAATTAAAACTTTTAGAGAATAAAGTAAGGGAAGGCGACATCAGCGGGGCGGCAAGACTACTTTTTAGTATACCTCGGCACGCTATTCTAAACGACATAATGCGTAGGGCTCTTTCCACCGCAGGTCTTCCGGCCGTACGTGAACCAAATGGTTTAGCACGAAGCGATGGAAAGAGACCGGACGGTATGTCGTTGCTACCGTGGAAGATGGGAAGGCCTTTGGTGGGGGACGCTACATGCGTTGACACCTTAGCACCTTCACACCTTCCAAGCACATCCGGATGTGCCGGCGCTGCTACTGCCTCGGCTGAAGACCTCAAACGGTGTAAATCAGTTCGTAAGACGACACAACACGTATCGCACGTATCAGACTACCCGCATACTTAGAAATATAACAAAATCAAGATATACATATTTACAATTTAAAACAATGGTTAAATGTTATAAATGTTTGAAACTAATTAATAAAAAACTGCCCGGTCTAAAATGTGAAAAGTGTAACAAGTGGATCCACGCTTCGTGTGGATCAGTTACATCGGAACAGTTGGTGATTATAAACTCAACCGAATCGGTGGATTGGAAGTGCAAAGTTTGTGTCGGTGGTAGTAAACCTAAACGATTATCGTGCATTATGCCTGATATTGAAGTGGAGGAGAACTCTGACGCAGATATCGACAGCACACCCAGCGTCCTTCGTGCAAGCCTCACGCAGCAGCTGTTGCGCGAGCTACGGGCAGAGGTCAGCGAGATCATCAGAAACGAATTACAGCGCACACTTCAATATTGCTCGGACAAAATCGATGAATATGAGTGCAAAATACAATCATTCGAAGCGGCTACAAAGGATGTCGAAAACAAATGTAATGATCTGCAAAATCAACTGAAAAATGTCAACATGAAAAACGAGCTACTCGAAAACAAAATAAATCAGCTGGAGCAGTCAAGCATGTCGAATCATTTGGAAATATGTGGCATCAAAGAATCTGAGAATGAAGACACAAATGAAATTGCAAAAAAAATTGCTACGAATATTATGCAAAATACGGAAGATATTGTCAAAACCTACAGGAAAAAAAGCGCTCGTGCTATCCCCTTAACACAAAAAGGACCATCGGCCATCATGGTTATATTGAAGGAGGGCACTCGATATGCATGGCTGGAGTCTGCTAAGAAACTCATGTTGTCTTCTTCAAACATAGGGCAGAATAGCTCGGACAAGGTTTATCTCCGTGAGAGTCTGACGCCGGCTACAGCCTTTCTACTCTGGAAAACAAAGGAGGCCCTAAAAAGCGACTTTAACTACATATGGTGCAAACACGGCAACATCTTGGTCCGTAAAAATGACAAAGAAAAAAAATTTACTCGATCCGAACCATGCAAGATATCGAAAAGGTAAAATCATCCCATGCAAAATGTAAGTAATTGATTTTATTCATTTATCCTTATGCAAAATAAACTTTAACAAGTATAGTTGATATATCTACCTACTTAAATTAAATTGTTAATGGATACAAGTGACTCAACAGATTCCAGTATTAATGAACTAGATTGTGTAACTTGGGATGATTTTGCTCGTAATATCCAAACACCTCTAAATAGCTTGTTTATTTTTCATGTTAACATTAATTCAATAAAAAAATATTTCTGTCAAATGGAGATGATGGTTTTGAATAGTGTTCATACTGTGCACTTAGTGTTGGTAACTGAAGCTAACATTAAAGAGGAACTTGTACACATGTATCACCTGCCCGGCTATCAATTATATTACGAGTTAAGATCACAGCGGAAAGGTGGCGGTGTATTACTGTATGTACACAACTCATTGTGTTTTAATAGAAGACACTGTCAAACTGTCATGAAATTTGAATATATTACCGGTGATTTAATAATCGGCGCTGAGTGCACGGTAGGAATAAGCGTCATTTATAGACCACCAGATACCTCAAAGCAGCATTTCATAAGGGAACTATATTCCTTACTATCGAACTATCCTGTCTGCCAGGAGCATGTACTTATGGGAGACATGAACATTAACATAAAAAACCGTGAATCGATCACTAAACGATACCTAAATTCGCTAAGCAGTCTCGGCTTTATTAGTTATGTTAATTCATATACGCGTATCAAAGCTAAAGGCGATATTATAACTAAGTCATGTATTGATCACGTGCTCGTCCGAAACGTATGTCCGTATAGCTATACAGCGGCAGTGGTAAGGAACGGCCCAGCTGATCACTACATAACCGGTTGTGCGATAGCAGGCGCGCTAAGCGTAAACAATATTCACTCTCAACTGCAATTTAAAACCTTAATGAATGAACAAAGAGTGCATAGTGAACTGGGTGACGTTGACTGGTCAATACCATTACAGTACAGCTGCCCTAACGAGATTGTAAATTATGTTTATAACAAATTCACCGACGTATATAATACGAGTATGTATTCCCGTAAAATAAGTAACAGCAAAAGAAAAGAGTGTACCTGGGTTAATGACCGGCTAAAGTATATGTGTAAAAAGCGTGATGAACTGTATATATATGGTTGAAAGATAAATACAATGTAGAAAAAAGATTGTTGTATAATAGGTATAGAAATAAAACAAACAAATATACACAATTTTTAAAAAATAAGAAAATCATGACAGAAGTTTCCCAAAATTTTGGTAACACAAGGAAGATATGGAGTATAATCAACAGCCTTACGGGTAAAACTGTGCAGTGTATTGATAACTTATTATTAAAAAAAATTAAAATGGATGCATTAACTTTGTCGAACAAATTTGCAATGGAGTTCGATAATAGCACAAAAATTATTAGTAAAAACTGTTCCTTACACTGTCTAAACCCAACATCGTACCTCATATGCCCAGATAGGTCAAAAAGGGTCAAGTGGGCGAATGAGGAAACGGTTGAAAAAATTATTAAAAGTATAAATGTAAAAAAGAGCCCGGGATATGACGGCATACGAGCCAAAGATATAATTTCATTATATGAAAAATTGGTACCTGTCATGACCCACCTTATTAACTGTAGTTTAAAAACTGCCATATATCCCGACCTCTTGAAAGTAGGGGTGATTAGACCAATATATAAAAAAGGCAAACAGGATGATTTTAACAATTATCGGCCCATCACTATTTTATCATTCATTGATAAAATTATGGAAAGATATTTGGGTAACGAGATCAGTGACTTTATGTATTCTAATAACATTATTAATGACAATCAGTTCGGGTTTCAGAAGAACAAAAGCACAACTCAACTTCTATGTAAATTCACTAACGAGGTTAACGCTCACTTAGATGGAAAAAGGCATGTATTGGCATTATTTATTGATTTTAGCAAGGCTTTTGATATGCTCCAAAATGACATCCTGTTTGATAGGTTATCGCGAAGTGGGATACAGGGTCCCCTTTTGGATCTCTTGAAAAATTATCACCATAACAGATTTACGACCGTAAAAATAAAAAATGAATTTAGTACCCTTGTAATGACCACTAAAGGTACGGCCCAGGGTTCTATAATAGGACCCACTGAATATCTATTATATGTCAACGATATGTCCAATGTGATTCGGGGGGGTTCTGTATACCAGTTCGCGGACGACACATGCCTACTTGTTGCCAGCAAAGATATCCAAGAAGCCCAAAAACTTCTGCAGCACGACTTCAACCAGCTGTGCAAGTGGGCGCATGATGTAGGCTTAGTAATAAACGCACAGAAGACAAAAATAGTTCACATACACTCCTCACATAATAAAACGTTGACTAAACCCGAAATTGTAGCACATAATCACGACTGTATGCACAGGTCTTTGTATAGTGGTTGCAAGTGCCCGACACTA
This sequence comes from Nudaria mundana, assembly GCA_963556515.1. Classification (NCBI taxonomy): domain Eukaryota; kingdom Metazoa; phylum Arthropoda; class Insecta; order Lepidoptera; family Erebidae; genus Nudaria; species Nudaria mundana. The sequence goes on along the minus strand of OY748287.1, from coordinate 7,311,716 downwards.
GAGGTTGTGGCACAACATATGTACATCGGACTCATGATTGACACCCGGTTCTGCTGGAGACAGCATATAGATAATGTGTGTAACAAACTAAGATCTATATTAAGCAAGCTCAGTGTATTAAAATTCAAATTACCATTTCAAGTACTACGGATGTTATACATGGCTTTGGCAGACTCGGTTGTCGGCTATGGGTTGAGTAGCTATGGTAGGACTTATAAAACATACCTAAATGATATATACAACCTACAATTGCGCTTGCTAAAGGTGATTGTACCAAAGCATATTAAAGAAAAATATACTAACAATGATTGCGAAATATTCAAGTACTGTAATGTTATGAGTGTTTTTGATAAAATTAAATTTAGTATCGTCACTGAAACTAGTGTACCAGAGAGACTGGTTGAGAGGACGAGACCTGAGTACATGAGATCAATTATACACAAAAATAAATACATACTACCTAAAACTCAAAATGTGTATGGAGAAAGAGTTGATGACTACTTGGTTCCTGTCTTTTTAAACGGGCTACCTGACGACCTACAGAATCTTTATAGAAGCACTCATAAATCATTTAAATGTAAACTAAAACTGCACTTTCTTCCAAAATGTCATAATGAGAGAAGATATAACAATTAACACATATACCAATAACCGTAGTTAACTACATTATCGACAGTTTTCTAATGTATAGTTAAACTAATTTATATATAATTTCTAAAAAATAATTTAGTTTATTAATTGCGGCTCCCTATACTCAGATAGACCCTGCGAGGTCTTCGTAGTGTGGGACATTGTAATGTATAGATTGTATTTTACGTATATTGGAAAAATAAATAAATAAATAAATATGCTAACCTAGCAGGTGATTATGAGCCGTTTGGGGTTGAGATACTGGGGTCATGGGGTCCGAGTGCTCGCCGCCTTTATAGAGACATTGCTAAACGCCTAATCGATGCTTCTCAGGACCAGAAGGCTGGCTATTTTCTGGCCCAAAGAATAAGTATCGCCATCCAACGTGGCAACACAGCCAGCATTCTAGGAACCTTCCCAGTCGGCAATGACGCAGAGGATTTTTTAAACGATATTTTGTAATGTAAATATTTTTAGTATATAATTATGTATATTTTTTGTCGGTTACCACTAGACCACGAGCCCCCCGCTCGTGGTCTAGTGGTAACCGACAATGTTAACACATTGCAAAGGTTAAGCAACATCGAGTCAGGCCGGTTTTAGGATGGGTGACCATTTCTTAAGACACTGAGACCCCTCCGTGCCTCGGAGAGCACGTTAAGCCGTCGGTCCCGGTTGTCATACAAACATCTATGGCAGTCGTTAGGGGTAGTTGGAGCCCTAAATCAAAAATCCGACCGGTCTAACTACAGAACTTCGATGTCGCCCATGGGTTGTGGAGGTCAGATGGTAATTGCTTCACGGAAAATATCGATGTTCAGCGAATCGCAGTTAGACTGGAAAGCCGACGAATTATGTATATTTTGTACATTTTAATTCTTGTTCCTACCTAAATAAAAGCAGATTGTGTAAAATATTGTTATTGTTTGTTTTATAATTTCTTTCTTAACCCTTTCAGACCTAGCGTCCACAAATGAGGACATAAAGTTTAAAAAATCCGATGGTACAAAATATATTACATTCACGCTTACGCACGATTGTGTTCATTTGTTCACATAAAAACGTTGTTGAAAAGTACCGGTAACGCCATCTCTTATCGTGTATTGTCGTTATTTCGACAAGTTTCGATCAGTACCGAGCAAAGTTTGGACATGTGCAGGTAAGCTATTTATTTTATTTCAAAATAACATGATTTAGTGAAATATACGTGATTACAAAAATATGTGTGGATAAAATATGTTTTTGTTATGATGTCTAATGTATTTATTACACTATTTATCGATAATTTACATACATAAACATGACTTTTTGTTATGTCCTCAAATGTGGACATTCGGATCAATCGATAAATTTGCGGCATTATTGTAATACTTTGATGGAAGATCAAAATACATTACCTACAGTTTAGAATTTATCTTTATGTGTTCTTACTGTTGTTTTTTCAGATTAACTATATATGTGGGTACTATTGAACAACAAAGATGTTCTCGCGAGAAGTTTTGACTGCAGTAGAAGATGGCAATTTCTCGGACTTCGTGTTATCTTCCGATGATGAAGACGGAGGTAATAATTATCCTGTACGAGAATCAAGGTATATTCGTATTGGTGCCGATGTAGTGCATCTACACCAAGAAGTCATCTACCCGACTGACTCTGAAGATGAAGAAGTGAACCCAGCTGAAACTGAGTCAGCAGTAGTAATTGATGTTTCCGCAGTCTCAGGGCCGGAATTGACGTCGCATGAAGGTATTTTTGAAAATCTTACACCAAAACAAGGAATTAGATGGAGTCATACAGCGCTACAAAATACAATATCATGTGATTGGTTTCCACCAATAGTAAATGAACCATCTACTTTACAAGCCCCAGTTGATTACTATTTTAGATATATTTCTCAAGAACTATTGTGGAGAATGGCTGAAATGACCAATCTTTTTGCAGCACAGTCAGGCAAACTCAGGTTTAAACCTACGTGTGTACCAGAGTTGGAAGTACTATTCGGGTTACGGGGTAGCTACAGGTGTGTTCGGGTATCCATGCTTGAGAATGTACTGGGAAACCAATATCAGTATTCCCTTATTTACTGAAAACAAGGCCAGAGATCGATTTATCGAACTACGCAACAATTTGCACCTAGTCGACAATACCCAAATGCCTGTAGGTTACTAAGATGTATTTTATAAAATACTTCCAAACTATGATGCAGTCAGAAATCGGTGCTTGAGAAATCAGATTTGGCAGTAGTTCAAGCTTTCCGTGTCTATCAAAACGATTGTGATTTACTTAGAGTCCCCAAAAACAAACAGCTCAGTTTACTTCATTTTCGACGCCAACTAACTGAGGGTTTAGTTCTACGGAATAAAATGACAACAGCTAAAAGAGGTCGTCCAAGTGGAAGCCCTGCGCCGCCAATTATTACAAGGAAACCCGGAGAAATTCGACCTGCCACTGAAAATGCTCATGATTGTGTAGGTCATTTTCCTGCACATGATAACAGATCTGGAACCCGCTGCAAAATGTTTGGTTGTAATGAGAAGTCCCGTATAAAATGCATAAAATGCAAAGTACACTTGTGCCTAACCAAAGATAAAAACTGCTTCTTAGCATTCCATACTTAAATGTAGCTATAAGGTTTGTCGATGTTACGTGCCTGTTATAAATATTGTAGACTGATTGTAACGCCATGGTTCCTATCAAAATTAGAGAAGATTTAATTTTAATTTGTAATGAGAAGTAAAGCTTTATTGTATTTTCATATTTTTTAAATAAACATACTAAGTAAAAGTTGGTAAAAAACGAGTTTTAATCTAAAACTGTGAATTTCCTGTATAATATAAATATTATTGCCAAGTACGGATGTCCGCATTAGAGGACATAAAGAAAACTCCTATTTTCTCTACAACCAAATAAGCATGATTTTTTATTATAATTTTTTCAGAATTTTTTATATATATATATTCACTAGGAAAAATTTATTACATCTTTGTAAGAAAAAAAAAGAATTCAGGTCTGAAAGGGTTAATATTTTAAGATAGTTTAAGCAAACTCATTGCTTTAAAATGCAAAAATATTTAGGCTACATTTACAAAAATAAAACATACAGACGGTATGGTCTTAGGACTCTAGCCTGACCCTTAAATGGGCAAATCAAAAAAGTACAAACAAGAGAAAGCAACAATAACATAACCTATTTTATTTATATAACCTCAATGAAACTTAAGAGTCAATTTCAAATATTAAAAGATTATGGACTATTCTTATAATATTTGGAGTAAATACTACGAAAAATATAGTCAAAGGAATATACGAAAACGTATGTACTAAACAGGGACCTTATCGAAGAATCAACACTATGAAGTTGGAGAACATTTTTGAGGATCTTGATGAATTAGAGGAACCAGAATGTATGGATAGAATACTCATATATTTAGAAGAAATAAAGGAAGAAGATGACTTATTCATTGAGGTAGGAAATGTATTGTGTAAAACTGTCATAATAATTAATCCCATTATTTCCATACTGCAGCATTCCTAATAATTACGTTGTACCTATGTACTGATTAATTAAACTATTTTGATTGTGCTTTTTAGTAGTAACTATGCAGCATTGTATGCTGTGTGATAGCATACAGTGCTCCAATTACTCCATGACATTTCCAATTATTTGGGGTCAGCGCAACACGTCTTTGTCCTCCACACATGCCTGTCAGAAGTCATCTCTTCAGTCACTCTCCTTGTCATATCCTCTTTCACACATACCATCCATCTTTTCTTTGGCCTACCTCTACTTCTAAAACCCTCTACAGACATACCATACTTTGCACCTTTCTAACAACATTGCTTTCCTCTCTTCTCATAACATGTTATGAGAAGAGAGGAAAGCAATGTTCTTTTTTAAATTGCTATTGGTTGGTGAAATGTCATGACATTTCACCAACCAATAGCAATTTAAAAAAGAAGTTATTATTTTGCAGTTGTTGCTTGACAAATTACATGGTGAAGAAATCACATGGCTGCAACCATGGTATCAGCAAACAAATTCCGTGTCACGGCCATTGAAGGAAACTAACGAAAAAAGTATGGAAAGATATAAAACGGATGCACTTTGCAAAGCTGAACATGATCAGCTAGTACAGAACTGGAAGAACTTTATACAGGTAGTTCAAGAAGTTTAAATGCTGTTGATATTGAGATATTGATAGTGAACCCACTCCTAACACTAGCACTTTTAGCTTGGTTGAAGTAATGGGAATACTTGTAGATCATATTTGCAAGTCTTTAAAAAACAAAAAATTATAATATACAGATGTGCTGCTGGTACCTTATCTGTGTTCCACAGATTTTTACCAATCCAGAATATGAGACCTGGGTAAAGATTTTTACAAGTCCAATGTAGAACCCAAGTAACAGTAAAATACTCTCATTTTCCAGGAGTATGATGTACCAGATAAATTAGTATGTTTGGCACGCTGGAGAAACAAATGTAAAAGTAGATTACCCACTACACCTGAAGAATGCGCTAGACGTTTTGTTTTGGCATATTTGGCTCGAGGACTAGAAAGAACTATATTTCATGTATTCAGGCATATACAAACAGCATTTGGAGGTCCTGTAAAAGGCGCGTATTCACCTGAAGAGGAGAAAATTATGAGAGTGTGCTTCATACATCACCCAAACCATGCTGTAACACTGCTATCTAAAGTTTTGGGACGAGAACCTCGGGGAATTTATAAAAGACTTCAGAAAATGTATAATGGTATGTATAACAACATAATAATAATAATAAAGCCTTTATTTTAATCCATTGATACACTATTTTTTTAATTTAGTTAGTATTGTTAATATTTTGGTTGACTTATTGACTAGTGTTAGTTTAGTTAGTCAAGTACATTAATTAGTTAAGTTGTTCATGGATCCCTCTTCTGGTGAAGGCCTCCTTCAATAATTTCCACTCTTCTCTGTTATTTGCTAGTGTAAGCCATTGATTTCCTGCTGTCGCAAGGATATCATCAACCCACCAACTCTACGTTTCCCTATTGGCCCTTTCCAGGTTATTGTGCGTTTTGTCCACCTTTTATCAACCAGTCGAGCTACGTGACCAGCCCATTTCCACTTCTGCTGGAGACTGTAAGTGAGAGCATCTGTAATTTTGGTTCTTTGCCTTATTTTTGCGTGTCTTATTCGGTCTAAACTTCTCTCCATCGCACGTTGAGTGGTTCGAATTTTATTTTTAATTCTTTTTGTGTAGGTCCAAGTTTGTGATCCATAAGTCAGGCAAGGTAAAAGACATGTATCGAACAGTTTTCTTAAATGTTAAGTTATAGTCCGACTAGACCTTTGAAGATTTCATTCAGAGACCAGTACTTCCTCCAAGTTAGACCAACTCTCCGTATTACCTCCTCTTCGTTGTTTGTTTTTGAGAATGATACCTGCTTCCCCAAGTACACATAACTCACCACATTCTCAATTGGTTTACCGTTAATGGAAATGGGTCTTGTATTACTGTTGCTCATTAGTTTTTGTCGTCGGTAGTGGTCATTGTAGCTCAGTTGGTCAGAGCAGTCCCCCTGTTAGGGAAAGGCCGTGGGTTCGAGTCCCGCCGATGACATCAATTTTTGTGATCTACTTATAATTTCTTTCTATATTTAAAGATATTTTGATTTAGATTTTTTGATTTTTCCAATTTTATATTGCCATGGTAAAATATTTTAAAGCCATAAATAATATTTATCGAACTGTAACAATTTCAGGTAAACCAGACAAAAAGAAAATTAAATGGACCATACCATTAGCATCAAAGTTTCTCAAACTGTTGATGAAATATACAGGCTTGCCATTAGAGGAACTGCAACATAAGAGGTTCGAAAAACATGTGTGGTTAAAACTTGAGGAAGACTTTGATCACAATTATATCTACCTGCAAAAGTTCTGGTATTATAAACTTCATGTGCAAGTGTTAGTTAAAAGTGACATAAAGATGCGGAGGTTACGGAAGAAAATAATTAAAATGTAAGTTGTATCACAGATAATATGTTTGTATTATTATAATAATTGGGATAAGGGCAGGTAGATGATGATGATGATTATTAGCCTACCTTCCATGGTGAATAAGACTGTAAAAGAAGGTCCATAGGTCAAACTTTTTTCTCAGCAAAATGGGAAAACTTAAACATACATGCATATTTTCAGAATAAATATCACTTCTGTCAATCCTTTGGGTAAAAGCAAATATTAACATAATGTTTTGGTTTCAGACTAAGGGAGAAACCATATCAAATCTGGAGTGATATTCGTTGGAAGGATGTTGCTGAACATTTTCCAGATGGATATACACATCACTTTATATATAGCATCGGCTATAATCATATTGCGAAAAACAGGGCAAAATATCACAAAGTCCATTTACAGAAGCTTCTAGATCTTGCCATGGTGAAGCTTCAGCATACTCGTAAACGACGCATGAGGATGTTAGCATTCAATGAAAACGGAGAATTAGAACAAGTCATTTACAAGAAGTCTAAGAATGAATATTCTGTGATATGATAAGAAAAATAATAATTAAAAAGGTACCTAGTACTAGTTAATATTTTTTTTAATATGTTTCCAATAGGTGTTTGATAGGTACCTACCTGATTAAACTACTAAACATTATATTAATTATGTAAACAGACTTCACTGTTGCTGTAGGGACCATTCTATAGCCTGTGGAATAGAGGTATCAAATCTTAAGACCGGTAAGTCTTGGTTCCTAATTCTTCTTCTTTTTTTAAAAACGTGGCTCCATCAATGTTCATCGATGATTTCACCATGTCAAGGTCATGCTTGATTAGTTGATAGTCCCTTCACAGAAGAACTAGGTATTCCTAACTAGCTCCAGGTGCAGGACAAGAAACGTTGTTCAGTATGTAAGTGTCTAAGAACCCAATTTTGCGGAGCGCCAGACCACCTCAGCTCAGCAAAAATCAAACTCTTGGTTACTAGTTGTTCAGTTATTAGAAGTGTATACCTTACAATAATATTAAAGTTGTCAGTTGTCCTACTTTTCACAGTGAAACTGTTTAAATAAAAGAAATATTATTGGTAACAAAAAATCTATAATATTAAAACAATTATAGTAATGATAAATTTTACATAAAATATTATTTTAAACTCTCTAAGAATCCTTTGGAACACCTTACTGATTGTTCATAACATTTTTCAAATCCAGCGCTATCACTGTCCTATAAAAAAAAAACATGGTATAAGTTTCTATTAAAAACAAAAGGGTTGTGCGTGCTATCCTTCGTTTGATATCCACCAGCCATATTCATAAGCTATGTGAACCAACAAATATGATTGGTGGCTATCAAACACATCCATAGCAACATAGCATATCACATCTTCACATCTGTGCTGGAAAAACATCGGGTATGTAATGACTATATAGAAATATACTTGCATAATATGGGTCTCGGATAATCCGTTCACCTTGTGAATCAAATTCACCAAAAAGAAGGAGTTTTGCTTTACTTCCTTTGGGTGCTTTCCTTCTAAGATCCTTCATATTCTCTTCATCCATTCCAAATATGTAATCATACTGATTGAAGTCTGCAGCCACAATCTACAATAATAAAGAAATAACTATCATTATATGGATTAATCCAGGTTCTGTCTTACAGGTGAGTGAAAATTACTAATGGGCAGAATTGGCTTGGGTTATCACAAAGATAGTCCCATACTAAATTGTTATTCTTGCTTACTTGTCTAGCATGGTTGCTGTATGGAACACTATGTTTTTTCATTGTATCTAGAGCTCGCCAGTCTGGAGAATTTCCAACGTGCCAGCCTCCAATCGCTGCACTATCAATGTCCCACTGATCACCTAAATTCATATCGTTTACAGTTTTCTGGAATACACCCTCAGCAATTGGTGATCGACAAATATTGCCTGGAAAGTTATATTATTTTTCGTATGAAGTAGTTACATACATTTAGTACCTACCATAAATAGTACATTCATAATTAACTATCTCAATCACAAATTAAGACTTGTTACAACAACTTGTTGTAGTCTGTGATCTCAATGTTTGTTATTGATAGTGGTACCTACCGAGGCAAATAAATAGCGCCCGCTTTCTTGTTTCTGCCATGTTAAAGTTATGAAACTTTAATTTTTTTAATATATAATTCTATATAATATTATATATCACTTATAGGTTAAGAATTTCTTTACTTTCTATACTTTTACTGCAAATAAACAGTACCTAGTCAGCCAATTTTCACATTTATCCGAATTCCGAATCCGATACAAAGAGAATACAATATTTGATCCGATATTTGAAGTGCTACACACACAAGCAAATGAAGCAAGTGTAATGGTACGGTTAGACATGCTACTTAGTAGCAAGCTTAAAATGCATGCTTATGAACTGTTTACATTTGCTAGCAATAAGCATGCTATTTTCAAGTATGCTACTGAATAAGCATGCTTTACATGGGCTTCGTCAGTGCCCAGCTTTATGTAAACGGGTAAAATTTGCCGGTCTGTATTTAGGTATAGGTCACAGTCTTTCGTAGGTGTTATCTCAGTACTCGGAGAACAAAGGTTATGTTCATGGCAGTAAAGGCGGTATGGTCAAGACTATAGCCTGCCCTAAAAGAGGGTGAATGGAAAAAAATTAAAACAGGTGATGTGGTAAATTGTCACAACTCACAAACTCCAAATGTCACTGTTGTTGTCAAAAATGATAACATTAAGATAACAATTAAAAAAAACTCTGTTGTGAATCCGGTGTTGTCTTTGTGTAAAAATTAAATTCACAAAAAGTTCGATTGCTGTACGTCTCTACTCTCTACGTACTTACTGAAGGGTATATTCACTGATAAGAAAGTGCAAAGACTACAATTAATAGTACCTATATGAGAAAGTGTTATTTTATTATGATTAATATTGTCCTTGTTTTGCTTACTAAAACCTTAAAACGTACATTATGACTAGTGCGAAACATGAATATGTAACTCTCAATCACATACAGACACATTTAATAACATGGGGGGATCCATTAAATTGCCATGGACAAGATGTTATTGTTTGTATAACTGGGAATCCAGGTATAACAGGTTTCTATAGCACTTTTGGGTCACAGTTGTATAAAAGTACACAATTACCTGTGTGTATAATTGGTGAGCATTATAATATACTTATGTAATTTCCTTTGTTTCTGTTTTTAATTTGTTTTGTAGGTAATGAGAATGACTTTAATTACCATTGCATTTTTTAAGGATTATTGTCTATTTCAATTTACATAATTTGGTTAAAAATTATATTTATTTTATAGGTCAGGCGGGTCATGAAGAAGTTCCAGATAGAAAGTCCAATGTGTTAAGAGGTCAAGAGCATCTGTTTAATCTAGAAGGTCAACTTCAACATAAGCATGAACTCATCAACATTTTAATTGATAAGCAATGTAGATTACATTTAATTGGTCATTCAATCGGTGCCTGGTTAATTCTAGAATTACTAAGTAGTAATGAAAATTTATATAACCACTTTTCTTCAATTAATTTATTATGTCCCACATTGCAAGAAATGGCTAAGACAAATAACGGTTTATTTTTAAATAATATTATTAGAACATTCCATTTATTTTTTATATTCCTATTTTATTTATGTTATTTATTACCTACATCTGTTGTGGGTTTCTTAGTCAGCATTTATTTAAAAGTACAATCACTACCTCAAAGTTATTCTGAGGATATAATTCAGTTTTTGAAACCAGAAGTTGGAGCTAAAGTGTTGTTTTTAGCTTACAATGAGATGGATACTGTGAAAAACTTAAATATAAAAGCTTTAGACAGAATAAAATTAAAGACCAATGTGATTTACAGCAACAGAGATAGTTGGGCACCAAGTAGTTACATAGAGGACTTAAATCAGTTTCAGCCACATATTCATATACAAGAAGAAGACATTGATCACGCATTTGTATTAAAATCATCCGAGAAGGTTGCGGAATTGGTTGCCTTTTTTATTAAGCTAAAATTCTAGAGTAGATAGTACCTACTCGTAAATGTTAATGAAAATTAAATGACTGCCTTTTTTACAGTTGTTATCTAGATAGCATATAGTTAATGTATGTAAATTGAAAAACGCGACGGACGGACAGACAAATTGTCGTATTAAATATATAGATTACAGTTAAGTAATACGTATTTGAATAAGACGTAAACTACTATACTTACACATAGGCATTGTAGTGACTTTCTCCTTCCCAATTTCCGTGGGAACACACATTACCGGGATAAAAAGTAGCCCATATTTGCCAATAATAAAAAATGTTAATATAGACGTACAGCCAGTACCAAAAAAGGGTAGTCGTGCAGACCCTGTCAACTACCGCCCAATTGCGATCACCTCCATTCTCTGCAAGGTGATGGAGCGTGTAATAAACAATCGTTTGCTGGCATACCTCGAAGACAATGACCTCCTAAGTGATCGGCAAAACGGGTTTCGCCAACGCCGTTCTACTGGAGATCTTCTAGTGTATGCCACGCACGTCGGGTGAGGCTCTTGAAAGATATGGTGAGGCACCTGCTTTGTCACCAGACATTTCGAAGACTTTCGACAGGGTCTGGCACGAAGCCCTTATAGACAAGCTTCCTGCTTACGGAGTTCCGGCTAGTCTTTGTTCTTGGATTTCAGATTTCCTAAGGGAACGATCTATTGAAGTGGTTATTGACGGCTGCTCGTCTGATATATTAGCAATTAACGCTGGGGTACCACAGGGATCTGTTCTCTCTGCAACGTAATTCCTGCTACATATAAACGACCTGCACAGACCCGGTATGTTTGGGTATGCGGACGATAGCACAGTTGCAGAGAGATATTTCTCCAGCGCAAAGGCCAAACAACCGGAAATCGACAATCTTAGAGTGGCAATGGTTGAACGCACTAACTTAACCCTTCAGGCAGTGACTGACAGGGGCGATGCTAACCTTGTCACATTCAAAACCACGAAAACCCAGGCATGTCTTTTCTCCGCCAAAAAGAGCCCGTTCACCAAGGCTCCTACTTTCCGGGATGTCCCTGTACCTGTGACTCAGCATCTTCAGCTCCTTGGTGTGGACTTATCATCCAACCTGAACTTTGGAAGCTACATAGAATCCAGGGCTAAAACAGCTTCGAAAAAACTAGGTATCCTCTCTGCCGATGGAACTTCGGACCACATTTCCGAAGTTTGGTCCCCAAGGTGACACACGCATCGGTCGCGCTTTCGCGACTGATGCCCAACCTAAAGGGACCCAACGCTTCCTGCAGGAGACTGTACCTGGGGATCGTGCGGAGTATGGCCCTATACGGGGCTCCCGTATGGGCGGCGCGGTTGACGGCCAACAACTCAACGCTCCTTAACAGACCGTTGAGGACCTTGGCCGTCAAAACAATAAGGGGCTACCGCACGATCTCCGGAGAGGCTGCCTGTCTCCTAGCCGGGACCCCTCCATGGGACCTGGAAGCGAGAGCCCTTGCGTCATTGTTCCAATGGCGCAAGGAGGCGCTGGAGCGGGACCACAGGCCTGCGTCTCGAGAAATCGATGACCGGCGGTCCCAACTCCGACAGGATCTCATGGAGTCATGGAGGGTGCGACTTGAGCAACCCAAGTGGGCTGCCACCATCATCGCGGCGGTGAGACCGATCATGGACGATTGGCTGCAGAGGCAGCATGGTGACCTCACGTATCGTGCGACGCAGATCGTTACCGGGCATGGATGCTTCGGTAGCTATCTGTTTCGCATCCATCGTGAGGTCACACCCCGGTGTCAACACTGCGAGGTTTCCGACGACGACACCGCACTCCACACGTTGGTGGAGTGCTCAGCGTGGGCGAGTCAGCGCCGGGACCTCGTAGTGGGTCTGGGCGTGGATACCCTCTCGCTGGATACCATGCTTCAAGCCATGGTCTCCAGCGGGAGTAGGTGGAACGCGGCCGTGTCCTTCTGCGAGCAAGTCGTGCTCGCGAAGGAGGCGGCCGAGAGGGAGAGGGAGCGTGCCCTCCCCGCCGAGTTCCGTAGTCAGCGGCGAGGCCGCCGCAGACTCATCTACGCCCAAGACCATCGACCTCCATGATCGGGGCCTGAGGACGGCGGGATCGCCACCCGTCGTCCTTACAGAAGCAGGCTAGAAGGGTTGCGTGCTGCGGGGCCTTTGCCCCATAGCACGCAACCAGATTCACTCACTGACGCGGGATAAAACCCTACCCCAACGACGCGGGATTCTCATCCCGACCCAACCCCCGCAGAGACCACAGAGGTGGTCAAAGTCCGCCGGGCGCCACTGGAAATACGTTCTGCTTGTAACCAGAGACGCCCGGCAACGGACGTTAGAGCGTCCGCGGCCTTGGTCGCGGAACTAAAAAAAAAAAAGGCATCCTCTCTAAGGTGCGTAAATATTTTACCTCGAGACAACTGCTGAGTCTTTACTCAGCACAGGTTCGCTCCTGCATGGGGAGTACTGCTCGCACCTTTGGGATGGATCCGCCCGCTACCAGCTTGAGGCCCTGGAAGCTATTGACAGGCGCGCCAGAAAACTTATAAGCGATGAGGCGCTCACAAGCAACCGATTTCAGAGCCTCGACCATCGCCGTCTGGTTGCGAGTCTAATGTGTCTTCTACAGGTTACATTTCGGAGAGTGTGCGCAGGAATTGCATGAATTAATTCCACCAGCACCATTCCATTATCGGACATCAAGGCGTGGACTGAGATTCCATCCGTATGTGGTCGATATTCCACCTCTTCGTAGGTACCTCTCGATTCGCTTCTTCTTTCATCATGCGAACCGCGAGTTTTGGTCCGCTGTACCACTTGTTTATACCACCGGTGGTAGAACGGGTAAAATTCGTATGCTCCATGGTTCCCCTCAGTGGTGCAGTGGAGCATATGTTAACAAATGTTAAAAATGTATTCGACTGTTCTACTGCAGATATTATGATGCATGCACACTAGTGAATCCCACTTTCGATTCGTTCCCACTAGTTCTACTAAACAGTTCTACCGTAGAGGATCATTCCCAGTAGTTCCATGAAGCCAATTCCACTTGGAACTTTTGCAACCTTACAATATACTATTTTTGTCCCATTTGTTCCATGTAATTTTATACTACTTTTACCGCTGACATTATTTAAATAAATATTATTTTAATTTTAAATTGTTTTATTTTTATAAGCGCGTGGTACTTTTTCAGAATAATGAGTTCAAACATTCAATCGGTTTTCACTGAATTTAAAAGAATTGAAAATCTTGAAGGCTCTTATTTTGTTATGTATTCCTGGTACATTTGAGGTTTGTGTCTTTTATAATGGACAATCATTTTCATCTGTACTCGGTGCACCTCATTTTTGTCCCGATGAAAAATAAAGAAATGTGTGACCAGGTGCACCGAGTACAGATGAAAATGATTGTCCATTATAAAAGACACAAACCTCAAATGTACCAGGAATACATAACAACATAAGAGCCTTCAAGATTAGAGAGACTGACCATAATATAGCCATAAAAATTTTTCGGCATTTATTTGTTGTTTCGAGTTTAATTTATTCTTTCGTATTCATTTTTCAATATTACTTTTAGGTGGACCACGACCCATAGTCATTTTTGATTTGCACATTACTCAACATTTAGGTGGACCACCGGCAAGAAAAAGTGCCCGTAGTCCACCCAGGTGGACCACGACCCATGACGGATCCTTATGTATATACACCTTAAGAGAAGAACTCAGGAGGGGAATGACGGGTCATACATACGAGGGTGGATTGAAAAGTAATCGGCCTAACCAAGAAAATAAATACGTAATAAATGAAATATATTTTTATTTTTCAACGTTATCACCATCAAGCTCAATGCACTTCTGCAATCTTCCCTTCCAAGCATTTAGCCCGTTGAAAAAAAATGATTCTTCCTTAGAGTCAAAATATGCATCTACTGCTGCTTTGACCTCGTCATTTGTCAAAAATCTTTGACCTCCCAAGTGCTTTTTTAGGTTAGGGAACAGAAAATGTCTGACGGTGCCAGATCAGGTGAATAAGGTGGATGCGGTAACAGTTCAAAGCCACAGTTGTGAATTTCTGCCATTGATTGGACAGACGTGTGAACACGAGCGTTATCTTGATGAAACAGGACTTTTCTTCTGATCATTCCTGGATGTTTTTCTTTTATTTCCTCTCGTAAACAACGTAGTAAGGTGCAGTAATAATCAGAGTTTATAGTCTGACGCCTTTTAAGATAATCAACCATAATCACACCCTTCGAGTCCCAGAATACTGAAGCCATCACCTTACTTGCCGACAAAATCGACTTAGCCTTTTTGGGGGGTGGTGAACCAGGTCTTTTCCACTGTTTTGATTGTTGTTTTGTTTCCGGTGTACAGTAATGAACCCATGTTTCGTCCATAGTAACAAAACGATTCAATAAATCACATTCATCAGCTTCAAATAACTCCAAACAGTCGCGTGCAATGGTCAATCGCATCCTTTTTTGCTCAACTGAAAACAGTCGCGGAACCCACCTCGCAGACACCTTGTGGAAACCCAACACGTTGACTATTATGTTTTGAGTACGTTCATAAGAGATATCTATAATCTCGGCTATCTCTCTAATTTTCAATCTGCGGTCTCCCATAATTAAGTTGAGTATTTTTTTAACATTTTCGTCAGTAGTGGACGTCGAAGGCCTTCAGAGCGGGGTTCGTCTTTCACACTCTCTCTACCACGCTTGAATTCTGCTATCCATTTTTGACGGATGAATATGAAAGAGCGCAATCCCCTAATGTACTGACCATATCATCATGGATGGCTTTTGATGACAGCCTCTTCTTATGGAGGTACTTAATGACGGCACGCTGCTCGATTTGCTCCATTTGCGGAAATGATGTCAGATTGCTTTGTTAATAAATTTATAAAATTAAAACTAATTATCGCACACGTTTCAAACTTCACACAATTAACAGGCCTGAACTGAACTAAATAATGTGGTTTGATTTTTAGAACTAAATGGATCAGTGTTAGGCCGACTACTTTTCAATCTACCCTCGTATTTTCTCCACTCCATTGTTCCGCGATACATATAGTGTGCGTTCGCGCAGCGGAATGTTGTTGAATTTAAAGATTTTAATTATGCAGATATTTAGTGTATGACGTCGTGTAATTGTGTATGGTAAAAAAAAAATTGTGCATGCAGCCATTGTGGAGAAATTCACCAAAAACTGATTCCGCTGGGCGAACGTTGTCCTGGCGGAACTTATTTTAATCCATGGATTTAGAAGAAAAGAAATATGTCCAAAAATTAGTGTGTAGTGTGTAATTGTGTATGTATAAATAAAATTAGTGCATGCATAAACTTCGGAGAAATTTAAGTTTCCGCTACGCGAACGTTTGGACATTTGCTAGTTTTCATATAAAGCGCTTATATAGAGAGCTGTAGATTTTTACATACGTTGTTTTGAATTTGTTTATATGTGTTTAAGAAACAGATTTAGAAAAAATCGTAGGGTTTAAAAGATAAAAATATAAGCGTAAAATACGCTTATTAGGTCTTAGTTCGTAAAGTATGAACTTTAGGGTCTAGTTTTTCACGTTTATACAAACCTTGTAAGTGTCTGCAACATCTTGCCAAGTATCAATGATGTTCCGTTAGTAATTAATGAGTTATAGGACAATTTACCTTGAATAGACCACTGTTTACAAAGCAGTCAACTATCATGACGTTTTAAAGGAATTGCATAGTAAAATGTATTCCAATAATTAGTGTATTAATTCAACTACTCACGTGCAAAATTTCATCTCATTAAACTCAGTAATTAAAGAGAAACAATTAAAATACTGACAAAGCAGCGAAAACCTACATAACCCGACCAAGTTTGGATGGCTACAAAAAAGCGGCCGTGCAATATATTTAGGGTTTGCATGCACTAATTTTATTCATACATACACAATAATAGGCTTGTGTCCACTAAGAATAAATCGTATTGGTGTATGTTTCTTATGACTATTTCCAATGAATAGACAACAAAAAGTAATATAAATTAGTAGACAGAATAAAGATTACTATTATTTTTAGAAAATAAGTTTGGAAAAATTAGGCATTCAGACACGTGATATTAAACACCAATCAGAAAATATGACGTCACAGGTTGCGCTCTCACACCATAGAGTAGGTAAGTATGTATGAAGAGCTGACTTCTTGTTCAAGTTGTGTCTGTGATTTTGTGTAATTTAATTGTTCATACGTTTTTATTAATTTACGAATTTTTGTTAATTTTAAAGTTAAATTATTATAAATCTAACAAAAGTAGATTGGACAAAACGCAGTTTTGGCGCATTATTTCGATGTGCATTTCGAGACAACGCTTGAATCAAAATATTGCTAGGCACCTATATCAAAGTTAAAGGGCTAACCAACACAATTTATTTTTAACTTTCTGGAGGTTTTTAAATTATTTTATCCTTTTTTTCAATTACTTTTTAATCGTCGTGGGTGTTTACAAAATTTTTAATTTTGATTTTTATTTTAAAATTCTAATAGAACAATATGTAGCACCTTCTAGTAAGTTGCTGTCGTTACACCTATTTAGGAACCCTCACTAATCAACTACAAATCCATTCCTAAAAAAGCCGCATCAAAATTTATTTTCATCACAAATAATTTTAGCTGTAGCGCCCCCTGATGAGTTGTCACCGTAACATCTATCTAGAAACCTGTACCAATCTAACTCAAACCCATAACTGAAAACTGCATCAAAATCGGACGGTTCACTATCCATTTGCATAAAAAAAATAACCATAAAATATTTTGGCATATGGTAATTTAGACTAATGATATTTATGCATAATTTTTTTATCCACAACAAATTTAGCATATTTATCTTTATCATAAATAAAATTAGCATAATCATATTTAAGCATAAAATTTATAAGCATAGCTTTATAAAGGCATAAACGTATCAAACTATAATGAATATAGTCATAATCATCTAAGGCAGAATAAGTAACTATGTAAAATAATTAAAAGGCAGCTTAGGGGTGGCCCAAGGGCCACCCCCGCCGCACCTAAACCTACTTTGACACTATTATAATATAGGAAATACTGGTTAAAGTAACTTTTTTATCTTTCATTAATTTCATTAATTTATACCTATAAAATTTTAGTAATATATACTATTAGGCGAATGTACACTATGCCTAAAAACATTGTGCAAATTATAACTATGCATAAATATATTAGACCTAAATATAATTATGCCACAGTACATATGCTGCTAAAAATCAATTATGACCAAGTATAATTATGCCAAAAAAAGTATGCCAAATTCATTGTGCCAAACCATTTTAGGATTACATGTATTATGTTAATGAAAGGTATACCAAATCGGACTACTAGTTTTTGAGAAAATTGGCAACATTGCTTTTCACAAATAATGTTCGCTGCAGCGCCCCCTGGTGAGTTGTCATCGTAACATTTATCTAAGAACATGCACCAATCAAACCTGAACCCATAACGAAAAACTGCATCAAAATCCGACCAGTAGTTTTGGAGAAAAATGGCAACATGTATTTGCACAATCATCCTCTCACCCCAAACCCACATACAATTTCCGTTTCGTCGTAGGTAAAAAGCTATGCGTGTCCAGTCTATAGTGTATAATCCTTACAAGTGACATGTTCTTGGAATACGTTGAAGGAAACGCGTAAGCGCCATAATATTCACGGCGCTTTTGACCTTTTGTTCGTGAAAAAACTATAACTAATAAGCGATCTTGCGCTTGAATATTTATATTACGATTAGACGACTAATTTATGGCTTAATCGCTGCAGCGAACTTCGTTCGTTTTTTGGTCAGGATAGCTTCGTCAAACACATTTTGATTTGTTTCGTAACGTGTGACATCACCCAAGGCGCCATGACAGATTGGAGCGTTTTCGTTACCAATTTAAATACATTTTTTAGATCGCCAAATAAACTATGTAAATGATTGTTTTAAATCAAAATAATACATTTTTGTGACAATATAGATTCAAAACTACAGATTTAATCAATTTTTGAAATTTGGGACACAAGCCTATTACACACAAATACACACAAATTTTTAGACACATCTTTTTTCTTCTAAGTCCATGGATTAAATCATCAGAATCAGTTTTTGACGAATTTCTCCACAATGGCTGCATGCACAAATTTTTTTTACCATACAAAATTACACGACGTCATACACTAAATATCTGCATAATTAAAATCTTTAAATTCAACAACAGCAACAGTCTTTTGGCATGTAGGATAATTTGAGAAAAGTTTTAAAGCTAATATTAATCTCCATTGGTGCAGTGCTCCCTATACCGAACCCACCTGCAGCCACTGCGGCGGCCTTCATATGAAGGCCAAGTGCCCGGAGCTGCAGGTGGGAACACAGACTTCCTCGGGAGGGGATGAGCGACACACGGCACAGCGCGATGTATAACACATGCCCAGTAAGAATGAGATGGGACGAAATGGCACGGACAACCACTCAGTACTGCTAAGGGCGTCTCGGGCATTGCTACCCCATACAGATTTTTTTTATGTGCTCTCCTCTACCAATAGCAGAGCCTATTCTACAGCTTTATGTTATTCTATCCAGTCTACCTAATTTTATCGACAGCCCTCTCGGGGCTCCTTCTTCTTTAACTACACTTACACCCGTATATGCCGGCCACGCCACGAGGAGCACGGACGCCATGCACTGGACAGCACCGCGCCCCCCGTGGCACCGCCCACGAATACGTCGTTTTTAATATTAATCATCTCCTCTAGTACCATCGCATTTCTTCTTTTAAACCTATCGCACTTTCATACTACTTTTCATTCTTTTCTATGAGGTTATAAGGGTGCTAACGCGCTTTATTTCTTTATTATAAAACAGTTTTAAATCTTTTACATTGCTGGTCAACTCCTCTCTTGGCCTCATACAATGATGCCACCTCACGAATTCTGAGGTCCAGAGGGAGAAGGCCAGACAGGACCAGTGCCAAGTTCAGGGAGACCGTCCGGTAGGCCTTACACTATTTCTGGGCGAAACTGCGCTGTACCGCGTTCAGCTGCTTTTGAACGCCAAGCTTGTTCGCCGTTATGTGCCAAGCACTGGCTGCGTACAATATCGTCGGCTCCACGGCAGCTAGGTAGATCGTCGAGTATACGAGTATACGAGGTCACCTCTGCAGTCCCATCTCTTTGTCCAGCGTTCTGGAAGACCCTGACGCCCTGTTATCCCCACATCCTTTTCCCATTGCCCAGTGCTATGGATGTCTTACGCCTGGAGGCCTCGAGTAGGACGTCTTGGGTTGCCACCTGTTTCTTCATCAGGTTTGCCTGCACGATTCTGTATGGGGTAGCAATGCACGGGACGCCCTTAGCAGTACTGAGTGGTTGTCTGTGCTATTTCGTCCCATCTCATTCTTACTGGGCATGTGTTATACATCGCGCTGTGCCGTGTGTCGCTCAGCCCCTCCCGACGGTAGTTACAACAGGGGCGCAAGTCACGTATTTGAATTGTAGCAAAGTAGGTAGCATCGTATTAAGAAAAAATCGAAGAAAATTTTTGCGGGAAGATGGGGTTCAAATCTTTACATGGGCCGGAAAAATGAGGCCAAAATGTACCTGGGATGCTTAGTTTTCGAGATATGGGTACTGGGAATCTTGGGATTTTTTGCGGGATGAGAATTCCCGGTTTTTTTTTGCAGGCGAATGGATCTTGTGATGGAGGTGTTGCAGGGGGAACAAAAATTTGCCCACACTTTAGGTGGGAAGGTTAGGTTCCCGAGATATAGAGGCTGGGAAGTTGGTAATGTCGGAAGTAACTAAATCCAATTCAACCTAATGATACTCTTCAGTCATTCGGTTTGATGCCTTTCTGGCACCATCCTGGCGCGTTGCTTGTGAATTTAGCAGACAACCGATTTTTTGACCAATTGCAGTTGCAACGTAGTAGTATAGCAGTAGCATGGCGTTTTACGTTCATTACGCGACTTAGGCTCCAGGAAGTCTGTGTTCCCACCCGCAGCTCCGGGCACTTGGCCTTCATATGAAGGCCGCCGCAGTGGCTGCACGTGGGCTCGGTACTCTTGCAGTACTTCCTGCTGTGCCCATAACCTAGGCATAGGGAGCACTGCACCAATGGACTAATATTAGCTTTAAACTTTTCTCAAATTATCCAACATGTCAAAAGATCAAAATTCTAGTAACATCAAGAACACCAAAATTAGATTAACAGGCAACAACAATGAAAATATTATTTATTAATCTACTTATGATATTAATGATGTTCAGGTACTTTTGGAATACTAGTGTTCAGCTACTTTTGGAATACTAGTGCTCGGCTTTTTATGGACCTTTTGTATGTCGAGTTTATTTTGTTCTCTTGTTGCGTCACTGACTTATGACATTTTTAGTGTTCAGATGGTTTGGAAGTTTGAATGTGTTCAGCGACTTTTGGGGCCGACTGTACCTACACCCTTGAAACTATATAAAAAGTACTTTTTGAATATTACCTCTAAACGTTCATGCCTACACCTACAAGAATGAAGGCAAAAAATTTCAGGCAATACCTTGAAGCACTAGATCTTCATCTCCAAGATTCTTGTGGAATACCAAAATGCAGCTGTGTAGATGAAATAGTGTTGTATTATCTATCACTATCACCATATAGGTCATTCCATCCTTTTGTCGCATCGTCGCATCAGCTACTGTTACATAGAACAACATAAAATCTAACCTCTCTATCCTCTTTTGCCGTAAATAAGAAGAGACTTCGCTTTTATTTTAGAAATACGAGTATAATATGTAGTCGACGGTTTGCAGTAAAGCATCGTCTATCTTTATACTCATAATAGGAAGTGTATGAACATGGCTTCATTATTCCACGCTTTGGTGGTTCCTGGAACTAAGGTTTATCGTGCAGGTACAGCTTGGCAGGTACAATTTTTGGGTGCAAAGGGGCCCTTCTTACATCTATCGGGCCCTGTATAATTCTTTATAAGCTATGGTCAGCTGACATTCACCCGGCGTCCGCAACACCTGTGTGGCGCCACCTGTGTCATTTCAACGTTCGCCATCTGGAGACGTTCAAACTATTTTTCTCCACAAAAACAATAGTATAAAATTCAAAAACTATTAAAAAGTGAACTGTGTATGCGTAATAACAGCATCTCAGCACCGGCTTCCACCAGATTCAAGATACACAGGATTTCAAGGAACTCGGCGGTGAGTCAATAAAAGTCAAATTAATAATTAAATGGGCTATCGACATACATTTTGGTCCTTCGAACCGGATCAATCAGTTACGATATCAATACAACTGAATATCTATTTTTGCACACTGTGTATTTACATGTATTTATCGATATAAATTCATTATTTCATCAACTTTCATTATAAAACTATTAAGTAGGTAGGTACCTACACGGGTGCGACATATTTGCATATTTCTATGTCAATTCCTATTGTAGGAGTCTAAAACCTGTGTAAAACATAGAAATATACACATCGTATCTCAAATCAGTGTATATTTTAATGCAAAACAGTATTTTAAGTTTTCATTTTACAAAAATATCTGCGATCATACGGGTGACCGCCATTGTTGTTCATACTTTGCAGTTCGTAATTTTATTTAAAATGACTAAAGGCGACGCAGCTGCAGGTACGAGCGAGTTAGCTGCCACGATTGATGTTAGGTTTCACAGTTTAGCGGGTTCGCATATTACAACAAAAGAAATGTGTTTCATGAGATTGCAAAAACCATTTGATATTTCAAGGAAGGTAGGTACAGACGCCGAATCAGCTGGTGAATTTTGTTCTCGCTATCCCGACTTGCAGCAGTGGCGCGAAAAGTTTGAAAATAGTGTCAGTGCTATAACAGCTATAAAAAAAAGTCTGTATGCGAGTTATGTACCGTCCTACAATGATCTAAGTAGCTTTGATACTATGTACTATCACATTCGTGGCGTCTATGAAAGTTTGTTTGGTTCCAGTGAATCAAATAGTGATCAGTTAAATAAAACTTGTAAAAGTGAAAGTCAGTGCGCGAAACCTAGACTACCTAAGTTGGAACTATTTCCTTTTGATAGTAAACTTGAAAACTGGCCTACTTTTCGAGACACATTTCTCAGCTTAATTCATAGTAATAGTGGAATAGCAAATATCCAGAAATTTTACTATTCACTTGCAGCGGTGAGCGGTCCCGCATTAACTATTGTGAAGTCTATGCCAGTTACGTCTGATAATTATCCTATTGTTTGGTCTACTTTAGTGAAGCGATATGACAACAAACGCGCATTAGCTACAAATTATTTAGATAAAATATTTAATTTTAAACCGTTAGTTACCGAATCTGTCACGGGACTTAACGAATTCTTACAGACATATCAAGAAAACGTTAAGGCCTTACAACTGCTCAAGGTCAACAACCTATCGGGATTTATATTATTTTATGTCGCTTTGCGTAACTTAGACTACGTCACTAGGCGCGAGTTAAAAAAAGAGATAGAACAGTCTGAGATACCTACTTATGAGGAATTCATATTATTCGTGGAGAAATACGTACGTGTTCTCGAGATGGCTGGACACATTCCTGGTTCTTCGAGTGGTAGCCAACCGTCTAGCACAAAACCTAGGAAAACACAGCGAACGACCTTGTCGTCAGCTGTTACAAGTACAAGTACAGACAAAAGTGTTATGTCAATGAAATCCATTAAGTGTCTGTACTGTACAAAGATGCATTCTATTTATCGATGCACTGACTACATCGATCTGGCACCGGCGCAGCGACTCGATAAGATCAAACAATTACGTCTATGTGAGAATTGTTTACGAGAACATTCGATCGACAACTGTCCGTCTACGGTGCGATGTACAGTGTGCAAAAATAAGCATCATCACACATTGCACATAGATTCTCTTGCAAATTCGAATACTAGTGCAGTAGCATTGACGTGCTCGGCTAACTTGACAGTTTTGCTCGGCACCGCTATTATACACGTCGCAGATTGTTGGGGCCAGTGCCACACCGTACGTGCCTTAATTGATAGCGGCGCCATGACGAGCTACATAACTCAAAACTGTGCATAACGTTTAAACCTGACGCGACGTCAATGTCACTTTGAAAATGGGTTCAAAGTGACATTGACGTCGCGTCAGGTTTAAACGGTTAGTTCGGGCTGGGTGGTAGTTTGGTCAAGGATTTCGGTTTAACTACATGCAATGTTAAACCACGACATTCTCCTGGTCCTGTACTGAAGACGAACGCGGTGATAGTCGCCAGTATAGCTGGTAATTTACCAACGCTGCCACTACCCGATAAGATTGTTACAGAATTTCAACATATAAGGTTAGCTGACCCAGGGTACTATCGACCTGCGGCTATAGATATGTTACTCGGCGGTGATCTGTTTCCATATATTTATGACGATCACAAGATACTTCCGCGAGAATCTGGTTTACCTGTTGCTATGAGCTCCATTTTCGGTTATGTTCTTGTGGGGCAGACAGACATCTGTCACTTCAGGGATCCTACAACTACCAACGCGAATCGCTCTGACTCTTTCTGCGCGTTTTCCACAATTGAACAAGTTATGCGATCGTTTTGGGAAACAGAAGAAGTACCATCTAACGTACCGCTAAGTCCGGATGAAGGGCAGGCAGAGCACTTGTTCGCGAAAGGCCACAGGCGTGACACTTCGGGTAGGTATATAGTGAGGTATCCGTTTCGTGAGTCGGTGGAATTGGGAGACTCGAGTCAAATGGCAGCTCGGTGACTTCGTAACTTCAAAATTGGAAAGAGAACCTGAGCTTAAAATACAGTACCATAAATTTATGCGTGAATACGATGACCTCGGACATATGACCTGTCTTGGTGATGCCCGGGATGTGGTATCGGAATACATCATACCGCATTTACGCATCATTAAGCCTAGCAGTTCCACTACGTCTCATCGTGTGGTATTTGATGCGTCAGGTAAGTCATCTAACAGTTTGTCGCTGAATTCAGTCGTACTTCCAGGCCCTAAACTGCAGGCAGATATCAACCAGCTTCTAATTAACTTTCTCTTCACGAGGTTTGTTTGTCTGTAGACATCTGTAAAATGTATCGCCAGATTATCGTGGACCCTGACCAGCGATCTTATCAATACATTCTGTGGCGCTATTCTTTAGATCAACCATTTAAAAAATACTCGTTGAATACACCTAGTCACACACTTAAAACATTTGTTTCTACTAGGGTGTCTAAAATTAATGACGGTGTACCCTGTGAGTGTTGGTATCATGTCAGTGGGGTAAACAATCCTGCCGATATCTGCTCTCGTGGCTTTACCGTCAGTCTTGCTGGCCACGCGAGAATGGTTCACAGGACCAGACTGGCTCGATCTAGATCGCCTACACTGGCCAATTAGAACCATGGACGAGTTTCGTGACTGCAACCCGCCCGAACTTAGTGCGTCAAGACAGTGTTAGTGTCAACTGATGCTGATTCAACCAGCTCGCTTTACACTGTAACCGAAAAGTATTCTAGTTTTAGTAAATTGACCAATGTGGTAGCGCGATGCTATCAGTTTATACGTAACTGTAGACTGCCTTCAGGCGCGCGTACAGGCTGTCTAACCGTGACAGACACTAGGCGCGCCCACAGTATATTAGTGAAAACCGTACAAGAGCTTTATTTTGGTAGTGAAATGCAGGCATTGGTAAAGGGTGGTAATAGTAATTCTTCTTTAAAGAAACTCAACCCTTTCATTGACCCTGATTGTTTCCTCAGGGTGGGGGGTCGACTTTCCCAATCAGAGTTATCTTACCAACAAAAGCACCCTCTTTTACTTCCTAAAGATGCCCACTTCACAAAGATTCTAATTGAACATTTCCACAAAATTTACTTACATGTGGGTCCTCGCACACTTCAAAGTCTACTAACACAAAAGTATTGGATCGTCAACGCTCGTAATGCTATTAGGTCACGATCTAGGAAATGCATTTCTTGTTTCAGAGCAACTCCTACGAGTCGACAACCCTTAATGGGCGAACTACCTAAATATCGCTCTCAGGATGTTCATGTATTTCACACTGTTTGTGTAGACATGGGCGGACCGTTTCCTACAAAAGAGTCAACGCGTAGGAACGCTCGCATCTCCAAATCCTATATTTGTGTGTTCGTGTGTTGTGCGACACGGGCAGTTCATTTAGAAGTGTTGTCATCACTTAGTACGGAATGTTTTATGGCATGTTTCGATCGATTTACAGCTAGGAGAGGTTTGTGCCTTTCTATCGTTTCAGATAATGGTACGAATTTCGTGTCAGCAAATAAACAATTAAGTGAAATAACAAAATTTTTAAACGACGAATCGATTAATATCAATAACGGTTTTGTCTCTCGTGGTATTGTTTGGCGATTTAATCCCCCAACGGGTAGTAATTTCGGTGGACTCCATGAAGCCGTCATTAGGGGGGCCCGCGCTCTTTTACGACGCACCATTGGTACCAGAGCGTTATCATTCGAGGAGCTGGGCACACTATTCATACGGGTCGAAGCCGTACTGAACTCGAGACCTCTGTCCAGCGACCCGACCGAATTTCAAGTGTTAACACCGGCACATTTCCTCATAGGTAGGAAGCTTCTGTCTGTACCGGAGAACAGTCTTACAGATCTTTCTGGCTCTAGACTGAATCGATGGCAACTTGTCCAGCAATGTCTCAACAATTTTGGAAACTCTGGAAACAAGATTACTTACATACTTTACAAACACGCCAAAAATGGCATAGTTCTTCAAACAATTTACAACTCTGTGATCTTGTTCTTATAAATTCAGATGCACCGCCACTCAAATGGGCACTAGGTAGAATTACGAAACTGCATAGTGGCCCCGATGGCGTGGTCCGTGTAATTCGTTTAAAAACATCGAACGGCAACGAACTAACTCGTCCAGTTTCAAAAGTAAGCCCGTTGCCTCTCGATCACAACTTTTAACTAAACTATAATTCCTTACTTAGATTTAGTTTATTTTATTTTTATACATTATACAGTCCATTGTTCTAACTTTAATTACACTATATCTCAATATATAATTTATCTATTCAATTACACATCGATACCGTGGGGACGAAAGGTCGTAAAAGCCACTTTTGGCGAAAATGACTTAATAATACAGTCTTGTTCAGAATTTCGCGCTCTATCGATCTGTATATTTAAAGTTTCAAAAAGTTAATAAAAATGTCTTTGACACCCCAGTACTTTTTACATCCTAAAAATTTTTTTTTAATAAAAAATGTCTTAAATCCATTTTAAGTTTATCTTTTTAGTAATATGGGCGTATCACTAATTTTAACAGTTTGGCTGTAACAGTAACTGTCATAATCAACTGGCTTTTACGCCGTTTTGACTTCGCTAAAAGTACAATTATTACTTTTACACCTTTTTACGCTACTAGCTTCTTAATTGCTTGCGAATGTTTTGCTACATTTCCAATATACCCGTAGGAGTATTGCGGTAAAAGGTATCTTATATCTTATTGTAGACTATACTCATTTTTATTTAATTCCTCGAGATCGCTGCCGCTCCCATGTCCATTGCTGTGGGCGTCTCCGTTGACTCCAGAAGGTATTTCCGGTGGCGCCCGGCGGACTTTGGCCAGCTGTGTGGCCTCTTCGGGGGTTTGGTTGGAATGAAAATCCCGCGTCGTTGGGGTTGGGTTTTACCCCGCATCGGTGAGTGAATCTGTTTGCTTGCTGTGGGGCAAAGGCCCCGCAGCACGTAACCCTTCTAGCCTGCTTCTGTAAGGACGGCGGGTGGCTATCCCGCCGTCCTCAGGCCCCGATCATGGAGGTTGGTGGTCCTGGGCGTAGATGAGTCTGCGGCTCCCTGGTCTCTGACTGCGAAACTCAGCGGGGAGGGTACGCTCCCTTTCCCTCGCGGCCGCCGTCTTAGCGAGCATGATTTGCTCGCAGAAGAACACGGCCGCGTTCCACCTACTCGCGCTGGAGACCATGGTTTCCAGCGAAAGGATATCCACGCCCAGACCCACTACGAGGTCCCGGCGCTGACTCGCCCACGCTGAGCACTCCACCAACGCGTGGAGTGTGGTGTCGTCGTCGGAAACCTCGCAGTGTTGACACTGGGGTGTGACCTCACGATGGATGCGAAACAGATAGCTACCGAAGCATCCATGCCCGGTAACGATCTGCGTCGCACGATACGTGCGGTCACCATGCCTCCTCTGCAGCCACTCGTCCATGATCGGTCTCACCGCCGCGATGACGGTAGTTCCCCACTTTGGTTGCTCAAGTCGCACCCTCCAAGTCTCCATGAGATCCTGGCGGAGTTGGGACCGCTGCTGGTCCTTGATTTCTCGAGTCGCAGGCCTGTGGTCCCTCCTCAGCGCCTCTTTGTGCCATTGAAACAATGACGCAAGGGCTCTCGCTTCCAGGTCCCATGGAGGGGTCCCGGCTAAGAGACATGACTGACTCTCCGGAGATCGTGCGGTACCCTCGTATGGTTTTGACGGCCAAGGTTCGCAGAGGACTGTTTAACAGAGTCGCGTTCACCCTGACTGCCAATCTATCCGCCCATACGGGAGCCCCGTATAAGGCCATACTCCGCACGATCCCCGAAACTATACTCTTACTAAAGAGAAACTAGAAACCCCACAAAGTCGATTCCTTTATAGGTGGAGTTTGCGAATATCCGCGGACTCCATGCCTCGATACCGTCCACCATCACCTAGAGACGGCACGGCCTTCTGTGATGTTCCTTACGGAGACACAGATACGCCGCCCTGACGACACGTCTTACCTCAGTTACCCGGGTTATGTCATTGAGGAACAATTACGCGACAAAGCCGGAGGTGCGTGTTCGTTAGGGCGGATGTCTGCTGCCGCCGGTTGCGCTGTCTAGAGAACCCCTCCTACTCCGTCCTTTGGCTGCACGTGGATCATGGCTCTATGAGCCAGATCTACGTATGCGTCTACCGCTACCACACAGAGGACACTGGGACAACAAGGCTTTTCGAATACCTCAGCGAAATGGCTGACGATGCGCAGGTACGGTTCCCGAACGCTGACCTGGTTTTCCTGGGGGACTTTAACGGTCATCACGTTGAGTGGCTGGGGTCCCTTAGGACCGATCATGCGGGACGATCCGCCCATGCATTCGCTCTCTCCCACGGGCTGACTCAGATGGTACAGGGGATCAACCGAATGCCTGACAGGTCAGACCACACGCCCGCCTTGCTGGATCTACTGCTGACGAGTCGTCCAGCCGAGTACAGTGTGTCGGTACGCGCCCCACTGGGCACTTCCGACCACTGTGTGGTGCACGCCAGCTTCCAAGTGCCACCACCTGCTCATGCTGGGCACATGACTCGACGACTATGGCACTACTCGTCGGCAGACTGGGACGGTCTCCACGATTACTTTGCGTCCGTCCCGTGGAGCCAACGCTGCTTTGTAGGGAAGCGGATAGTGCTGCTGCCATGATCAGTCTAGGGATAGAATATTATATCCCTTTCACTGATGTCGCCAGCATCCGCAAAGCTCG
Organism: Nudaria mundana; assembly: GCA_963556515.1. Classification (NCBI taxonomy): domain Eukaryota; kingdom Metazoa; phylum Arthropoda; class Insecta; order Lepidoptera; family Erebidae; genus Nudaria; species Nudaria mundana. Next base: position 7,282,512 of record OY748287.1, on the reverse strand, counting down.
CCCCTGGTTCGGGCGTGAATGTGCCGAGGCTGTCCAGAAAAAACAGTCGGCATATCGCGCCTGGGTCAGGGCTCGGGCGGCACGTGACCCGAATGTGAACCGCCTCAAAGCAGCGTACAATAGGGCCACTAGGTTCAGCAAGAGGGCCTTCAAGAAAGCGGATGCCCAGCGCGTCGCGCGGCTTGGTCAGGAGCTCACATCCCACCCCACGGGCAGCCGTGGATACTGGCAACTGGCCAAAGCCGTACAGTCTAATTTTTGCCAACCCTCGCTGCCACCATTGCGTTTTCCTGATGGATCACTGGCCCACAAAGCCCAAGAGAAGGCGAACATGCTCGCAGACCTCTTTGCGGCTAATTCCCGCGTCGATGACCGTGGTCTGCAGCCCCCCGCCATCGCCAACTGTGGCCACACTATGCCTGATATTGTTATCAGGCAATGTGATGTACGGGCAGTGCTGCGGTCGCTCGACACGCGGAAAGCCAGTGGCCCTGACGGCATTCCGGCGGTGGTGTTACGAAAATGTGCTGCTGAGTTGTCTCCAGTACTAACGCGTCTGTACCGCCTGTCATACTCTACAGGGCTCGTGCCGGAGGTCTGGAAAGAGGCGAACGTACAACCGATCCCCAAGAAAGGGGATCGCTCCGATCTAGGCAACTATCGACCCATAGCTGTCACCTCAGTCATTTGCAAGGTGCTGGAGCTCCTTATCAATAAGCAGCTCATGCGATACCTGGAGGATCACTCGCTAATCAATGATCGGCAATATGGCTTCAGGCCAAAACGATCAACGGGTGACCTCCTGGCATTCGTCACGCATGTATGGGGTGAGGCTATGGAAAAGTACGGCGAGTCCTTGGCTATTAGCCTGGACATCGCCAAAGCTTTCGATAGGGTCTGGCATGCTTCGCTCCTTTCCAAGCTTCTGGCATATGGTCTACCTCAACTGTGCAGCTGGATTGCCAGCTTTTTAAACGAGGGCCGAGTGCGGGTCCTCTGCGATGGCCAGGCTTCTCGCTTCTTGCAAGTGAATGCCGGGGTACCGCAGGGGTCCGTACTATCACCAACTCTCTTTCTTCTGCATATCAAAGATATGCAATCCCTCGGGAACATTCATTGCTATGCAGATGACAGCACACTGCACGGGAGTTACTCGGTTCGTCCGACGGCGGGGCGATCTGAGATTGAGGAAGAGAGAAGACGACTCGTGGCTGATCTCGACCGTAACCTCGACAGTATCTCCCAATGGGGTGCCGAGAACATGGTCGAGTTCAATGCCCACAAAACACAGGCGTGTGCATTTACAGCGAAAAAATCCCCTTTCCTTCCCCTACCCACTCTTCAGAATGCAACATTACCAATGAAGGATAATCTAGACATCCTTGGCATAGACGTACGTCGAGAGCTCAATAACACAAAAGACATTGAGAGATGTATTGGGCTAGCTTCGCGGACACTAGGAATACTGAACAAGGTAAAGCGATTCTTTACACCGCACCAGAGGTGTCTGCTGTACAAAACGCAGATTAGACCCTGCGTCGAATACTGCTCTCACCTCTGGGACGGCTCCGCGAAGTATTTGCTGGACGCACTCGACACTATGCAGCGAGGCGCTGTTCGCATTATAGATTGTCCGGAGGTAACAGGAAGTCTTGAGCCGCTAGCCCAGCGCCGAACAATTGCTTCCTTGGCCGCGTTCTACCGTATTTACCACGGTGAGTGTTCTGAAGAGCTCTTCAATCTGATCCCACCCTCTCCCTTCCGATCCTGAACAACGCGTGCCGGGCAGAGATGTCACTCATACCGTGGAAACCGTCTTCGCGAGAACTGAGCGTTTTAAACGTTCGTTTCTCTGCCGAACGATGGTGGCTTGGAACGCCCTGCCTGCGCATGTGTTTCCTCCAACATATAACCCTGGGTTCTTTAAGCGAAGCGTGAAGAGGCACATTACTGGGTCGTTAAGTTGAGGGTCACTCTCTATAGTATTCCTGTGTACTGTGAGAGTCGCCCACAATCGCCAGAAGTCGTGGCGACTTCTGGCGATTGCTTACCATCGCAGCGCAGCTTACCATCAGGCGGGTGGCATCAATTTGTCGACCTAAATATAAAAAAAATATATATATTACGATCTGTTAATTTGGTCTTTCGAGCCGTATAAGAACCTTCAATTTTTTTAAAACTATGTTACAGTCCTTTTAGCTTGGAAGGTGCATGGCTATATAATAATATCATCATGATCCACCAACCCTGTTCCAAACCCAGTCGGGGTCAGCTTTTCGATTTTTTCCGTTATCTGTTACCTACCACCCTACCAAAGTTTACACGGCCATCTATAGTGTACGCAATTAGATCTCGGAAGTGTTAAAGTTCAACGCAGGTATTTAATATGAATAAACATTTAGTCATCTCATTTATATAATTTTAATGTAATAGTTAGTTTATAATTTTACAATTTGATATAATATAAAAAAATAGGCGCTAAGAGATCCCACCTAGATATTGGGGCCCCAATCAACCTATCATATCATACAAGTATCTGCAGTGACAAATGCGCTAAAAGACTGTGCAGAAGCAAGCAGTTCATCATCAGAGACAGCTTTTACTACCTATTGATTGATCAACATACCCAAAACCATAAACAAAATCGGGCCCCAAGTGTCAAAGTGGCCCTCAAGTGCCTCAGCCTCTAACGATCCTTTTAAACAATTACAATACAGGTATTATTGATATCATGGACCAAACCTACAGCGCAATATGGTACTATTTGGATAGAGGTTTGACGTTTGAGTACAGTCAACAACATAGGTAGGTTATCAATTCTACAGTGAAATCTGGTTAAGGTAGACCTGGATAAGTGAGAAACCTGTACTATTGAGAGTTCCAATGAGGTCCAGGCATTTTTTCAGAGGTTTGATTTCTAGGATTTTCGCGATGTTTACCTATATAATTGGGACAAAGTGCTCAATTCCCTGTTTAAATGCATATTATGAGGTTGGGACAGATTTCGATGTATGAAGCTGCACACATATCTACCTCGATTAAAGACCTGTGCAGCGTTTCCAGAGTTTGTATATTTTTAGCGTAAATGAGACCAACTATAATTTTGCACCCGTCTAATTGGAAAACCAGATAAATGAAAAACCTCTATAAAGGGTAAAAAAATCTGTATCCTAATTAACCAGATTTCACTGTATTTTACAACAAAAGATAAAGATACAGCACCTACGTGATACTTAAATTGATCAAAACTTTTTACTTGTTAAGTTGCCAAGTGTATCATTTGGTATGGTACATTCGCGAGGGATAAGAGTTGCTTAGCATTTGCGTGAGTGCAGGGTGCGTGAGCGTATATGTGACCTCTTTTACACACACACACACACGTGTTGTACACAGCTTCAACTTCTTCAACTTTTCGTGGTCACACACACAAATGCAAAGCTCCGATTATCCCTCGCGAACTGTATTCAACAGCAACCTGTTTCCGGCGTAGTTAACTGTAACTGTGTCGCCTATATTTGTGTAAGTATTAGATAGATACCTATTTATCATTCGTGACTACTAATTTCTGCAACCAGCAATCAGTAGTAATGAACCGATTATCGAAAGTTACTGATAAAATAACAAAAAAGGTATCTATTGCATATAATTTGAGATTATCAGTGAGATTGGATTACCTAGTTTAAAATTATTATTTTCCTAGGTAGATAATATATTTAGTATTTAGCTCTGCATTCGATTAGATCAGACATTAATTATCGATAATCACTGAACTTGTTTTCAATAATATTTCATTGTTTTACGTGTGGAATGTATAGTTATAAACGGATCAATGCGTATAATTATATAAAATGGATAAATAGTTCGTTACGACAATAGTTTTGTATTTTATTACTTTACATATCAGATTGTATTATAACAACTATAAATAATATGTTTATTTCATATCTATAAACTATTTACAAATTATGGAATATGCGTGGTAAAGTGTCAATATGCAAGGTAACGAAATATGAACATAAAGCTAAATTAATATGGAATTGTGCGTTAAGTCTCGGTGTACTAAATAATGGCAGGAACTATTAAGTCGTTTCTTTTTACAACTATTACTGCTCTATAATAAGGTTTACAAACAAAAAGTACACAATACCTCCAATTAATGCAGAAGTTAAATACGCACAACCTCTCCAATTAAAATATAATTTTACAATACTCACGAAAAAACATTCATAACTTCACATCGAACGCGAGCATACTTTTATATTTATCAAATAAGTATATGATACAAGTACAATAATAAATTTTGAAACCTTACTTACTAGAGGGATACAAAATTCGCACTAATAATACTCATACATCGAAGAGGGACAACACACGGCTTTAGGTACACAACAAACGAGGCGCGGCGCGTCATATCAACACGTGGTCTCCAGCAGCGGGTCGCCCTGCCGCGCGCGCTCGCGGTCCGCGTCCACCGACGTGCCCAGCGCTTTCTGCGACGAGGACTTGTGCAGCGCGCGCGGGCGCTCCTCGTCTGAGCGCTGGCGGCGCGCACGCGCGGGTGAGCGGCGCGGCGAGCACGTGCACGCGCGCCAGCACTCGCAGCTCGTGTGGCCGCACGACTCGCACGACACCGGCGCCCTTCGCTCCAGCTTGCCGCGCCGCGACGGTTTACTCTCCCGTCTCTGCTCGCCGTTCGACTCCGGCCGGGTCGCGTCGTCGCGGGATCCCGTCCGCTCCGCCGCCGACTCGGGCCGGAGAGTGGAGTTCTTCACCCACGGGTCGAGGCCGCCCCGGCGGGCGTTCGGGTCGAGCTCGCCCATCTTCTGCCAGGGGTTGCCGAGAACGGGTAGCACGTGTCGCGGCGTGTCATCGAGCGCTCGCGTGGAGGCGTGCGGCGAGGACCGCTCGCTGTGCACGGCGCGCGGCGCGGCGAGAGGCGGTGCGGGCGATGCACGCGCACTGCGGGAGGGCGAGGGCGGCGCGCGCGGCCGCTCCGAGTGCGAGCGCGCGCGCTGCACGGCGGCGCGCCCGGCCGGCGTCACGTCGCTGAGCGAGCGCAGGTGGATGCGGCGGCGCGGGCCCGCCGGCGAGTCCACCTCCGTCACGTTTATGCTGATATTATGCGCGAGCGCGACCGTCGGCCTCGTGCCCTCCGGTAATGTTTCGTTATTGTCCGTTTTATTAACGTCATTTAAATTGGTCGGGCTCACGGAGCCGTTGCCGTTTACTGAGTTTTTTGCGGGGCCGGTCCGACTGGACGCGGCCCCCGCTAGCTAGAGGAGTCTCTCTGTTGCTGAACTTGAAGTGCCGGAGCTCAGTGTTGATGCTGGATTATGGTCGTCACCTAGAATTTAGAAACTGACTTGGAATTTACGCACAACTATCGTTTTCTCTGACATACTTGGTACCGACAAATGATGGGTTTACCGCCTTGGCGGCATGCCATTTAGTTTAGTGTGTACCTATGTGTATGTGTGTATGTATGTGTTCGTGAGCTAACTATCATTCACCTTGATTAGTCTGGCCCGTGGCCGGCAGTCTTTGTCAGTTGAGCAATTCTACTGAAACGAAACGTTTCAGTCTCTCTAAGTACTGATGGAAGAGTTCAACATCGTTGTGCCCTGCACCCTGTAAAATACACAAAATAAAAATATGTAATAATATAATATGTTTTAGCTGGCTAGGTGCAGCTGCACTTCCGCCGTCTGATAGGAGGCTAGAGCGGAAGCGAAACTTCCGTGTCCCTCTCATGGTTATTTTTTTTTTTACCAACCCGAAATCGAGCTCTTAATTGGAGTGTCATATTCAAAGTCAATTTTAGGATTCACCTAGTTTTAGCCGGTTACAAGACCTTCGTGCTATAGCCGTAACATATTATACACTAACGTTGCAATTCACTTTTTTAAACTTTCGCGTTTGGTACACATTATAAACTTAAGACAAACGGGTCTTTTACGCGATTATTGAGATATATACATACAGTTATGTAATACTATCAGGCGTTACTTTCCGAAGTCCATAGTTAAGTAAATTAAATACGTGTATGTCATTCAAACAACGGTGGTGGGTAGACATAAAATAATTTGGTGTAATGTTTGTGGGTAGAAATAATAAACCTTAGGATATAAATAGGTGCGGTTTACGAGTTGTGGCTCATTCGGGCGCCGTGCGCCGAGCCATCGACATCTCCTGATGATGCCCCTGGTTGGGGGCGAAACACGTGTCGAGGTTTTTTATTATTTTTTGCACGATAACACAACTCATATTTATTCTATTTTCAAAATTATTTCTCTATTCTTTCGGCCTAATTTTAAGTGGGTTTAGGGGGCAGTCATGTGCATGAATAAATACGAGAGTTGGGTAATTTGCATTTGGCGGAATATTGCAAAGTAGTCAGATTTATTTAATTTATAAATACATACCTCTTTATTACTCGATTTCGACCCTGTTACAAGAGCCGTAGTCACGGGTGGACTGTACGATACGGGTAATAAAGAGGCATGTATATATCTCAATAATCGCGTAGAGGACCCGTTTGTCTGGTAATAAAGAAGCATGTATATATCTCAATAATCGCGTAGAGGACCCGTTAGTCTTAAGTTTATAATTGCAATACACGTCCAAGTGTGTCCGTAGCCGTAACATATTATACACTAACATTACAATACACGTCCAAGTGTGTTAGTTAACACGTAGGTATGTATCCTGGTTTTTCACTGTGTCACACACTCTGTCACAGTGGACTACGCAAAAAAATTGGAAATAAATCTATGTTCTTAGAATAAAGAAACTATTGATTTACCTCGACCCATAACGGTTCTACAGCTCGCGGACAGCGCTCATATATGGCCAGTCCGTGGGAAAAATCTATAACCTCGTCTTCAGTTCCATGTATTACTAGAACTGGGGAGGTTACCTTGGGGATTTTGTCGATACTGTAACAAAACAATTGTTGGAATTGTATAAAAATGTAATATGGAAATTCAGTTCCAAGGAAATTGAAGATTGTACGTTTATCTCTTCTTTTACTGTAACATGTGTACCTATTCTTTTGTAAAGCGTTTTAAGACATGGCATGCAGTGTTTAAATCGAGTTCCAATGTCACATACCTAAAAATATGTATGAGCGTACCTGATGCACGCAAAACTTCAACTAGGTATACGGTGTGGCATCCAGTTATGCCACAATATATCACTATCGCTATCACTATGGTAGACGTGTTAACTCAACGGGTGCCAGTATAAGACTGCCCCGACAACCGATACCTACGCCTAATAAGTACCCGCACTACCCTGCTCAGTATCGTACCGAGTACTAACAGGGTTACAACACATCTGCCGCAGGGACAAAAGACAAGCCTACACAGGCCCCAATTAAGATGGGGATTTTGAGTCATTCCCACTTTTACATACGATCTCACGTTCCGTCGGCCCTGCCACAGGGCCAATCTAGGAAATTGCCCCTACTAGCCTACACACGTCAGAATTAAACTGGCAATTGACGGTTATTCTCACTATTGCACCTTACATTACCCCTGCGGCCCAGCAGGTGTGTGTGTAGGCCCCATTTAAGGCCGTCACGTATAAGGAGACTAATTATTTATACCTGGAAGGATTGCTGTGTTATAGGAGAGATCCGTGTCCGTTATTACAAAAAGTATGATACGAGGGTGGATTGAAAAGTAATCGGCCTAACCAAGAAAATAAATACATAATAAATGAAATATATTTTTATTTATCAACGTAATCACCATCAAGTTCAATGCACTTTTGCCATCTTCCCTTCCAAGCATTTAGCTCGTTGAAAAAAAAAAGATTCTTCCTTAGAGTCAAAATATGCGTCTACTGCTGCTTTGACCTCGTCATTTGTCAAAAATCTTTGACCTCCCAGGTGCTTTTTTAGGTTAGGGAACAGAAAAAAGTCTGACGGTGCCAGATCAGGTGAATAAGGTGGATGCGGTAACAGTTCAAAGCCACAGTTGTGAATTTCTGCCATTGATTGGACAGACGTGTGAACATGAGCGTTATCTTAATGAAACAGGACTTTTCTTCTGATCATCCTAGACTAGTTTTTCTTTTATTTCCTCTCGTAAACGACGTAGTAAGGTGCAGTAATAATCAGAGTTTATAGTCTGACCCCTTTCAAGATAATCAACCATAATCACACCCTTCGAGTCCCAGAATACTGAAGCCATCACCTTACTTGCCGACAAAATCGACTTAGCCTTTTTGGGGGGTGGTGAACCAGGTCTTTTCCACTGTTTTGATTGTTGTTTTGTTTCCGGTGTACAGTAATGAACCCATGTTTCGTCCATAGTAACAAAACGATTCAAAAAATCGCATTCATCAGCTTTAAATAACTCCAAACAGTCGCGTGCAATAGTCAATCGCATCCTTTTTTGCTCTACTGAAAGCAGTCGTGGAACCCACCTCGCAGACACCTTGTGGAAACCCAACACATTGACTATTATGTTTTGAGTACGTTCTATCTCGGCTATCTCTCTAATTTTCAATCTGCGGTCTCCCATAATTAAGTCGAGTATTTTTTTAACATTTTCGTCAGTAGTGGACCTCGAAGGCCTTCCAGAGCGTTCGTCTTTCACAGTCTCTCTACCACGCTTGAATTCTGCTATCCATTTTTTGACGGATGAATATGAAAGACCGCAATCCCCTAATGTACTGACCATATCATCATGGATGGCTTTTGATGACAGCCCCTTCTTATGGAGGTACTTAATGACGGCACGCTGCTCGATTTGCTCCATTTGCGGAAACGATGTCAGATTGCTTTGTTTATAAATTTATAAAATTAAAACTAATTATCGCACAGGTTTCAAACTTCACACAATTGACAGGTCTGAACTGAACTAAATAATGTGGGTAGATTTGATTTTTAGAACTAAATGGATCAGTGTTAGGCCGACTACTTTTCAATCCACCCTCGTACCTACAGTTTCTCACCCGGCGCGGCACGAGCGGACTATCAGCGGTTTACGATAAAGTGAAGAAACTTTTGTTTGGGATGCTGTCAGGTATATTGTACAGTCGTGCCCGTAGCGTGCACGTCTTTGAAAGTTATTATAGAGAGCCCGATGCTTGCGTGATTCCTATTTTGATTGAAATTACATACGTGAATGGTTGTTTTGTTATCATTGTTTTGTGAAAATTATAATTATTAATTATTATCTAATGCTCTTTAGAAAACGAAAAGACATTAATAAACCTGTTTTTCTTTAATAAATTTATCGCTTCGACATTCCGCAACAGTTTTCACGAACATAGTGTTGTTAAAGTTAGCATTAATTTAATAATTTTACACTTTATGGTTTTTATTAAGATTCACAAATTGCATTGTCCCGAAGTAAGTTATCGATATAACAACATTATCATCTACTCATAAATATAATATGTATGACGACAACACTACTTTTAAGCTAAACAGTGTTTTGGGGGTAAAAGTAATTATTCTAATTAAGTATGTTTATTCAAAACACTTTCTGTGCGTTCAGGGTGAATGTTATCTGAACGTACACGCATGCATGCCGATTAACGGATGAGGCTCTGTGTACACACACGCGGAGCCGCATAAAAACCGGCCCCGCACCGCATGGTTATTTGTATACGAATGAACACGGGTCGGAACCGCACGGTCGCTGCGGTTTCTCTACTGAACCTTTCTGAACCATTAACACGGAACCACACCGGGCGCCGCCCGCTCAGCAGGGCACCGCATGTTTGTGTATATGATTATAATGAATGAAAATCGCGCCGCGGCTCCGTGTATACAGAGGCTGAGGTTCATTCAGGTCTTAATAGTAAAATTCATAGAAGCCTTTTGGCACTTAACAAGAAATATCTATCTATCTCTTTGGAATATGTTTGATTGAGACAAAATAATCATCAGGGCCACCTGCTACTACATAATGAGCGGTATGGATTCACAAGAACTCTTTCTCCCATTCACGCAGGGGTAACGCTTCTGAAGCATATTTTCAATGCCTGGCAGAATAAGCAAGATGCCATTGGTATATTTTGCGATCTTTCCAAAGCTTTTGATTGCGTTGAACATAATACCCTATTACGGAAACTCAATTATTATGGTATCAGAGATTCGGCACTGGACCTAGTTGCCTCATACCTCAGTGATAGAATACAACATGTTGATATCAATGGTAGTCGGTCTTTAGGGGCTTCTGTAGCTATGGGCGTGCCACAAGGATCAATAGGCTTGTGTCCCAAATTTCAAAAATTGATTAAATTTGTAGTTTTGAATCTATATAGTCACAAAAATGTATTATTTTGATTTAAAACAATCATTTACATAGTTTATTTTGCAATCTAAAAATTTTTTTTAAATTGGTAACTAAAACGCTCCAATCTGTCATGGCGCCTTGGGCGATGTCATACGTTGCGAAACAAATCAAAATGTGTTTGACTAAGCTATCCTGATCAAAAAACGAACGAAGTTCGCTCCAGCGATTAAGCCATAAATTTGTCGTCTAATCGTAATATAAATATTCAAGCGCAAGATCGCTTATTAGTTATAGTTTTTTCACGACCAAAAGGTCAAAAGCGCCGTGAATATCATGGCGCTTACGCGTTTCCTTCAACGTATTCCAAGAACATGTCACTTGTAAGGATTATACACTATAGACTGGACACGCATAGCTTTTTACCTACGACGGAACGGTATATGGGTTTGGGGTGAGAGGATGTTTGTGCAAATACATGTTGGCATTTTTTTCCAAAACTACTGGTCGGATTTTGATGTAGTTTTTAGTTATGGGTTCAGGTTTGATTGATGCATGTTCTTAGATAAATGTTACGATGACAACTCACCAGGGGGCGCTGCAGCGAACATTATTTGTGAAAAGCAATGTTGCCGATTTTGATGCAGTTGTCAGTTATGGATTTGAGTTAGATTGGTACAGGTTTCTAGATAGATGTTACGGTGACATCAGGGGGCGCTACAGCTAACATTATTTGTGATGAAAATCAATTTTGATGCGGCTTTTTTTAGGAATGGATTTGTAGTTGATTAGTGAGGGTTCTTAAATAGGTGTAACGACAGCAACTTACTAGAAGGCGCTACATATTTATGCTCTTTAAGAATTTTAAAATAAAAATCAAAATTAAAAATTTTGAAAATCCCACGACGATTAAAAAGCAATTGAAAAAAGGATAAAATAATTTAAAAACCTCCAGAAAGTTAAAAATAAATTATGGTGGTTAGCCCTTTAACTTTGATATGTGCCTAGCAATATTTTGATTCAAGGGTTGTCTCGAAATGCACATCGAAATAATGCGCCAAAACTGCGTTTTGTCCAATCTACTTTTGTTAGATTTATAACAATTTAACTTTAAAATTAACAAAAATTCGTAAATTAATAATAACGTACGAACAATTAAATTACACAAAATCACAGACACAACTTGAACAAGAAGTCAGCTCTTCATACATACTTACTCTATGGTGTGAGAGCGCAACCTGTGACGTCATATTTTCTGATTGGTGTTTGATGTCACCTGACTGAATGCCTAATTTTTTCAAACTTATTTTCTAAAAATAATAGTAATCTTTATTCTGTCTACTAATTTATATTACTTTTTGTTGTCTATTCATTGGAATTAGTCATACATAAGAAACATACACCAATCCGATTTATTCTTAGTGGACACAAGCCTATTCTTTCGTTTCTATTTTTAGTTTACATTAATGATCTACCGTTCTATGTACAGAACTTGTGCGACATTGTTCTATTCGCCGATGATACATCACTTATTTTTAAAGTTGATCGCAAGCTGAGGAATTTTGACGAAGTAAATAGTTCACTTGCACTAGTTCTGGATTGGTTTACAACCAACAATTTACTTCTGAACGCAAAAAAGACGAAGTGTGTTAGATTTAGTATGCCTAATGTTCAGAACTACGGTACTAATATTATTTTGAACGGTGATCCCCTTAATCTTGTAGAATCAACCGTAGTTTTGGGTATTACTCTAGACAGTAAATTACAGTGGAACGCCCAAATATCGGGTCTTGCAGGGAAACTTAGCTCTGCGGCTTTTGCTATTAGTAAAGTCAAACAGCTTAGCAACTTTAGCAACGTATGGGTACTTTGAGATTATGTGGCACCTTTAACTAGTATTTGACTTTTTTTGTGAATAACAGAGATCCATAATTTTTGAGTTCACTTGGTCCACACATGGTCACGTACTGCCCTTGCCCTCTTTTTATTGTTGTAACAGAATCATTGTATTTACTGGCGAATAAAAAGAGTGGCCGTGAGTTTTTCTTGCCAGGTGCTCTCCTCACAGGCTCTACCTATTGCCTTGCGAATCTGGCGGTAAATGTAAATGTAGAAGCATTTTCTTTTTTGACATTCATAAGTGTTACTTTGTGACCTACATGAATAAAGATATTTTGATTTTTTGATTTTGATGGCCGCAAATCAAAATCAAAAAATCAAAATATCTTTATTCATGTAGGTCACAAAGTAACACTTATGAACGTCAAAAAAGAAAATGCTTCTACATTTACATTATAATTCTGAGTCCAAGCACAAGATAGTATTGAAATTAAAGTAAGGTATGTATGTAAATACTTCATACACAAATATAATTATAAGGCTCAAATCATGACACATTTTAGATAATGATTCCTCCGACTGTTGACTCATGGTAGGTACAACCTTATCTTTTTTAAATGTTCCACTAGTTAGATGACCTAAATGCCTACATAACCATAAAACATGGGTAAACAAAACATTATCAGACAGCACAATAAACAAAATGTCCTAATTATTGAATGATTAAAATACAAGGTGTCTTATGTAAATGTGTATGAAAGAGTAGGACAACTCTTTATTGTACACTAACATGATTAGATAAACAAACAAACAATGGAAATAAGTACATATCACAATGGTATTTCTATAAAAACTGCAGTTTACACCAATACTTACATATGATCAAAAACACAAGAATACAGACATGATATAGCTGACCCACATAGGTCATCATCACACAAATTTTAATTGTTACTTTTTATTTGGATGGATGGAGCCTAAATCTTGGCATCTACATAGGAGATAGTTTACACCATGGTTCTTTTTCTTTGTGGCTGTTAGTTTGTTTAATTATTACATAAATAGCTGGACAATCTCCAATAAGAAGTATGCTATAGATAGTTTGACACCATAGCGAAATATTAGGATATTTCTTTAGAAAACTCATCATGCGGGTTGAGTTGCAGACATTCACTAGCATTCCCACTAACCCCTGCAGCTAAGCCAAATGCACTTGTATTCAGAGTGGGTTCACGTCATTTGTGTTGTTACCAAAGATCAAACATAGTTGTCAAAGGACAAGACCATTGTCTTAGCCACCTGAATTCGGACGTTTATACAAATAAATATGTAAATGATAATATACATTCTCAGATGTAAATGTATTATGATCTAATAAACAATATATTCTCAAATGAGTTTAAATGCAACAGTTATTATACAAACTACAAATAAATGTTATTAAAACAAAGTAATGATATGTAGTCAAAAATAATAAAAACAATATTGAATAATAAGTCAGTTAAGGTCAGAAAAAAATTGCACATTGGCTACTAAGTACCTACTTATTCATATAGTATAATGTCTTCACTGTAATACAATTGATATGTTGGTCAGTGCAGATTAGAAATCAATTTATCAAATTGCTTCTTGACATGAAAAAATGTGATCTGCATGAATAAACAATTGTTATGTGTATGTATAATAATGAAAACCCTAGTTTTCTTGGTTACTGCATCATGAGTGAATGCTTGATTAATATTATTTTTATGCATTTGTTATTGTTTGAAGGTTATAAAAGAAAAAAAATTAAAAATTGTGGAGATCATTAGAAAATTTATGAAAACAAGAGTTACGACAGGCCAATGGGTGTAGAGTTTATAAAATCATTATTTTTAATTTAGTAGTGAATTTAGAGCTACATATTGAGTAGAAGAGTATTTTGTTAGAGACTTATGATATAATAGCTAAATGGAATTGTCTGAGAAATGTTTGCTGCTACATTTAGTATAAAAACAGAAACAATTACTATAAGTATAGTGAGAGTTCTCTACACATTCTTTTTAAGGCATTCCTACAGGTCCACAGAGGCTGCTTTTGGAGAATCGTAATGTCTTAATATGAAATTTAAAAATTTGTACATCATAATGTAAGTACAATGAAAGTAACATGATTATTTCATGTGTTATTAGCACAACTTAGTGTAATATTAGAGTAGTAATGATGAGATCACAATGTACATAATTATGCACATCACCTGAGTACAAATGAATGGTTTAACATTGAAACACTTACCTAGGAAAAGCATCGAAAAACCAGGTTCTTTTGGTATTAGGGAATGCAACTCGCATACCAGACATAAGTGGAGAATGAAGCACCACCGCTCCAACTTCATAGCGGGCTGCCAAGTCCACAGTGGGTACGGTCCCAATGCTTTGACCATACAGTATAATGTTTTCTGGACTGATACCATAGCGAGTTCGCAATGCTTGCCACGCTGCATCTATATCGGCGTACAAATTTTTCTCCGAAGGCTTTCCACTACTCACACCATAGCCAGAATAATCGTAACTAAATATATTACAGTTTATTCTAGTGCCTAATCCTAAGTAAAAACTGCTCATTTGACCAAGATCAACAGCATTTCCATGTGAAAATAATATTGTGAAGCGAGCATTGGGACTACATCGGACAAAGAGGCAAGCTATTCTGTTGCCTCTTGAAGTTCTTGAGTAAAACCCTTCAATATTCTCTTTTTCTCGATCGGAATACTGCCACTCTGCACGATCGGTTAGTGTCAGTGAAAATTTGGCTGCTGTTTCGTCAGGTGTGAATGTATACGTAGGTTCTGGAGGTAGAAATGCTAACTTAGCCGCGATTTTCCCCGGGCATGGTGGACAACAAAACAGGCAACAGAGTTCACTGAAACTTAACCCGTTCATGTTGATGTTTTACTAATATTAGTGTAAAAAAGACTGAACACTACCCATGACAAAATCACGACTCACAAATTACTGATCATGGCGAAAATAAAAGATTTCACAAAATTGACAGATAGTCAACAATTTCGTTCAGCCATGACGCAAATGTTGCCATTATTCGACCATTTCTGTTGTAAAATACTACTCGCTATATAGGTCCGTAGCAGGACCTATATAGCGAGTAGTATTTTACGACGGCATAGATACACGTGCTACTTAAAGCACTTTCTAGGATTTACCTACTGTATGTACATACCTTTAACGTCATCATGCCGACAATTTTATTAATAAATCAAGCTAGTCGGCTAAAGATTAAGTTCACAAGGAAATTAAAATAAATTAAATTTGCTTACAATAGTGTAGTCTTGAGATGTTCTAAATACCTAACGTATTACACTTAACACCACTGTTTGTACAAATAAGTTACGGTGGCGGACGCACCAATCTTTATTAGAGAGGGAGCCGTAGTACTGAGAAATGTATTGACTAATCGCAAGCTAATTTTTCCTAAGTAGCTTTATTTTACCGAGTCTCCCACCTATTTCAATAAATTCGAATCGACAAAATTTCTTTCAGCAATATAAAGTTACAATTTTAGCGAGTAACATAGCTATATAACACCACGACAAAGTTAATAGGAGCGGATCAGCATTGCGTGTAGACTATAGCTTGTTGGACGTTAATAACCAAAAAAATAACTAAATTAATAACTAAAAAAGTTGTATTCATTTTGAACAAAAAAAAGCCCAGACACGCTTGTACCTAAGTTGTAAGTTAGGTTTGTAAAGGACTTAAAACTAGCACTCACACAGAACGCATACGCTAAGATGAGAGAAAGTATTAGGTTAGGACGTGAAGAGTTAGAAGCTTGGCTCTCCATTAGATCTGACAACATTTTACAGTATAATCGATACGTACTTGACTTTAATTTACATGGAATGTTTTTAGTGGGATAAGGATTAGTGCAATACAACAACTACACTAAGTTAGAGTCTTGGGGAATTTACAACCCCCATACATAGTTTTGGTCCTTCGAGCCGGTAACGGAGCCCATACAATGCTCCTTACACGAAGTTTTGTCCTGAGTGGAGTACGAACTCACGACCTCCGTCCTAGTTCAGTAGTTCGATTTAAGAGCCGTGTCAAAAACCACTTGACAGTGAGAAGACAAGTGGTTTGTGACACGGCTCTTAAACCGAACTACTGAACTAGGACGGAGGTCGTGAGTTCGTATACATACATAACCATTTAACAAATAATTAATTTACTATTTTAATTTAATATACTGTTTAATTTACTTCCTCCATTGTTAATTAGACAGACAGACAGACATACATCATGATTTCCCCGAAGGAGTAGGCAGAGGTGCATTACACACCCACACTGCCAGTAATCTCGTTGGTCCCAGGTAATAGGGGCTAATTATAGTTACCGGGCACAATATAAAATCCATAACCACTCATTGGTTTTTGGTTGGTTATAAAATAATTGAAGAAGTAGGTAGGTACTGTGGTACAAGTAAGATAATCGGTAATACATAAACACAAACATTGGATTAAACCTTTAATGAAGCTTTATAAAACAATAATAAATATGGTAGTTATTATGTTAGGGTATGTCTTTCCAGGCCACCTGAAATGCCGATCAGAGGACGTGTGAACAGCTTACAGGCATTGATTGGCAAAATTGTTATTATAAATATATTTAACAATTTGTATATTATTAGGTAGGTAAGTACCATATTATTAATAACTTAGGGCGGCCTCACGGTTAAGTTGTATATGTGGTCAAAGTATTGAACTACAGTTCTACAGTCACTCTCATGTAAAAATATCAGCAAACTTTAGACCTGAAGCTTTGGTTTCGTAGGAAAGCGGAGCGGTCGAAACACAGCGGCGAATTAACGTCACAAAAACGTTGTCCATGTAAACAAATTGGCTCGAAGTCCTAGAGAGATTAACACCGACGTTGTTTACATAGAAAACGCACCAGTGACGGTACCGTTGCGTTATGACCGCCCCAAAACGGCACCGCATTCATAAGAAACCAAAGCTTTACTGAACTATTAATGACGTTGCTGTCGAATGGAAATACATTACAAAGAACTATTTTATGCTAAACTCATTGGAATTTACTATTAAGAAATGAGTTCACACAGCAAGGTCACAAACTCTCGTCTAGAGTTCACATAACGGTTGAAAAAAATAGTGACCTTTTTATTATGAGAAGTCCGACCACAAAAGTCTAGACTGCCTGCTCTTAACAAGTACTAGTATTTTTCAAATAACAAAATCATAAATTAAAATATTTTACGAACAGCCGGCAGCTAGTTTTGAAAACAGACAGGATTTAACTACCAACCATTTCTACGTAGTAACTATTGTGTGATTCTACGTAGCACGACCACGGATGATTATCTTAATTTTCATGTGGTACAAATTCATGAAAAAAAGTGTACTTTATTGTACCATAGAATAAAATATATGTACTCTGATATTTTCGCTGATATAACGTACATGCCCTGTAGTACCTTTCTGGCACGACCACTACACATTTTAGGTATTTTTATCAACTTTATGGTGAAAAATACTATAAATGTAATTGTACTTAATTGTACTCAATTTTACAGATAATTTTGAGCGGTGGTTTACCTGTTTCAAAGCGTTTTAGTTTTTAAGTAACATCAATGTCACAATGTTACGCCATTACTATTAATTCTAAGCAGCAACATCTAGTCAGGCTTCATCGTCTTAGGATGGGTGACCATTTCTTAAGACCCTGAGACCCCTCCGCGCCTCGGAAAGCACGTTTAGCCGTCGGT
The DNA here is from genome assembly GCA_963556515.1 of Nudaria mundana. Lineage (NCBI taxonomy): Eukaryota > Metazoa > Arthropoda > Insecta > Lepidoptera > Erebidae > Nudaria > Nudaria mundana. The sequence continues at coordinate 7,264,642 of OY748287.1, read as the reverse complement.
CCCGGTTTTCATACGAACATCATGACAGTCGTTAGGGGTAGTTGGAGCCCTTAATCAAAAATCCGACCGGTCTAACTACAGGACTTCGATATCGCCCATGGGTTGTGGGGGTCAGGTGGCAGTCGCTTTACGGAAAATATCGAAGTTCAGCCACATCGCAGTTACACTGGAAAGCCGACTCCAGCTGAGTTGGGAAAAGGCTCGGTGAATGATGAATAATCTGAATGGGAACATTTTTTATCTACGAGTATTATACAGGGTGTAAAGGGTTATATCAACCCGAAGCCAGCATCATCAGCTGGTCGACCATAACCCGTTTCGATATATGGCGACCGCCAAAGAAGAAAAAATAAGTTCATCAAAAAATTAAAAAATATATTAATCAAAACAAACTTGTCCCAACGCTACGGCTTGACGTAGCTACAACCAGACAATGAGCGCGTGGTACGTATGTACAATGCCCTTGGCGGTTGTGCGGGCGTCGCGGCGGTGTGGGCGTCCTTAAAGGATTATTTTTATTTATGTTAATAAAATTTTGACCAACACATAGTTATGTTTCCCCAGATCCTCGTCTGTGGTTCGACAGGTGCACCACATGCAAGTATAATATAATAAGATCACAACAAATGTTTATGACTTGAACGACATTATCTTTTTCGACGTAGACATGATGATAGCGCTAAAAAATGTTCCCATAAAACTTAATATACGTACCAAACGTAATTTTGTTTACTTTTTACTACTTAGAATTAATAGTAATGGCGTAACATTGTGACATTGATGTTACTTAAAAAGTAAAACGCTTTGAAACAGGTAAACCACTGCTCAAAATTATCTGTAAAATTGAGTACAATTAAGTACAATTACATTTATAGTATTTCTCACCATAAAGTTGATAAAAATACCTAAAATGTGTAGTGGTCGTGCCAGAAAGGTACTACAGGGCATGTACGTTATATCAGCGAAAATATCAGAGTACATATATTTTATTCTATGGTACAATAAAGTACACTTTTTTTCATGAATTTGTACTACATGAAAATTAAGATAATCATCCGTGGTCGTGCTACGTAGAATCACACGTAACTATTTATTAATCTGTGATTTAACTCTGATTCATCATCATCATCATCTCCGCCTATTTGATTCCCACTGCTGGGCATAGGAGGCATAGGCCTCTGATTAATAAATTGTTATGCAGATATCAGTAAAATTAAAAGTAGCAGGTACGGAATAGCAGGTTCAAATTAATTTCATAAAATTATTACTTGTCATTTAATTACAAAAGTATCTTGTTATTGCGCGTTTCACTCACAATATAGAAAATCATATTTTATTGTAGTTCTAAGTATCTTGTTCAATAGAAACAAGGTACGGTAAAGTATACTTAAAATCAATTTATTAACAACATTTTGTTATACAAGACTTTTGACATTAGGTAGACTATTACCTAAGCTCACTATATTACACTGGGTACAGTTTTAGAACGAAATTCTGTAGAATAGTTCGTTCCCAATTCACATGGGAATAGATTATCGGAAAAAAATCCTGTGTTGTTTTGTGTCTGTAGTTTTATCGACTTCTGTTTAACGGTTTACAATTGATTGGGTAACAAATATATTAAACGAATACCTATAACTTACGTATACAATAGTGTGCTCAGACACAATAAATAATTAACACAAACATTCTTGGTACCAACAAACTCGTTTTATATTATTGTAACAACAAGAACTTTGGAATTCCCTGTAAAAACAATTGTGATTTCAATGAGATTTTATATCACAGTATAGCAAATTTATCATCAATATGAGATCATTATGATATTAATCGAATAAGAATCTTAATAAGAATTTTGAATCGATTTAAATATTGTCACCTATATCTCAGAATAATGGCGTTTCTTCTTTAAAGTGTGTACCCAGGATTATAATGATGGTGCCCTTCGAACTGCGGCTGCATGCTGCGGATGCAAGCTGCGGATGGAGCGTCTACTAATAGTGTGACGTGTTCTAAGCGTGACATAGACATGACAGTCGACGCTCCACATCAAAGAGTATGACTAATCACTACGTTTGCAGCACACAGATAAAACATATGCCTGTACTGAGACGCATCCGTCCGCGATCGGAATGATTTTGGTCCATAGAAAACCAGTCGTGTCGCCGCAGCCGGCTTGTCTTCATGTGCTAACTTCATCAGCAGCGTGCAGCTGATATTGTAATAGCACCTTAACATTTTGATATATTTTGAGATATTATTAGTTATATATAAATCTATGCATTGCAGTCACAGAAATATTTGGCAAATTAGGGAATAGAGAACAACATAGAATTTAGATGATAGATATTATCGATTTATGAAATATCGTAGATAATATTGTTATTTTCTTGCAAGGGTTTATTAGTTATTTACCTTTAAAAATTTTTCGCAAGACGAGTGAATAGTGTTAACTCTTAGGTATTTTTAAATAGACAAATTAGAGGATATAATTGTAATGCTTAGTTATTACGTAGGTATACAAGGCATATTCGTTAGATTTATCACACTTAGTACGACACAAGGAAGTTTCCTATGACAGAATTTTATTGATTTTTACAGCAAATAGTCAGTCTCACAGATCGGAATATTTATCTTTCGGAACCCAAAACTCCAAGGCCGAATCGCAAGTTCCAATTACCAATACACCATTTAGGTATCGGAGCTGAAATAAATACAAGATGAAATTACTTAGATTCGTATTACACTGAACTAGCTGAAACCCGCGGCACCGCCCGCGTTCAATAGGTTTCTCGTTCCCGACTAACACGAAGTACCCATTATTGGGATGAAAGCCTACGTGTTTGTCTAAGGCGTTAGCTATCTGTAGGTAAAATTTTATTAAGATTGGTCCAGCCCATTTACCGTGATTACGTAACCGACATACAAACTCACGCAAATTTTCACCTTTACACACACACACACACACACACACAAATATCACGTCTATATCCCGGAAGGGGTAGGCAGAGGCGCATCACACACCCACAACCTGCCAGTACCCTTAGTCCCACGTAATAAGGGGCAAGCCTATTGCCGTCACCGGGTACATTTGTAATGGGTTATGTCCAAAATGGCCGAGTGAATTTAATAAAAAGTAATATTGTAATTTTGAAAAAAATTTAAAACTGTTGCCTTGCGATGAAATGTTGATGAAAGGCAACAAAATCTTACGTGCCAGCCGCTATGGCACACAGCCAATTACAGTCCTGGGCGTCTCGGACTATATTCGCCTTCACAATATTACAATATTAGTATAATATAATAGCTACCTACTCAAATCGCTTAAATAGAATACAATCTAGTACCTACAGTCCCTTAAATAGAGTACATATCTAGTAGAGCCGTCTGGGGAGGAACAGCCGAACTACAGGCAATTAGGTACCAATATTCTGAATCTTAACTGCTGTCCTTTCTGATGTAACTATCCGGTAATCTTCCGGATTATCGGATAGTTACCTCATTTTCCGGATTAAAATCGGTACGAATCTTCTGGACCGATACAATGAATGGGAGGTTGCTGATGTTATAAATAGAGACTGCCTACATACATACTTTTATTTGAGAAAAATATAGTTTTACCGTCCGTAGGTACGAAGCCGGAGTCTGACGGACATAACATATAAAATCACTACATATTATAAAACAAAATCCTCCGCAGCGTCTGTCTGTTTGCGATAAACTTAAATTTACAGCACCGATTTTCATGCTGTTTTCACTAACATATAAAGTGGTACTCGAGAAACGTAGGTGTCACGGGGGAAGCCATGGGCGCGAGGGCGTCCCCTAGTGTATTAATATAACAAAGATACTCACCTGTGTTACATCAACAGTGCTGCTCTTAACAGTGGTATATTCTTGTAATGGGTTCGAGTTGTACAAAAATTTTATTTCTCCCCTGTCTGAACACAAAATCATGTTTCCTTGATTTTGGTAACAGCCAGTTATCTTGTTAGACGGTTTTATAATCGGAGGTTCAGCCCATATCTCACATGCTCTCACATACGAAAAATTCTCAGGGTCAAACAGATGGAGATAACCTTTGGAATCCCCTATGTAAAGAGCACTAGGACTCCAATTAATACACACTGGATAAGCCTTTTCAGTTGGTATTTTCACATTGCTTATTAAAAGTTTCCCAGCTGTCCTATCCCATATAGCCATTGTTTTATCTTCACTTAGCGAGGCGACCATGTTGTTAAATGTTTCTAGGACCAACACAGGCCCCTTGTGTGGTTTATATGAATAAACACATTCAGGTCCAGCACGAACGTCGAAAGATAATATATTTTTCGAATACAAGCCAGTAATAACTTCATGGCCTAAGGTCACAACAGACAATGCTGACATTCCACACCTGAAATATATTTTTAAATTTATTTGTGATGACTCATTTGTGATGATCAAAAGATTTGGGCATATTTTTAGTGATTTTTAAACAGACGATGATAGACTGATATATTTACTCTTAACCATGTATACTGGGAGTCCGTCGGGAACAGTAACGGAAACGGTAATTGAGGGTCGCCAACTGTTACGTGGAGAGAATAAATTATAATAAATTACAAGCATATAAAAAAAATGTTGTTTTTATGTGTACTGACTGAAATGTTTGCTTGCACTCCAAGGCAGTTGCAAGATCCCACGCTTTGACGGTGTTATCCCATGATGCAGAATATATAGAAGAGGCAGAGTCTAAATCATCAGCGGCCAAGTCCCAAACCCATCCACAATGAGCATCATGTTTAATATGCTTTGGTTTAGCTTTTGTGGATGTAGTGGAATTATCACTTTTGACATGTGGATCAATGTCTAGTACATTCCATAGTGCCATCCCACGGTCTCGTCCACCAGATATACAGATTTCGCCATTCTGCAATATAAAACACGATGCAAGGATAACTGGGGTCAAATAGACTAGCAGTAAAAAGTCAATAAAATCCGGCCAGTAAAAGGTCCACACAGTGGTAAGTTCTCGTCATTGCCCTCGCTATTCGACGAGCGTCTGGACACAGGGTGATGGAGTCTGATTGGCTGTCAAATTTTTATACTTACATTAACTAATAAAACAGCATCAACAGAGGCAAAATGTACATCTTTTACAACAATATGCTGCATACAGTCTTCAACTTTAGTCCACTTCTTGGTTTCTAAATCCATATCAATACATACAGCCTCCCAGTCTATGGCAGTTTGTTCCCATAATTTCAAATCAGGCAACGCAGGAAATGTACCATGTACTTTACTATGCACCCAATATTTCCAAAGGCAATCATCAGCTAAAATATCATGTAACCGTTGACATACTTTACTTAATGTATGTTTTAGAATTTGCACGTCCAGAAAGGAGCATATTTTTATAAGAATCTGCAAAACATATTAAATATTTTTTTAATTAATAATGTTAGAAAATGGACACATTGCTAGTTTAAACCTTGCCTGAAAAATATCAACCGAGTGTAAAGTAAGCGCTGTTGAAAAGCAAAAGGTATCCGCAAATGTTTGTTTAGGAGTTTGGGTGTCTTGAAATATATAAGTATGTTTATCAGTCTAGATCCTATAACACAAGCTTCTATTAGATTCATTTGGGCTGTGTGAGAATGTTCCAAAAAGAAATTTTATTTTTATGTAAATTAGGTGCCTAATTAGATAGCAAATGAGTTATGTGTAGCGGGGCATTAAGTTACATAATAGAGAGTGCTGCATATTTAACTTCTAAGTTATGGTTAGCAAACTGTTACCTAATCTGTGCTACAAAGTAGAGTTATAAAAGAGAAACAGACTTGCGTCAGACAATGTGGGTGTTAATACTGTAATATTGGTCCTACCATATCGAGCCATTACCGCCAAATTATCGTAAGCGACATTTCTTCAAAAATCCTTTTTTTATCGAAATCGACATTTTAAACCATAACGGATCTTACTCTATTGACATTTCCCGCCTAAATTTATTCCCGATCATGGAGGTTGATGGTCCTGGGCGTAGTCACGTCTGCGGCGCCCTCGCCGCACACTTCGGAACTCAGCGGGGAGGGTACGCACCCTCACCCTACCAGCCGCTTCCTTCACGAGCATAACCTGCTCGCAGAAGAAAACGGCCGCATACCACTGGCTCCAGCTGGAGACCATGCCTCGTAGCATGGTGTCCAGTGAGAGGGTATCTACGCCCAAGCCCACGACTAGGTCCTGGCGCGGACTGGCCCACGCTGAGCATTCCATCAGCGTGTGGAATGCCGTGTCTTTGCCGGAAGCCTCGCAGTGTTGACACGCAGGTGTGATCTCACGATGCATGCGAAACAGATACTCACCGAAGTTTCCGTGCCCTGTGATGATCTTTGTCGCACGATACGTGAAGCCACCGTGCTGCCTCTGCAGCCACTCCTCCATGATCGGTCTCACCGCCGCGATGGTAGTGGTTCCCCACTTTGGGTGCTCAAGTCGCACCTCCCATGTCTCCATGAGATCCTGCGGAGTTGGGACCGCTGGGCCTCGATTTCTCGAGACGCAGGCCTGTGGTCCCGCTCCAGCGCCTCCATGTGCCATTGAAACAATGACGCAAGGGCTCTCGCTTCCAAGTCCCACGGAGGGGTCGCGGCTAGGAGACAGCCTCTAGGGAGATCATGCAGTACCCTCTTATTGTTCTGACGGCCAAGATCCTCAAGGATCTGTGTAAAACAGCAGCGTGGTTGGCCGTCATTCTCGGGGCCCATACGGGAGCCCCTACACGGCCATATTCCGCACGATCCCCAGGTAAAGTCTCCTGCAGGAAGCGTTGGGTCCCTTTAAGTTGGGCACCAGTCGCGAGAGCGCAGCTGTCGCCCCCGTCACTTTGGGGACCAAACTTCGGAAGTGTGGTCTGAATTTCCACCGGCTATCGAGTACGAGCCCCAGTTACTTCATTGTGGGCTCGATGCCAATGCTAACGCTCCCTACATTTATGCTGGATCCGTGAAAACACAGAGCCTTGGACTTATTCAGTGCCACGTCCAGTCCCAGCCGCCGCATCCGACCCACGACTTCAGCAACCCCAGTCGTGACCTTGAGTGTTGTCTCCTGGTGCGTTGCTCCCAGCGCCGTGACGAGGGTATCGTCGGCGTAACAAGTTACGCTGATGCACACAGACAACGCACGCAACACCCAGTCGTATCCGATGTTCCACAGGAGAGGTCTTAGGACCGACCTCTGAGGAACACCGCACGACACATCTCGCCGAGCTGGCCCGAGCCAGCTAGGGTAAGCTACAGCCCTCTCGGATAAATATGCCTCGACAAGGAGGTAGAGAGGCACTTCATGGTATACCAGTGCCTCTCTAACGCAACTCGAGGGTAAGGTGTTAAAGGCGTTGGCGATGTCAAGAGACACCGCCAACACCACCTCGCCCTGCGAGACTTCCTCCGCCAGGGTCTTCACGCGGCATGATCGCGCTCACGGTGGACCCCGACGGAAACCGTACTGGTTGTCCGCCAGGTCTGGGCCCACACGCGTGAGATGCTCGACGAGGCGTTCCGCGATAATTCGCTAGGAGAGCTTACACTCTTCGTCGAGCAGCACGATCAGCCGGTAAGCGGACGGTGAGTCCACCGGTCGCCCCGCTTTCCGGATCAGGACCAGTTTCCCCGTCCTCCACACCTTGGGAAACTGGCCGCTTTCGAGGCATGCGCTGAAGAGCCCCCTCAGTCGAGGCCCAGGTTCCTCGAGGGCCAGGATCCATACATGGCCCGGAATGCCTTCGGGTACGTCGTCTTCGCTGCTGCTATCCGCATTGGGCGTCTGAAGACGGAGCCATGCGCGGAGGGATCTGTTTCTGCACGTTCGTCGGAAACAGAGAACCCAAGATTCCCTGCAGCCGATCCAGCTGGAGACTCTGGGTCAGTGGGAGCGCCCTTTTTCATCACTCGTCATACCTTAAACATATAAAATTTAACATAATAAATATTTTAATACATTTTTATTTATTATTTCAATTAAATAAATTTAGGTTCACTTGTTAAAATACTATCAAACCTAGGAATATTCATTGAAAAATAGATAAATTCACTTATTTTATAACGACAGTTTATCTCAAACGCCTGAATGGTTTTTCCAGTGACAGGGAAATTATCATAGGTGCCAAAAATACCACAAATCTTTTCATATTTTTTAGTTGGTATAATTAGTAATCGTCAAAAATTATGACTCTGGGGTAAATTTCATTTCAATAGCACAACTATTGCCTGAAATATTTAAAAAAACCTCCTCCTGTAAAATTTGCTTTTTGTCGCAATAATAATATGCAAAATAGCTGGAAGGCTTAAAAGAATTTTATAGGAATCACTGCCAAAATATAATTCAAATCAGTTTGCCACATATGGAGCTGTAAGCAACAGCGAGTATAAAATGAATACCTATAGCCATCAGCATGTCCACATTTGTTGTTTTTCAATATAATTATTTCACCTGCGTTAGTATGTATTACCTCTACAGGCATGTCCATTAGAGAAGGCCCTTGTAAATCCTGTATGTCACATCTATTTGAGTTTGTATCAAGATCATTCTCAATGTTAGTCAACTGATCCTTAATTAGTTGTAAAGTTTCACACATTTTAACTCTTGCACAAGGATGTACACCTGTAACATATTAAAGACAAGGCATATGAAAATAGAATAAGTTAGCAGCACAACAGGTTGTAGTTCTGAAATCCACACTGTCGGTTAGAGCATTTTAGAGTTGGCATAATAAAATTGAAGTACCTAATATCTAAACTTTCATATTTCAATATCATCAGCATCAGCCTATATCGCTGTCCACTGCTGAACTTAATAGACCTCTCCCATTAGTTTTCAGTGCTCCCATATGGAAGCACAGTAAACTAATTGGAGAGGTCTGTAATGAATATAATGTTAACATATAATTATTAAGTACTTCGTACCGCATTTATTTTTCTAATGTTCCACATAACTTTTTTTTTCTTCCATAAGATCCCTCTCCTGATAATTACGAACACAACAAAAAAAGAATAAGCGAAATCGGTCCAGCCGTTCACGCGTGATGGGACCAAGGGAAATAGGGATTAATTTTTATATATAGAGATAATGTTTCACCATTTATGTTTTAGTCCCACATAGTAGGGGTAGGGCCTATTGCTGCTGACCAGGAAGTTGTATGATAATCAGAGCGTCGTCTGTTAATCCGCAGGTGACCACTACCAGGCTAGGTTGGTTTGAATCCGTGTTGTTATGATCTTGGTGGTACCCCTTATGCACCAACAATATTAAGTATTGTGATGTATAATTTATGTATGAAGGTCTAATAAAAATTAAATAATTTTATTGTTCTGAACAGAAGTGACTTTTTCAGAACAATAAATCAGATAATGAATAACCATATAAGGATGACAGCCACCTATAAAAGTTACCTTTATTTGCTGTAAACACTTTTATATATATTTTATGTTTTATTTTATATTTTTTGTATATTATTACTACTAGGTACTGATGTGAAGTTGCTTTTGACCCTTAATTTAGACAGCTATTTATTTATTTCTATTTGTAAATAAAATGACAACAAAACAGAAATCGACAAGTCACATCAAACGAAAATGAAATGAATTGTCATCTGTTATGTTAAAGTGTCAGCTGCATGTCAGTTGTCACGGTATAATTTACGGGCACGGCAGTGCTGACTAGTCGAGCAAAACAATAAAATGAAATTGACCGTATATACCTACATAGAGTCGTCGAGATGTCTCTAATGGTCAAGCCATATAGTACTACTAAAGTATAATATAGATACTATCAATACATATAATAAAATTGTAACTGTTCGATGTCTGTACAAGGAAGATATATATATGAGAAATTGATGCAGGGGGGCTTTATGAACGCAATAGAACCCCAAAATAAGGTTTTTAGAATTTTTGTCTGTTTGTCTGTGTGTCTGTTTGTCTAAATGTTTGAAACGGCTTAACTGATTTGAATGCGGTTTTTACTAATACGTTGCGGTACATTCAACTTAACATTTAGTGTTTGTTTCATTTCAAAAGGTTGATTAATAAAAAAGTTATGTCGATCTAAAGAATCACGCATAAGCCCAAGTTAAGCAACCCCAGTCGCGGTTCTAACTAGGATGGGTCACCAATTGGCACAAAATATATCAAGTGACAGACATGACAGGTAGACATACATTACGCCTATATTCCCGAAGGGGTAGGCAGAGGTGCGTTACACATCAACACTGTGCCAGTACTTTTGTTGGTCCCACGTAATAGAGGGCAAGCGTATTGCCGATAGGGCACTTTAGAAGATCCATAACTACTACTCGTATATAATTTAAATCAAAATTACCGCAGCCAGGACAGGTGTTACATACCACTAATATATCTGCAGTCTGAGTAGCTCAGTAGCTGAGTATCTCAGCATAAATAACTCTGTTTGCAGATTTGCTTTCCACTATTTGCTGTTTATAACACGTGTGTATACATAATACATATACATACTTATAAAAATATATAAAAAAAGGGGTAATGTGTGTCAGAAAGCACAAACGGCAAAATAATCTGTTTTTTAGTCTCCGTAATATTATTTACTATACTAAATTAAATAAAGAGAGAGTTGAAATAATAGTGGTATGTAAGGCCTGTAACTGTATAAGTATTATTGTATACGACTCATCTCTAAGTCGTATTATAGTAAATGAGAATGCCTCGAAGAAAATCGAACCTCAGCCAATGCAGCATAAATGATAAAAGGTTACGATTATTTCGATCTCAGGAATCTGAAGAGGATCATGAAGCAAGACTTACTGCATCTCAGGAACGACAGGTTTAGGTTACGTGCTTCAGAAACGTCACTTCAGCGAGAATCACGACTGAGTTCACAGCGTTCTCAATTGATGGCCTATCGAAATCGAGAGAGCAGTGAACAGCGTGAGGAACGTTTATCCGCCGACAGTGAGGCTCACACCCTGTCTCGTGAATCTGAGACCTTCATCGACAAGGAATCTCGCTTGAGTTCTCAAAGAGTGCTGTCGGCACGAAGTCGGTTTCAGGAAACCAATGAACAACGCGAAGCGCGTTTGACGGCTGATCAAATTTCTGCTGATCCAAATTACAGTGATTGTTAAATATAATTACACACTATTAGGTACCCTAATGTATGTACTGATACAGACGCTGGCTGTGTCCAAACACCGTTAATCAATACATAATAATAATCAATACCTACATTCCTATAATAAAATTGTAAGTGGTCGATGTCTGTACATAGATAATGTACGAAGATATAATAGAGAAACTGTTGTAGTGGGGTTTTTAAACGCAATAGAACCTAAAACAATGGTTTTTAGAATTTTTGTCTGTTTGTCTGTTTATCTGTTTGTCTGTTTGTCTGAATGTTTGAACACGCTAATCTCAGAAACGGCTTATCCGATTTGAATGCGGTTTTCAGTAATTCGTTGTGGTTTACTCAATTTAACATTTTGTTTTATTTCAATCGGTTCATAAATAAAAAAGTTAAGTATGTCGATCTAAAGTAACACGCAGGCGGGCTGCGGGCAAAAGCTAAACATAATAAATAAGTAACTGGTGATCAAGAAAACTATTACACGCAGGTGGAGCTGCAGGCAACAGCTATTACTATACTATACCCAAAGAATAAGTATCGCCATCCAACGTGGCAACACAGCCAGTATTCTGGGAACCTTCCCAGTCGGCAATGACGCGGAGGATTTTTTAAACGATATTTTGTAATGTAAATATTTTTAGTATATTATTATGTATATTTTGTACATTGTAATTCTTAGGAGGTATGCTCTAAGACCTTAGCCTATCCATAAGGATAACAAAAATTGGCTTTGACTGTCACCAGTGTCAGACGTCACACGTCACGTCAGCGTCAGTCAGACACTAATACGTACCTACGTAGTATCTCTATTAGATCTGTGGTCCTACGGTAGGTACCTACCTAGTTGTTTGGCTGGCACATGTCTATCTGATACGTCGTAGCATTACGTAGTATTGTATTCTCTTTGCGTCGTAGTATCTCTATTATTAGATCTGTGCACTAATCACAGATTTGTTTTGTACTCGGTCGGTCTCGTTTGTATAATAAAATTATCTTATCTGAAGAAAAACACATTATTTTGTCGGAGGAGCTTTGCAGCCATTATTCATATAAATAAATAATTGAATGAATCACTATAAAATTGTTTTGGACCCAGTTCACGTAGACTAGGTAAACAGTTCTGTTTTATCAATCTGGCATTCCATGCTGACTATTTTTGGTTGATTATTATTTAAAACATAGACGGAGTATTGGAATTGTAACGAAAAACTAATATTAGTTATAAATGCTCCGGTCGTAATATTATACATGTACAGAAAAAATAACACGCTTGTCAACAAATATTTAACCTCGGTATATTAGTGCGTTTTAGTCGGGCACCATGGATAGTGTCGCACATTCTTCTGAAGAAGTCATGATGGATGTTGAAAAAGATTTAACCAGTAAGTTTTTGAGCGGGGAAATGTCATTTGCTGACTACTCAAGTGAATGGTACAACTACGAGGATGAAGAAGAAATAGATGAAAAAAACAAAACAAGTGAAGATGAGTCTTTCCCCGTAAAGTCAGAAAAAAGATCCAGGCGTCGGAAGTTCGCACGAATGCCTCCAGGTTTGGCAGGTCTAATGGGGGAAGCCAATTTGCGTTTTGTTAGAGGTGACAAAGATACTGCTGAGAAAATGTGCCATGAAATAATAAAACAGTTTCCCACTGCACCAGAGCCATATCAAACTCTTGCACAGATATATGAACATGATGCTGATAAGTCTGTACAGTTTTCTTTATTGGCTGCCCATCTTAGTCCCCGGGATGCTGAGGAGTGGCTGAGACTCGCAGCACTGTCTAAACAAAGGAATGATGTAAGACAAGAAATGATATGCTATACGCAAGCAATTGTAGATGACCCAACTAACTTGAATAGTCATTTGAAAAGACTTAATCTTTTATCTGAATTAGAGGATCAGAATTATTTAATACAAACACTAAAAATTACTAAACTGAAATGTTATCATAAAATTGTGACATCCTTGGCTTCAAGTGAAGGAGAAACAATTATGACCTATGCTAAAATGGCAGCATCACTGTATCACAATAGCAATGAATTGGAGCGTGCTCTCACAGTTATGTATTCAGCTTACAAAAAATGTCCAACTCTTTTCACAATGCAAGATCTTAATATGTTCTTGGAGCTTTTAATTGGACAACGTCAATTTCAAATTTGTATAGAAGTGTTTGTTGCTAGTTTAAGTGTAGAAATTGAGGCAGAAATACAAACTGTTAAAAATGCAGATGGTGAAATTGAAGAACACACAAATTATTTGAAATGCTCTATTCCTGATTCAGTACCCATTGACCTTAAAAGTAAGCTGCTAGTGTGTTTTGTTCATTTAGGTGCCAATAACTTAGTGCAAACATTACTTGGAGACTTTTTACTGTATGATGTGGAAAAGGCTGGAGATTTATACATGGACATAGAGGAAGCTCTCTCTACAAAAGGGCAGCATTCCCTTGCTATACAGCTACTGGAACCATTGGTTAATACAAATAGTTTTGATCTTGGAGCAGTTTGGTTGAAACATGCTGAATGCTTAGAGAACCTAGGTAGACAAAAAGATGCGGTTAACTCCTATTTTAAAGTATTAAAGCATGTGCCACAGCATCCAGATGCCCGAAAAAGACTGTATATTATACTTGAGAAGGAAGGTCGCCTTGAGGAAGCATTACGAATGCTGGATCAGGATTTTATATACATTGTCAGTGCCAGCCTTCTGCATGAGCAGTGTATGGCTTTAAAAAAATATGACAAAGAACTCAAGTATCTGGAAATAGGTGAAGCTCTCCTGTCCAAAACATTTGTACGTTTCAAACATGAAGAAGAGCTAAATATGGCTTGCAAAACTAAATGTGGTTTAGAAGCAATCCAAAACTTTAGAAAGATGCGTGGTGAACATCCCCACCATGAAAAGGATGTGCACTTTGATCCAGATGAAACCTTTAAATTAACTCCTCAGCAAGAATGGGACTTCTTTCTTGAACTCTTACATATTGCCTATAAACATAAACAGTACTTTACAATGCAGAGATTGACATTTGGTGCAATGCTGTCCAAAGGTTTATATCCCCACCGTTCTGAAATTGACTTTTATTGTATGCAAGCTTGCTTACTAAGTAATGATTACCAAAATGCTTTTCGATTTCTACGTGACATAGCACAAAAAGTTCCCTGTGCTAGATCATGGAATTTATTAAATTTGGCAATTAACTTTGTTGAAAGAAGCACACATTCAAAGTTCTTACTGAGAATGTTTCAAAAAAGTTCCAGTGAAATAGTAAATAAAATATTTTTAGGCAACAACTATTTAATATCTGGAAGATATTTAGTGGCATTAAAGTATTATTTAGAATATCATGAGAAGTGTAAAGATTCCCTATCTGCATTTTTAATTGCTATAACTAATTTGGTGATGGCAGCCCAAAGAACAGTTGATAGACATCATAATTTAATTCTACAAGGCTTGTCATACATGCAAGTGTATAGTAATTTAAGAAAATGTGATCAAGAGACTAATTACAATATGGGTCGTGTTTACCAAATGTTAAATCTAAATAACTTGGCTGTTGAATATTATGAAAGAGCTCTAGCCAGCGAGAGTATAGCCACATGTGAAAAACATGGTGTTATAGATTTAAAACAAGAGATTGCATACAATTTACTTCTGTTATGTAAGGATCATTCACCAGTGATGGCTAGTAAATATATGTGGAAATATCTTGTAATTGAATGAATAAAAATGCATTATATTTATATTACAGTATTTTAATTTGAGAGCTCTGGTGATTTCAAACGAAGCGACCAGATTCACTCACCGACGTTATAGATTTAAAAAAAGAGATTGCATACAATTTACTTCTGTTATGTAAGGATCATTCACCAGTGATGGCTAGTAAATATATGTGGAAATATCTTGTAATTGAATGAATAAAAATGCATTATATTGATATTACAGTATTTTAATTTGAGAGCTCTGGTGATTTCAAACGAAGCGACCAGATTCACTCACCGACGCGGGATAAAACCCTACCCCAACGACGCGGGATAAAACCCTACCCGAACGACGCGGGATTCTCATCCCGACCAAACCCTGCGTGCGAGCCAGAGACGCCCGGCAACGGACGTGAGAGCGGTCACGGCCTTGGGACGCGGAATTAAAAAAAAACCTATCAAGGATTTTTATTAGTCCCTACTAGTCACTTATCTATTGTGGATTTGTCTCTTTATAAAACAGATTTGGATGTTTGTTGAACTTATCCAAATAAGTACCTTTCACTCTCAAATCTAAATAGAATCCAAACCATCTGCGTTAGTGGTCTCAATTGGTATGGTCAAGTTGTTTTCTCATTATGGGTGTGCATTATGTAGGTATATTATGTTTTCAGTGGCATATATGTCCAAACCCACAGAGGTATTTGGTCCTGCCTGGATCCTCAAAGATCCCTCTTTTTGTTTTAGGTGTTTATAGTAAATATTATTCATCATCACAACAATGGCGAACGAAGTAATCCCAGCAAATGATGTCAAATTTGATAAGTTGTGTTATTTATTAGAAAAATTATACAAGCACAAAAAACAAAGAAAGGAACAAGATAAGTTTTTGGCAGAATTTATTCATGATTTTAAATTGCATGCATCAGAAATTATTGGTCAAAAGGTAAAGTTTTGATATTTCCCCCTGTTTGTCCCCTTGAGACAGAGTCAGATTTAAGATCGTAGCAAAGTGGTAGTCCGAGGTCTTAATACCCAAACGGGAAAAGGTGTGACTAGATAACTACATACATAGGTATAGGTGTGTATCACTGGTAAAGTTTTCGGTAGCACACCACTTGTGAATCATATGATTAGATTAATTTGAGACGTACCTAGAAGCTTGACAGGACAGTTAGGTATTTGCATATCTTCCCAATCGCAAAATAGGACCAGGGTTTGACTTCGAGAACTAGGAGGTATAAAGTGGTTTCTTTTAAGGAAATACCTCGAAGTTCCTTCGAGCATTAAGGCAGACAAGAGTTGTGCGGTTTAGTCGGTAAGCATCATATATGCCCATATCGCCGATGGCTCGCGAAGAAGTAGGCTTATTGGACTCCTGCCAGAGTCCATGACAATTGGCACGTAAAATGTAGGCTGGGCTGGATACGATAATTGTCTTCTATGGTGTAGAACCAAGATAATATACAAGTAGGTACCTAGATATGACTAAGGGTGCAACTGCTTTCGTATGGTCTGTGGTCCCACGTACAATTTATTAGCACTTAACATTAATAACATAAATTTTTACATGATTTTGCAGAACTCTAGTATGTTCCAAATCTTGAGGCTACTGCTCCCAAAACTTGAAAAGGAAAGGAGAGCATACAATATGAAGGAGAGCAAATTAGGGAACCTATTAGTGAAAGTGCTAGGTCTCCCTAAGCAGTCACGTGGTGCACAGAAACTACTGAACTTTAGATCCGCCAGTAGCACCGTGGAGACGGAGAACGACTTTGCCAGCGTGGCGTATTATGTTGTGAAGAGCACATTAAATTCAAAGTCTACTACTTTCACTATAGGTGACATAAACAATATCCTTGACCGAATTGCATCGGCTGAAATCGGAGAAGTCAAAGCTAGTAAGTACCTATCTTTAGTACCTATAACGTGTTATCCCGCATCTTTGAAATTCTGGTTTAATCCCGCGCGCGTCGGTGAGTGAAGGTGTGCGTGGGCTGAGACTCAACAACACGCAACTGCTTTGCCCTGCATCTGTAAGGGCGGTGTGTTACCAGCCCGCCGTCGTCAAATTATGATCATTTCCCGCATATCTACTATCACTACCTGAACGGCTTTTAGAGCGCCAACGCACTAGCGACCAGGCCGCGGCGACCACGTTCGCGGCCTGGTCGCCCAGTGCGTATGCTGCCGCGACATGTCGAGCGGCCAATACTTTCAGTCGACTTACAAGGGTGTGTCAAGATGACGTGCAGAAGACAATCACACTAACTGTGCTTGTGTACCCGTTACTGCGAAAACGAAAACGGAAGGTTTCACGTAAGAAACAGTTTATATAACACAAAATTAATTGCACTTGACTCAATTTTGCACACCATAGTTATGGTAGAATGTATGAAACTATTACTACAACCTATTACCATCTAAGCTGTATCATTAACATCTACGCTGTATTATTACTACATTCTGGCAATAAAGATTATTATTATTATTCCATTTATTCAAATTATACTCTTAAAATACATTTTTTTACAATATTTATATAAAAAAATACACATAATATTATAAAAAAATCAATGTCAGACCACCGTCAGTAGCGGAGCAGGGCCCAAACTACCAGCGGTAGAGGTCACAGACTGAGAAACCTCCTAACGATGCGTGCCGTGTCGAGGACGACAGCCTTCTGTATCTGACCCTTGATCCAACAGTCTAGCGAGAGTCTCTTGAGATGTTGATCGAGACTCTTCGCTATTAGTCCATTTGCCGAAACGATTATCGGGACAATAATCGTCGAGTCTACGTCCGACATGGTGGTTATCTCGAAGGTCAGATCGAGGTACTTAGAAAGTTTGTCCTTCTCTGCCTTAACGAGATTCTCGTCATGCGGGACGGCGACAACGACGAGCACCGCCCGGCGCTGAGCCCGATCAACCAACACGATATCAGGCCTATTGGCAATAATAGTCCTGTCCGTGATGATTGATCGGTCCCAGTAGAGCAATGCACGACCATTCTCGAGAACTGGCTCTGGTGTGTACTTATAGTACGGTACCTCGGACTCAATAAGGCCGTATTCAAGAGCAAGTTGCTGGTGGATGATCCTGGCCACTTGATTGTGCCTATGCAAGTACTCGGTGTTAGCAAGATACGAACAACCGGAAATAATGTGGCGAAGTGATTCACCAGGACGGTGGTATGCTCGACAAATGTCGACCGTACCGTCC
Source organism: Nudaria mundana (assembly GCA_963556515.1). Classification (NCBI taxonomy): domain Eukaryota; kingdom Metazoa; phylum Arthropoda; class Insecta; order Lepidoptera; family Erebidae; genus Nudaria; species Nudaria mundana. The sequence goes on along the minus strand of OY748287.1, from coordinate 7,246,577 downwards.
TTAATGATGTATTTCCTATAGTTGTTCGTCTTGATAACCTCATCTGCAATAGCACAGGCAAAACCTTCAGTTTCCCCAAAGAGGTCACTGAAACGCAGCCAGTTCACCGAAGCGAGCAGGGCTACGTCGGGTCCTGTTAAGACCCGGTAGAACCGCCCGTGTAGCTCCTTACTCTTCCATACATCCCTACGGTCTTCAGTACCTAGCACCTTTGGTTTACGCCATTTCTCGTTAGCCAAGGAAAGAGGTGTCAGGCCCTTGTCAACCATCACAACATCGCAATGAATGCCACCCACACCCATTCTGTAGGAAGTAATTCCTCAGACTGCACACTTCACGGTTATGGAGGTTCTTGGCATTTAAAAATCCTCGACCGTGGAATGTACAGTCTCATGACAGAAGATCGTGGGTGTAACATTCGATGCAATGTCAGTTGTTGACGGACTCGCCTATCCAGGGCGTCTAGTTCCGTTTGAGTCCACCTAAGTATGCCAAAGGAGTACAACAATAAAAGGCATTACCCAACCGTTGAAAGCCCGCATTTTGTTACCACCGGACAAAAAACTGTTAAGAACTTTTGTCAGGCGGCCAAAAAAACGTTCTTTCACCGATTTCTTAATGTCCTCTACCGCTATACCCAATGACTCTGACATACCTACGTATCTGTATTTTTCGGTCTCGGAGAGAGATCTGAGAGTTATTATCTCAGAAAGTTGTAAATTCGGTGAATTTACAACCTTCCCCCGCTGTACATGCATAACCGCACACTTATCAACACCGAACTCCATCTTAATGGCATTACTAAACAACTTCCGTAGTTTTTAGTAATGTCACTAAATCTTGGTGCTTCAGTGTGAACAATTTGAGGTCATCCATATACATCAGGTGAGAAATAACCTCACCCCCTCTACGAAACCGATAGCCTAGCCCTGAATCCTGCAGCAATGTGCTAAGTGGATTCAGTGCTAAACAGAACCACAATGGACTCAAACTGTCGCCCTGGAATATACCTCGCTCAATCCTTATCAAGTCATGCGGACCAGAAGCGCACTCACCACTACCTGGTTGACGAAGGACTGTGGTCCACTGCCCCATACACGAGACTAAGAAGGATTTAAGAGTCGGATTAATTTTATACAACTCCAAAATCCTCCCCAGCCATGAATGAGGCACCGAATCATAGGCCTTCTTGTAGTCAATCCAGGCAGTAGAGAGGACGCCCCTACTCCGCTTAACCTGTTGGCTAATGGCCATGTCAATAAGGAGTAGCTCCTTAGTACCACGTGACTCAGCCCTACATCCATTCTGAGCACTATCTAAGATGTTATTTGACATTATATGTGAATTTATTTTAGTTCTCAGAATAGATGTAAGGCGCTTGTAGATAGTAGGTAAGCATGTGATAGGCCTGTAGTTCTTAGGTTCCGTGGTACTACCTGATTTATGGAGCAGGAAGGTGATGCCAGTGGTCATGAAAGCGGGTAAGGAACCAAACTCGAGGGCTTCTTGATACTGTGTTGCCAGGCGTTCATGCGAACTACGAACCCACTTTATCCAAAAGTTGTGCAATCCGTCCGGCCCAGGACTTTTCCAGTTCGGTGCCGTACGCATTGCACAACTAACGTCTTCGGAGTCTATTGTAATAGACTCCATGGGTTCGATGTTATCACATTCACGCTCGACAACACTGATCCAGTTACCCTCCGAATGTTCGACGGGCACCGACCATATGTCACGCCAAAATTGATTCATGGCGTGAGCATCTGGCAGCTGCCCGTCGCTCAAACGTTGCTTAGTTCCCTCCCACACTCGGTACACCTTCCTTTGATCGCTTTGGAAGATACGGTTCTGCCAGTATCTATCCACACGCTCTCTATAACGACGAATACGACTTGCCCATGCATATACTTTCTGCTTCAGAAAGTCAATACGTTCCGTGACGTTGGCTAAGTATTGGTGAGAACTAATACCAGTCCCAGCAAATGCCTGAGCAACAAAACGCATGACCCGGGGACGATTATTTCCCCGACTGAAGCAGATTAGCTTTGCAATGAGAGCCCTAAATGTGCCGATACGTCGCTCGATTCTCGCCTGCCATGCGGGAACACCATCCGGTCGTGGTGCACTGTTAACTTCGGGGAATTTAACGCGTGCAACACGACAAGCGGCAATAGCACCAGTAGAGGATCGAGTGAGTATCTAGCAAATCATTGCTAGTCTGTAGGTACGGAGCTAACTACGCATTTAGGGCTCCCATCAACGCCAGATTTCGCCTATGAGTAGGCAAGCGTGGTAAACGTGGTCTAGATTGAGGTGTAAACCTATACTGTAAGATCACATCCTCCAAAGTACTCCTTAATTGCTCACTTACCTGAATAGATATTTCACTCGTATCATCTTCTGTGTCAAGTGCAGTCTCGACTGAAGTTGCACTAATCGGAACCGTCTGTGCTACAGGCGACGGTGCCCTCGTTGACACAGGAGCTGGACGAGTAGATAATACATCCAGGCGCAGCCGATCAAGCACAGATTGATCCAACAATTTGCATCGTTGGATAGCCCGCACCTGATCCGAAAGTCGTTGAACGGAAACGGTAACTGTCGGTTGAAGAACCTGAAACAGAGGAAGCATCCTAGAACGATACGCTGTCAGGTTAGTTTCCCCGTCTGTGGCCTCATAGTACGCACGCATGACATGTTCATTTATTATTGGTGTCCACTTCATGCGACGCACTACACCACCGATAGCGGGAGCCACTGAGAGTGGGGCATGCCCCACTTGGGTCTCCAAGCTGGCCGGTGGTGGTCGACATCTCCGTCGCGCAGGTGTTAGTGGCGACCGCGTCGAAGGCCCAGACTCTTCACTCGACTTATTATTATTATTGGGTGCATCCATTACTATGCGAGAGACTAAAGATTTTATATTTTACTTATTTTTTGGAATATAGGAATTGGGTCGCATTTTTTTAATCCGCGAATAGTGAAAACGCGAATGAAGGAAGCGCGAATAAGGAGCTTTTACTGTATAGTTAAATTTAATAAAAAACACCTACCAAGTTCTGCCTTTTCTTTATTTTCTAATGTTTCACTACCTAAGGCTCAAATCACACCGAAATGGCAGCGGCTGGCAGCGCAGGGCAGCGGCGCGACTGCTCGCGGCAGCCCACGACTGCTCGCGGCCGCCCGCTACTGTTCGCACCCGACCGCGACTTGCCTCGTCATATTTCTATGCGCAGTTTACATGTAGACATTTAACAAGAAATCTTGTGTGTGCTTGATCGCTGTAATATTTTGACTTTTTATTGTAAAGGCACACGTGCTTTTGGACCAAATAAATAAGCTTTTCTTCGTGATCCATTTTGCATGACATGAACGTATCCGATGCAGTTCGAGGGAAGAGTGAGGCCTGCGGAGAGCGGGCGCGGTGGGCAAGAAACTGCCAGCGGCCGCCCGCGACTGCTCGCTCGATCAGTCGCGCGCCGCCGCCCGCCGCGTAGGAGTCGTCCGAGTGCTCGCGGCGTCGCGGGCGGCCGCGAGACTTTCCAAGTTTCTCAAGCGATACTATGTATTACAATATTGAAGATAAAGTTTAAAATCATATGACACTGAAAAAGTTCGCCGCTGCGCTGCCAGCCGCTGCCATTTCGGTGTGATTTGAGTCTAATATATTGGTCAGTTCAAGCCATAACTGCCGTTTAACGTCTTTATTAGAATAATCATTACATGATATATCCCATAAACCTCTTCTGCTTTCGACTTCGACTATGAACCTTTCCGTGTCGAAATGATCGGACATTGTAAAATAATACCACCCTGTAGCGATACACGTCTGGTCGCCGCGGCGGATGCGGTAGCACACTGAATGAATTTCAAAATAAAGTGATGATCTCGACGGCCACGTGAGGTCGCTGGTCGCGGGGCATGCTATTGCACGCCGCGGCCAAAGGTGGCCGCTGGTCGCCGGCCGCTAAGTGCGGAGGTCCATAAGCGATTGCTTATAAAATTCAGAACTCACTGGCCGCCACGACCTGGCCGCCGCGACCTGGTCGCTAGTGCGTTGGCGCCCTTACTCGTAGACTCGTTTTTCGAATAACTACTTACATATTAAAGCTTACTGTCAAATTGCAGCTGTACTGGATGAAACCTTTAGTAACGTCGTCTCGAAACTCAACCCAGACCAATTAAAATGGTTCTTGAGGATTATCCTCAAAGACTTGAGAATATCAATGAGTACCACTCGCATTTTAGGTCTTTTTCACCCCGACGCACCGGAATACTTAGAGAACTGTTCTGATCTGCTAAAGGTATGAACCTTCGCTTATAATTTTAATATATCTATTTATTTTAAGTCCGCTGAAAGGTTCCGCCGGCTGAAGGCCGCGTCCCCTCCTACGTCCATTGCCGGGCGTCTCTGGTACACACCCGGCACCAGGAGGTATTTCCAGTGGCGTCCGGCGGTAATAAGTCTTGTGTCGAAAGCTTTACCGGAAGAAATATAACTGCAGGTGGTGAATGTAAACTTTCATTTCAAACTCAAAATGTGGTCGGAGTGCATCCGTTTTCGACACTGGATTTTTGGGCTCGAATCCCGGGTCGAATCAAATACCTATTTGTGTGATCCACAAATGTCTGCATCGGAGTTTGTGTGTTTTCTATGTACATAGTATAATATGTATTATGTAGTATTTTAAAATGTAAGTACATTATATTATTATGTATGTTTATCAGTTGTTTAGTTCCTATCCAAAGCTTATAATTGGGCTAAATGACGTGTAAGAATGTCCAAAAATGTTTTTATTTTATTTATTAACAAAGATCTTATCCATCAGGTTTGTGATGAGTTCGGAGATGGTGAAGCACGGTCCCTGGAGCTTGGCATCCAAATGTTTTCAGCCGTGAGCCCCATGATGTCAGAACGTCTTGATGTTTTACGAATAGCTAAACTTTCCGCTGACTCCACTTTCCAAATTGAGAATAAATTCGATGGCGAAAGATTTCAAGTGAGTAAATAACTGTATCTACCTATAAAGAACTGAAGTACCTCCTATGCAAATTTATGGAACGAAGTTCCTTATCGCGCGTTGTGAAAGGGAGAAGGTGGGAAGACGGAAAAAATTAAGACCAAAAGTTGGAACGACACTTTTTGCTGTAGTTGTAAGCCGTGCGGCGTGCGCGTGTTTCTCTGTCTCTATATACAGGATGAATTTTTCAAGTGGGCTTGGATGGCCAAATCCGGAACTATAAGAAATAGCCAAAAATGCTCAAAGGAGTTGTATGTCGATAGCCCAGTTACTTATTAATTTTAATATGTAAAATGGTCCGCAAGGTTGACTCACCGTGTCTGGAAGATTTGTCTCTTGAATTACGCACACACTTCACTTTGAACAGTTTTTGGATTGTTAAATTATTTAACATTGATTATTTTGTGGAGAAAATTAGTTTGAACGTCTCAAAGATGGTGGTCGTAGTATGACACAGTGGCGCCACACAGGTGTTGCGGACGCCGGGTGAATGTCAGCTGACCATAGATTATAAAAGAATTATACATTTCCCCCCACCGAAATCCGCAAGGATTTCCCAGTTACGATACCAAGTTCGGTAGAATTTGTTAACCAGTTTGAGTGTAGGAGGATGTACAACATGTGTAATTGAATAAACAAATTATATATTGAGATATAGTGTAATTAAAGTTAGAACAATGGACTGTATAATGTATAAAAATAAAATAAACTAAACCTAAGTAAGGAATTATAGTTTAGTTAAAAGTTGTGATCGAGAGGCAACGGGCTTACTTTTGAAACTGGACGAGTTAGTTCGTTGCCGTTCGATGTTTTTAAACGAATTACACGGACCACGCCATCGGGGCCACTATGCAGTTTCGTAATTCTACCTAGTGCCCATTTGAGTGGCGGGGCATCTGAATTTATAAGCACAAGATCACCGAGTTGTAAATTGTTTGAAGAACTATGCCATTTTTGGCGCGTTTGTAAAGTATGTAAGTAATCTTGTTTCCAGAGTTTCCAAAATTGTTGAGACATCTGCTGGACAAGTTGCCATCGATTCAGTCTAGAGCCAGAAAGATCTGTAAGACTGTTCTCCGGTACAGACAGAAGCTCCCTACCTATGAGGAAATGTGCCGGTGTTAACACTTGAAATTCGGTCAGGTCGCTGGACAGCGCGCACAGAGGTCTCGAGTTCAGTACGGCTTCGACCCGTATGTATAGTGTGCCCAGCTCCTCGAATGATAACGCTCTGGTACCAATGGTGCGTCGTAAGAGAGCGCGGGCCCCCCTAATGACGGCCTCGTGGAGTCCACCGAAATTACTGCCCGTTGGGGGATTAAATTGCCAAACAATACCACGAGAGACAAAACCGTTATTGATATTAACCGATTCGTCGTTTAAAAATTTAGTTATTTCACTTAATTGTTTATTTGCTGACACGAAATTCGTACCATTATCTGAAACGATAGAATGGCACAAACCTCTCCTAGCTGTAAATCGATCGAACCATGCCAAACATTCCGTACTTAGTGATGATAACACTTCTAAATGAACTGCCCGTGTCGCACAACACACGAACACACAAAGATAGGATTTGGAGATGCGAGCGTTCCTACGCATTGACTCCTTTGTAGGAAACGGTCCGCCCATGTCTACACAAACAGTGTGAAATACATGAACATCCTGAGAGCGATATTTAGGTAGTTCGCCCATTAAGGGTTGTCGACTCGTAGGAGTTGCTCTGAAACAAGAAATGCATTGCCTAGTTCGCGACCTAATAGCATTACGAGCGTTGACGATCCAATACTTTTGTGTTAGTAGACTTTGAAGTGTGCGAGGACCCACATGTAAGTAAATTTTGTGGAAATGATCAATTAAAATCTTTGTGAAGTGGGCATCTTTAGGAAGTAAAAGAGGGTGCTTTTGTTGGTAAGATAACTCTGACTGGGAAAGTCGACCCCCCACCCTGAGGAAACAATCAGGGTCAATGAAAGGGTTGAGTTTCTTTAAGGAAGAATTACTATTACCACCCTTTACCAATGCCTGCATTTCACTACCAAAATAATGCTCCTGTACGGTTTTCACTAATATACTGTGGGCGCGCCTAGTGTCTGTCACGGTTAGACAGCCTGTACGCGCGCCTGAAGGCAGTCTACAGTTACGTATAAACTGATAGCATCGCGCTACCACATTGATCAATTTACTAAAACTAGAATACTTTTCGGTTACAGTGTAAAGCGAGCTGGTTGAATCAGCATCAGTTGACACTAACACAGTCTTGACGCACTTAAGTTCGGGCGGGTTGCAGTCACGAAACTCGTCCATGGTTCTAATTGGCCAGTGTAGGCGATCTAGATCGAGCCAGTCTGGTCCTGTGAACCATTCTCGCGTGGCTAGCAAGACTGACGGTAAAGCTCCACGAGAGCAGATATCGGCAGGATTGTTTACCCCACTGACATGATACTAACACTCACAGGGTACACTGTCATTAGTTTTAGACACCCTAGTAGAAACAAATGTTTTAAGTGTGTGACTAGGTGTATTCAACGAGTATTTTTGATTGGTTGATCTAAATAATAGCGCCACAGAATGTGTTGATAAGATCGCTGGTCAGGGTCCACGATAATCTGGCGATACATTTTACAGATGTCTGCAGACAAACAAACCTCGTAAAGACGAAAGTTAATTAGAAACTGGTTGACTGAATTCAGCGACAAACCGTTAGATGACTTACCTGACGCATCAAATACCACACGATGAGACGTAGTGGAACTGCTAGGCTTAATGATGCAAAAATGCGGTATGATGTAGTTCGATACCACATCCCGGGCATCACCAAGACAGGTCATATGTCCGAGGTCCTCGGATTCACGCATAAATTTATGGTACTGTATTTTAAGCTCAGGTTCTCTTTCTAATTTTGACTCTAAGTTACGAAGTCGCCGAGCTGCCATTGGACTCGAGTCTCCCAATTCCACCGACTCACGAAACGGATACCTCACTATATACCTACCTACCCGAAGTGTCACGCCTGTGGCCTTTCGCGAACAAGTGTTCTGCCTGCTCTTCATCCGGACTTAGCGGTACGTTAGATGGTACTTCTTCTGTTTCCTAAAACGCTCGCACAACTTGTTCAATTGTGGAAAACGCGCAGAAAGAGTCAGAGCGATTCGCGTTGGTAGTTGTAGGATCCCTGGAGTGACAGATGTCTGTCTGCCCCACAAGAACATAAACGAAAATGGAGCTCATAGCAACAGGTAAACCAGATTCTCGCGGAAGTATCTTTTGACCGTCATAAATATATGGAAACAGATCTCAGCCGAGTAACATATCTATAGCCGCAGGTCGATAGTACCCTGGGTCAGCTAACCTTATATGTTGAAATTCTGTAACAATCTTATCGGGTAGTGGCAGCGTCCGTCTTCAGTACAGGACCTGGAGAATGTCGTGGTTTAACATTGCATGTAGTTAAACCGAAATCCTTGACCAAACTACCACCCAGCCCAATGGGTTCAAAGTGACATTGACGTCGCGTCAGGTTTAAACGTTTTGCGCAGTTTTGAGTTATGTAGCTCGTCATGGCGCCGCCGCTATCAATTAAAGCACGTACGGTGTGGAACTGGCCCCAACAATCTGCGACGTGTATAATAGCGGTGCCGAGCAAAACTGTCAAGTTAGCCGAGCACGTCAATGCTACTGCACTAGTATTCGAATTTGCAAGAGAATCTATGTGCAATGTGTGATGATGCTTATTTTTGCACACTGTACATCGTACCGTAGACGGAAAGTTGTTTGATCTTATCGAGTCGCTGCGCCGGTGTCAGATCGATGTAGTCAGTGCATCGATAAATAGAATGCATCTTTGTACAGTACAGACACTTAATGGATTTCACTGACATAACACTTTTGTCTGTACTTGTACTTGTAACAGCTGACGACAAGGTCGTTCGCTGTGTTTTCCTAGGTTTTATGGTAGACGGTTGGCTACTACTCGAAGAACCAGGAATGTGTCCAGCCATCTCGAGAACACGTACGTATTTCTCCACGAATAGTATTAATTCCTCATAAGTAGGTATCTCAGACTGTCCTATCTCTTTTTCTAACTCGCGCCTAGTGACGGAGTCTAAGTTACGCAAAGCGACATAAAATTCATTCTGTATAATTATATATATATATATATATATATATATATATGTATATGTATATATGTACAGGTGTTACGTAAGGGTTCTATCAACCCGAAGACAACCCCATCAGCTGGTCGACCAGAACCCGTTTCGATATGTGGCGTCCGCCGAAGAAGAAACAAAAATTCATCAAAAAATTTAAAAAGATATTTCAAATCAAAACAAACGTGTCCCAACGCTACGGCTTGACGTAGCTACTATTACTAGACAATGAACGCGTGGTACGTATGTACAATGCCCTTGGCGGTGGCGCGGGCGTCGCGGTGGCGTGTGCGTCCTTAAAGGTTTATATTTGTTTATGTAAATACCTACTCTCAAATACTTAATAGAGTACTAGCTAGTACACATTGCCCACTATCAACAATAATCATTCTTATTGGTAGACGGAATACCGCTAACATTGGCACTATCACAAGGTTTTTTGAACAATTGTCAAAGTTAGATGTTAAACAGGTAATACTGTCCGCATTACCCTATAGTAAATCTCATACGCAAAACGAAAACTATATTAGATACAAAATTAATATGAAGCTACATACTTTGACTACACATTGTAGGAATGTAGAATTATTTCACTGTAATATTGTATTGAATAATAATTATATCTTGACATGTGATAGTTATTTACTATCAAATTTGCAACGACAGGTAGCTACTTTGCTAGCTAATTTCGTATTGAGTCAAGCCAAATTATTGGCTTATCAACCTGCTTTTATTGAGCAGAATAATATTGACATAGACAGTTTGGAGACAATCCAACAAAAAAACTAGTTTGTAAGACAACAGATAATAAATCTAGCAATCTTTATTTTAAATATATGTCTGAAGGTAAGGGACCTGTGGCCTTTGGGGAAATTGAGCCGACCCCTAGTAGTAGTATGTATGGGGGTGAACGCAAATCTGTTGAGCATAACATTATGTCTAGTAGTTTAAGCATAGTACACCAAAATATTCAAGGCTTATCTGATAAACTTTTAGAAATCGACCTTTACATTAGGGACCACAATGTTCATATTTTTTTGTATAACAGAGCATTGATTAAAAGACCACGAATTATTGTTCAACAGTGAATTTTACTCACTTATTAGTGCGTTCGCAAGAAAGAAGGCTATTCGTGGTGGCTCCCTAATATTCGTGTCTAATAATATAAAATGTAAAGAACGTAAAGATATTGTTGCTTTTTCTGTAGAGCGCACTATGGAATTGTCCTGTGTTGAGCTTGAGCGACTCATTGTCCTCTGTGTCTATAGCCCACCGGATTGTGATTACGATTCATTTGAGATAGTAATGGAAAATGTATTGAAACAATTGTGTCTTAGTAAAAAGCATGTTGTGGTGTGTGGTGATTTTAATGTTGATGTACTTGTGCAGTCACCTAAATGCATTAAATTTATCAATTTATTCAGTTCCTTCGGCTTACAACACTTATTTTCAGAGCCAACTAGAATCACATCACATTCTGCAACATGTCTAGATAATATATTTTGCAACTGTGAACTCCTGACAAAGGAGGTATTAAGTAACTTCAAATCTGACCATCTGGGGCAGAAGGTCGTATTTCCCGGCTAAAGGAAAAAAAAATTCATGTAGGCCAATGAGTACATATCGCCTAGAACGATTTAATGAAAGCGTTTCTGCAAAAGTTGCTGGTATTGACTTTAACCAGGTTGATCCAAATAACTTATATGAGTCCTTCGCAGGAGTCGCCGTGCGCCGAGCCATCAACATGATGCCCCTGGTTGGGGGCGAAACACGTGACGAGGCTTTTTATTATTTTATGCACGATAACACAACTCTCATATTTATTCTATTTTCAAAATTATTTCTCTATTCTTTCGGCCTAAGTGGGTTTGGAAGGCGGACTTGTGCATGAATAAATATGAGGGTTGGGTAATTTGCATGTGGCGGAATATTGCAAAGTAGTTAGATTTATTTAATTTAACTATGGACTTCCGAAAAGTAACGCCTAAACGATAGTATTAACTTTATATGAGTCCTTGTTTAATACAATTAAATCTGAGTTCGACAATATATTTAAATCAAGAACTTTGTATAAAAATGGAAACCTCCAGGTCTGTGACTGGGCAACCACTGGCATCTACAAAAGTAGAGCTAAGTTGTATGAATTATATGGTATGAAGCAATGTAATTTTAATCCTGATTTTATTCAGTATGTTAAAGATTATTCTAAAACTTTCAGAAAAGCGTGTGTTGCTGCCAAGTCATTATATTTGAGTAATAAGATTAAACAGTCCAACAATAAAGTCAAAACGACTTGGAATATAATTAACGCTGAAACCGGTCGCCTAAAGCCCCGTGACAATGACTTTGAATTAATTATTGATAATAAAGTCATTAACAAAGAACCAGATGTAGCACAAACCTTTAATATTTTTTTTATAGACATACCCGCGAATATGACTAGCTCCTTGAATTCTTGCCCAGTTAAAGCTCAACGTATGCTGGAAAGCGGCATGAATCAGTGTCATGTCTCATTTAGCTTTGAATATGTAAACCCCAATGATATTATAAAAGTATTCAAGTCGCTTAACTCAAAAAAGACAGCTGACTTGTGGGGTATTTCTGTAAAATTGCTTCAGTCCATTATTGTGAATATATCTCCACATCTAGCTGCAATATTTAATAAATGTGTCAATAGTGGAGTGTTTCCCGATCTCATGAAATACAGTAAAGTGATACCTTTATTTAAAACTGGGTCAAAAAGCGACCCTGGTAATTTTAGACCAATTCCAATACTACCTGCCATTAGTAAAATTTTTGAAAAAATTATATTACAGCAATTACAATCACATTTTAATTCAAATATGCTACTACATAATGAGCAGTATGGATTCACAAGAGGTCGTTCTACCATTCACGCAGGGGTAACGCTTCTGAAGCATATTTTCAATGCCTGGGAGAATAAGCAAGATGCCATTGGTATATTTTGCGATCTCTCCAAAGCTTTTGATTGCGTTGAACATAATACCCTATTACGGAAACTCAATTATTATGGTATCAGAGATTCGGCACTGGACCTAGTTGCCTCATACCCCAGTGATAGAATACAACATGTTCGTTACCGTTCTATGTACAGAACTTATGCGACATTATTCTATTCGCCGATGATACATCACTTATTTTTAAAGTTGATCGCAAGCTGAGGAATTTTGACGAAGTAAATAGTTAACTTGCACTAGTTCTGGATTGGTTTACAACCAACAATTTACTTCTGAACGCAAAAAAGACTAAGTGTGTTAGATTTAGTATGCCTAATGTTCAGAACTACGTTACTAATATTATTTTGAACGGTGATACCCTTAATCTTGTGGAATCAACCGTATTTTTGGGTATTACTCTCGACAGTAAATTACAGTGAAACGCCCAAATATCGGGTCTTGCAGGGAAACTTAGCTCTGCGGCTTTTGCTATTAGTAAAGTCAGACAGCTCACGGATGTAGAAACTGCCAGGCTGGTTTATTTTAGCTATTTTCAGTGTCATGTCGCATGGAATTTTACTGTGGGGCAAGGCAGCTGATATAGAGATCATTTTTATACTCCAAAAGCGAGCTATACGTGCGATTTATAAACTGAATGCACGAGTTTCTCTTAGAGAAAGATTTAAAGAAATTGGCATTTTAACAGTTGCATCACAATATATATATGCGAATATTATGTTCGTTAAACAGAATATACATTTATACAGTATGAACAGTGACAAACATGCAATAAATGCTAGAAATAAGCATAAATTGGTTGGGACGTATTATCGTTTACAGAAGGTTCATGACTCCTTTGCAGGATTTGGTGTGCGTTTTTATAACAAAATTCCTCTAAACATTATGAACCTTCCTTTAAATAAATTCAAAGTGGCTGTTAAGACACACCTAAAAAAAGCATATTATACTATTAAAGATTATTTAAACGATACAGAGAAATGGCAATGAGTTGCTTGCTCATCACTCGAGCTACATAGGGGCTACTTCTGTTTGAAATGTTGTTTTATTGCTGAAACTCACTTATTATTGTTAAATTATTATTATTATGATATTGTAAGGTATGGGCACTTTGAGATTATGTGGCACCTTTAACTAGTATTTAACTTTTTTTGTGAATAACAGATTCATAATTTTTAAGTTCACTTGGTCCACACATAGTCACGTACTGCCCTTGCCCTCTTTTTGTTGTTGTAGCAGAATCATTGTATTTACTGGCGAATAAAAAGAGTGGCCGTGAGTTTTTCTTGCTAGGTTCTTTCCTCACAGGCTCTACCTATTGCCTTGCGAATCTGGCGGTAAATGTAAACGTAGAAGCATTTTCTTTTTCTGACGTTCATAAGTGTTACTTTGTGACCTACATGAATAAAGATTTTTTGATTTTGATTCGATTTTGAAAATTTTGACCAATACATAGTTATGTTTCCCCAGATCAGCTGATTTTAGCTAGTGTTGTTTAAACAAGTGTGTATTTTATTCGGTAATAATGTTTTTTATGATGAACTTTTTTTCTTCTTTGGCGGTCGCCACATATCGAAACGGGTTCTAGTCGACCAGCTGATGGGGCTGTCTTCGGGTTGAGGGTTCCCTTATGTAATAATAAAAAAAATATTATTATAACTTGAAAAAAATAAAGGAACTTCGTTCCATCCGGGTGTCCCTTGACACCTCTCAAGTTTTTTTATTTTTTTTTTATTTATTAAATACTAGTGGACGCCCGCGACTTCGTCTGCGCAAGGTTACTGTTTGTACTTCTAGTAGTCTAATTGTGCTTAAACCGAAATTCATCTGTTCTGCGATTTCGGGGTGAAGGCGTAATAACCAACATAGTTGTTAGGCAGGTACCTATATAAAGTTAAAAGTTTAGTTAAAGGTTAAAAGTTAAAAGATTGTCGCTCGTCAAGCTATGTTCAACTGTAAGTGCGAGCGCACACCGTAGTCACGACATATTTTTTAAAATTCCGTGGCCTAAGTCCGCGGTCGCTCTAACGTCCGCTGCCGGGCGTCTCTGGTTACTAACAGAACGTATTTCCAGTGGCGCCTGGCGGACCGTAGTCACGACTGTCGAAAGTATGTCTAAAGACATTTATTACTTCATTAGAATATAATGGAGATCCGCACACTTGAATCAAAACTGTATTTGGACTGACTAAACTGTCTATCACACAGACAAAACAGCTTTTAGATAGCTTTAAGACAAATTTGTCTGTGTGAGGCAAAACTGTCTATAAACTGTCAAGACGTTAGTTTGTGATTTGATTACTGACTCGATTTGACCTTTTTCTAAACGCTAAAGTGTTTTTAATACTTTACAATATTTATCGCTAAAACGAAAGGCTGATTTTGTCGAAAGTTAAGTAGTTACTTAATATACCTACTTATTACACCTGAATGTACCAGATTCAAAATTTGAAATTATATGACCACTTTGACTATGTATATTGATTTAATGATAATGTAGACTGAAATGAATTCATGTTCATTTTGGGTTGTATGTTCAATTTATGGGTTGGAAACCTGAAATAAATGAATTTTATTTTATTATTTTACTGTGCCAGTCCATCTTAAAGTACCTATAGTTGATTTTAACGTCTTTCCGCGGAGGTTTGAAAGGGGCGCATTGAAATTTTTATTTTACATCTAACTTTTGTGACGTAGGTGCACATGGAAAACGGAGTATTTGAATACTTTTCAAGAAGAGGCTATAAGTTTTCTAGTAATTTTGGCAATTCCTATGAAAGTGGTTTGTTAACGTCTCATTTGAAGGGTGTCTTTAAACCAGAGGTCACCAGCTTCATATTAGATGGCGAGATGATGGGGTGGCATAAAGAGTATAAATATTATGCATGTAAAGGTAAATAAAACTTTATACTATACCGCTCTAACCTTTACCATTGGGTTTCTATATTGTATAGAGGGCGAGTGTCCCACGTTTTCTTCGTTCCGTCTATTAAGCGGCTCTGGATATAGGTTGCCCTGTATAAGTGCGCGTTTCACTAGCGGCGCCACATAACATTGAAACACGTCAAAAACAAGATCTGAGAACAATAACTACATACAAATAAATTAGTTACATTTTTTGCTACATGCCAATTTAAACTGGGAAAGCTGTAGTGACATTACGTCATCGTCGACTGTTCGACATTTCTGACTTTCTGACTGGTTTTTAGCGCTCTATATACAGTTGCTCTGAGATCTTTACCCTCAAATATTATAAGGGTGGTAAAAGGACCTTATTATCATCTCCAGGGCTCAAGTCTTCATGACTTGAGCCCTCTTCACACACAGGCGATGTTCCGGAAAATATATCCAAGTTATTGTTTATTTCTATTCACTTTGATGGTCCCACCGAGTCCCACTTTATACATATCCCACTTAATATTGGACGAGACGCACTTTGTATCTACAACCTTGTCTGTCTGCTAGCAGGTGTAGATATGGCCCCTTATATCCCTATGCATTACCTACAGAGATCGGAATAGATTAAACATACTTTGATTGTATCCAAATAAAGACTATTATTATACACAGGAATGGCTTTTGACGTAAAGAAGATCACAGAACATTCAAAATTTCGACCGTGCTTCTGCGCCTTCGATATTTTGTCATACAATGGAAGAACTCTAGCGGGACCACCAGACAAGGGCGGGTTAGCCCTAAAAGAAAGACTTTCATTGTTAGACGAACTGTTTACTAATGTCACTGGCGTTATACAGCATAGTGAACGTCAAATTGTTAAAGAGAGGTAAGCTTGGTGAACTAAAGGATACCATTAAAAGATCTCTTGCAGGCCGCCTGTCAAGCCTTGATTTTGCGGCCACCTTCAACCTTATCAACTAACTCACAGGTCGATATCCTACGGCGGCCTGCAGGCGATCTTTAGTTAGTGTGTTGGTCCTTCTAATGTATATTTGATCAAACTTCTGTATTTTCTGAATTGGTATTTTAGATAAATATATTAAGGTTCTTACCTATTATCTATAAATCTTCTTATTTTCTTCTTCTCTTCTCTCATAAATAAAAATGAATCGCCGTTCTTGCTAAAACTCGAGAACGGCTAGACCGATTTTCCCTATCTTGGTCCCAAAGTAATCGTAGAAGTTCTTGGAAGGTTTAAAAGACGGTACGAAGTTCGCCAGGACAGCTGGTCTTCTATATAAATAAAAATGAATTGCTGTTCGTTTGTCCCGCTAAAACTCGGGAACGGCTGGACCGGTTTGGCTAATTTTGATCTTGAAATAGTTGGAAAAAGTTTAAGGAAGGTTTAAAAGGCGGTACGAAGTTCACCAGGACAGCTAGTAAGTTAATATAAGTTTATTCTTAATTCTCTGAATTTATTTTATTGCCAGGTCTGAAATACAGGATGCTCTAGAAAAAGCTAATAGAAACCAGGAGGAAGGTATTGTGGTGAAGGATATTTCATCATACTACCTTCCCAACAAACGGAATGCTGGCTGGTACAAAATAAAACCCGAGGTTAGTACATTATACCACCCATACCAGGGCTATGTCACTCGCCTAACAATCGCAAAAAATACGTGACGTCTGCTAAAACTTGAAGTTGTAACTCAGTAAGGGTTGTCTCTTGTTTGTGACACGGCATTGACCATTGAGTTGATATTGAGGCATTAACGTCATAAATATTGGTCAAATTATGCTGGTATATGTTTTACTTTACTGGTCAACCCTAACGTTCGAATGATGTTCTCTGTAAACAAAAGAATGTGCTATAATTAACGCCGGAGGATTCCCTAAGTATTCTGTGCCCATACTAAGTAGAATTTAAAATACCTACTACAAATTCTTCTCTTTGAACATATTTTAGTTTGTTTCTCTTTATTGACTAGGCTTTTATTTAACTTGCAATGTATGTATGTTTGTTCGGGTGGAATCTAGCAACTCAATTTTGAAGTAAGCTGAAATTTTGTATACACATTCGGTTTGAATGATACATGCTTAATAGAATAGAATAGAATGGAATAGAATAGATAGAATAAACTTTATTGTACACCAATACAAATAAATATGAGAAATATCGTGTGAAAATGTACAAATGGCGGCCTTATCACTAAAAGCGATCTCTTACAGGCAACCTTTGGATGGACATAAATGGTAAGAAATAAGATGTGAAAGTGGGTAGTCATTGGAACGTAATTATTTTGTCACTTAATTCCATGTTTTATCATAAATTGTTTTTTAATTTGTGGAATATTAATATGGGCGGGTAGTCTGAAATAAAGATTATTTTCTATTATAGTACACAGAAGGAGCTATGGAAGACTTAGATCTCGTTATAATAGGTGCTGATGAGGCGGCTGACAAAAGGCGCGGTCGTGCCAAGAGCTTTCTAGTCGCATGTGCTGATGGTGCTGAGCTTGGTAAGTTACGTTACATAGATTGCACACATATGGGAATGGAGTCGGCTTTCCAGTCTAACTGCGATTCGGCTGAACTTATTATATTAATATTTTTTTCCGTGAAGCGACTGCCATCTGACCTCCACAACCCATGGGCGATATCGAAGTTCTGTAGTTAGACCGGTCGGATTTTTGATTCAGGGCTCCAACTACCCCTAACGACTGCCATAGATGTTCGTATGACAACCGGGACCGACGGCTTAACGTGCTCTCCGAGGCCCGGAAGGGTCTCAATGTCTTAAGAAATGGTCACCCATCCTAAGACCGGCCTGACTAGATGTTGCTTAACCTTTGCAATGTATTAACATTGGCAGTTACCACTAGACTACGAGCCCTTTAGAGTTCGTAAGACAACACTAAAATGCTATATTATCTGTTCTATACACGAATATTTTATGACTACCAGAAAAAAATCAGGGAAGTGATAGGTATTCGATACTAAACCCATCCATGCTATAAAAAAAGAATAAAGTAGTTATGTATTTTTTTCCCCTAAAACCACCTAATATTTGTTCACTACGTAAAATAATTTACTCAATAGATTTTCTTTCATTCATTCTACAATCGGCGCGCGGCGCGTGTACCCCGTCTCGCCACGTACCGCACCGCGTTACACGTGCCCTTTGAAACGCATGCCAAATGACCTTCAGTTTTAATTTAATTTCGATCATAAATGCAGTTCCGGTTGTGACGTCTCGGTGTGCGCACGCTTCCCCATCGATCAATCCCAACTAATACTATCGAGATGTGGCGTACCAATTTACCAATCGCAAATTAATACCGTAATTAATGTTACGTACATATTATATATCCGGTGAAAATGTGAGTGCCGCTTTACGGATGTATAGCTATCTCTACCCGAACGCCCGACAGCCAAATTACTCCACGATGTGGTAGTCCACCCCACTACCTCAATACGCAATTTGAAGGCAGGTGGATAGGACGGGGGGGCTCCGGTCGCGTGGACCGCTCGGTCCTCGGATCTGACGCCAATGGACTTTTTGGAGTGAAATGAAACGTAGAGTGTATGTCAGTGAACCCAACACCCGTGAGGACCTCCGACAAAGGATAATTGACGCCTTCGATGAAATCCGGCAACAAAGAGACATTCTCCTCAGTTTGAAATCGAACTTATTAAAGCGGGCTCGTTTATGCATCCAAAATGACGGAGGACATTTCGAGCAACAACTAAAGTACTTGTAGTGGTAAATCTTTCACGTATTAAATACATAACTTTAGTACCTGCCAGTTGATTAGGTACTTACCTATTTAAATTTAAAATTACCTACTTAATGAAACAGTACCTAGGTACCTACCTATCATGTTTTATCTGCTAGATAGGTAGGTAATTTTCCCAAACATTTCTTAAAAAGCTATTAAAAAATTACTGTCACAAAACTCAAACCCCTATGATGAACATTTTAACTAGGTACTTAACCATACAATAATCGTAGTTGTGTTTGACCTTGAAGACTGTGGCGTCTCGCATCGCCATTTTAAGGGCCCAGACCGCGCACGGATAAAGTCGATTTTGAGCGACAGCAGCGCTATTGTTGCCCGAATCATCCGACGGGCGGGTGAATGACCCAGAGAGCGCGATTTTGAAAATGTTTTGCGACAAACGTTCCACATTGAGTTATTGTTATTGAAGTTGAATATTTACAGCATAACAAAAATGTTGAATTATTGGAAATAAACGACTGCCTATTTGTAAAATATTCCAAGAGTAGTTTTCGTTATAAAATGATCCTAATTACTAGATAAATAAATAAGAGTAGTTTGAGACACAATTTTTATGATTTTCTATTTATAATAAACAATCAAGAGCAGGTCCGGACTGACCTTTTTGTATTCTACTTACCTAAAATTCCAACTACGAGTACCTATGTATTTATTTGTAATTTTACTACCAAAGTTTATTCTTATTTCGTAAAATTTTCATTCAATAAAATAATTGCAAATTCAGTAGGAAGTACGGTCGAAATAACATCACGCCTTTCCTCGCTAGTGTTTATATCTACGCAAGGAAATGTGCCTATTGCGTAAACTCAAATACTTTTTGCTTACGATCACCTCGCAATCTAAAAAATCTTCTAGGGTTGTACAAAAAATTGTCAATAAATGAAACACAAGTATAAAAATGGTTCATATAATTAAAAGTAAACAAAATCGCAAAATTAAAAGTAAACAGAGTCGCCACCTAAAAAGCGTGCTAGGGTTGTACAAAAATTAGTTATAAACAAAAATGAAATTTATAAATTATTCATATACTTAATTAAACGAAAGTAAACAATAACAAAATATGAGTTTAAGAGTTTCTAATGTTTTTTTCATTTTAATGATTACTGATCAAATTCTGATTTCTACTAATTTGATGATAAAATCAATTGCTATTGCAAAACCTATCAGAATGAAAATGTTACCAGCTGCCCGATTCACGTAATAAAAACCGTAGCGTAGTGACTTAAAAATGTCACTTCGCACACTTTTTAACCGACTTAAAAAAAGAAGAAGATTCTCAATTCGCTGTATTTTTTGAACCGATTTTGATGATTATTTTTTTTATTTGAAAGCTGGTGATCCCGTGTGGTCACATTTTAATTTCATTAGGATCGGACCTTGGGTTTACACCAGGTAACTCTTCAAAATCGTATAGGAATTGTATAGAAATTGAGCTATTGGAAGATTTATGACAATCCAAGACTAGATAAGTAAGTGCGTTAAAAACAGAAAACCAAAAGGCGATTTCTAAGTTTCTAAGTTAAAACGACTTTTGAACTGGCGTGTTTACGTGAATCGACCGGCTGGGTAGTTAAGTTACCTCAGTCTCTTTCAAAATCATTAGACGTTCTTCTCTTTCAAAACACGTAAAGCTCTTTCTTTCCTCTCTTTCATAGCCTCTATGACATTGGGCGGGTCACGAATAGGCATGCTTCGTGACTGCCGAGGATCAACTAATTCTGGAAGGAGGCAATCGTAATAAAATCTAACTAATTTCATCTCCATTTTCTCCTTCCAAAATTTGTCGTCCATTTCTATAATATAAACTTTCATAGGTACAGTAGCACCAAACCAGATGCCAAGCATGCAAACGTTTCTTTTAGTTATATGTAGCTGTCCCTGAATTTGGAAATACCAGTAATGATTTTTATTTATGACATAACCCTTGGAAGCCTTGTCCTTAACCCAAAAGGTATGTTTGGCCATTGCTTCATCAAGAGTCATGCCAGCTAAAGAATGTGGGCACTTAATTTCAATTAAACCGTTTGCATAAATGCCATCTGGTGTAGTACCAAGAAATTCATATTGATCGTCGACGAACAAACCGCAACCTTGTATACTAATATTCTCTTGAATTTCTAACTGTCTAATTGCAGTTTCTTCGTTTTCGATACCGTACCGTACAGCAGGCAAACTGGAGATATTACTACCATAAACGATTTTACAAACAAGAGCAGCACAACTTGTGCTCTCTCGTTTTTTACAAACTTCCCCGAACGATGATGAGGTTAGTAATTTTCTCCTTGTACTCATCCACTCAGCACTACTTCTTTGCAAATGGTCGACCTTTCAAGCTCCTCTCTTTCAGCACAAGACAACTTTAAATCAACTAAAAAAGATGACTTGGCTTTCTCATATAATTCTGGACTCAGATCAGGTTTTTCGCAGTTTGGTCCATAGTGAGCGTCTTTCGATACAGCGCTGTGGCTTTTTTTCAATCTTAATTTAGGTTTAGCAATTAAACGGTTTCTACGATTACTATTTTCCACTTTCGCGATCAAAGGATTAGGACTAGATTTAAATATGACTTCATGAGTTTTACTATGAATCGATCCCGTATTAAAAGACACAACAGCAGCTGCGCATCGGCCCGCATAAGAACCACGGGAAGAATAATTTACACGCTTACCCCCAACTAATTTGGCAATTACTCCGTTAAAACTTTCAACTATATTACTTGTGCAATTATGAATTAAACTTCTAGAATGATATGACAGTCTTTTACTTAAAATTTCTACCGCGTCCATTAATCCGCATCCAACAATTGCTGGAATTAACCCAACAGGTTCTATTCGACGAGTGTCAGGTCTACAAAAATACTACTTGCAATGTTGGTGATTACCAAATACGTGTTGTGGACCATTTAGAATATCTTCACTAAGATTTTTTATTTTTTCTT
Source organism: Nudaria mundana (assembly GCA_963556515.1). Taxonomy (NCBI): domain Eukaryota; kingdom Metazoa; phylum Arthropoda; class Insecta; order Lepidoptera; family Erebidae; genus Nudaria; species Nudaria mundana. The sequence continues at coordinate 7,224,794 of OY748287.1, read as the reverse complement.
CGAGTGACTGATTTTGATCCCCCCAATATTTAATCGCGCATTTTACACCCGTTCTTAAACGCAAATACCTTTCTTTTAGGAATTTCCGCAACTCGCAAGGATACTTAGTGTCTTTCGACAATTTCTCCAAGCTATTGCAGTAGTTTCGTAAAAGATGATTTTTGCATTCAATTTTCTCTACTATTAAATTATCGTACGGACGCGAATCTAATATTTTTTTATAAGTACTGGAATCGCCGTCTGCTACAAATTTATTATAAATTACACCGTGATCAACAAAGGAACGTTTAAACCCCTCAACTATTATGGTCGATTCCATCCCGGTAGATGATCCTGAATAATTCTTGAAACAATGGTGTTCCGGGGGCTGACTGTTGTTCTTTGCGGCTCGTGCACAGACTACGCAGTATTTATTTTTAACTCCAAAAAACAATACTTTATTAGTTTTAATGCCAATTATCGCAGCTGCGCCGGATAAGGCGGAAAAATTCTTACCATAAGATCTCTTGCTCCAACAACCGTCAACAGCAACAGATATTAATGGTGTACCATTTTTATCAACACTACCTATAGACACTGCGTACTCCGCTTCTTCCTTGACAGCTTCTGCCATGGAATGTGCTGCTGTCTTTTCCCACCAATCGCAAACCGTATTATTAATTTCATTGTACAATGAAGGTGACATGATTGGTAGGGCTACTGCGGCACTTAATGTTTTTAACTGAGAGTAGCTCCCACCAGATGATATGATACCAGACACAATTTGATGATTCACTTCCATGCTATCTTCTTTCTTTTCAACCAAACACACAGTAAATTTCATATTACACATACTACATTTTATGATGAGTTTTGAGTCCAGACCAACTTTTACTTCACCTATTATACTGAGGTAACTTAACTTACAATCCATTGGACCGTGGTCCCCTATGGCCTGAAGAGCTTTAAAAAAAAAAGAAATATCCACTACTCTACGCCCAACTTCCACTTCATCCACCTTTCCCTCTTGACGGTTGTCAATAACTAGTTCCTGTAAAGAAAGATAATGGCTTGATTTTTATTATAAAAAATAATTCAAAAGGTATGGGCCAAATTTCTTCAAACATAGCTAAGAACTCCCTTAGAATACATCTTTGAAACACAGAACACTAGATCAAAATCTTAAACGTTTTTATCAGTCTTCGTCAATTATGAAAGTGAATAAATAAACATAATAAAAAACTGGTTGCTTGTAAAGTCGGTTTAGGACGATAATTTTATCGGATAACGTCATAATATTATTCTCCATCGCTTGTACTGCGCTCTCGCTTGACCCTAGCGTGACATAATGTGACACTTTTTTGTGCGTGTTGCCGGTGTTCATCGATTTATAAGACGTTATCACGTCATAAATTTAATAAATCCGACTATATGCATAAAAACTCAAAAGGTAAAAAGAAAACAAGTCTACGGTCTTGAATTATGTTACATAAAAATAAATAAGAACACTATTGTAATAAATCGAATTCAACAGTTGAGACCCATTGAAATCCTCACAGGCTCGAAGATATTCCTGACTAGCTAAATATTTCTTTAGAAATAGGCCCCGACTGCTAAATACGCTATATTACAATGGTGTTGTTATTTATTTTTATTACACATTTTCATTTTTGAATCTGTCGGGTTTTAACATTTTTATTGTTTATTTATTTATATTCATAACTGACGAAGACAAATATAAAAGTGCAAAAGAATTCATACAATATTATGTTCGTGATGAACAGAAATTATAAATTTCCTTTACGCTATACGTATTGGTTTTTTATGGCGTCACTTATTCTATGTCACTCGGGCTTAGAAGACAATTCTAATGATACTAAAAACATTAAAATCGGTTCAATAATTTTGAACTTATCGTGCCACAAAGATATATTACTTAGTATTTTGGGTGCAAAGGGGCTCTACCAACATCTATAGGGCCCCAGCGACCTCACCTGCTAGTGGCGCACCTGCTGATAAACGGACGAGGCTCGTTAATTTACGGTACCTATGGAGAGGCTTCGGCCCCTACGTGGGTACCAGGTGGTACAACAGTGTTGGTCCGGGGGGGTACCACCGTGCAGCTGTGCTAAAGCCCCCCAAGTAACCCAGCCCAGGCTGGGTTGCGTTAGGGGTTCAGCAGCTGCACCGCCGGGCCCGGGGCGATGTATGGTGCAGCAGGCATGGGACCAGTGGGGGCGAAACGGAGTCTAGTGTGGGTGGTGTGGGTCGATTCGCCGGCCAGGGAGACCCTTAGCAACGGCGTTGCCGCGGCCGCCCGCAACACAGTCATGGGGCCCGCCTGGGGCCAACCACCCCAGGAGGCTGCCCCACATGTTGCGCATAATCCTGATGTGGGATCGCCGCTCCGGGTGGTAACCGGTGTGGGGTAGCGGCGGCCTTGCATCAGGGGGGTTTGGGAGCCCTTCCGTCCGGCGAGTCGGCTCCGACCTAACCACACGGTTCTAGACAAAGCTAGCTCCTGCGCTTTGTCACTTACTGCTGCACCAGATGTCGCCCTGTCTTCACGCTTCTTCTTCAAAATCTACAATGGCAGTGCAACAAAAAAGAAATAAACGTTACACAGCGGCCCTAGGAAACCCCACAACTTCACATTTCGAGGTGGAGTTCACTAACGTCCGTGGACTCCATGCGAACCTCGATACCGTCCACCACCACCTTGAGACGGCACGGCCCGCTGTGATGTTCCTCACGGAGACACAAATACGCCGCCCTGACGACACGTCTTACCTGTGTTACCCCGGCTATGTCATCGAGGAACAATTTCGAGACAAAGCCGGGGTGTGCGTGTTCGTTAGGGCGGATGTTTGCTGCCGCCGGTTGCGCTGCCTAGAGAACCCCTCCAATTCCGTCCTTTGGCTGCACGTAGACCATGGCTCTACGAGCCAGATCTACGTGTGCGTCTACCGATCCCACACAGGGGATTCTGAGACAACAAAGCTCTTCCAGTACCTCAGCGAGACGGCTGATGAAGCGCAGGTGCGGTTCCCGAACGCTGACCTAGTATTTCTGGGGGACTTCAATGGCCATCACATTGAATGGCTGGGGTCCCTCAAGACTGTTCATGCGGGTAGAGCCGCCCATGCGTTCGCTCTCTCCCACGGTCTGACCCAGATGGTATGCGGGATCACCCGGATACCAGACAGGTCAGATCACGCGCCCGCTCTGCTGGATCTACTGCTGACGAGTCGCCCAGCCCAGTACAGTGTTTCGGTAGGAGCCCCACTGGGTAGTTCCGACCAATGTGTTGTTCACGCTGGCATGAAGGTGTCACCTCCTGCACGTCCTGTACAAACGTCACGACGACTATGGCACTACTCGTCAGCGGATTGGGACGGTCTACGCGATTATTATGCGTCCGTCCCCTGGAGCCAGCGCTGCTTTGTAGGAAAGGCTCCTACGTATAGTGCTTCTGCTATTGCTGGCGAGATCAGTTTAGGGATGGATTATTACATCCCTTTCACTGATGTCACCAGTATCCGCAGAGCCCGTCCCTGGTTCGGGCGAGATTGTGCCAAAGCTGTTCGACAAAAACAGTCGGCATATCGCGCCTGGATCAGGGCCCGGGCTGTGCGCGACCCAAACGTGGGCCACCTCAAAGCAGCGTACAACCGGGCCACAAAGTCGAGTAAGAGGGCCTTTAAGAGAGCGGATGCCCAGCGCGTCGCGCGGCTTGGTCAGGAGCTCACTTCCCATCCCACGGGCAGCCGTGGATTCTGGCAACTGGCCAAAGCCGTGCAATCTAACTTTTGTCAGCCCTCGCTGCCACCGCTGCGTTACCCAGATGGAACACTGGCTCACAAAGCCCAAGAGAAAGCGGATATGCTCGCAGACCTCTTTGCGGCTAATTCCCGGGTCGACGACCGTGGCCTGCAGCCCCCCGCCATCGCCAACTGTGGCCACACAATGCCTGATATTGTTATCAGGCAATGTGATGTACGGGCAGTGCTGCGGTCACTCGACACGCGGAAAGCCAGTGGCCCTGACGGCATTCCGGCGGTGGTGCTACGAAAATGTGCAGCTGAGTTGTCTCCAGTATTAACGCGTCTGTACCGCCTGTCATACTCTTCAGGGCTCGTGCCGGAGGTCTGGAAGGAGGCGAACGTACAACCGATCCCCAAGAAAGGGGATCGGTCCGATCCAGGCAACTATCGACCCATAGCTGTCACCTCAGTCATTTGCAAGGTGCTTGAGCTCCTTATAAATAAGCAGCTCATGCAATTCCTAGAGGATCACTCATTAATCAATGATCGACAATACGGCTTCAGGCCAAAGCGATCAACGGGTGATCTTCTGGCATTCGTACCGCATGTCTGGGGTGGGGCTATGGAAAGGCACGGCGAGTCCTTGGCTATTAGCCTGGACATCGCCAAAGCCTTCGATAGGGTCTGGCATGCTTCGCTCCTTTCCAAGCTTCCGGCATATGGTCTACCTCCTCAACTGTGCAGCTGGATTGCCAGCTTTTTAAACGAGCGCCGAGTGCGGGTCCTCTGCGATGGTCAGGCTTCTCGCTTCTTGCAAGTGAATGCCGGGGTACCGCAGGGGTCCGTACTATCACCAACTCTCTTTCTTCTGCATATCAATGATATGCTATCCCTCGGGAACATTCATTGCTATGCAGATGACAGCACACTGCACGGGAGTTACTCGGTTCGTCCGACGGCGGGGCGATCTGAGATTGAGGAGGAGAGACGACGACTCGTGGCTGATCTCGACCGTAACCTCGACAATATCTCTCAATGGGGTACCGAGAACCTGGTCGAGTTCAATGCCCGCAAAACACAGGCGTGTGCATTTACTGCGAAGAAATCCCCTTTCCTTCCCCTACCCTCTCTTCAGAATGCATTATTACCAATGAAGGACAACCTTGATATCCTTGGCATAGACGTTCGTCGAGAGCTCAATAATAAAAACTACATCGAAAGATGTATAGGGCTAGCTTCGCGGAAACTAGGAATACTGAATAAGGTAAAGAGATTCTTTACACCGGACCAAAGGTGTCTGCTGTACAAGACGCAGATTAGACCCTGCGTCGAATACTGCTCTCACCTCTGGGACGGCTCCGCGAAGTATCTGCTGGACGCTCTCGACGCTATGCAGCGACGGGCTATCCGTATTATAGGTTGTCCGGAGGTAACGGGAAGCCTTGAGCCGCTAGCTCAGCGCCGAACAATAGCTTCCTTGGCCGCATTCTACCGTATTTACCACGGCGAGTGTTCTGAAGAGCTCTTCAATCTGATCCCACCCTCTTCCTTCCGATCCCGAACGACTCGTGCCGGGCAGAGATGCCACCCCCACACAGTGGATAGCATGTTCACGAGAACCGAACGTTTTAAACGTTCGTTTCTCTGCCGAACGATAGTGGCCTGGAACGCCCTGCCTGTGCACGTGTTTCCTCCCACATATAATCCTGGGTTCTTTAAGCGGAGCGTGAAGAGGCACATCAGTAGGTCGTCAAGTTGAGGGCCACTCTCAATAGTAATGTGTGCTGTGAGAGTGGCCCACAATCGCTAGACGTCGTCACGACTTACCACCAGGCGGGCGGCGTCAATTTGGCGAACCAAATATAAAAAAAAAAAAAAAAAAAAAAAAGTATACATACATACATACGTACACCAGTCGCGTAAAAGATAATATTTTACAAAAAAAAATCTTGATTTTGGTAAAATACGAGATTTGAACGTGAATTTTCTTTTGAGAAAGTAATTGAGAAGTATGTGTTTGTCTCACAATGAAAATAATAAATATTGCAAAAAAAAACTGTAGGTACTGAGATTTTGTCTTCGCCCATCACTAGCTAGTTTGTTTATTTATGTAACAAGTCTACAAGAATTACGTATAACAACTTACCTCTATACAGCGCGTAGCAGTGTTGCTCGGAGTCTTGGCCTGAAGGTTTTCTTCATTTTCAGTACTGGAAATATTATTCATCAATATCCACTTTTTATTTATTTTGTAATTTTTGTACAACCCTACGCCAGGCACGGCGCGCGCGCGCCCGTGCAATTTCTGATAGGAAACATACCTACTTCCACTTCCACATATTTAGACATGATGAACATGAAAACTAATAATACTGTAACTAATAATAGTGTAAGCAAACTCATTGCTTTGAAATACATAAATATATGAAAACTAATACTATATTATGTAATAAAATTTATTATTATGAAAATTGTTCCTATAGAAATTGACTTTATTACTTATATAGATATTGAAATTACGTAATTATTACCTACTGGACATTGTAATTTTTCTTCTTAGACTGACATACCTAATTGTGTACCTATCTAATTACATGTCAAATCAATATTTACATGCTGTTGTAGGTATATGTCTGAATCAGGCGATCTAAATCATTGTACCTATTTGCTTTGTAATGTACCTACCCTGTTCAAAATGCAAATAGATTATATTATTATTACTACTAAGACATGATAAGCATACACACAAATAAAAGTAATAAAACTAGGATTTTTACTTGACACTAACACAAATCTAGTAAATTTTTTCTAGGTATTTAGGACAAGACGTAGTCAAGTAGGCAGGTAAATAAATAAGTAGGGAGGAACTTACATTTTATTCCGAGATCTTTTGGCTTTCACGTTTTTATAATGCGTACTAAATTTTCTTTTCGCTGGCATGGCACTCAGCAAATTATCCTGCGAAAAGAGACCCTCGATTACCAATTACGTTTATGATACCTATTGCCTTTATCATGTTGAAAAATCTATGTATGTCGTGCAGAGAACTATATACCCCGCCAGTTCATATCTCGAGAAAATAAGGTGGGCAGGGCTTTGATTGTTTCAAGCCTGAATTGATACCTACTTTACAAGGTTCATAAAATGACCTACGCAACAAAGTAAATAATTTTGTATTTCTTACGATTTATATCTAGTTCCATCATGGTTTTCTTTCAGACTTTCATTATATCGGTACTTTCTATTTACTGAAAGTAAATTAGTTATAAAAATATTGTACTTACAGTTTTTCACAAAAAACACAAATTCACAACACGTAATTTTGCTGTAGCATCCGACACGCGTGGAGTCACTTTGAAATTCTATGGCGCACTGGCGATTAGTTGCGACGATCGTTCTATCGGGACGCGTTTGAATTTGCATACATTTTTCTATGGAGAATTTACGTAAAACATATCTAGATTTTAGGGCTTTAAAAGGGGAAGTCTTTGTTTGTAAAGGTACAAAAAAAAGTACATGGTTATATTTATTGGCTTTTTCAGTGTTCAAAAAGTGTTTCTTTTTATCAATTTGTGTTGATTTATTGGGTTAAATCTGAAAAATACGAAGGCAGGTTTTCGAATTTTTTCTCAATTTTGTGCGTTTGTTGACGTTTATTATATAACAACTACAGGGTTTTAAGAGTTAAAATTAGCACTAACATCATTTTTGGTCTTTCATTTTAATATATACAAATTATCGTTGTTATTAATCATATGTAAATAGGTTAAATATGAAAAATCGTAACACTCTTTTCGGTGATTTTCACGATCTGGGCCCTTAATATCGTGCAAAGTCGGCCGTCCTCGGCATGTTTCGTTCGAGTGTTACAATGTAGATGATAGGTACCTATTTACTATCAAACATCGTGCGTAAAATAAAATGGTGGTGTCCATGCGTAACGCACATATTTTGAGATTTTAAAAACTATAATAACTTTGTTTTTATTCCATATTTATTATTATATTCCATATATATTGAAATACATACATTCCAGATGAGCCCCTGAAATTTTTCTGGTAGTCAAAAAATATTCGTGTATTATCTGTTAACCTGTATTACTAAGTATAAAGCCTTGTTCAAACCCAGCGGACGTCCACACATAGACAATAAACTTGCATATTGCATAGAGTGATGTGGGAATCCTCCAATGAGAGTTCGCAAGTCTGATGTCTATTCGTGGATGTCCGCTAGTTGTGAACAAGGCCTCATGCAGTGATCATAAATTGTATCAGTTGCGTCCGTCAGTCATGATAATCTCATTGAGGAATTCCGGAATTGCCGTCAGTTGCGAGAGTAACATTGGTTTCCTAGGAATCTGCCGATCACATTCTAGGGACTTACGGTCAAGCTTTTAAGTCTACTTAAAACACGAAAATATTGAAAATAATGTTGCCTTGCATTTCTATTAAGTATGGTACCTAAATTAAGTTTACCTTTTTTTTTGGTTTTCCTTATTTTTTTGCTTGGGTCTCTAACACAACAAAAAAAAAAATTAAAATTTTTATTATGTATTATGTATAAATTTGTCAGGTAAAATGCCAAGTAGCTGGGTGGGTGTCGGCCACGTGTCCACCGGCCTGTCGTTCGAGAACCACGAGGCGCTCTGCTCTATGTTAGAGAGACACTGGAAGCCTGTCAAGGGCCAAATACCACCCTCAAATCTGCTCTTTGGCAAGGATAAACCCGACTTTTGGATTTCACCTGAAAATTCCATCGTATTGACGGTGAGGTGTTTCCCATTTCCTTAAAATATTAGAAAGTTAATACTATCAGGCGTTACTTTTCGGAAGTCCGTAATTAAATTAAATAAATCTAACTACTTTACAATATTCCGCCACATGCAAATTACCCAACTCTCGTATTTATTCAGGCATAAGACCGCCCCCCAAACCCACTTAGGCCGAAAGAATAGAGAAATAATTTTGAAAATATAATAAATATGAGAGTTGTGTTATCGTGCAATAAATAATAAAAAACCTCGACACATGTTTCGCCCCCAACCAGGGGCATCATCAGGAGCTAGACTTGAGTCTCTGAAGACTCAAGTCTAGCTGCAATCAACTCAGCATGGTCAAAGACCTCTAAAATGATGTTGAGCTTTATGTCATGTGACATTTTTTAGATTTTATGAAAAAACTTTCGAAAACTCTAAAATATTGACTGCTTCGGTGGCGTGGTCGGTAGTGCATCCGCTTTCGACGCCGGAGTCTCGGGTTCGATTCCCGGTCGGGACAAACTTTGTGTGATGATACAAACGTTTGTACCGAAGTCTGGGTGTTTCCTATGTATAATATGTATGTATATACAAAAAAAAATGTATATAAGTATTTATATCAGTGTATCTAGTACTCATATCACAAGCTATGCTTAGTTTGAGACTAGATGGCGTTGTGTGAATTGTCCTAACATATTTATTATTATTTATTTATTATTTATATGGCAAACTTTTGCCATATTTTTAACTTGTTATTATATGCTATTTGTACTACACAGGTTCGTGCAACAGAGTTGATACGCAGTTCGAGTTACGGCAGCGGTTACACTTTACGGTTCGCGCGCGTGACTCGCGTGCGCGAAGACAAACCCGTGCAGGATGTCTTGACACTCAGGGAGCTCCTGCAACTTGTTAGTGTAAGTTGGACTCTACTTTATATAGCGACTAGCTGTTCACCGCCCGCGTGATTTAGTTTTCCCGTTCTCGATTCCCGTGGGAGGGAACATATATAACTAACTGTAATTTTCGTTCTATCAGAACAAAGGCGGTGGAGTAGTGACGAAGCTCACCAATGAAATTGGCGAAGACGTGGCGATATCAGACTTAAAAGTGACAAGAAAACGTAAACTCGATGCTCCGCGAGTGGACGAGAGGTTCCTCGTAGATGCCAAGGAGAAGGTCCAAGCCACTTCAAAGGCTTTGTTTGGCAGAAAAATCTGCATTTTGTCAGATGACGAGGACTGCACACAACAGGAGTTGCGGAAAATTGTGGAGTCGCATGGCGGAACTGTCGTCGGTAGTATCGGTAAATTATTTATATTATTTCTTTGAGAGACTTACAGACTTTCTATGATTTTACAGTTGCACAAAAACAAAAAAAAAAAAAACTACAAGTACACCAATATACCAACAGCAGCAGTCCAATAAAAACCGGCCAAGTGCGAGTCGGACTCGCCCACAAAGGGTTCCGTACCAAAAAGAAAAGAAACACGTTTGTTATATGGGAGCCCCCTTAAATTTTTATTATATTCTGTTTTTTAGTGAAAATTTCAACTTTCTAACTATCACGGTTCATGAGATACAGCTCAAGACAGACAGACGGACGGACGGACAGCGCAGTAATGGGGTTCCCGTTTTACCCTTTGGGTGCCGAACCCTAAAACACAATAAATACATCAATATACCAACAGCAAAAGTTTAACAATAAACTATTAAGCCTAGATGCGTGTTTAAGGACACTGACGTTCTTCCGTTGCCGTCTCAAAGTATTACCTAATAATAATCTATTTATCTATTTTAACCTACTTGAAAAAAAAACGGGAGTTTCTCAATGTTTGTTATACTTATCATATCTTTCCACTACCGAATACCGATAATGTTTTTTTTTTTTATTTAAAACTTGCGCGTCCCATTTCAATTGGGTTCCATTCCGATACTTATTTGGTCCCATTACCCAAGCTGATGATGATAATGATTAAAACATACCTACAGGTCCGGATACATGGGTATCGGTCGCCGGGAGAATGACCAAGCTCATACGGACGCGCATCGCATCCAGAGCCGTAGACATCACCACTACATCCTGGCTCCGCTCCCTTCCCCCCTCCCATACTCCCGTAGACCTCTGTCCACTGGACATGCTAGCTCTCAAGCCGAGCACCAGACTGGCTCTATCCCGCAGATACGATACCTACGGCGATTCGTATACCGAACCCACGGATGAGGACACGTTAAGGAAATGCTTCGATAAGATGGACTCAGAGGTAAGTATTTGATTTTCAGCTTTCATACTTCAATTTTCAAGACCATGTGTAATGTTACGGGTAATGCTCGAGGTGCTGCTACACCCCAAAAATCTTTTATTAATCATCCAGAAATCAAGAAGATTGGAGCTTTGTTTGGAATCGAGGTTTCAAATTCAATCAAGTTATGGTAAGAACATTGCTAAAATAAAACCCAGAGTCGATTAGAATAATTCATGTACTATAATATAGGGCAAATAAAGTATTTTACAAATATATTCGATTGACCCTAAACACTCCCCAAGTATTCAAATCCCGGCCAAGTGTGGCACACACTTCTCCTGTTTAAATAATAAAATACGCTTAAAACTTAAATATCTGGCACACAAATACTTAAACTATAAAATGTTCTTACGTTTACGTCTCAATGTTTTTAAAAGACCTATCTAATGATATCCCACACGAAGGGGTTGTAAAAAAATCGTCCCCACTCGTGTGGGTTGTGGACGTATAAATATAAAATATATACATAAAAACAAATTTTTGGGGATAGTTTTGGGGAATTGAAATATGATATTTGTAACATAATTATGAAATTTTATTGTATACCCACAAGAACAAAAGTAAATTTGTGAAAAATAGTGATAATCATCAATCAAATCAAATCAATCTAAACTTAAGAAATAAGGATAAACTGGCTGTTCCTAAATTTAGGCTTCATAAAGTGAGTAATTCTTTTGCGGGGAACTTTATTCGAATGTACAATACATTGACAACCGAAATAGCAAATTTATCTGTTAATAAATTTAAAAAACTAATAAAACGTAAATTGTGCCATAAAGCTTATTATAGTATTAATGATTTCTTAGATGACAAGGCTGCCTGGTTGTAACACGAATTGCTCCTTTCTAAATAACTCTGTATTAGATTTAAAATGAAATATTTTGGAAAAAAGCCGAACTGAGTTTCTTGAGGGCTCTTCTCAGTCTCGTTGCATTTTGGAACCCTCGGTAGAGTCACACCAACTTTTGACGAATCTAAATAATATTCTAAAAATTTCAAAGATAATAAACGTTATTTTATTTTATTTTATTTATACTATATTTGGCCTATCCCACAGTAGGTACATGAATTATTTTAATCGACTCCGGGTTTTTGGTCTATACAAGACTTAAACATTTTATGGCACTGTCCAGAATATACCTAGATGTAGTTGCCTGAAACAAGCGGTGGCACTTCGGTTATTAACCGTATAAAACTTACATAGTCTATACATCTTACCCATTTGTTGTGAATGAATACCTCGATAACTCTCCCGCCGACGCACGTTTGGCACAAAGTTGAGACTGTTGACAGACCGTAGTTAAGCATTAAAGCATTATCAAAGGTTTTTAAACTACACTTTTCACATTAAACAAGTATTTTACTACCTACTTGTTTAATATATAAAATAGGTCAAGTTAAATCCTGGATATTAAATCAGTGAAACAGTGTCCAAGTGTTTGTTAATCAAATTGTATTACTATAAGTTCCATCAAGTGCTGACAATCGAAACCATAAAGAATACACAAAACAAGTATTTTTCTCTTTCCATTCCTCTATTCTTGTCTTCCTGTCTGGAGAAGTTTTTAGTTTCATAGATACATTAATATCAACTCACGGTCAACATAATAGGCTTTGCTGCATCAGCATCAGATGGGAGGAAAAGGAGTTATCGTCTTATTAACTATTCTACGCGGGCGTAGCCTCAGACATCAGCTAACTTCTAATAGGTGTACTTAACCGCCTACGTCAGTTATTATGTGAAGTTGAAAAGGACATTTTATTTTCAGCATGACCCAATTTACGTGACGTCACAAGAAATACTTCAACTAGAGGCGGAACTATTTAATAGCGCTAGTAACTAATCTGCACTGTCCACAACCGCTCCTGTGAACAGCCAAATAATTGCGACGATGGCGTAACATCGTCGTTATCAGAGCCCGTTACCACAGATTAGTGCTTAAGATCAGCAGAAAGGATCAAACGTGCTCTTCTGACGATGACGAAACGTCGCTATCAAAGCTATTTATTCTGGTAGACCGAATTCCACGGCATTATACATTAGACATAAATATGCTAAGATATAAATAATAATAATAATAAAAGAACCTGGCAACCCTCGACATCTGTTCATGTGTCATTTTTATCCGTAAATAATTTTAAATGTTTTATTAACTATCTTGGCAATATTTATACAGATTTATACAGATTTTTAAATAATAGTACATACCAATAAGTTTATAAATTACATTACAAAGTTATAACAACAATAAACCAATCTATACTAATATTATAAAGAAATAAAATAAATCTAACTACTTTCCATTCGCCATCAACATCTCCTGATGATGCCCCTGGTTGGGGGCGAAACATGTGTCGAGGTTTTTTATTATTTTTGCACGATAACACAACTCTCTTATTTATTCTATTTTCAAAATTATTTCTCTATTCTTTCGGCCTAAGTGGGTTTGGAGGGCGGACTTGTGCATGAATAAATACGAGAGTTGGGTAATTTGCATGTGGCGGAATATTGCAAAGTAGTTAGATTTATTTTATTTAACTATGGACTTCCGAAAAGTAACGCCTGATATTATTAACTTTAATATTATAAAGCTGAAGAGTTTGTTTGTTTGTTTGGTTGAACGCACTAATCTCGGAAAGTACTGGTCCGATTACAAAAAATCTTTTTTAGTTATGTAATACATTTATCCAGGATGGCTATAGGCTATATAACATTACGCTACGACGAATAAGGAGCGGAGCAGCAATGATATATGTTACAAAAACGGGGGAAAATTATTTCTTTTGAGAGCTTCCGTGGCGTACGCTGCTTAAATGGTTAAAGTAACGTTAAAATTGTGTACTACGAATTTATTTGCCTTAAAAAGTTCTATAAAAAAGTCCGCGATGGCATATATAATACCTCTTAGGGTTAACGCACTATAACGTAATTTATAGCAATCAAAATTGATTCAAAACAATTCATGATTTGCGAAGCTATTTTAATGCTTACGATATTAATAAGCTAGGCTAACTTCTACCAAAGGAAGGGAACTACTTTGTGCAGTTAAAGAAGCCAAGTGTACAGTAATATCAACGGGAAAGCCAACCTACTGGCCCACAGACGTTTCTAAAATACCAGATCTGATCGATTTTTTTATCTATAAAAAATTATCTTGTTCATATATTGACATAGTAGAGGGTTATGATATGAACTCGGACCATTCACCTCTCACCATTTCCATTGTTTAAAATTGTTGATGTTGCTCAAGCTTTTGATAAGGTATGGCACAAAGGCCTCATTTACAAATTAAGACAAATGCTTCCTAAGCATTTTGTAGATATTTTAGAAAGACAGAAAGGACATTTAGAGTAAGGCATGAAGATGTATATTCGGAACTGAAGTGTATTCAAGCCGGTGTACCACAAGGCAGTGTCCTTGGACCTATATTGTATCTCCTTTATACAAGTGACATCCCTGAATTAAAAATAACACAATCGCCACTTTCGCCGATGACACGGTTGTTATGGCTGTAGAAGACACTCGTAAAGAAGCAGTCCACAGAGTACAGTTGGCTGTTAACACCATTGTCAATTGGACAAAAAAGTGGCGAATCAAACTAAAAAAAGTCTAAATCGAACCACATAGATTTTACAAATCAGCGATCAGATACTGAAGCTGTATATATAAATGGTCAAATAGTACCACACGAAAATACAGCAAAATATCTCGGCATGACGTTAGATGCAAAGCTCCGCTGGAAGGCCCATGTGAAAAAGAAACGTCAAGAACTAGAACTTCGCTATAAAAAACTGTACTGGCTCCTTGGCAAAAAGTCTAAACTGTCAGTGCAGAACAACGTACTTCTTTATAAACAAGTACTAATGCCAGTGTGGACATACGGTATACAGCTGTGGGCTTGTACCAAACAGACCAATATGCAGATTATACAAAGGTTTCAGAACAAAGTACTCCGGGGTATCGTTGGTGCTCCTTGGTATGTGAGAAATGAGGACATCCACCGTGATCTAAGTGTGGACTTCGTCGTGAAGGTAATACAAAAGTACGCAGAAGCTCATCAAAATAGACTTATTCACTATGTGAATGTCGAGACCATACAGCTCCTCGATACCACGGACATAGTGAGAAGACTGAAGGACTAAACCTTACGAGTTAGTGTAGTGTAATAGTGCAGTGAGTGCTATACTTTAAGACAACATGAACATAGTGTCATTATTCATTCATATAGAGACAATAAGAAAAGTGCCAATGGACACATTCTTACATTTTAATTATTTAGTAATTTAAGTTAGTTACAAATTACTTATTAGTCTTAAGGCTAGATTGTAATTATAGTTATGAAGTAACATATTATTACTAAGTTACGACATAAACACGAGAAAAAAAAAAAACGATATTAATCCTTATCCAAACAAATATGTACGCTTTACGTCATAAGAATTTAATTTAGAACAAATTAGTATGTACTTTACATAATTTGATTTCAACGAATATCTTAAGAGATATTATAGATTTAGTCAAAAAGTACACTATTTTGAAGGCGGGCGACGAAGTCAGAGGAGAAAATTTAGGTACTATTCTAAGTACTACATGATATTGTAGTATTTTTTTCCGATAATTCTTTTGGCGAGTTCTTTTTATTTAAGTAGTTTATATACATAGTTCCCAAATAACTAAATTTACGTATTGTTGTAAATAATTAAGTTTTGTTCTGCTATTCTTATAGCGTGTTCCTTTTTTAGTTTATATGTAAATTTAGGTATCGTTGTAGATAAATAAGTTTTGTATTCTTATAGCGTGTTCATTTTTTAAGTTCTTAGGTATTTTGTAGGTATCGTTTGGTCTATTTTGTAAATATTGAGTTTTGTTCGCTATTTTAGCGTGTTCCTTTATTTCTTAATTAAATAAGTGTTTATATTATTACAAAATGCATAGGAAAAGAACTCGGCTTTCTCGACAATCTATTACAGCGAAACGACTGCGACTTCTGCGTAGCAATGAAACGGCTGACGAAGATATGGCTAGGTTGGCTTCTCAACGAGTAGTCAATGAACAAAGTCTTGCAAGGGAATCAAGCTCAGAACGTTCGCAGCGCTTAGTTACCCAACATTCTCGAACTTTGGTGGCCCGAGAACTGGAATCGACAGCTGAACGTTCTCGGCGTTTAACCGCACAATATTCCCGAACGTTGGCTAACCGAGAACGGGAATCAAGCGCTGAACGTGATCAACGTGTGGCCTCGCAAAATACTACATAATAATCTATACTTATAATACTGTAGAAGTGAAAATTCTGTACATTGAAAATATAAAAAAAATAAATGGCAGGGGGTGTTACTAGACCGACACCGAACCCAAAAATGTGATTAAAAAAATTTTGTCTGTCTGTCTGTCTGTTTGTTCAGGCGTCACGCAATAACTACCGGTTCGATTACGATGAAACTTGGTATAATTATTCTTTAATATCCTGGGCACCTGGCTTACTTTTTATCTCGGAAAAGTATATACAATAAAACTTAATTTGCGGTTCGATCCCTAGACCCGATTAGTGTATCAACTGCAAATAATAAGTTTGTCGTAGGTTACGTCACCCGTAGTCGAATTAACTAAGGGGCGCTGCACACAGCTAAGATACCGTAATATTTTATCTTGAGATACATCGCTCGCCATACAATTCAATGGACTATCACACACGACGAAGACACATATTTTCATATTTTCGTATCTTAAGATGAATTTGTATGGCATACCATAGAGAATATAATAGAAGATATAATAGAGAAACTTTTGTAGGGGGCTTTATGAACGCAATAAAACCCAAAACAATGGTTTTTAGAACTTTTGTCTGTTTGTCTGAATGTTTGAACACGCTAATCTCAGAAACGGTTTAACCGATTTGAATTTTTGATTTTAATTTGCGGTTTTCAGTAATGCGTTGTGGTTTATTCAACTTAACATTTAAGGTTTGGTTTTCAATCGGTTCATAAATAAAAAAGTTACCTGTACGTCGTCGAGGAAGAGGCCGGCCGCCGACCAGTTTGGGTCCCCGAAGTGTACCAGCTTCGAGTAGGGTCCTCACTACCGGCGGTATTGTGCACCGCATGCGATGGACCTCATCCATCAATGAAAACGTCATACTGTCATTATGAGGCTACAGATGGGGAAACCAACCTGACTGCGTACCGTTCAAGGATGCTTCCTTTGTTTCAGGCTCTTGAACCAACAATGACCGTTGCCGTCCAACGACTATCGGATCAAGTACGGGCTATCCAACGATGTAAGTTGTTGGATCAATCTGTGCTTGATCGACTACGCCTGGAAGTATTATCTACTCGTACAGCTCCAGTGTCAACGAGAGCACCGTCACCTGTGACACAGACGGTTGCTACAAGTGGGACGTTAGCGGAGCCCGCACTCGACGTGAGAAATGATACGAGTGATACATCTATCCAGGTAAGCGAGCAATTGAGGAGTACTTTGGAAGATGTGATCTCGCAGTATAGGTTTATACCTAATTCTAGACCGCGGCTACCACGCTTGCCAATGCATAAGCGAAATCTGGCGTTGGTGGGAGCCCTGGCTCTAGCAATGCATGCTAGAGCCGTACTTACGGACTAGCAGTGGTTTGCTTGATACTCACTCGATTCTTTACTGTGGAGCCATTGCCGCTTGTCGTGTTGCACGCGTTAAATTCCCCGAAGCACGGTTGCACCACGACCGGATGGTGTTCCCGTATGGCAGGCAAGAATCGAGGGACGTATCGGCCCATTTAGGACTCTCATTGCAAAGCTTATCTCTTTCAGCCGGGGAAATAGCCGTCCCCGGGTCATGACTTTCTGAAACAGAAAGTGTATGCTTGGGCAAGTCGTATCCGTCGTTATAGCGAGCGTGTATATAGATACTGGCAGAATCGCATCTTCCAAAGTGACCAAAGGAAGGTGTACCGAGAGTGGGAGGGAACTGGACAACGTTTAACCGACGGACAACTGCCAGATGCTCACACCATGAACCAATGTTGGCGTGACATATGGTCGGTGCCCGTCGAACATTCGGAGGGCGACTGGATCCGTGTCGTCGAGCGTGAATGCAGTACCATCGAACCCATGGAGTCTATTACCATAGACTCCGAAGACGTTAGTTGTGCAATTCGTACGGCCCCGAACTGGAAAAGTCCTGGGCCGGATGGATTGCACAACTTTTGGATAAAGTGGGTTCAGAGCTCGCATGAACGCTTGGCTACACAGTATCAAGAAGCCCTTGAGTCTGGTTCTTTACCCGCTTTCATGACCACTGGCATCACCTTCCTGCTCCATAAATCAGATAGTACCACGGAACCTAAAAACTATAGACCCATCACTTGCTTACCTACCATCTACAAGCTCCTTACATCTATTCTGAGAAGTAAAATAAACTCACACATATCTATATCTATACTTATAATAAATCTGTAGAAGTGAAAATTCTGTACATTGAAAATATCATTAAAATAAATGGCAGGGGGTGTTACTAGACCAACACCGAACCCAAACATGTGATTAAAAAAAATTTTGTCTGTCTGTTCAGGCATCACGCAAAAACTACCGGTTCGATTACGATGAAACTTGGTATAATTATTCTTTAATATCCTGGGCACCACACTGGGTACTTTTTATCCCGGAAAAGTATATACAATAAAAAACAAACTTAATTTTGCGGTTCGATCCCTAGACCCGAGTACTGTACCAACCGCTAATAATAAGTTTGTCGTAGGTTTTAGGTGATTTTTTTTTAATCCTACTAATATTATAAACGCGAAAGTTTGTGAGTATGTAAGTATGTATGTAAGTAAGTATGTATGTATGGATGGATGGATGTTTGTTACTCTTTCACGTAAAAACTACGGAATGGATTTTAATGAAACTTTACAATAATATAGCTTATACACCAGAATAAATAATAGGCTACAATTTATAAAGATATTGTGTGAATTGTTCAAAATATGACGCGGCGCGACGGGAACGGGAAAAAATCCAAATTACCACGCGGACGAAGTCGCGGGCGACCACTAGTATTTCATATTTTCGTAACCTAAGATGAATTTTTATGGTATAATAGAAAATATAATAGAAGATATAATAGATAACCCGGTGTAGGGGGGGCTATATGAACGCAATAAAACCCAAAATAATGGTTTTTAGAAGTTTTGTCTGTTTGTCTGAATGTTTGAACACGCTAATCTCAGAAACGATTTGATTTTTAATAAAAAAGTTATGTAGATCTAAAGTAATACGCAGGCGGAGCTGCGGGCAACAGCTAGTTATCTAATAATATCTTAGATAACGCTCAGAATGGATGTAGGGATGGGTCTCGTGGTACTAAGGAGCTACTCCTCATTGATATGGCCACTAGCCAACAAGTCAAGCGGAGTAGGGGCGCCCTATCTACTGCCTGGATTGACTACAAGAAGGCCTATGATTCGGTGCCTCATTCTGAGGAGGATTTTAGAGTTGTATAAAATTAATCCGACTCTTAAATCCTTCTTAGTCTCATGTATGGGGCAGTGGACCACAGTCCTTCGTCAACCAGGTAGTGGAGGGTACGCCTCTGATCCGCATGACTTGATAAGGATCGAGCGTGGTATATTCCAGGGCGACAGTTTGAGTCCATTGTGGTTCTGTTTAGCACTGAATCCACTTAGCACATTGCTGCAGGATTCAGGGCTAGGCTATCGGTTTCGTAGAGGGGGTGAGGTTATTTCTCACCTGATGTATATGGATGACCTCAAATTGTTCACACTGAAGCACCAAGATTTAGTGACATTACTAAAAACTACGGAAGTTTTTGTAATGCCATTAAGATGGAGTTCGGTGTTGATAAGTCTGCGGTTATGCATGTACAGCGGGGGAAGGTTGTAAATTCACCGAATCTACAACTTTCTGAGATAATAACTCTCAGATCTCTCACCGAAACCGAAACATACAAATACCTAGGTATGTCAGAGTCATTGGGTATAGCGGTAGAGGATATTAAGAAATCGGTGAAAGAACGTTTTTTTGATCGCCTGACAAAAGTTCTTAACAGTTCTTTGTCCGGTGGTAACAAAATGCGGGCTTTCAACGGTTGGGTGATACCTTTATTGTTATACTCCTTTGGCATACTTAGGTGGACTAAAACGGAACTAGATGCCCTGGATAGGCGAGTCCGTCAACAACTGACATCGCATCGAATGTTACACCCGCGATCATCTGTCACTGACTGTACATTCCACGGAAGTGGGGGGGTCGAGGCTTCTTGAATGCAAGAACCTCCACATCCGTGAAGTGTGCAGTCTGAGAGATTACTTTCTACAAAACGGGTGTGACATTCATTGCGCTGTCGTGAAGGTTGACAAGGGCCTGACACCTCTTTCTTTGGCTAACAAGAACTGGCGTAAACCAAAGGTGTTAAGTACTGAAGACCGTAAGGACGTATGGAAGAGCAAGGTGCTACACGGGCGGTTCTACCGAGTCTTAACATGACTCGATGTAGACCTACTCGCATCGGTAAACTGGCTACGTTTTGGGGACCTCTTTGGGGAAACTGAAGGTTTTGCCTGTGCAATTGCAGATGAGGTTATCAAGACGAACAACTATCGGAAATACATTATGAAGGACGGTACGGTCGATATTTGTCGAGCATGCCACCGTCCTGGTGAATCACTTCGCCATATTATTTCCGGTTGTTCGTATCTTGCTATCACCGAGTACTTGCATAGGCACAATCAAGTAGCCAGGATCATCCACCAGCAACTTGCTCTTCAATATGACCTTATTGAGTTTGAAGTGCCGTACTATAAGTACACACCAGTGCCAGTTCTCGAGAATGGTCGTGCACTGCTCTACTGGGACCGATCAATCATCACGGACAGGACTATTGTTGCCAATAGGCCCGATATCGTGTTGGTTGATCGGACCCAGCGTCGGGCAGTGCTCGTCGATGACAAACTTACCAAGTAGGTACCTTGATCTGTCCTTCGAGATAACCGCCATGTGGAACGTAGACTCGACGATCATTGTCCCGATGGTCGTTTCGGCAAACGGACTAATAGCTAAGAGTTTCGATCAACACCTCAAGAAACTATCGTTAGATTGTTGGATCAAGAGTCAGATTCAGAAGGCTGTTATCCTCGACACGTGCCGTATTGTTAGGAGGTTTCTCAGTCTGTAGCCTCCACCGCCGGTAGTTTGGGTCCTACTCCGCTACTGGTGGGATACTATTTTTTATATTTTTAAATGTATTTTTTATAAATCTATTTAAAAATGTTAAGAATGTTATTGAATAACCGAAATAATAATAAATAATAAACATTTTTTTGCTGAAAATGACGTCTGTCATGCTGAAAATTGCATTTAATATACAATAACAAACAATAAGCTTGAAACATGTTGACTAGAGCTCGTATCAGGGCTCAAACTGCACAACTACCAACCCCGGACTCGTCGCATAACTCCGCCTCACATTCGCCGGAAACCGTGGCTGATGGCACTGGTAGTCTATCAGAAACAATTTTTTTGGGCCTGTCGTGTTAGTTGAATTATTTTAACACCTAGTTTAAAATAATTCAACTAACACGACAGGCCCAAAAAAATTTTTCGTTGCGTTACGGGTAATGGTTCATAATATTTAAACAATATCTTTCGTTTTAGTCAGGAATTCCATTATATCTATATTTTAAAAGTTATTCTACGATTAAATAAGTAGTTTTCGAGTCTTTAAAACTCCAATTTAAGTTTTTTTAATAAAATGTCATCACAGGGCCACGGTACACGTGTCGGCTAGAATAGGTACTACTATAAATTTGGCTGGCGATGGTTTGTCATCAATAACTCTTGCTAAAGCACAGATAGATGTCGCTGATATTAAAATTGAATAAGCCCTCTGGTTACGTAACTTTTGCACAATAGGATAATATTATTATAATATAGATATACATTTTCACCTATTGATACCTATTTATATTTATTTTGAAGCAACTTAATAATAAAAACAATAATGAAATACCTACATACTTGTCTTGAATAAAAAAAATAACAAGAAAAAACTGGCCAAAAAAAGAACAAAAAACTATGTAGTCAAATTGAGAACCTCCTCCTTTTTAGAAGTCAGTTGAGAATATAAAGAATTTGTTAACAAAAACTAATTTCCTAGGATTTGAACCCGAATCATCTTTGATGTTTGCAGTATGTTAAATATTATATCCAGTGTCATGCACCTACGCTATTTATGGAATTTAATCTAATGCTGAAATACTGTAATACAACACAAACGGGGAAATGATTCGGTAATAATATAAAATTTTATAGTGAATGTTTCTTGTAGTTTTAGCCCTAAAAAGGCCTCTTTCATCGCTACAGTGTGACTGCTATATTATTATAATGATATAGATGTAGCCTGTTTTCAACCGACTTCCAAAAAAGGAGGAGTTAAGGTGTTTGATACCTCATATCTTTGGACTGGGTGACCGGATTTTGAAATTTATTTTTTTAATTGAAAGGGACTAATTCCCGAATGGTCCTATTTCAATTTGGTCCCATTCTGACAATTATTTGGTCCCATTTCGGTAATTTGAAGTCGGTCGAGTTGTTGAGTCAATTTTTGACGTGCTTTATTTTTCCAAGGGCTTAAGCAGAGATATATTTGCCCAGTTTTCGCCACATACTACACCGATTTTGAAGGTTTACAAATATGTAACTACTTAGCCTAGGTAGGTTAGGTAGCTAAAGTAAAAGTAGCTAGGGGTAGCTCTCAGGGAAAGTACCTACTTTCCAAACCAACCTACCTCTGCCGCACGACCGATCAACAGACGTGGCTATTCTGACAAACATAAAAGTTCGTGGAAATTACTGGCTAGGTAGGTTGCTACCTATATTGTCCGTGTCGGTGTCGACCGTGTCGAGCGCGTGCCACTGCCGAGTGCCTAGATGCCGAGTTTGAGTTGTTCGCGCGTTGTGCGTTTCGTTCATGTACTTTTTTGGTTGACTTACATACTAAGTGACGCTCTCGGCTCTGTCCGCGTGAAATGACTTATTGATTGACGATGTTCTTTTCGTTTTAGCCGATTTAGAGGAAACAAAGTCAATTTGCACACATACATACAAACAGGGTAAGCAGAGGTGCATTATACACCAACAAATTGCCAGTAATTTGTTGATCCCACGTACCTAATATGGGCAAGCCTATTGCCGTTGCCGGGTACTATAGAAAATCCATAACTACTCTGTAATTTAGGCCAGGACAGATGTTACATACATACATACATACCTACAACTAATAATAATCTTAGCAGTTCGAGCTTAGTGTCCTTATTCTGTCTGTAAAAACTGCAAGAATAGACTAGTATAGACAGATAAAAAGGCAGACAAAAGTAATAAATAAAAATACATTGCCCTGTTTTATTAATTATTAATTTTATTTATCGCCTACTCTTAATTTTACCTCGCTGCGTCATTCATTCCTAATTAGTCTCATCACTTACCGGCTTAATTTACTTAAATTAATTATTATTATAATATAATATATACAACGTGTTTCATATTAGTGAGGTCATATCTCAAGGTTGCATTGGGTAGGGCCCAAATAATATATTGCGCGGGGTCTTTAATTAATTTGATAAAATATTGACTTATAATGACGTAGTCGATAAATTTTCCTTTTTATCGATAGCTCATTGAAATGAAGCCCTAAGACTGCACTACAAAATAAACATATGATTAGAATGAACTCTAGATTTGACCTCAAGTAGGTTTGCCAAACAGTGAAATAGATTCGGACAGTCTCGTTGTTACTCAAAATTTTAGCCAACAGATAAAGTTACTTTATCAATAGTTATCATACAAAATATTTTCGGAATCACAACTTGGGGTCAAAATAAAGAGTGCCTACTCAAAGTTATTTTTGAAGTTTTTCTATGAATTTATGTATCACGTGATTGTCGTGAATGTCACAACTCACACGAATTTGTTGTCAACCTACTCAAATACCAGGAGCAACGCATTTGCTGTCGAAAAAAAGAGAAGAAACATTTATGTTCTTGTCTTCCTTAAATTTACACTTTTTATAAATTGGTTCCGCACAGATATTTAAAATACAACTGCTGTTTGTGTAGAAGTTTATGTAGCTGTTGAGAACGCTGGTGGGTATAGTAGTATGTAGGTATTCAGTTTCGGGATAGAGAGATCGTGGATGCCAGTCACTGCACTACCATATCGTGAACTCTCTTTCGACTCATTTACCATGAAGTAAATGATCTGCAAGGTGTTTGGTTATTTTTGACCGACTTTAAAAAAGAGTAGGTACTTAGGTTCTCGATTCGTCATGATAATGTGATGCATAAAAGTTCATAAAACATTATCGCTAAAAGTGGCAACTTGTATGGTTGAACGAGGATATCAGAAAAAGTAGGAGGTGTTGGTGTCAGTTTCACTAATATGTATCTTAAGGACCCAATGATTTTAAATACAATGGATTTCGGATCATCGCTCAAAAGTGTCCGAACTAAAAGAGAAACAAAACGCTAAAAGAGAAACAATCGCGCGCCAGTCTTGATTTTGACAACTGAACGACAACACGTTGCACAATGCCGTACTGTATTGTAAAAACGTGTAAAAACTACGAAAAAAAAGCAAATTGAAGACGGTGTATCATATTTTCAGTAAATAAGCTTTTGTTTTATTATTTGCAATTTATTATTTCACTTAAAATACAGTATTTCGTCGATAATAAATTAAAAGACAAAAGTAAATATTGCAATCCAGTCCAATACCGAAGTACCTATCTGTCTCTTTCGAACTCATCCCAAGCTCAGTAAAAAGAAAGAGACCATTTCATTTTCACTGAATAATGTACTAACAAAATGACCATTCAGATTTATTCGGATTACCGATAGCGATAAAACTATTTGGAACAAAGATTATAGTGGAGACGCCTTGGCTCTTTATGATTTTTTTTTCGTTATATGAACCAACATCTATTTCAGTTTTCCTCGGGATCCAGTACACTGTGCACAATGGAAAAATATTATTGCCCTAGCACGGCGAGAAGAATATTTTGATCCAAAAAATAACAATCTTGTTTGTTCGGCTCATTTTATGGACATAACAAAAAGAGGTCCGATCTTTATGAAACTTGTACAAGAATCCCTTGATTGAATGGAGGAGATAAGCCCAAAAATGTTTTTAATTTTCACAGGGTATCATTGTTTTGTCATAAATATAATTACACATGTCATTTTATTTCGTGTATGTACTGTTATTTTCTTTTTATTTGGATTCTCGGTAATGTATTCCCACGGGAATCGGGGCCGAGATAACTATATCTCGCGGGCGGAGTCACGGTGATCAGCTAGTAGCCAATAATTTCGTATCCCAAAAATTAACCATAAGATAAAAATAAATGAATGATGCGCAGTTTTAGCAACTAATTCAGTCACTTGAAACACGGCTATCTTGTAGTAGACGTAGCGACATAGCGTTATGAAAATAGTAATGAAAGCGGAAGAACTTTGACACCCGCAAGAAGTTTGGCATTTATAATATTATAATTAGTTAAATTCATTAATTCTCTTTTTGTTATTCATACACTACAGTTACTTATTATGAAACTGACTCGAAAAAAAAAATCTTTGTCAGTCGTTAATTAGTTTTTCAGCTTATTTCGTCTAACATAAACAAGTAATTACAATTTATAAGATTATGGAATTTATTGTAGTCTTACATTAATTATTACGCCTACGTAGGTACATATCATGGAATCCTTAAAAGACTTTAACAAAATAAACCTACTCCATTGTTTCTATGTTCACGTAGTTCAAGTATACGCTGCATAAGGTGAATTAGTCAGGCGGACAGATAGAAGCTACGTAATGCGATAAATTAGTGCAAACAAAAGTGAACACTATTCCGTTGAATCAAGGTTTAAATTTTAATATGAAATTTGTTTATATCTATGTATGCCTATGTATAATGTATAGGTCGACTCGGGACATTATTTTCTTGCGATTTGTTCTAGATCCTATGTCCGTTGTATTATAAGGTCTTTGTAAGGACCCCTAAAAATTACAAAGAGAACCGCCCACTTTTTTGATTGGAGCCGCTTTGAAGAAACTAGGTATCAATAGCGATGTCGGCATATATCAAAGACGTACACGTCACAACACGTGTAAATTTTACCGCAAAAACCATATTATTCCGGTGTTGCAAGTTAACGCAATGTTCTTCATAAACGGGGACTTTATTAGCTTTTTTTATGCTGGATATTTGTTCATTTTAGCAATTGGTAATAAATTACTAATCTTAGACTACATGGATAAAGAAAGTCGCTTTTTCCGTCTGTCTGTTCTGAATGTATGTTTAGTTCTTGAAAACTACGCAACGGATCTTGAAGCGGTTTTTTTTAAATGGGTTTAAGCAGGTTTCGAAATGTATTTACATGCATACTATCATGCGAGCGACGCCGCGCTGGCATTCAACAATTTTATTTTATTTCATAGGTCTTAGGGAAATATCCTGTGTTTATGGTAAATAATAATTATGTTATTATTTATCTCTTAAATTATTTTATACTAGGTACCTACTAGCTTTTTTTCATAAATAAAACTAAGTACCTACTTGGTACTTTTATTAGATTTTTACCAAAATTACGACGTAATTCAAGGAAATAAGACATTGGACTTGGGCAACACTTACAACTATCTAATTTCTTTTCAGTTGCAAGTAAACTTTGATATTTTTTTTTTTTTTTTTTTTTTTGGTGAGTCAATTGGGTTTTAGTTTCAGGAGTGGCGCTTATGGTATACGCCTTCTCCTGAAACCGTTTGCAAGTTGATTGTTTAGTTAGTGAAGTGTTTAGATGTTATGTGCCGTTAGAGTGTTTTAGTTGATTTACGATATAGGTGATGTGGTGGAGGAGTGAGTTAAGTGTATCTGGGGCAGCATTAAAGGTTTGCGAGATTGTGCTGGTGCAAGGACAGAGGTCGTTGTTTAGGTTTAGTTGATTAGGTTGGGTTAGGTGGGACATCCGCTTTTGTGTGTGGAAAAGTTACAGGGGGTCAGTACTTTCCACACACTCCCTTAGTCGCCTCGTACGACATCCACGGGAGGATATGGGTTGGGGCTATTCTATTCTGCCGGTCACCACACGGCGGGGTTAGGTTAGGTTAGGTTTTTTTTTTTTTTTTTTTTTTTTTTTTTTTTTTTTTTTTTTTTTTTTTTTGTTGACCCGGGGAATGCATTTAAGCACCGTCATCCCTGCTGCGGGGGCAGCAGGGACGGTGTGTGGGACTCACGGACCCAAAAAGGAAAGGGCCCGTACTACCTACTACTAAACCACCGCGGTGTTCCGCCTCACCTTAAACCGGCTCGCAGGGTAGGCCAGAGGTTAAATCACTGCGAGCCGGCAAGGGGCGCCCCGTGGAGTCGGGGCTCGCCTCGGGGGGGCCAATTAAGTGACCCCCCCGGAGCTCCCTAAGGAGCTGAAGAGTCTAGCCCGCACCTCCACCGTTCTCGAGCACCTCTCTGAAAGCAGAGAGGGTAGAAAACGGCCGGTGCGGGCGTGCGTAAATGGGCACCGTCCGGAACACGAGGAGGGTGCCCGTCGCCACGGGTGACCATCGATGGGCGGAGGTCCCCCGACCTTCCGCCCACGGTCAAAAATCACTAGTCGGGGGCGCGCATGAATGCCGCTAGGCGGCGCCCTCGGACCGGACGGCGGGGAGGAAGCGTGCGACCCGCCCGCTCCCTCACCCGCAATTCCTCTCTCTTGGCCGCCATCACCACGCTAGCAAACGTGGCGACGGCAGCCCAACACTGTTGGCTGCCGGCCATGGCTAACACCACGGCCGGCAGCGACAAATTCAAACCAACGATGCCCGTGAGGGCCATACGCGGCCCGTCCCATGCCGTGCACTCGGCAAGGGTGTGGGCCGCTGTGTCGACGACACCGGCCGGGCAGTGACGACACACGACGTCCGGCTCCACCCCAACAATCCTGCACAGGTATTTGGCGAAAACACCGTGACCTGTGAGGAGTTGTGTGAGGTGGTACGTCGGTACGCCATGTGACCTCTCCACCCAGGCCCGCAGGACGGGTCGAACGGCCCCCACGAGCATCGCGCTCGCGGAAGGCGACTCCAATCGCAAAGCCCACTCCCGGAAGAGATCGTCGCGAGCCGACTGTCTCCAGCGGTCGATCTCCTCCGGAAGCGGGCGACCACCACTCAGTCGCACCAGGGCGCACTCCGCATACACGGCTTGAAGGACTCCAGCCTCGAGATCCCATGGAAGGGACCCGGCTATCATGCACGCCGCCTCGTAGGAGACGGTGCAGTACGCCCGTGCACCTCTCTGCGCGATCGCGCGCTGCGGACGTCGCAGCAGCGCTAAACTTTCGGCGCAGAGGGTGCCCGCCCAGATGGGCGCTCCGTAGAGCGCCTTCGAGCGCACCACACCGTCGTACAGACGGCGACACGAACTACCAGGCCCCCCCCGATTGGGGAACAGCCTGGCGAGCCTCACGGCGTATGACACCAGTTTTGGTGCCAGACGCCGGAAGTGCTCGACGAAACCCCATCTGCTGTCGAGAACCAGACCGAGATACTTTAAGGTCCGCCCGACAGCGATGGGGGTGCCACCCACCACAATCTGGGAGTCCCGAGGAGGGGCCCCCGACCGAGGCCCGTGAAAGAAAATGGCCTCGGATTTTTCGAGGGCCACCTGGAGTCCAAGCGCCCTGATGCGACCGACAACGTGGGCCACACCAGCCGTGGCCAACACTTTTGCGTCCCTGTAGGACGGGCCCCGCGCGGTGACCAGGGTATCGTCGGCGTAGCAGAAGACGCCGACGCCCCGAAGAGTGGCACCGCGCAGGACCCAATCATACCCGATGTTCCACAGGAGCGGCCCGAGGACTGACCCCTGTGGAACACCGCACGTCATGTCTCGGCGGACCACTCCCGACCGGGTCGGATACGAGACGGCCCGGTCAACGAAGTAGTCCGCGAGTACGCGCCTGAGGTACCACGGGACGTTGTGGTACCCCAGCGCCTCCGCAATGGTCCCCCAGGGGATGGTGTTGAAGGCGTTCGCGATGTCCAGCGACACCGCCAACAACACCTCCCCCTGGCCGACCGCCTCTTCCACGCTGTCCCTGAGCCGGGATATCGCGACGGAACCCGTACTGGCCGTCACTAAGGTTGGGCCCCGCCCCCTCCAGGTGCTCGACGAGACGTGCCGCGAGCACTCGCTCGAGCAGCTTGCTCATCTCGCCGAGCAGGACGATAGGGCGGTAGGCCGAAGGCGACTCGGCCGGGCGCCCGTGCTTCTTCAGCAGCACGAGCCGCCCGGTCTTCCATCGTCGCGGGACTCTTCCCGACGACAGACATTCCGACAGCAGGGACAGCGTCTCCTCCTCGAACGCGGGCATCACCAGGGCGACGACCCGCCCAGGGATGCCGTCCGGGCCAGGGGCGCGGTTCCTCAATTTGAGTTTCAGAACCGCAACCCCCAATTCGGCATCGGACACGGGCGGAATCGCCCCGATATCCGCCGGCGTCTGGCTTGGCGCCATCCGCGGTGGGACCCACTCTTCCTGCGCAGGGAAGAGGGAGCTGACGACGTCGCTCACGAAGGAGGGCTCGAGAGACCTAGTGAGCGGGGGCGCCCACGGCCGAAGTTTGTCGTTTACGACTTTGTACGGGCGCCCCCACGGATCTTGGTTGAGTGTGTCGAGCCACTCCTTCCAAGCCGCCTCCTTGGCGGCTCTCATCGCCGAGCGAAAGACCGCCCGGGGTATGCGGCGAGCAGGACCTCTTCTTGGGCGGGGACCCGTACTCTACGTCCGCGGCTGCGGGTGCACCTTCGCTGGGCTGCGTCACAAGCTGTACGCAGCCCCGCTAAGTGGTCGTTCCACCAGTACACCCGCCTCCGCGGCGGGACAGGCCCCACCCTACTCATCGCCGCATCGCAGACGCGAGTGAGCGCACTCTCCAGTCGCTCCGCCCTCGCGTCCACGTACGGACCCCCATCGACCGCGGCCCATCGCTCGACGATGGCCGCCTCCTTCGCCAGCTCCCGGTCGAGCGTCTTGAGACGCCACCGCGGACCTTCCCCAGCCAGGGGGCGACTGCTGACCGCTGGGGTCCTCGAATTGGGGGCGGCGATGTCGAACCGTATGTAGAGGTGGTCCGACATCGTCTCCACCCCCTCAGGTTAGGTTAGGTTAGGTTAGGTTTTTTTTTTTTTTTTTTTTACGTGGTCGGTGATGCATTTACGCACTTCACCGTCTCGCTGCGGGGGGGAGCGAGACGGCTTCGTGTGGGACTCCCAGCCCTAGGATGGAAAACGGGCCGGACTACCCACTAAAACCTATCCACGGTGTTTCTCCTTCGCCTTAGCCGGGCCGCCGGATAGACAGAAACTGTTAAGCAACGGCGGCCCGGAAAAGGGGCGCTCTTTCGAGCTCAACATGGGGGGCCTAACCCCCCCCCCAATCAACATAGAAGCGACGCCTCCGAAACACATAAGGGGCGTCGGACTCCTCAGGGCCTTTCGCGTGAGCGGTGGGCCCCCCGACCCACCGCCCACGGCCCTATCAGTCGGGGGCTTGGGCGTATGCAATACGCCGTCGCCCCCTGACTGGTGCCCGGCGGGGCGGAAGCGTGCGGCCTGCACGCTCCCGTTCCCGCAGGGCCTCTCTCTTTGCCGCCATCACCTCCCGAGCGAAGGAGGCGACGGCGGCCCAACATTCTTCGCTGCCGGCCATAGAGAGAATGACGGCCGGCAGCGAGCCTACACTGCCGATGATGCCCGTGAGGGCCAACCTAGGTTAGGTTAGGTTTTTTTTTTTTTTTTACGTGGTCGGTGATGCTTTTACGCACTTCACCGTCTCGCTGCGGGGGGAAGCGAGACGGCTTCGTGTGGGACTCCCGGCCCTAGGATGGAAAACGGGCCGGACTACCCACTAAAACCTATCCACGGTGTTTCTCCTTCGCTTTAGCCGGGCCGCCGGATAGACAGAAACTGTTAAGCAACGGCGGCCAGGTTAGGTTAGGTTAGGTTAGGTTAGGTTAGGTTTTTTTTTTTTTTTTTTGTTGAGTCAATTGGTTTTTAGTTCAGGAGTGGCGCTTATGGAGTACGCCCTCTCCTGGAACCGTTTGCAAGTTGATTGTTTAAATGTTATGTGCCGTTAAAGTGTTTTAGTTGATTTATGATATAGGTAATGTGGTGGAGGAATGAGTTACGTGTTTCGGTGTTGTTTGTTAATTTAATTAGGAGAAGGGGGTCTTGAGGATCGATATTGTTGTTTTGGCAGATATGTGTAAATGTTAGTCGTGAAAGTGCGAATCTGGGGCAGTGATAAATAAGGTGTTGGAAGGTCTGCGAGATTGTGTTGGTGCAAGGACAGAGGTCGTTGTCAGTGATGTGAAATCGGAAGAGGTATGATTTGTGGAAGGCATGGTTGGTGAGGAATTGGGTTATTGGAAAGGTGAGTTTGACTTTGGAGAGGAAGTTCGTGAGGTCATGATAGGTAGGAAGGAGTTGCTTGGTGTGGATTGACCCGGCGGAATTTTCGTAGAGTTGTTGTGAGGAGGTGAGAAGGTTTGTTTTGTGTATGTGTTTTATGTATGAAAGAGGTGTGTGAGAGTGGTCTGGTTGTTTGTGCAGGAAAGCCGCAGCTTTAGCCGCCGTGTCAGCTGCCTCGTTGCCAGGGATTCCGGCATGGGCTTTTACCCAGGCGAATTGTATTTGGATGTTTTGGGTTTTGGCAAAGTGCAATTGGCGGAATATGTTGACTGCGAATGTGTTATGGCTGTAGGGATTGGAAAGTTCGAGGAGAGCAGATTTGGAGTCGGAGAAGATGTAGTAGGAGTATGATTTAATTTTGTTGCTGATTATAAATTGACAGACTTTTTCAATGGCAAGCATTTCTGCTTGGAAAACGGAGCAGGAGGGGTGTAACTTGAATTTTTTAACTGTAGGAGAGGTGGAATGCGGACTGAAGGCGACGAAGGCTGCTCCTACGACATCGTCATGCCGACTACCGTCGGTAAAGATATTACAGTAGTTATCGGTTTGGAGGTCTATGTATTCCTCTGTAGTGAATATTTCCAGGAAGGTTATGGGTTCCCGGAGGGAGGGGTGAAGAAGAGAGGATGGGAGAGAGGGTTTTTCAACGGGGATGTCAAGAGGAAGGAATGATGAGGCGCCACGGAGTTTAGAAGTTTCAATGTCCGAGATGCTTTTAATTTTTTCTGGTAGAGGGGTTAATTGTGAAAGTGTTATTGATGTTATTGTGCTGTTGGTTCGGAAGCCGTGAATTATCTTTATGGCAAATAACCTTTGGAAAGAGAGTAGTTGTTTGACTACAACTTTGTATTCCAGGGCACTGGACCAGACTGATGAAGCGTAAGATATGATGGGGGTGATGACTTGGTCGTAAATTATTCGGATATTATCGGAGTGGATGCCCCAAGTGGGTCTAGTGTAAATAAGGAGCTTGTAGAATATTTGTTTGGCTTTTTCAATTATGTGGTTAGCGTGTTTTATGAATTTTAATTTGTCGTCTATTATGACTCCTAAGTATTTGAGTTCTTTTGTAAATTTTAGCTTTGTGTTGTTCATATGTATGTTTAATTTAGTAGATTTATTGGTGAAGCCTATGATGGTCGTTTTCTCTGGGCCGAAGTGAAGTTTGACATTTTTCCCCCATTCATTAATATGGTGCAGTGCCAGATTAGTTGTATTTTCTAAAGTGGTGAGATCGGTCGAATGTGTTATCAGAAGGACATCGTCAGCAAATGCTTGTATATGACAGTTATCTGGAAGTGGGAGGTCGAGGAGCTCATCCATGATAAGGTTCCACATAGTGGGACCACAGACGGAGCCCTGGATGCAGCCGCGAGTCATGTTTTTGGTGGTTTCGATGTCAGAGAAGGTAAGTCCCACTGTTCTATTAGTTATGTAGCTAATCAGAATGTTATATAAGTTGCTGGGGCAATTGTAATGACGCAGTCTAATAAATATAGCAGGCCACCAAGCATTATCAAAGGCTGCCTTTATGTCCAGTGATATAGTAATTACGTGTTCACCGTGTGATTTATATGATTTAATGGCATGGACAGCGTTTGAAATGGCCTGGGAGGTGGAGACTTGCTGTTTAAATCCAAATTGTTTATTATTATTGAGGTTGTTGATGTTAAGGTGATAAGTGAGGCGATCGATTATTAGCCTTTCTAGCAGTTTGCCAAAAACATTAATGAGGCCAATGGGACGGAATGAGGATAAGTTAGTATAATTAGGTTTGTTAGGTTTCGGAATGATTTTAACGACAGCATGCTTCCATGGCAAGGGGAAGTAGGTTAGTTCAAGGCATCTATTATATATTTTAGTTAGATAATCGGGAAATTGATTGGCGAACTGTAGGCAAATATCTGCGGTTAAGTGGTCAACGCCAGGTGCCTTTTTGTGGCTCATATGATTTAGGCCATTCAGAATTTCGGTTGTGGTAAATGGAGGTTCAGATGGAGTGAGAAGAGGTTGGTTCATTGAGGATCTAATCGATTGCTGTGAAGGGGTAAAGTCGATGGTGTCATCAGGGAAGAAGTTATCCATTAGGGCATTAGCAGTTTCCAAGGCGTCGGTGGAATAGGTGCCGTCGTTAAGAAGAAGGGTGGATGGTGGTTGTGTTAGTGGTTTTGTTTTAATGATTCGGTTGGTGACTGACCAGACGTTTTCTTTTACTTGTTGGTTGCAAAATTCCTTGAAATGTTGGGTGGATGTGGCGCAGAAGGCTTCGGAGTAAGCTTTTGTAGCAATTTGTCTCTCAGCAATAACCTCGTTGAGAGGGAGACCGCGTCGTTTGTATCGTGAGAGTTTGTGGTGTGTCCGGAGTGCGTTGGCTTTAAGCTCTTGCAAGTGGTCATTCCAGAAAGGGGGTTTTTTTGGCGCGCCGCGAGTTCGAGGTAGAATACTATCGCAGGCGTGTTGAATGGCTTTTGTGACATCATCTACAAGGGTGTCAAGATCTTGTGTGTTAAATTCGTTGATACGTTCGATGGAAGGCAGTCTCTCGCGGATCGCATCAGTGAACCTATCAATAATTCTATTCCATGATACAGTTGTCGTGTTATATTTGTATGTAGATAGCTTTTTGGTTTTAGTGAAGCGTGTGCTAGTAAATGAGACATAAAAGGTGATGGAATTATGGTCTGAACTAGGAATTAAGTTGAGGTCAACCATCCAATTGGTGATGCTGATGGATGAGCGGTTGCTTGCTAGTGTGAGATCAATAATTGATTCACGTGGTTGATTGTGGGTTACGGTCTGAAATGTGGGTGTGTTTCCTTCGTTATTGATAATTAAATTGTTGTTGGTGACAAAATCTGCGATTAAGTCTCCTCTGTCGTTGCATCTGTTTGAGCCCCACCAGTGGTGCCATCCATTAAAATCACCGCATATAAGGAAAGTGGAGTTGCGATTGTGGTTTATAAAGTCCTCAAGGGTATTGAGGGTGTTGTAGGGATCAATGCGGGGTTCGATATACACGGAAACAAGATGAATTTGGTGATTTGTAAGACTATCTTTACACTGTACAATACATATATTCGAGTTGGAGTGACTGGTGATGCCTAGTGCGGAGGAAATGTTTTTGCGGATGGCTATGGATGCACGGGTGGGACGAGCGGTGGGAAATTGATAGAGCGTATACATCTGGTTATCGAGTTTCATTCGCTCGTTTGTTCCTGTGTAGGGTTCCGTAATGAAAGCAAAGTCAGGTTTGTTATTGTCAAGGTAGACGCAAAGTTCATGTAAAGCATTTCTGCTTTTGCCAAGGTTAATTTGAATGGCGTTGGGTTTTATGACTGATGGTGAGTTAAACAGGGTGTTGGGTGTATTATTGAGTGTACTACTATTATGGTCCATAATCGGTCCTGGAACGAGTGCGTGCAGCCATAAAGATTTTCCTTGGACAGGTATTTGAAGTTGCGCTATGGTCTAATTTATCATTACCCTTGTTGCCTTTTTCTTGATGAACTTTGCAGTTGAAACATGTGGATTTTGTTGAGTCGTTCTTGTTTGGGCAGTCCTTGTACTCGTGACCAGAGTCAGAGCAATGGGAGCAGTTAATTTCCTCAGAAGTGCAGTGGTTACGAGTGTGTCCGAATTTCAGGCATTTAAAGCATTGCAAAAGAGGAGTGAACTCTTCTACATGAACTCGTTGGTGGTCCACATTGAGTTTCTGTAGGTTGACGATGGTGCGCCATAGTGGCGGAGATACCATGAAGACGGCGTTGTAGAGGGACCTATTTCTGTTTCCTCGTTTAAATTTAAGGGTGATTTCATCGGAATTAAAATTGTTTTGGTTTGTGATTGTTTCTGTTAATAGTTCTAATGGGATGGAGTTGGAGATGCCTTTAACTATTATCATGGGTTTTAATTTTTTGCCAGCTTCGGCCTGAAGGTTAGTGGTTTTGTTGATTTTAATGAGAGCAAGGTCCCTTTGCTCGGTAGTGTCGAATTCAACGCGAATCTTATTGTTGCTGACATTGGTAGTCCTAGAGGGCGCAAAGTTAGTGTCCTTGAAGGTAACACGCTGCCGGAAGTGTTGTAGAGTTTCAGTAGAACTTTGCACGTTGCTGGTGGAGGAGACGATTAGGGAGGGTTTGGTGGTGGGAATTTTGGGGGTTTTAGGGCGCGCGGGGAAGGTGAGGACCGACGAGTAGAGGGGTTGGGTGGGGTTAACTGCATTATTCGGTGTTTGTCTCATTTGTTTCACCGTGCTGCAGACATCCCTAAGTTGTTCTTTGACTGGTATGAGTTCAGTGACCAGATGATTTTTTATAACGGAAGTGATGGTGGAGATGAGATTGTTACTCAAGCCCTCACAAGATTCATCGTTTGGAATGGAGGTAGGTGTAGGAGTTGGGTTAACTGGAGAGGCCATAAGGTGTGACTTCTGTAGGTCACTAATGGTGTCAAAGATTTGAAGGATCGCCGCCCTGTCCTCCTTTTTCAGGCTTTTGCCTCTGGTGAGTAGATTGCGTGCGGTTTTAATATTTTGAGTCAGCTTATTGTGAAATTCAGCAGTAGGTGAGTCGGTAAAAGATGACAGCGACGGAGATTGAGAGAAAATAGGAGGAGGTGAACGCGGTCTTGAAAGGGTAGGGACAGATGTATTGAGTTCATCACAGTCTGAGGATAAGGGAATGAGGGGCTGAGAAAGTAGAAGCGGAGGGGCAACGGGTTGAGAAAGTATGGGGCAAGTGAGGAATGAAGGTTGAGTGCTAGTTTCACAGCTCTCATCGTCTGACAGTGCTAATCTTGCCACTGTAAAGGTACTGTCTAGATTAGTTTTTTCCGGCGGTACTGCTGGTGGCCGAGCCTTCCTCATAGGTTGGGGGCTCTTAAAAAGCGCCATAGTGGTTTAACAACAATAGGAAATTGAAATGAGAAAACTGATAGTAAAATGAACTTCGAAATAAGTAAAGGAATATGTATATATGTAGTCAAAACAAGGAGATTAAAAGTTAAAGAATTTAGAAAAATAAAGTTAACCAAATAAAAATTTTAGTCTGTCTTTTGGTTATTTTACCTACGGCGACCTTCCAGTGCTCCGGATTGAGAGTCTAGGTCCCTGAACGAGAAAACAGTGCGGGTGGGCGTTTGATCGCACGCAGTTTTTTGCGATTTTCTCGGAAACTATAAGACCTAGAAAAATAAATGATACGTCTAAAGATAGGTATTTAGACGGGCTATATTGTGACGTAATAATAATATTTGGTGTAGTATAAAAAATTGAAATTATAGCACTTTGACTGTTTTTGAGGCACCAAGTGTACCACAAAAGTGAAATTTAATACAACTAAATATCAACCTTTATCAACAAACGGGGTGTCCAGAGAAAGGTATTGAGATGAACTTTAATATGAGATCATAAAAAGTCTAGGTCTAGAACAAAATTTGGATTAAACAATTCTGAAACTACTATTTGGTACACCAAGTGCACCGCGAAATGAAGATTTCTGCAGCTAAATATGAGTTTTTACTATTGAAGTCTGTACCGCCAGAAAGCGCCTCTGGAGAGGTATCTAGCGGTATAGATGATTTGTTTAAAATTTGAGGTTTTATTTGTAAAATTTACGGTTTTATATGAAAAGTTAGGGTTAGGTTAGGTAAATATTTTTTAAAACGAGCGAATCCGGGCGAACGTTATATGTATGTAACGGGTGCGACAAGAGGATGTCAAAACTGTAAAAAATATCGATGTAGGTCAAAAACTGAGAGAGTTATGCTGTCAAGAAGGTTAAAAATTCGTTGGTTAGGTTAGGTTAGGTTTTTTTTTTTTTTTTTTTTGATGAGTCAATTGGGTTTTAGTTTCAGGAGTGGCGCTTATGGTATACGCCTTCTCCTGGAACCGTTTGCAAGTTGATTGTTTAGTTAGTGAAGTGTTTAGATGTTATGTGCCGTTAGAGTGTTTTAGTTGATTTACGATAAAGGTGATGTGGTGGAGGAGTGAGTTAAGTGTATCTGGGGCAGTTGTAAATAAGGTGGTTGAGGGTTTGCGAGATTATGTTGGTGGGAAGTTCGTGGGGTCATGATGAGTAGGAAGGAGTTGCTTGGTTAGGTTAAAGGTTTGCGAGATTGTGTTGGTGCAAGGACAGAGGTCGTTGTTTAGGATTAGTTGATTAGGTTAGGTTAGGTGGGACATCCGCTTTTGTGTGTGGAAAAGTTACACGGGGTCAGTACTTTCCACACACTCCCTTAGTCGCCTCGTACGACATCCACGGGAGGATATGGGTTGGGGCTATTCTATTCTGCCGGCCACAACACGGCGGAAACTTTGATATTAGGCGTACGTAGTAATCTGTGTTAATCGATCATGGCGTATTTAAGTAATAGTGAATATTATGAAATGATACTTTGCGTCGGGGCAGCCGATGGCAGTCTGCGTGAAGCTCGTCGCCTTTATCGAGAAAGATTTGTGGACAATAGACTCGAAGGTGAACGGCGGCGGTTACCATCTGTGGAGTGCTTCCGAAAAATGGTGAACCGTTTACATGACACTGGTTCTTTCCGTGGTTCCCGCTCAGAAGGCAGACCATCTGTTGTACCACCAGAGCAAGAAGTATTCTCGAGCATTTTCAATCCAATCCCAGAACAAGTACTCGCCGCTATGGGATTGTTCTGGGAATGAATCATTTCAGAGTATGGCGCGTGCTAAAAGCAGATGGTCAACATCCGTTCCACTTCAGGCACACCCAAGAACTGACACCGGCTGATTTCGTACCACGTCTCAACTTTTGCCAGTGGTACCGAGAGGAAGCACAACGATCCCCTAGTTTCGCGAACCGTATTTTATGGACCGATGAAGCCTCTTTTACTCGTGCTGGTATCAGTAACCAGCATAACGAACATGTATGGACTCATCAGAACCCACACGCATCTGCAGAAAACAACTTTCAGCATCAGTGGCGTGTTAACATTTGGGCGGGAATAATCGGAGATATTTTAATTGGTCCTTTCGTGCTACCGAGTTCGCTAAACGGTGAAAATTACCTCGCGTTCCTTAGAAACGTCTTAGAACCCGAACTTGAAAACTTGACTTTAACATTGTACACAAATATGATGTACCAGCAAGACGGGGCGCCAGCACATTATGCGAGAGATGTACGGGCGTATTTAGATGAGCGGTTTAACCAGTGGATCGGACGTGGTGGTCCCATACCTTGGCCTCCGAGGTCACCGGATCTCACACCACTTGACTTTTTTTTGTGGGGCTATGTCAAAAACAAAGTGTACAGTGCGGTATGTCTCACGCGTGAAGATATGGAGTCTAAAATATTTGATGCATTTATTTTTTTTATTTTTTTTTTGCATTTATGCTGTGTAATGTAACTGCCAGCATGATGCGACGGACCCAACTGTGCATTGATCAAGGCGGCGAACATTTCGAGCCGTTACTTTAGTACCTACTTTTTAGTTTTGTGTTTATTAGTATCTTAGGTAGGAAGTGTATTTTTTATTAAATTCAATAATGTTTATCTAAGTATCGTGATATGAGTGAGTTAGTTATGTTTATTGTGGAACACAGTACCTACCTATCTACCAGGATGACATGCACAATGAAATCGGTAAGTTTTTGTTGTTTAAAGTCCACAACCTATCATTACTACAAAATAGTATTCTGTACCAGGAGCATATGAAATAAGAGTTGTCTACGATTCATCGAAGGGGACTGAACCTTACGAATAAATTTGACCCTAGGTAGTGTTGGGTTTATAAAATATCGATTAAATGAACAAATCAATTAAATTTACATGACACCTTAAAAGTTTTAACTAAACTTGTATTTGCAATTTTGTCCTTGAGTATAGTTAATTCAACGCGCATGTGTAACGAGGGTCAAATATGACCACACTAATATGAAACACGTTGTATATATAATATAATATATATAATATTAATTACACGATTTGTACTTAACATTTTATTAATTACTAGTGGTCGCCCGTGACTTCGTCCGCGTGGTGATTTTTTTAATTAAAAGGGTCTAATTCCCAAGTGGTCCTATTTATTTTGGTCCCATTTCGGTAATTTAAAGTCGGTCGGGTTGTTGAGTAAATTTTTTGAAGTGCTTTAGTTTTCCAAGGGCGTGAGCAGTTGTCGGGGCCTATCTCTCGGAGAGGGCCATAGCTTTCCCCAGCTGGCTCGGGCCAGCTCGGCGAGATGTGTCGTGCGGTGTTCCGCAGGGGTCGGTCCTGGGGCCGCTTCTGTGGAACATCGGCTACGACTGGGTGCTGCGGGGTGCGTTGCCTAGGGGTGTCGGCGTAACGTGCTACGCCGACGATACCCTCGTCACGGCGCGGGGTGCAACGTACCAGGAGGCAGCACTCAAGGTCACGACGGGTGTTGCTCGAGTCGTGGGTCGGATACGGCAGCTGGGACTGGAGGTGGCCTTGCACAAGTCCGAGGTTCTGTGTTTTCACAGACCTCGGAACGGTCCACCCGAAGGTTCCAGCATAAATGTGGGAGGCGTTAGCATCGGCATCAAGCCCTCGATGAAGTACCTAGGGATCGTACTTGATAGCCGATGGAACTTCGGACCACATTTCCGAAGTTTGGTCCCCAAGGTGACGCAGGCATCGGTCGCGCTTTCGCGACTGATGCCCAACCTAAAGGGACCCAACGCCTCCTCCAACGACTGTACCTGGGGATCGTGCGGAGTATGGCCCTATACGGGGCTCCCGTATGGGCGGATAGGTTGGCGGTCAAGGGGAACGTGACTCTGTTAAACAGACCACTTCGAACCTTGGCCGTCAGAACCGTACGGGGGTACCGCACGATCTCCGGAGAGGCTGCATGTCTCCTAGCCGGGACCCCTCCATGGGACCTGGAAGCGAGAGCCCTTGCGTCATTGTTCCAATGGCGCAAGGGATCGCCCTAGACCCGATTACTGTAATAAGTTTGTCGTAGGTTACGTCACCCGCAGTGGAGTTCACTTAGGGGCGCTGCACATGGCTAAGAGACTATAATATTTTATTTTAAGATACAATATCGCTCAACAGCTATCTATATCTATATCTATACTTATAATAAATCTGTAGAAGTGAAAATTCTGTACATTGAAAATATCAAAAAAATAAATGGCAGGGGGTGTTACTAGACCGACACCGAACCCAAAAATGTAATTAATAACAATTTTTGTCTGTCTATCTGTTTGTTCAGGCATCACGCAAAAGCTACCGGTTCAATTACGATGAAACTTGGTATAATTATTCTTTAATATCCTCGGCACCACGCTGGGTACTTTTTATCCCGGAAAAGTACATACAATAAAATCAAACTTAATTTTGCGGTTCGATCCCTAGACCCGATTACTGTAATAACTTTGTCGTAGGTTACGTCACCCGCAGTGGAGTTCACTTAGGGGCGCTGCACACAGCTAACAGACTATATTTTTTTATCTTAAGATACAATATCGCGCAACAGCCTGTCTTCTGTACTTATAATAAATATTATCCCGGAAAAGTACATACAATAAAAAACAAACTTAATTTTGCGGTTCGATCCCTAGACCCGATTACTGTAATAACTTTGTCGTAGGTTACGTCACCCGCAGTGGAGTTCACTTAGGGGCGCTGCACACAGCTAAAAGACTTTAATATTTTATCTTAAGATACAATATCGCTCAACGGCCTGTCTTCTGTACTTATAATAAATCTGTAGAAGTGAAAATCCTGTACATTGAAAATATCAAAAAAAATAATGGCAGGGGGTGTTACTAGACCGACACCGAAACCAAAAATGTGATTTAAAAATTTTTTGTCTGTCTGTCTGTTCAGGCATCACGCAAAAACTACCGGTTCGATTACGTTGAAACTTGGTATAATTATTCTTTAATATCCTGGGCACCACGCTGGGTACTTATTATCCCGGAAAAGTATATACAATAAAAAACAAACTTAATTTTGCGGTTCGGTCCCTAGACCCGATTACTGTACCAACCGCAAATAATAAGTTTGTCGTAGGTTACGTCACCCGCAGTGGAGTTCACTTAGGGGCGCTGCACACGGCTAAGATACTATAATATTTTATCTTAAGATACAATATCGCTCAACAATTATCTATATCTATATCTATACTTATAATAAATCTGTAGAAGTGAAAATTCTGTACATTGAAAATATCAAAAAAATAATGGCAGGGGGTGTTACTAGACCGACACCGAACCCAAGAATGTGATTAAAAACAATTTTTGTCAGTCTGTCTGTTTGTTCAGGCATCACGCAAAAGCTACCGGTTCGATTATGATGAAACTTGGTATAATTATTCTTTAATATTCTGGGCACCACGCTGGGTACTTATTATCCCGGAAAAGTACATACAATAAAAAACAAACTTAATTTTGCGGTTCGATCCCTAGACCCGATTACTGTAATAAGTTTATCGTAGGTTACGTCACCCGCAGTGGAGTTCACTAAGGGTATGGTATGCAATGCATGCTGCTGCTGCAAAAAACTGAGCGAAGTGTTAAATTTTCGAACGACAACGATTTATGAGATTTTTTTTGTTATGTCCGATTTTCAATTTTTATGTTCTAAACCATCATTACGCCACACGTTATCACTGTGGTAAGTTTGAAGGAGATCGGTTCAGGCGTTTAGGAGGAGTATGCGGAGATACGAAATACATGAGTCGCCTAAGATTGAGCTTCGCTCAATAATATTTTATCTTAAGATACGATATCGCTCAACAGCTATACATAATAAATCAGTAACTGGTGATCAAGAAAGCTATAACACGCAGGCGGAGCTGCGGGCAACAGCTAGTTATTAAATAAGATTTTAATGAATGATGATGATATTATTATGCTAAGCGAATACTGATACGGGAATACACAACCGTAGTATACCTACCTACTTACAACATATTTATAGGTAAGTACCTACTTATATGTTTAAATAAGAAAATCAACAAGCTCAGACACGATAGCTTTATCATAAAATTATTGAATCTCCTCCACCTTCTATTATGTAAGTAGGTACTTATTACCATTTTATTTTATCAAGACAAATGAAAAGTCCAAATGTGGGTAATAATAACTAGGTAATAATAATCTCCTCTCCAATGAACTCTGATAAGAAGTTAAAATACTGCCATCTATTAGGAAATTATCGGGACAATAGAAACTGTTCATTCATGGGGGATTATAACGTAAAATACTGCCATTATATATTTTTCGCACACATGATATACCGCCATCTATTACGTATTTTTCGCACACAATACACTGCCATCTATTAGGAATTTATTGAAAATTATTTAGCTAGCCCTAAAGACGCCTTTAAAACGTCGCCATTTCTATGAGATGGTTCATCTGTGCTAGTATAGTATTCTTATATCTGTGACTAGTATAGTATTCTAGTATAGTATTCTAGTATAGTATTCTTATATCTGTGCTGATGGTGAGGCGTCGAGCTCAAGTAGCGACGTGTTTTTCTCTCCACCGACGTCGCCTCCACCTGTACGTCGGCAGGGGAGAGGCCGGCCACCGACTGGCTTAGGACCCCGCTACCGGTAGTAATGTGCACCGCATTCGATGGAGTCTCTCTATGAACGAAAACGTGATGCAGGCATATTTTGTGGCTACAGAGGGAGGAATTAATCTCACTGTGTACCGTGTCCGCATGCTGCCCCTGTTTCGGGTACTTACTTGAACCAGATGTCAACGTAACAGCACAACGCCTATCGGATCAGGTGCGCGCCATACAACGCTGTCATCTGTTGGATGGCGCCGCACTTGAGAGGCTACGCTCAGAAGCATGTAGCAGTATCATCCCTTCATTACATAGCAACCGTAACACCACTACAGTAGAAAATTAAATACCACCCGTCTTAACAGTTAATGAAGAAGTAAATGATGCTACATCTGTAAGTATCCAGTGCAATGATGAATTAAGGAACGTTTTGGAACAAGCGATTGGTGAGTTTAGATCTGTCCCTATTCAGTGTAGACCGCGGCTTCCACGTTTGCCTACGCAAATATGGAAGAGCAAGGAACTGCATGGTCGATTTTATCGGGCTCTAAATGGGCCCGATGTTGATTCAATAGCATCGGTATCCTGGTTACGATTTGGTGATCTCTTCGGAGAAACTGAGGGTTTTATCTGTACAATCACTGACGAAGTCGTGATGACGAATAACTATCGGAGATTTATTGTCAAAGATGGGACTCTAGACATCTGTCGGGCATGTCATCGTCCCGGAGAATCTTTAAGACATATTATATCTGGTTGTTCCCGTCTTGCGAACGGTGAGTATTTGCACAGACACAACCAAGTAGCCAGGATTATCCACCAGCAACTTGCTCTAAAGTATAACCTTATCGAAGTGGAGGTACCTTATTACAAGGATGTGCCCGACCCAGTTCTTGAAAACAGTCATGTCACATTGTATTGGGATCGATCTATTATCACTGATAGGACTATTATAGCTAACAGACCTGATATAGTGATAATGGATCGATTAAAGCGCCTTGCAGTAATTGTCGATATCACTGTGCCACATGACGAGAATCTCGTGAAAGCAGAAAAAGATAAACAAATTAAATATTTGGACCTTGCTCACGAGATTGTCGACATGTGGGATGTGGATTCGGCGATTATTGTTCCGATAGTCGTATCTGCACATGGCCTAATAGCCAAGAGTCTCAACCTCCATCTACAGAGACTCGCGTTAGGCAGCTGGGTCAAGGGCTTAATGCAGAAGGCGGTTCTGTTGAACACGGCCCGCATAGTGCGGAAGTTCCTATCTCTGGAGCCCTAACCACCGGTAGCTTGGTCCCTGTACTCGATACCGGTGGGTTACTGTTGCGTTGCTTTTCGGAAGTCCATAGTTAAATTAAATAAATCTAAATACTTTGTAATATTCCGCCACATGCAAATTACCCAACTCTCGTATTTATTCATGCACAAGACCAGTGCATTCGGTCGCCGTGCGCCGAGCCATCGACATCTCCTGATTATGCCCCTGGTTGGGGGCGAAACACGGGTCGAGGATTTTTATTATTTTTTGCTCGATAGTGTTGGCTCTTTATATTGAGCGCACTACGGCGTCATACTTTGGTCTCCGCTTCCTCTGCGCTTACAACCCACCGGATAGATATTATACATTGTTTGAAGCAACAATGGGAGATGTATTAAAGCCCTTGGTCACTACTAAAAAGCGTGTTGTAGTGTGTGGTGATTTTAATATTGACATACTTGGGAGGTGTTAGCATAGGCCATCAACCTCTCCATGAAGTATCTAGGGATGGTACTTGATAGCCGATGGAACTTCGGACCACATTTCTGAAGTTTGGTCCCCAAGGTGACACAGGCATCGGTCAACGCTTCCTGCAGGAGACTGTACCTGGGGATCGTGCGGAGTATGGCCCTACACAGGGCTCCCGTATGGGCGGCGAAGTTGACGGCCAACAACTCAACGCTCCTCAATAGACCGTTGAGGACCTTGGCCGTCAAAACAATAAGGGGCTACCGCACGATCTCCGAAGAGGCTGCATGTCTCCTAGCCGGGATTCCTCCATGGGACCTGGAAGCGACCTG
The DNA here is from genome assembly GCA_963556515.1 of Nudaria mundana. NCBI lineage: Eukaryota > Metazoa > Arthropoda > Insecta > Lepidoptera > Erebidae > Nudaria > Nudaria mundana. The sequence continues at coordinate 7,179,875 of OY748287.1, read as the reverse complement.
GACCTCCAAGCGAGAGCCCTTGCGTCATTGTTCCAATGGCGCAAGGAGGCACTGGAGCGGGACCACAGGCCTGCGATTCCGCCAGGATCTCATGGAGTCATGGAGGGTGCGACTTCATCAACCCAAGTGGGGTACCACCATCATCGCGGCGGTGAGACCGATCATGGACGATTGGCTGCAGAGGCAGCATGGTGACCTCACGTACTGTGCGACGCAGATCGTTACCGGGCATGGATACTTCGGTAGCTATCTGTTTCGCATCCGTCGTGAGGTCACACCCCGGTGTCAACACTGCGAGGTTTCCGACGACGACACCGCACTCCACACGTTGGTGGAGTGCTCAGCGTGGGCGAGTCAGCGCCTGGACCTCGTAGTGGGTCTGGGCGTGGATACCCTCTCGCTGGAGACCATGCTTCAAGCCATGGTCTCCAGCGGGAGTAGGTGGAACGTGGCCGTGTCCTTCTGCGAGCAAGTCGTACTCGCGAAGGAAGGTGAAACATATTTCGACGTTTATAACGTCTTGTTTGAAGCGAAATTTATGCTATTATTTTTAAAAATTAAACATCATATTTACTATTGTTTTATCATGGACTTTCGCCAGGTAACGCCTGATTCCATTCAGTACCTACATACTTTTTAATTCTGTAATTTTTATTTTTACAAATTACAAATACAACAAAAAACGTCAATACACAATCAATAAAATATATAGTGTAATAAAACTCCCTCTGTAAGGTTATACTTTATATTTATTCGTAATCCACCCGTTCGATTACCACATTCCGAGAAGAAGGGCAAGAAACTCGGTAGGGTCATATTATTATAATATCTTACAAGCATTTCAGCATAGTAACAATATAAAACATTACACTAACTTAAATAGTATAGAAGCAATCCTCACGGATCGACTGTTTGTCGATCCGTCACATCAAGTAGCCAAACTGTCTTATCTATATCTATATATATATATATATATATATATAAAAGAAAGTCGTGTTTGTTACAACACTTATAACTCGAGAACGGCTGGACCGATTGCCATGGTTTTTGATTTGTTGGATTTGTTTCCGTCACGAATAGCAGAATACATCTTAAAAACAATGAAATAGATGCTGATTTGTTTATTACATGTAAAATATTAGTTGTACAATCCTGTCAAATAGTGTAACAACTATTTTTTTTTTTGGAGCTTATGGCCTGGTTGCTGAGAACTTTAAGCAAAAAATTTATTTTTTATGAAGACATCATGTGTGCGTTCAGAAATTTATTTTTTGTAAAATGTCTACAAAGTTCAGGTAGTGTTTTGTTTTAGCCATTAATTTTCGAAAATTATTTATTAATTATTTAATTTTTAATTCCAGAAAATAATACCTAAGATTTATTCTACAGTAAAAACATAAAATCATCGGAAAGGAACAAAATAAAAAAGAATAAAAAATCGGTTGGTAAAGGTTATAAGAATAAGGAAAAAAATGTACAGGTTAACAAAAGTGTAAATGTCTTTTTATAGGTTGTATATGATTTTTCTTGATAAGATATTCATATCACTCAGATCACGTAGTAGTTATATACTCTTTGAGCTATTGTCTGTCTCGAAAGTTGTCTTACGTAGTATTGTATTCTCTTTGGTTGTCACTGTTATTATATTTGGTGGTTTTATGCGAGTGCACATTTTAATAACAATGCCGCGTCCTATAAGATCTAATCTTTCCCAGCGAAGCCGTAATGCAATTAGGCAACGGAATATCGCGAGTCAATTATCTGATGGAGAACGAGAAATTGCACGAGAACAGCGCCGCGTTAGTATGGAGCAAAGAAGGGCCTTAATTCGTGCTTCTCAAACACAAGAGCAAAGAGAGGCAGCCCGTGAAACGGCTAGGTTAGAAACGAGAAATCGTCGAGCTTATCGTACAGATGAACAGAGGAATAATCTTCGAAGTGCAAGAAGAAATGGTTCAAGTATTGCACCATCGACTACAGCTTGCATCGTTTAGTTTGCATTGGTCCAATGGACGTTGTTTGCCAGCATTGTGGAGCATTGAAGTTTGCTGGTGAAACGCCTGGTTTGTGCTGCCTTAGTGGTAAAGTGAAATTGCCATTATTGGTCCCGCCACCAGAGCCATTGTGCTCCCTGCTTTATGGCGAAACACTAGAATCACGACATTTTCTAGCGAACACTCAAAAATACAATGTCTGTTTCCAAATGACTTCATTTGGGGCGGAAATTATCGAAGAACACGGATATAATCCGACATTTAAGGTAATTTACGTTAAAACCTTTATTTTCTATCATTGTAAAAAAAATATGGAATGTAGTTTGTTAGATTTCTGTATTTGTCTCTGAAATAAAAATGACATGTTATTATTTGAAATAAAAAGTGTTTGTAAAAAAAGTGTTTGTAAAGCTAACTATAACTATGGTTTTGACTTTACAGATTCAAGGCCAGATTTGCCATCGCATTGGATCATTGCAACCTATAGAAGATGCACAGCATAAATTCTTGTAAATATACTTCATGGGCAATATGGAAGAACAACTTAACCGGCGTCAAGGGATCAACACAGCTACGAAAAGAGCAATTCTCCAAGATCTGCAGCAAATGCTTCATGAACATCATGCATTGGTCAGGCTGTTCAAGACTGCTTTAGAGCGCATGCCAAGTGATGACTATAAAGTTGTGATCAAAGCAGATAAAAGACCAGCTGGAACACATGAACGCACATTTAATGCTCCAACAATCGATGAAGTGGCAATCCTGATTTTTGGTGAAAACTTGGAAACACGTGATATTGTACTTACACGACGCAATACTGGGCAACTACAAAGAATATATGAAACACACCGTTCATATGACCCGTTACAATACCCGCTGATGTTTTGGCAAGGAGACGATGGATATCACTTTAATATCAAAATGATTAATCCATTGAATGGTAAGATCAATATTGTTGTTTTAATTTTAACTTGATATACATTTTATTCTGTTTGCTTTTAGTACTCAAAAAAGTTGTCATTTCTAATTTAGTAGAGAGTAGCTGTAAGAGTCGTTAACCTATTACGGGTTCTAAAATACTATTTTTACTGCATTTTTTTCAGGTGAGGAAACTACCAAGAAGGTTAGTTCGATGAATTATTACGCATGTTCGATGATTCGTGAAAATTCTGACAATTATTTGTTGCGATTTCGTCGACTGCTTCAACAATATTGCGTTGACATGTACGTTAAAATCGAAACGGAGCACCTGACTTTCATTCGGTTGAATCAAGCTAAATTGCGTTCGGAAGAGTATATCCATTTACGCGATGCAATTAGCACAGAAGGAGATTCAGAAAATGTTGGTCGATTGACTATTTTACCGGCGACATACATAGGTAGCCCGCGTCATTTGCATGAATATGCGCAAGATGCAATGACATATGTTCGTAATTATGGTCGGCCAGATCTATTCATTACATTTACATGTAATCCGAAATGGATAGAAATTATTCAATTGCTGCTTCCCGGACAAACATCAAGTGATCGACACGACATCACCACACGTGTTTTCAGGCAAAAAATTCGGTCACTAATGAATTACATTGTTAAGCAACACGTCTTTGGGAATACTCGATGCTGGATGTATTCAATCGAATGGCAAAAACGAGGCCTACCGCATGCTCACATTCTGATTTGGTTAGTCGAAAGAATTCGGCCAGATCTCCGCACATCATATGTGCGGAGATTCCTGCTCCTGAAACCGATCCAGACCTACATGATGTTGTAGTCACGAATATGATTCATGGACCGTGTGGCACTATCAACCGACAATCACCGTGCATGGTCGACGGCAAGTGTTCCAAACGGTATCCACGAAAATTGACGGCAGAGACAATTACAGGCAACGATGGTTATCCATTGTATCGGCGTCGATCGCCCGATGATAATGGTAGAACTATCACAACTAAAGTGAAAGGAAACGATTTCGTAGTTGACAACAGTTGGATTGTTCCATATTCGCCACTTCTTTCCAAAACATTCAAAGCACATTGTAATGTTGAGTATTGCAATTCGGTCAAGTCAATTAAATACATTTGCAAATATGTCACGAAAGGGAGCGGTTTTTGGTATCCAAACATCCAATACCAACGATGAAATCAAGCGCTATCAAGTTGGTAGATATGTGAACTGCAATGAAGCAATTTGGCGTATATTTTCATTCCCTATTCACGAACGGTCAGAGAGTATATTTCACAGCGTCGAATGCTGCTCAACGTGCCGAAACACCTCCAGCGACAACACTGACCAGTTTCTTTGCGATTTGTCAAAGCGATCCGTTCGCACGAACTTTGCTTTACTCAGAAATGCCACGTTATTACACTTGGAACGCTACACGAAGAAATTTCAACGTCGGAAGCAAGGCGATGCAGTTCCTGGTCATCCAGATATGCGTTCTACTGATGCTCTTGGTCGTATTTACACAGTTCATCCGAAGAATGATGAATGTTTCTATTTACGGTTGTTGCTGGTACATAATTTTTTTTTTTTTTTTTTTTATATATTTAGGTCGACAAATTGACGCCACTCGCCTGATGGTAAGCTGAGGCGACGTCTGGCAATTGAGGGCGACTCTCACAGTACACAGGAATACTATAGAGAGTGGCCCTCAACTTGACGACCCTGTAATGTGCCTCTTCACGCTTCGCTTAAAGAGCCCAGGGTTATATGTTGGAGGAAACACGTGCGCAGGCAGGGCGTTCCAAGCCACCATCGTTCGGCAGAGAATGGATCGTTTAAAACGCTCGGTTCTCGCGAAGACGGTTTCCACGGTATGAGGGTGAAAAAAAACATGTTCGAGGGCCAACATCATTTGAATCACTACGAACTGTTAATGGTATCGTGTGCCCCACATTTCGTGCAGCATGTCAAGAGCTAAATTTGCTTGAAAACGATACTCATTGGGACACGACAATCGCTGAAGCAATTATTTCTGCATCTCCAAGTCAGATACGCACATTATTTGCTATCATCATTTCAACATGCTTCCCATCGAACCCACGTGACCTGTGGAACAAATACAAAGATAACATGTCAGAAGATATTTTACATCGAATTCGCGTCAGCTCAAGAAATTCCGATCTTGAGGTGAATGAGGAGATCCATAACCAGGCTTTGCTCTTGATCGAAGATATGTGTTACCTCATGTGCGGCAGTTTGTTAGTTAGGTTAGGAATGCCAGCGCCAGATCGCGGAATGAATGACGCATTTAATAGAGAATTGGAACGTGAACGTGAATATGATCCACATGAACTAATCCAATCAGTTCAAACAAATGTACCTCTGTTGAATCCAAAGCAGAGGGAAGTCTATGATACACTGATTAATGCAATTGATGATGGAAATGGCGGCTTATTTTTTTTGGATGCCCCCGGTGGAACTGGGAAGACATTCCTCATGTCATTGATTTTGGCCACTGTACGTGCGAGATCCTAAATTGCGGTAGCAATTGCTTCTTCTGGAATAGCGGCCACATTGTTAGACGGATGCCGTACGGCTCACTCAGCGTTAAAATTGCCATTAAACCTTCAAACTACTGAACAACCGACATGTAACATTTCGAAACACTCCGCAATGGCCAAAGTTTTAGTAGCATCAAAAATCATCATATGGGACGAATGCACAATGGCGCACAAACGCGCATTGGAAGCACTAGACCGAACATTAAAAGATCTGCGCAATGACTCGAGATGTTTTGGTGGTGCAATGATTTTATTATCTGGCGATTTCGGATAAACACTACCAGTCATTCCAAGATCTACTGCTGCCGACGAAATAAACGCTTGCCTCAAAGCATCAAATCTGTGGCGATATGTAAAGAAACTTCAACTGTCTGTAAATATGAGAGTTGCATTGTTGAACGATCTATCTGCTGATGATTTCTCGAAGCAATTGCTGACTATCGGTAATGGCCGTGTTCCTGTTGACAAATCGAGCGGTTTGATTTCATTTCCTCCAAATTTTTGCAATTTCGTATCATCAAAAGACGAGCTTATCAACAAAGTATTCCCGGATATCATTGCTAACCACAAAAATACAAAATGGTTAAGTGAGCGAACAATTTTGGCCGCTAAAAATAAAGATGTAGATGACCTCAATTTTATAATTCAAAATCAAATCGTAGGTACTCTGTATTCATTCAAATCTATCGACTGTGTAACAAACGAAGAAGAAGCCACTAATTATCCAACTGAATTTTTAAACTCCTTGGATGTGCCTGGTTTACCACCGCACAATTTAAAACTTAAAGTTGGCTCGGTAGTCATCATGCTTAGAAATTTAAACCAACCAAAACTGTGTAATGGAACGCGTTTGGTGATAAGAAAACTGATGAGCAATGTGATACTTAAAGGAAAATTTAAAGATGAGGAAGTTCTTATTCCAAGGATTCCGATGATCCCAACGGATATGCCCTTTGAGTTTAAACGAATTCAATTCCCGATTCGTCTTGCCTTCGCCATGACGATCAACAAATCACAGGGCCAATCCTTGACTATTTGTGGCCTCAATCTAGAAAATGCATGTTTTTCTCATGGTCAATTGTACGTGGCATGCTCACGTGTCGGCAAACCATCCGCTTTATTTGTTCTTGCGCCTGACCAATAAACAAAGAATGTCGTTTACCACAAAGTGCTTGAATGAAAATCCTATTAATGAATTAATCCAATTTTTTTTTTTCCAGTCTGCAAAACATAGTTTTCAATCATTTTTTTCTGACATGAGTTTGAAGTACTTAATTATTATTTTTTATTTTTTTTTATTTTCATTCTCATTCTGTATGTATGTTTTCATCATCATTCATCATAATAAAATACTTTTTTGTTTCTATCTATATAAATATATTATTTTGTATCATTGTTTTACGTTCATCAAAGCCTAAATTAGTTCAGCTAAAAAGTAACACGACATTCATTGACTGTTAGGCGGTACGAAGTTCGCGGGGTCAGCTAGTATCTTATATACCTATTACATACTTACGGTAATAATTTGTGAATAACACTTGTAAGTTCGTAGTCTAAACTGAACAGGAACTGCCCTGATCTTACTACAACACTCCCTTTCATCAAAGTCGCAATGGTGGGAGTCGGCAGACATTGACAGTCCGTTTTTATGTCTCACATTATTTTTCGCTTCGGTGTTGCAAGGACAATGAATTAAATATATTAAAATAATAGGAATCAGTAAAACCTAACAATAGTCATCATATACATCATTCAATAAAAATATTACGTTTAAACATTGACTTATTGTAAGATTATTTTTACGTAATTACTTAAAAAAATCATTCAAAACAGGAGTTCGTTATCGGGACCTTTTGTTGTTTACAATTAATTCTAGGGACTATTGTTAATTGTTAAAATTAGTTTCTACCTGTCCGGCCTCGTGCGACCAATCAGCGTCGAGTACGAATAACTCACGGGCATTGTTGTCCGGTGTCCCTCCACGACGCACACACGGCGCAGTCCATCGTTGACATTTGAATGTAAAATTATATTTATAAAAAATCCAAAAAAAAATCCAGTATAAAAATAATAAAGCACCATGATTAAAATTGTAAAGTCTTTTTGGTGCGGTGGGGCGATTATTATTGTTGCGATGCCGAATACAATCGCGACATGTGCGTTCCAAGTTTTTTTTTTATATTGGGTTCGCCAAATTGACGCCGCCCGCCTGGTGGTAAGTCGTGACGACGTCTAGCGATTGTGGGCCACTCTCACAGCACACAATACCATAGAGAGTGGCCCTCAACTTGACGACCTACTGATGTGCCTCTTCACGCTCCGCTTAAAGAACAGGCAGGGCGTTCTAGGCCACTATCTACTAGTAGTAGTGGCATCTCTGCCTGGCACGCGTTGTTCGGGATCGGAAGGAAGAGGGTGGGATCAGATTGAAGAGCTCTTCAGAACACTCGCCGTGGTAAATACGGTAGAATGCGGCCAAGGAAGCTATTGTTCGGCGCTAAGCTAGCAGCTCTATGCTTCCCGTTACCTCCGCTATTATCCACTATTATAGATTGTCCATCTATAATACATCAGGACGAAGACCAACTGGGCCTTGAGAGTCGAGAGGTTGGAGTCGCGCCACAACACGAACTTTAAGTCGTTCGTGATTAGGGTGCCGACTCATCATCTCGACGTGTTCCTTAAGGAAGAGTTTTGGCCGAAAGGTGTCGTGTATAGACGGTTTCGCGGCACGTTACCTTACGCGAAGTGCAACACGACACCCGTGTAAAAAACAGACAGTGTGTTTTATTATAAGATATAATTATATGTATTTTTAGTTTTAAGGTATGTATCTATGGGCCGTAGAATAAGTTAATATAAGATCTGTAACTTTTCTGTCGTAGCCTGATAATAAATGAATAAATAAAAAATAAAAAATAAAATAGCGTCGAGAGCGTCCAGCAAATACTTCGCGGAGCCGTTCCAGAGGTGAGAGCAGTATTCGTCGCAGGGTCTAATCTGCGTCTTGTACAGCAGACATCTCTGGTGCGGTGTAAAGAATCGCTTTACCTTATTCAGTATTCCTAGTTTCCGCGAAGCTAGCCCTATACATCTTTCGATGTAGTTTTTATTATGGTGCTCTCGACAAACGTCTATGTCAAGGATGTCAAGGTTGTCCTTCATTGGTAATAATGCACTCTGAAGAGAGGGTAGGGGAAGGAAAGAGGATTTCTTCGCTGTAAATGCACACGCTTGTGTTTTTCGGGCATTGAACTCGACCAGGTTCTCGGTACCCTATTGAGAGATACAGTCGA